>CM031963.1:21288541-21893541 GCA_018749465.1 Paracanthobrama guichenoti | reverse complement strand
GTGTGTGTGTGTGTGTGTGTGTGTGTGTGTGTGTGTGTTGGTACAGCAGGTGGCGGCCCCTAACACACATCACACACAGGACTGCTGGGAGGAGACAATGCAAAGATGCCCTGAGGCTCTCTTAAAGAGATTCAGTGTGCACCTGGCCTCCGACCATATTTTATTAATGTGTCTGGAAAAGAATCTACCCCAAACACACTCACGCACACAAATGCGTGAATACCACAAACCGCTCTTGTTTTTAAAAGTGCAGCATGCCGCATTTACTGCAGGGTTGAGAAAAGAATGCAGGCAATTTAGGTCACTGGACACATACTCACACCCAATGACTACATTTTTTTTTTTTTTTTTATCTTTCATGTTCTCAATCTCTCCTGATCATTCCAGCGGATTCCAAACTCAGTCACACAGACTTTATATCTTCAAACATGTATCAGTAGACTTCTGTACCATTTTACCAATCCACACACACAGCAGCGGATCTCTCTTGAACACCTGAGAGGATTGACTTAGTAAAGATCGGCCATGATTATATCTCCTATCTCATCTACGATGTGCTGTCCAAGTGTGTTACATGCTGTTATGAATTCTCTTCTGTTCATATTAGTGTGTGTCTATTTATTGACCTTCAGTAATTCACACCCCCCTTTATTTCATATCCTCTTTCTTTTTAACCTAGTTTTTGCATGTTTACTGTTTGTATGAATTTGAACCACTTATATGACCTGCGACGGATTTTGAAATCTCACATCAGAAGAGTAGATTTTTATATTTTCTGCTGAAAATCTGAGTCGTGTTTGCCTGTGCAAAACCCGCCACCACAATACTAGAGTGTTCTGGCTGGTTGCCAGGATGTTGCCGTGCAGCTGCTAGGATGTTGCTTATTGGCCTAATTCAAAAAAGCCATCCCTATGCAATCGAAATGACATACTCTCTTGAGTAGGTACTTATTTTCAATAAATAATTCATGGCCGCTAAAAAGTACATTTTATATAGTATGATTGTGTGTAGTGTGAATGTAATCTGGACGTACTACATTCACCATGTTGTCATTATCATGTGACCTACCAGAGTCAGTTGCGTAGCTTCACTGTCATTCACAAATCCTCTCCTGAGGCATCATGGGATAGTAAAGTATCCATCACATACACACTTCACAATCTCACCAGAAGTAGGAGGTCATCCAGGGACTTTTTGCCTATTCTTTTATGGGTATACAGACATACTACTCTCAACACATACTGTTTTCGACAACTATATAGTAGGGAAGTATGTGATTTCAGATGCAGCCTAAGGCCATGTGTCCACCAAAGTGTTATTAGCCAGCTGAAAACGCTAGGCGCTCTGCTGAAAACGCCTTGCTGTGAGCACTTGAGAGCGGTTTGACAGGGCAGGGTTTTTTCAGTTGAGAGTCTGCTTGTTATGACATGGAATATCCGCAGAAGTGTTACTAGTATTTCATTTCACAGGAAGTTTGTTTCTGTATTGAGTCTATATAAAATTGCTGATACAAATGTAAAGTATTTGCTCTAGCTCGTTTTGCTGCTTGTCATCTGTTGACGTTGTACACGCAGAATGTGGCGGTTGGTTGGTGTTGTATTTGTCCCGCTCCTCCTCCACTGTGATTGGATGGTTGGGTGAAAAGTGACTGATGAGCACTGTGTTTTACTCAAAGTTGAACATTCTTCAACTCTCGGCGACCAGTAAAAAACGCAGAACTCTCAGCGCTTGAGCGTGAAATACTCGCTCCTGTTGAAAACAATTGAATGCGCCAGCCAGCCAAAAAATGCTTTGGTGGACACACGGCCTAAGTCTTTGATATTTTGACCCCTACATGGTCTATGGGACTTTTTTGCCTGACAGGTGAAAATCATAAGGTTCACTTATGTCCTCAAAAAGCAACTTCATTTGAGGGATACATTTATTTATATATATATAAAAAGTTTAATACCTAAAATGTAATTGTTATTGAAACATCCCTTAATTTTGGTAATTTCCATTGTCAATAGTGTAGTGATGTATGAAGCACAGCTCATAAAGAAGTCATTTTCAAACCAAGCAATTTTCTGTTGGTCCACATGGCAAATTCACTTGACCAACTTGAATCCGATGCAAAATCTTCACGGGGAAATCTTTAGCCCTCAAACGCTATAGGAATCGCTTGGATTCCTATTGAAATTAATGGATTTTGCCCATGAAAATTTGCTGAACAACGGTAAATGTGACTGCACCTCAACCTCTAATCAACAAATCTAAAGTCTCACAAACATAGATTACTCAGGGCCAGTTTTCCCGAATCCTCACGAAAGGGCCATTGAATTTTAAGCACTGTTTGGCCTCTGTGTGTGTGTGTGTGTCGGTGATGATAAACAAAGTGACGTGGTGGTACGTTAGTGATGAATGGTGAAGCCCGGGGCCAGGAGCACTGTGTTTCAATGGGACTTTAGTGAGTGAACCCCCTCTCTAGCTCTCCATAAATCACTCGTTCTCTTTACCTCTCTTCCTCTCTTTCACTCAGGGCTGGTTGAATGCCAACAGGAGCTGCTCTCACTGCAGGCAGGGTTTCTCATTTCTTCCATTAAAGAGCAAAAGGAAATTCTGATATTATGTGTGGTTTTGGTTCATATGCAAACCATTTAGCACACACTAGCATTAATCTTACAATCAGGCCACTGATTCTCGCAGGCCTTTGAGAAAAAAGTGTAATGAAGCCATGCGGCACATATAAGAAGGATTTCTTCTTGGTAAATAGTAAACGGAACACTTTGGCCTATTATTGTTGTTAATTGAATCCCAAACCTTTGAACATTTATGAGCGAAAACCAAGCGACCAATTTTACATAAACGTATAGGTGTTTTCAGGGCCGTAAACATTGATGTGGGCCCCCAACGCCCTCCACTCATATCATATACGATAACGGTAAGATATGGAGGTCCACATCTGGTGCCATGTACCTAAGTATTTCTTACAAAATAACTAAACAGATAAATAAATGAATGCAAATAAAGGTTACTGCTTTTACTTATTTAATATACAACTTTATCAAAAAGACATTTGATGATTAATAACGACTTGAATAACAGTCATCAAGCAAGTGTGCAAGACAAACAAATAAAATAACAAAAGACAAGAAATTGATCAAATAAACTTTTTTTTTTATGTAGGCATACCAGCAATATAAAATGTATTTCCTGTCAGGCTGGTTTCTAACATCTGAGATAAATATTCAGAAATTAAAAAGGATGCAGTCAAATGTAAAATAAAACCACTTAAGTTTCTCACTTCTTCATTTTTGATGAAGATAATGTGCTATTTTACAAATCTGATTCCAAAAAGTTGGAACACTGTACAAATTGTGAATAAAAAGGAATGCAATAATTTTCAAATCTCATAAATTTATATTTTATTCACAATAGAATATAGATAACATATCAAATGTTAAAGTGAGACATTTTGAAATGTCATGCCAAATATTGGCTCATTTTGATTTCATGAGAGCTACACATTCCAAAAAAGTTGGGACAGGTAGCAATAAGAGGCCGGAAAAGTTAAATGTACATATAAGGAACAGCTGGAGGACCAATTTGCAACTTATTAGGTCAATTGGCAACATGATTGGGTATAAAAAGAGCCTCTCAGAGTGGCAGTCTCTCACAGAAGTCAAGATGGGCAGAGGATCACCAATTCCCCCAATGCTGCGGCCAAAAATAGTGGAGCAATATCAGAAAGGAGTTTCTCAGAGAAAAATTGCAAAGAGTTTGAAGTTCTCATCATCTACAGTGCATAATATCATCCAAAGATTCAGAGAATCTGGAACAATCTCTGTGCGTAAGGGTCAAGGCCGGAAAACCATACTGGATGCCGTGATCTTCGGCCCTTAGACGGCACTGCATCACATACAGGAATGCTACTGTAATGGAAATCACAACATGGGCTCAGGAATACTTCCAGAAAACATTGTCGGTGAACACAATCCACCGTGCCATTCGCCGGCTAAAACTCTATAGGTCAGAAAAGAAGCCATATCTAAACATGATCCAGAAGCGCAGGCGTTTTCTCTGGGCCAAGGCTCATTTAAAATGGACTGTGGCAAAGTGGAAAACTGTTCTGTGGTCAGACGAATCAAAATTTAAAGTTCTTTTTGGAAAACTGGGACGCCATGTCATCCGGACTAAAGAGGACAAGGACAACCCAAGTTGTTCTCAGCGCTCAGTTCAGAAGCCTGCATCTCTGATGGGATGGGGTTGCATGAGTGCGTGTGGCATGGGCAGCTTACACATCTGGAAAGGCACCATCAATGCTGAAAGGTATATCCAAGTTCTGGAACAACATATGCTCCCATCCAGACATCGTCTCTTCCAGGGAAGACCTTGCATTTTCCAACACGACAATGCCAGACCACATACTGCATCAATTACAACATCATGGCTGCGTAGAAGAAGGATCCGGGTACTGAAATGGCCAAATGCAGTCCAGATCTTTCACCCATAGAAAACATTTGGCGCATCGTAAAGAGGAAGATGATACAAAGAAGACCTAAGACAGTTGAGCAACTAGAAGCCTGTATTAGACAAGAATGGGACAACATTCCTATTCCTAAACTTGAGCAACTTGTCTCCTCAGTCCCCAGACGTTTGCAGACTGTTATAAAAAGAAGAGGGGATGCCACACAGTGGGAAACATGGCCTTGTCCCAACTTTTTTGAGATGTGTTGATGCCATGAAATTTAAAATCAACTTATTATACATTTTCTCAGTTTAAACATTTGATATGTCATCTATGTTGTATTCTGAATAAAATATTGAAATTTGAAACTTCCACATCATTGCATTCGGTTTTTATTCACAATTTGTACAGTGTCCCAACTTTTTTGGAATCGGGTTTGTATTAAATAAAGCGAATAAATGTATCCATAAGCGAGTTGTATTCGCGGTTTCTTGCCAGCAGGCTATAGTTACAATATCACATCAGCAGCCGGAAGTCTGTAATCCTTGTGACATGCATATTTTTCTGCTTGTTATACAAACCAACAAACTATATAATAGTGGAAAAAGACGGGAACTTTGAGTGTGTAATCGTTTGGGCGGTGCGCGCCGCGCAGGTATACAGAGATGGTGACAGTACCGAAGCACGCGGGCGGCATCCTATGCCAGCGAAAGTAAATCGGGCAGCGAAAAGATCATGGCACGGTATTCCATCACATTGACTCATTGACACATTGACTAATCTTGTCTTGTTAAAGAACAGTTTGATAGCAATTTTCCTGGCCTCCCATTCCTTTTTATGACGTTACTGGTACCCAGATTTTTTCCCTGACATTTTCAGTCAGTCTCACTTCTACTGTAACTTTACTTCTAACCTCAGCTGTTCTCGGAGCAGCCTCAACTATGATTGGTTCTGTTTACAAGCTGGGGTGGAACCTGCGGTTTTATTTGGTCTCTCTGCCGTTTGCCGCTGATTGAGCTGAAATAATTCATAACCATCGGACTAAACCACTTTTAGGGAGGGGAGAGAGAGGAGATTTGGGAAAACTTCTTTATCAAAATGTTATGTTTTTGTGGTTTTCACTGAATTATCAGGCATATAAATGTTTATACTATATTGATTCATAAGAGTAGGGATATATATATATAGCATAACTACTGGATTTAGAGGGCCTCCTGGGCAGTGGGGGCCCCTATAATTGTCATCACCTTTCACCCCACTAGCGACGGCCCTGGGTGTTTTCCAGAGCTGAGAGGAATATTGTTTGTTTTCGGAGGACAATTTAGAGCCACATAAGCGTAAAATTACACCTTTATTTGGAATGGACACAGAACCATAAACTGTAAATGTTTGATCTGTACAGAATTGTATTATTAACATGATATTAATGCTAATGTACTAAGCTAACGTAGAAGTCAATCATATTTACAGCCAATTTTAATGTGACTAATGGAGCATTCAAATCAAAAAGATCAAATGTATGAGTCAAACACCATGAACAAAGCAAAGTTGTAATTACGAGTAGGAAAATCTTTGAAATTCTGAGGAATTCTTTGAGCACCGAGATTTTGAGGGGTGTCATTGGGAAAGCATGGCGGTTGCAATGAATGTAGCATATGTATTGAATTAAATTTGTTACATTTAATTGCTACAACCAAAGTGATTTGAACACAACAGATGTTGTGATTACGACTTCCCAAAACGTTCACGAACTTCCCAGAAAGACCAATATTTCAAAGTAAAAATGAGAAATGCAGGGCAGGACATCACTTTGTTCATCAACAATTGATTGGATGGTGAAAAGTGATCTCAGGTAGTTGAGGAGATAAGTAGTTAAATGTTCATTTGACTTCATGTTGACTTAAAACATAGCCACAGCCCTATGATCATTCATTTACACCTTGATTAGGATGAAATATAGGTCCCTAACATGGATGTTTGATTTAAATTTTACTAATTCAATTGACAAGTGTTCAGCATGCATAACATAGACCTGACAACCTTCTATGCAGGTGCCGCCGTGTTTTTCTTTGATTTTTGTTTCTCAGAAATCACTTCATTGTACACTTAAAATCTAGTCCAGAGTCTATATGTGTTGTATGATAATGTGCTAATGTATTTGGCTTAAGCTGATGTGAAGCACTTTGGCCGTAGAAGCACTTAGTGTACATTTGTGTGTGCGAGAGGGAGCACGGGTAGGCCGAGACTTGTGCTGCGTAATTGCTCTGTCCAGTTTTCCACAGAGTAGATATGTAGCATCTGGTTACAATCAATGTTTCCCTCCGCTATTATGAAATTAGCTGCACGGAAATGATTTGAAATGGCCTGTAATGATTTCTGATAGAAATGTGCGCCATTGTTTCGCTCTTTGAGATAAGCGTGCTGGTAAATAAGTCACAACAAACGCAAAAGGAAACTGAAGCCATCGCTTTACTTCGTTCCAAGTCAGGGATCGGTCCTCAAACAGCAAACGCTTGGCTTTTCGAGCCTTGTATTTTTAATCTTCATTTGTGTTTGTTTATTCACAAACCCCTCCTTCAGATATGTGCAAAGGGGACCATCCATGGGCTTTGAAGACCCTTTTTGATCATTAGGTTGATTGCTGTTCTAAGCGCGTTTGTGATGGTTTAATTAAACCAAGACCCTTTGCGGGGCCCCAGCGGCCCTCAAGAGCTCTCCGGCTGGAGGGTTAGAGGGTCTGCTCGCGGCTCACGTGTTTCTCTTTGTGTTAACGATGAGGAACAGATATTAGGTGAGGAAAATCAATGACATGTTGGAAAAGAAAAAGTAAACAGTTAGCAATTTGGGGCAAGGTTAGCACGTATGAAAGTCACCCCACAAAAGCGACATTTTTGGACGAGAACACAAGTGATAAATGATGTGCGCTCTATCTCCTCTCTCTCTCACTCACACACACACACACACACACACACACACACACACACACACACACACACAAGGCAGAGAGGAGGAGAAGGGTGAGGACAGGTGCTTGTGTTCTGCTCTGGTTCTGAGGGAAGAGTTGGAACAGGTTTTGTCTCTCAGGCTTGCGCAGTCTCCTGTGCGGTGTCACTATCATATCTGAAGGAAAGCTGCCCCAAGGCGAGCAGAGATACTCACACCGATAACAGAAAACAATACACAAACCAGAATTAAATAATTCCATCTATCAGTTTACAGAGAAAACAAAGTGATGAACATATAGACATGCATGGTTTTAACTCAACGTCATAAAATGTGTTATTATATACAGTTTCTTCATATTTGTATTAGCATCTTATCAGCCTCCTCTAAAAAATTAAAATATTCAGGAAATGCTTGAGATCATCCTTTTGAAATGAAGCATGACCACACTTGTGGCTTCACTTACTAATTGTGGTAATATGTTGTCATACCACATAAACTTTTTTTTTTATACATTTAAAAAATATATTCTTAATATTTTGTTTTTATGTTTGAGCTTATATCTCTCCATATTAAAAGGCACAATATGTAATATTTAAGATTAAAATATCCAAAACCCACTAGAGCCATGTTATATATTTTGTTGACTTGTGTACTTCCAAGAATGTTTAAATCCATAGAAATAAGCAATTTTAACCAGGACACAGACCGTGTCTGTGCATCGCCTATCAATGACATCATACCCACGATTTGAAGTTACCCTTGATTTCCGGATTTCATGATTTGATTTCATGGAAACACCAAAGATGCTTTAATATATTGTGATTTATTAGACAGGTGAGCAACTAGTTTTCTGTCAATGAATGTATCCAAACAATCATTGTTATATAGCTCAACACAGTTAGTCTTATTGTTTAAATCTCTTTTTCTTGATTTACCGTGAGCAACATGTTTTACCATGCCTAATATGGATCTAGCTTACTGCAGTGTAACAAGCGTCTCATACTAGCCGTCGAGCGAACGCACAGAGTAGAATTATGACTTTCAACACACTCAAAATCATCTAATATGATAAAACAGCTCTGCGTTTTTCTGCGTGTGTGCAGTAAGGGGCTAGTTTATTGCGAAAGTTAGGATATCTTGTCTGAGATGATAAGATATTTTAACAGACTTGGCACTATGTTAAGCTATAGGCTAAATTGTTAGCTTGCTAACAAAAGGCTAACTGAAAACAAAGCTGCGGTCACACGAGACTTTTTTATGGACACTCTAACGGTCATAATATGACGTCACACTCCGCGGCGTCTTTTTTTATAAACATGAATTCAACATATAACAAATAGTTATACTTTTTTAAAATGTAAAAATATACAATCTACTCGTCTTTACTGCAAAAATATGCGTTCTTTTAATTTAGCAAATTCAGATCGATCTTCTGTTCGTCACACGACTTCATGTACTGTGAATCTGCAGGTCAGAGTTCAGCAGACTTGAACTTTGGAACACAGCAGTATGCAAAACTTTTCTGACGCATGCGTATGAATGGATGTCAATGAAACATGAAGTGATTCCAAAATTGCATAATGTTTAGTAGGAAATACATTTGAATAAGAACTTTGCAACTGTTAAAAATGTAGTATGAATAAATATGAAGTATGAATATAGTTCTATGTAGTATGAATAAAATCCAGACATACTACATTCGACATCTTACAGCATCACTTCACTGCCATTCTCCTGTCCCGTGACCGTGTGGGATAGTAAAGTCAAATGTGCACTTCGTAAGTGATCCCAAAGCTCCAAATAGCAATTAAACATCTAATAGTATCTTTATTTGTACGTTTTCTGCGAGGAGTACCTATCGGCCATGAAAAACGATCTTACCTCGCGCTGACTGACAGATCTGACGAGTGTGCACAAAGACACCTCTCACAGCGCGCAATCCCAATATATACACAGAATTACAGCACTTCAAAGTATCGGTCTTGGCGAGTATTCACGCAAACATTAAGTGAACGTTTGGGTTAACTGTTGGGAGAAAACACCTATGTGTAACATTATATTAGATCCGTGCGTTACAGTAGGTCTTAATATATAGGCTGTCCGTTTCATTAATGTTAATCAAATTGTGAAAAAAAAGTGTGATATAAAGTGATTTATATATATATTTCTCCTATCGATATTTGGTGTGTGTCAACTTTTGTGTTATTACCAGGGATTTTAAGGTAGGTGATTGCTAGGGGATTTTGTTTGGAACCTTCAGAAAACTTTAATTTGATTTTTCTCAAAATTAACTTCAAACAGATGTAGCTCAGTACAATTCAAACAAACCATACATCATTTTGATGGGTTTTTAATAGAGAAATTGAAAATGACAAACATTTTACCACGCAAATTTGTATATGCCCTGAAAACAGATGTCAATATTTTGGGTGCCAGAAGTTAAAGACTTTAAATGTCATTCGTATATCTGTATAAAGGTTGGTTGTGTCATATAGATTAGACTCAAGTCAAACTGTTTTCTGATCTTTCAATCACAATATGCTATAAAAAGAGTTCACTTTTCCAAATAAAGAAAATGAAAGAACATTGGATGGCATGAGGAAAAACTTTCTCACTGGCGTCTCGGGTTCTTTTTTGTGTCCCTTGAGACGCGTTCATCTCACAGGTCCATTCCTCCTGCTCGCAGGTTAAGGGCTGCTGTGTTGACCTAGTATTCCTCTCATTTAATATTCCACCTACTGCTCTTCACATGCTAATTGGGGGAGAAGGAAATGCTCATTAAGGCTCATTTCATGTACACATATTCATTAGGCACAGGGCTGGAGTGTCAGGAAAATGCAGCCTGGCCTCTTTTCTAGTTTGTTTACTTTCCTGTTTATTTGCAGGTGTATTTGTTCGTTTAAATTGCCCTTTCTGGCAGTCTCTTGTAGCCCAAATTAGTTCTGTTTGTTTTTAGTCTATGTCGTTGTTTTAAAAGGACTTTTATACTAGGTGAAAGTTTAAATATTTGTGGATCCTAAAATCCTTAAAAGCCATGGCCTAATGGTTCATATGCTCTGAAACATTGAGCCTTGGTGCTTGCTTGGGAAACAGAGGTTTGAGTCCAGTTCTTTTCATTTCCTTAACCCATTCCCACACAACTTCCTGTGTACTTTCTCTTATACCTGAAAGTGGAAAAATGCCAAAAACAGAAACGGTGGATTTAGTTCAGCTTTCTAGTTAGCTACTATGCTGATACAGTAAGTCAATGCAGTGCCACTTTTATAGCTCTCATTGCACCATTTAGACTTAACTATTCTTTCATTTTGCATTCCCACCATCCTCTATCTTCCAGAACAGCCCAGACGTGTTCTGCGGTCCAGCCTTCATATGGTTGTTAAAATGTAATATACACTAATACCCCCTCATTCACTTCCTCCTTCAACCTATTACTGCTAGGGCTTTTTATTGTCCTGCTTTCATCTTTTTTTGTGTATACGTATGTATCGTGGGGGTTAACTAACGAACATTGGTCCTTTGCTTTGCTTGAGCTCATTAAGTGCTTTGTGCATTTCCTTTTGGGGGCCTGGTTTTAATGTAGCTTGTTATTCTGCACTCTAGTGAATCAGGGGCCCTGTAGACCTCAAGTTTTGGAAGTGTAACCCCTGAGAATTATTTGAAGTCGAAGAACGAAATTAAGAGGTGATGGGGAGTGACTCGTGCGCTGTATCGTTTTCATTGACTTTCATTTACTGTGCCGGTAATATAGCTCGCGGTTTGGTGGTAGGAAGTTTGTGCTTTGTTGAATTTTTGAATGGTTGAAGTCAACAAACCAGAGGATCTTTCAGATTAGTAAGTTCAGTTAGATGCATTTATGAAGAAAATGGCAGTTTTGCATGGGCCACCATAAAGCTAGAATGCTGTGAATGGTTTAAAATGCATTATGTGGTTGTAGGTGGTTACTTGTGAACAGTTTTTTTTTTCTTTGTTGGAAATGTGCAAAAAAGGTAATTTGTCAACCATGTAGAGATGTCTGAAGCTCTGCTCACACAGAAATCACTTTCAAACCAAGCAGCTGTCTATTGGTCAGCACTGTGAATTCGCATGAACAACTTTAAAACTAGCTAAAGCTACATGGGGAACTTTTTCACCCTCATGCAAAACTCTCGATCATGTGAATTTTGCCAAACAGTGGTAAATGTGACCAGACCTTTACTGCACACTAGCACACCTTTTTTTAATTTTTTTTTTATGTAAGTTGCAGGTAGTCGTGTAGATTGAGGACTGTCCAGTAACATACATCTCTGTATGTTTGTGAATCGGTGAGGTTGTTCATCTAGGAGTTTCTTCCGTCATGTTACTCCTCTGTGAGTTGGGTCTGATTGGACTGTGTCTCACAGCTATAAATACCACCCAGGCGTTTGGATCCCCATGCTTTAGGGCTCCCCTGGCGCCTCCTGTCAAACACTGCCATCTTGTTGGGAATAAATGTCTAACTGGCAGAGGGGCGATCTGTCTCTCTCAAGCTTTTTTCTCTAGTGGGCTAACGCTCCATTAGAGTCTGTGTGCCATCAGCTTCGGCAAGAAGGTCTGATCTCCTCTCCTATTCTCTTAATCTCAAATTTCCCTTCTAGGTATTACATTATTTCTCCTGTGTTTTCCTTTTTCTTCCTGGTTTCTCCTAATCACGAAGGCAAACTCCTCTAACCATTGCCATCCAGTCATTTTCCCAGAGGCACAAACTGTTCAGGACAAGTGTTGTGTGCTCACTCAGCCTTACGTGATCGACAAATGAGACTGACTGAGAATGAGTCAATTACACAAAACCGGTTCACAGGTCATCAAACATGTCATATTTAAACCCAAAACGAACAGAAACAAAGACACTGAAGCTTACTTTAGGACCATTAAGATATTCTTACATTATTTATGTTAAATATTGCCCTCTAAAGCACATGGTAGTAATGCAAAAAAAAAAAAGTCCAAGTCTATATTTGTATTACTATGGTTCCAAAAAAAAAAAAAAAAAAGTAAATTAATATGTTAAAATGCAAATAGTAATAATAGACATTCAAATGTAAAAGTATTTATATGTCACATTAGTATTTATGTTCATTTAAATGTAAAAGAAAATCATTGTATTACAAATTACATTATTTTTAACTTAATATTTTATTAATCTCATGAGAATCACCATTGAGAATAGTGGGACAACAACACTAAAACATCATTACAATAAAAAGAATTTAGTAAATGTTGTTAATTTACATTAAAAGGAACATCACTACACAGTCTTAAATGGCACTAAAAGGCTTTTTTTAGGGTGAAATATAAGACACCTGAGCAGCCCTCATCCTAAAAACTAGGCAAAACGAATAGTAAAGTCAGCAGCTACAACTTTTGGCTCAGACTGCACCATTATACACACTTGTCACTAATTTCCTCTCATGACATTATTAATATAGTGCTAAAAAGGACCTCACAGTTCAAAACAACCTCAAATAATTAGCTGTTGCCCATCTTTTAACATTTACTCTGGCAATTATGGTGATTAGCTGTGTGCCTTGATCTTCATATGTAAATCTTTGTGTAAACAAACCTATATTAGTGTGTGCGCGCGGGTGCGATCATGTACACGTACCTGACAAAAACACTGTGCCGTAGATGCGCACTAAATTACCCCCTAATTGGATCCCTTTGAATATTCAGGAGACGTCCCCCTCCGACACATGTACAAAATAAAAACTAACAAATATATGGGGGCAAGAAAAGCACATTGGGGTTAAAGGCGCTGAGGGAGATAGCCTTCCTTCTCTCGTTCCTGTCCCCGGCATCTGTTCATCCATATGGAACGGGGGGTAGAATCCACAGTCTCTGGGAAGGCTGACATTATGTCAAGCAACTTGCTGAGAGAAAACCATCTTTAGAAGAAAAGTTTGAGGAAGAGACATGAGGAGAAAGCGTTTTCAAATTTGATGAGGTTCTAGTACATTTGAGAACACTTTACATGGATGATGGCTAGTCGACGCACTAAAAAGAATAACAATATCCAGTAACCAATTAGAAATATTTGTTATTAATTTGATTATATACATTATATTTTAAATAAATCTTTGAAAGCATTTAATTCAAGCTTTCCAATTGGTGTAAATCTCAACACAAAGCTTTCCCCCTGTTTCTTTTCTTTCTTTTTCTCTCTCTGGTGGCCATGGTGGTACTTGAGTTTCTTTGTTTTTGACCGGTAAGAAAGCTTTTTCTAGAAACTTCATATTGTCTTTATTTTTAGTGGACAGAAAATAAAAGGTCTTATAGATGAATTATTGATTGCAGTGGTCAGTTAAAAGAAAAAAGCACTTCCCTTCTTTTTGTTAGTTTATTTATTTATCTGTTTGTTCACTTTGTACTCTCGCCTGGCAGTGTTTCGTAGGGTTGAGTGGATGGATGCGTTTTGTTCGGTGGGACAGGTATTTTTTGAGTTACTTGCGTCTTTTAAAAATATTTACATTTGCAAAAAATTATTCAGTATTGTCTTCTGCCGGGAGCCAGAGAGACATTTTTATCCAACAAACATACACACACTATGTACAAACAAGCATATCCCATTGTGCTCGGCCTAACACACACACACACACACACACACACACACACACACAGTATCATTACTCGTGCACATTACAGTGAGGGGAGACAGAACGGGGGCACTTTGTAAATGTCACGGGCCGAGGGCTCTTCCACCCTCTTTGCTGGATGGAATAAAATGAATTGAAGTGAACACTATCAGCAGCCGCAGCAAGATAAATCTGTCGTTTAAAAGGGACTTGCAATTAGGTGTGCAGGGGCCAGCAGGAGGGCAGGGCTTTCAAGAGCCTGCTGCCATTAACCTCCTTTCTACTGCCGCATTGACCTGGGATGTGTAGTTTTCAGTTCCCCAAGCTTCAATTTCAGTCATCTATTCACCAAAAAGAACTACAAAGAGGTTGATGATTTTTAACGCATTCATGAAAGCCCATTTTACTTAAATCTCCTTATCAACTTAAGTGACAAATCTTTTCAGTCAATTCAAGAATTGTTTCCTTATTCGTTCAGTGATACTTTTTTGCAAGTTATATCGTTACGCCAGTAGGTGGCGACAAGTCACTGTTTTTTGTGTATCATGAAGTAAGTCACTGAATCATTCAACAGATATGTTTAAAAAAAAGTCTACTGAAAGTTTACTGACAAGTAAAGCAAAGTCAAATGTAATTGTACAGCGCTTTTCACAATATATTTTTCAAATTGTATCTAAGCAGCTTTACAGAAAAAAATTAAAAACAACGTTAATGTTTATAGTATCTTCATGCCATATAGTCGCATTAAGCAGATTAAAGGCCTGTTCACACCGGGACGATTTTCGCGCACATTTAACACCTAGTGACTAAACAAAAAGTGAGCCAATGTGAATGTGCACACCGACACGCAAAACGATATTTAAAAAAAAAAACATTAAAAGAAAAAACAAAAACGCCTTGGGTTAATTTTTTGTTTTGACGCAGCGCGTTAAAAACTGGCTAACCAATGAGATCGGCGCTTTTGCTCACGTGCCTGGAGCTGCTGAATTTCAGCAAAACACGACTTGGTGGCGCTCAAGCACAAAACAGTCTTGCCAAGCACACATTGATATGACGAAGAGGAAGTAGAGCAGAGCTGCTAATGCTGCTTGCCAGTTAGCAAAAAGTGTGTGAATGGTTTTGGCAAGCACGTAAATACGGGCTCCCTCCTTCTTCTGTGTGACAAGCAAGTGTCAGAAGCATAAAGTGCCGCAGCACCACCTTGTGTACCGGGAGCACCATCTACTGAATTTGCACGTTCATTCGCGCAACGCCACTGAAATATCGCTTGGGTGTGAACATAAAGACGTGCCGAAAAACGCTGGCGATGAGTTACTTTGGACATTACTTATATATGCAAATTTACACTCACCTAAAGGATTATTAGGAACACCTGTTCAATTTCTCATTAATGCAATTATCTAATCAACCAATCACTTATTTAGGGGTGTGGTCCTGGTCAAGACAATCTCCTGAACTCCAAACTGAATGTCAGAATGGGAAAGAAAGGTGATTTAAGCAATTTTGAGCGTGGCATGGTTGTTGGTGCCAGACGGGCCGGTCTGAGTATTTCACAATCTGCTCAGTTACTGGGATTTTCACGCACAACCATTTCTAGGGTTTACAAAGAATGGTGTGAAAAGGGAAAAACATCCAGTATGCGGCAGTCCTGTGGGCGAAAATGCCTTGTTGATGCTAGAGGTCAGAGGAGAATGGGCCGACTGATTCAAGCTGATAGAAGAGCAACTTTGACTGAAATAAGCACTCGTTACAACCGAGGTATGCAGCAAAGCATTTGTGAAGCCACAACACGCACAACCTTGAGACGGATGGGCTACAACAGCAGAAGACCCCACTCGGTACCACTCATCTCCACTACAAATAGGAAAAAGAGGCTACAATTTGCACGAGCTCACCAAAGTTGGACAGTTGAAGACTGGAAAAATGTTGCCTGGTCTGATGAGTCTCAATTTCTGTTGAGACATTCAGATGGTAGAGTCAGAATTTGGCGTAAACAGAATGAGAACATGGATCCATCATGCCTTGTTACCACTGTGCAGGCTGGTGGTGGTGGTGTAATGGTGTGGGGGATGTTTTCTTGGCGCGCTTTAGGCCACTTAGTGCCAATTGGGCATCGTTTAAATGCCACGGCCTACCTGAGCATTGTTTCTGACCATGTCCATCCCTTTATGACCACCATGTACCCATTCTCTGATGGCTACTTCCAGCAGGATAATGCACCAAGTCACAAAGCTCGAATCATTTCAAATTGGTTTCTTGAACATGACAATGAGTTCACTGTACTAAAATGGCCCCCACAGTCACCAGATCTCAACCCAATAGAGCATCTTTGGGATGTGGTGGAACGGGAGCTTCGTTCCCTGGATGTGCATCCCACAAATCTCCATCAACTGCAAGATGCTATCCTATCAATATGGGCCAACATTTCTAAAGAATGCTTTCAGCACCTTGTTGAATCAATGCCACGTAGAATTAAGGCAGTTCTGAAGGCGAAAGGGGGTCATACACAGTATTAGTATGCTGTTCCTAATAATCCTTAAGGTGAGTGTATATAAATAGCTATTTTGTGATGAAATAACCTGGAAGTTGAGATTTGCTACATAGTATCTATTGCTTTTTGTGAGTGTACTGTATGTGTGTTAATAAAGTCGGATATAATATATACAACTTAATATATAGTGCTGTGCAATAATACAAGTTTACATTTTGCAATGATATAAACAATCACTCAGCCGAAATTTGCTATATAGCATTAATAATTGCTTTATGTGAGTGTTTTGTATGTATGAAGGTAAAGTAGGATGCACTATATATCCAACAAAGTGGGTGAAACGGGCATCAAAAATCTCTGTTTTAATGATATATAATATTATATACAATCATAATTAGATATATAATTAATATATCAGACATGTTTACACAATCATTCATCCATCTCCTTTCTCACTTATATGAAATTACAGATTCATTCAGGAACAAATAAGCCAATTTAATGAAACAAATTTTGAAACAAAAAGCCATTTCAGTTTTAATGAATGATTATGAAGACATTTTTCTTTGGAATAATGGGCAGTGATGAATTGTACACAATAAGACCAGAAACGTACAATAAAAATTTTCATGTTGACTTTAAATCCATGTAATTGAACACGGGGAACAGACGCACGGCCGTGACTGATAAACACACACCGTCTTGCGCTTTTAAACATTTCTGCGGTCTTCACCTCCAGCTTTATCTCACAGTTCACCTCACACCTCTCTCTCTCCAGCGTCCCCTTCCGCTCACCCCTTTTCTCACCCTATCCTTCTTCCTCGCGCGCTTTCCTCTTCACACTCTATCTGCGTGACCTTCATCTGCTCGCCACTTTCAGCCGGCACCAAAAACTTAATCACACACTGTCAACCTGTAAGGAGAGGAGGAGGAGGGCGAATTCTTCCCCTCTTTCTCTCGGCTCTCCTCTTCTTTAATGCCCTTTGCAGTGGCGAGGAAAGAAGGGGGAAAATTTATAGCTGGTGGGACAGGTGGGGTATGAACAATGGGCAGAAAGCAGTGCAGGGTTATCTGGTGGGGCGCGGGAGAGCGTGCGGCGGGGAAATCGATGTGACCCGTGATACACTGTCATCACAATTCCCACCCCAGCCGTCCTATTTGTCTTGCGTAGGGAGCCCTGGACGGGCCGTGTCAACGTGCGCTGAGAGAGGCCCTGGCCAGATTAGCCGGGGTGAATCATGACTGCTCGCGCTCTTTCTTATTCAGCCCCAGTTCTATCTGTTATTGCTGGTGCAGTGGGGCTATAGTTTGTGGCCTGGCACTGTGGGTGGGAGGGGTTGCCTATAGGACTTGTGGGTAAAATATGGATTGTGTGTGTGTGTGAAAATAAGAGATTAACTACTATATGGAGGTTTGGACACAGCAGCTTTCTGTTTCATCAGAAATACATGGTGAAGTGCTTGCTCAGTTTATATTCTCCCCGCTGAGTGATATTCGCGTTTACTGTTTCTGAGTGTACAGTCGAGTCTCGCTTTGATCCTCTTTGAAACAAATTTGTAGGCTGCATGTAACTCACTTCAAGGTGAAGTATCATTTTTTTGAGATTAAAATGCTTTCTTCTTATCCCAGTTTGTCATGCAGAGACTATAAGTGGGCATTTTGTTGGTTGATTTTATAACTGTAGCAGCATTAAAAGATTGCTCTGTTTGTTTGAACAACTCAACCAATGGGGTGAGTTTGGGGGTGGGACTATCTATTTGTTTGACCAATGGTAGCAGTGGCAAACTAGACTTTTATACATGGGGTGGCCAAGGCTACTTTAGGGGGTCTATAGACCGTGAAAGAACATTGTGTAATTCTTATTTCTTTTCTTTTTTTTGACAATGTAACCTTGTATTCTAATAAATAAGCTACCAAAATTGTAGATACCAGTGAAATCTCAATTCTCGATTCCAACTGATATTCCACAGCAAAAACTACTACTATAAGCCTAATAATATAAAATTTAAAACATTATTGAATACAGTCAGCAATAAAGTAAGAACAATGCTAAGAATTAAGTTTCAGGTCTGACAGTAATTCAGGTACAGAAACTGAATCAAACGTAAAATAACAAATTAGTATAAATATAGATTAATGCATGTTAAAACTAGCTACAAAAGTTATTCAGTCAAGATCAGTGGGCAAGTTTTGTTCTTTGATTAAAGTTAATGACAGACAGCAGGAGGTAAGCTATAGGCTGCGGTCACTTTAAGACCAAATGCACCATATTGAATCCAATAGCCAATTCAATAGCCGACTACGTTTACTATGATAGACCTTCATGACTTCAAAGACCTTCATGACTCACGTCTATAGTCATGAAGGTCTTTGAGAGACTCATTAAAAACACCATTTGCGCCTTCATTCCTGACACTTTGGACCCTCTTCAGTTTGCCTATCGTCCCAATAGATCGACTGAAGATGCCATCTCTCATGTCCTCCACTCCTCCTCACTCACATCGACAGCAAAAGTGGGAACTACGTAAGACTGCTATTTATTGACTATAGCTCAGCCTTTAACACCATAGTTCCCACCAAGCTAACCTCCAAACTCCTGGATCTCGGCCTGAATCCTTCTCTCTGCCACTGGATTGAGGACTTCCTCACTGGCAGGCCTCAGGTGGTGAGAATAGGCCAGTCCACCTCCACCTCCATCACCCTGAGTGTGGGAGCTCCACAGGGCTGTGTCCTGAGCCCCCTGCTCTACTCTCTCTACACGCATGACTGTTTGTCCATACACAGCTCCACCTCTATCATCAAATTTGCTGATGATACTGTTGTCCTGGGCCTCATTTCCAACAACAATGAGACGGCATACTTGGACGAGGTGGAGCATCTAACAGCATGGTGCCAGGACAACTGTCTCTCTCTGAATGTTGGCAAGACCAAAGAAATGATTGTGGACTTCAGGAAGAGACAGCAACGGACATACTCCCCCTCATGATCAGCGGGTCACCAGTAGAGAGAGTGAGCAGCTTCAAGTACCTGGGAGTAAACATCTCCGAGGACCTGACCTGGACTGCTCACATTCAGACACAGGTGAAAAAAGCCAGGCAAAGACTGTACCACCTGCGCCAGCTGAGGAAATTCAGGCTTTCACCAGCTATCCTGAAAACTTTCTATTTAGGGGCGATAGAAAGTGTTTTAACTCAGTGCATCACAGCGTGGTATGGGAACAGCACCAGTCATGACCGCAAAGCCCTGCAAAGAGTAGTGCGCTTATCCGAGCGTATCTCAGGGTCAGCTCTCCGCCTCTGCAGGACGCCTACACCAAACGCTGCAAAGGTAGAGCTACCAAGATCATCAAGGACTCTAATCACCCTGCAAACCCTCATTTCACGCTGCTACCATCTGGTAAGCGCTCCGAGCCTGATGGCCAAAACTGAGAGACTCAGGAGGAGCTTCTTCCCCAGGCCATCAGACTCCTGAACTCAGTCACTTAACATCACGTGACTTCACGTCAGGATAAACATCGATACACTGACATTGCACTGCACTTTCTGTTCTCGTTGTTACTGTGTAACAACCTGTCATAAACCTGTTTGCACATTATACTCTTTATACATTTGTTAACCACATATTTTAAGTCTACAGTTTACTCACTGCAAAGTCTACTTCAATTATTTTATTCCACTTTATCCTTATTTGTTACCTTTTTTTTCTCTTGACTTGATTATTTATAATTCTACAGATATATATATATATATATATATATATATATATATATATATATATATATATATAGTACTTTTTTTATATCCTATTTCTATTATAATTTCTTCCTTGTGTTTTTAACTGAATTTGCACTGTCCATGGAGCGGACCTGTTTACATTTCACTGCCGGTTGTATATTCTGTATATAACTGTGTATGTGACAAATAAAACTCTTGAATCTTGAATCTTGAATCTTGATAGTTGCTATTTTTGGCATACCTTTATGCGTATTGTGTTCACACTATTGATGAAGAGCCATACGCCGTGCACCAGACGAAATGTGGAACAGTAAATCTAATCACCATACAGGCAAAAAAGTTCACTTCAAGAATGAAAAAAAAGTGGTGTCAATGCGTTTTGCTGTAAGAACTGCACAACAGAAACATAAAGGGCAATATATTCCATAAGCACAGACTTTACACAGGGAGAAAAAAAAAACTGAAAAATGTCTATACACACTCATCCAGCCTAGGGCAAAGTCATTATACATTAACAACGTTTTGAGACAAATTGTGTCGTTTAATGGAAAACTATGTGAATGGAGCGACAGGATTTTAAACAACTCTGCGCTTATGCGCGACCCCCTTTATTATTAATCATCTTTTTGGCAACTAACGTTAATATTCAACATTAATATGTGAACAATGTGCCACGTCACCACACGTCAAAATAAATGCTTTTTTCAATAGGAGGTGAAATGAAAGTAGCGATCTAAATTTTGGGGTGCCACCCAGGGCGGCCGGTCAGATGTCAGTGCCACCCTGGACACTGAATGGCAGAGAGGGAAGAATATTTGAGAAACAATCTTTTTAATTCTGCTTGGTGACAGAAATTACAATTTACTTGTAATTGTAAATGTACTTGTTACTTGTAATTTACACTAAGAAATTGCTTCACAAACAATTACAAAAGTAACTCGCTGAATTAAATATGAAATTTTGAAGAAAAACTTTAATTGCATTTTCTTGTAAATTGTACTTCAATAAGTTTTATTTACAACTACAAAATCATTTTACAGTGTAGTGATCAACTGATATACATCAATAAAATGTGCACGTATCAGTATAGAAATAAAAGATATATACGAGGAAGTTTTATAACATTTGCCATTTTACCTGGTCTTTATAATAAAAAAAGGATTCTCATTGTGCAAAAGACTTACCAGATGTGTTTACTTCCTTTACTTTTAACAATTCCTTTATTCGTGAAAAATAATAAGATTACAGAATCAATAAGTTGCTATTTAAAGAATAAATTATTTTAGATCTATTCTATCTTGTTTTAGAGCTTTATTTTTCTGTCACATTCCAATTTTTTCCATGATTCATTTAACTAATTTATTTCTAATTTAGTAAATATTATGTAAAATAAATAAGTATTACTTTAAATGGCAGCGTTTGTTGTTTACTAGCTTTAAATAAAATACGGTGATACATGTCTCAGCTTATATCCACCTGCACTCTAAGAATTTGGCATTGGTCATCAAACAAATAATAACAAATGTCAGTTAACCACCAGAACAAAACAGTTATGATGCCAAACTGAATAATAAATGAAATGTAAATTGTAAATGATTAAAACACATTAAATATAACATTTTATTAGGTACATGTGTTAACATGTTAATGTCGACAGTCATAAAATCACTGGTGCGAATATTCACAACATATATTATGTTCTGTTTTTCCAGATGAGGCTCAGTTATCTTTGCCCATGCAGAAGGCAGGGTTCGAGAAGCTTCCTCTGGGAACTCAGACTCTTCCTCCAGGCTTCCCCGCCCCCTTCCTGTTTGCAGATGGCCTCTCTTCCGTGGAGACATTGCTCACTAACATCCAGGTACATTCAGTGTGTGTTTTGTTTCTGTATGTTTGTATGGAATAGTTCAGTCCAAAATTAAAAATCATAATCTACTGATGCTCAAAACCCATATGCTGTTGTTCTCAGTTCATACTGACCCATGTCTGACCCAAGATTGCCTTAAACATGAAAAATTATTTAAATTTCAGTGTTCCTCACACAAACCCATTGTATAGCTTAAAGATTAAAACTTATTAACAGAACTGAGTCAATTCAGTTTGTGATTCCAGAAGTTTCAAAAACAGTATGTTCTTCAATAAAAATGTTGAGTGAAAAAAATCAGTTTAAAATGTTTTTTACCATTTTAATTAAGTTAGATTGTTTTAATATATTAATAATTATATACATTAATATATTTAAGTTATCTTGCAACCCCTTTGGAAGTTTGCTGAGGACCCCTAGTGGGACCCGGTCCCTTGGTTGAGAACCACTGCTTTAAAAGTATATACAGTCTGCATGTTGCATAAGGTTTATCTGTGTATTAAAATCGAGTATGTCTTGTGTTCTGTTGGCGGCTCAGGGTCTTCTGAAGGTGGCTGTGGATAATGCCCGTGTGCAGGAGAAACACGTGCAACAGGAACGCAAGGAGTTAAAGATGGAGCTGTACAGAGAAAGAGAGATGAGAGAGAGTCTGGAGAGACAACTCACCTCTGAACTGCACAGCCGAGGTACGTAATATTAACTATCATAATCATACGCTGAAAAAATTTGGTGTAGAAATCATTAAATTTCAATAAATTTCACAATTAATTACAAAAATACAGCAGGACATTAAACTAAACATAACATTTTAAAGTAAAACGCACTACAATAATCTTTATTTAATTAAAAACTTGATATAATAGTTATATTTTAGGTCCAGAGTTCCCACAGTCATAGAAATCTTAAAAAATAAATAAAAATTATTTAATTTCTATATGACTTGTTTTAAATAAATATCTTATTATTATAATTATATAATTTTTTTATAAATTATAATACATTATAACATTTAAAAATTGTGTATGCCATCTCTTTAAAATGATTTTATAAAATACATTTTAAATTCATGACTGAAAGTGTCACGGAAATTCACTGGTCTTACGAACATCATCATCATTTTCTTGTGGTAAACACATTAACGCATGACGAACACTCAGAAAACGCTCAGAGTGTGTGCGGCCAATTCTCTCCTTACATCGCAACCAAACCGTGTCACTAGTGGATTTACTGCCAATTCAACTCCTGCCGTTTGCGCCAAGAAATTAAGCCAATTATTCAGCTGGATAACAACTCTGACAATATGTACAAACACCTCAATAATTTATTAGCCATGGCTGTTACAGCATTTCATGTTATTTTAATGCGCACTGTTATATGGTGGATGATTTAGCCAATCAAAGGAAAGTAATTAGAGGTGCGAGGAGGAAGGGACATACATTTAACGCTGTGAGCGAGCGAATGCGCTGGGAGCTTGTTTTAAGGTCTTCTGCCAGACTCGGAGTGTTTCAAAAGGCTGTTAATTGCTGTGAATCCACATATACACAGAGTTGATTATGTTTGCACATATTCAGAGATTGTGTTGTGTGAAAACATTGTGCTGTGTGAACACGTGTTGGCATTAGGTGTGTGTACAGCTGTTGTGTTGTCGCATAAATGTGAATGGGTAGGTTTAACTTGCTATTTTATTAGTAGTGCTTCTAAGACTACTCATACTTAAAAGGTACTTATAAAGGTTCTCTATTGGCATCAATGGTTCCATGAAGAACTTTTAACATTGCACAAAAAGTTCTTTACAGTGAAAAACAGTTCTTGTTCTTCACACCAAGAAAAAAAAAGGTTCTTCTATTGCAGCGCTATGAAAACCCCTTTTGAAACCTTTATATTTAAGAGTTTAGGGCTAGTGAATATGAGTAATGCTAATAGTGATGCCCTATAGCAAACACCACTAACTAGGCCATATTTCCAATAGTTTATTACTTTGAACATCTAAAAACCTTGCAATTTTACATATCCTTTCTGAAAGCTGTTGCACGTAGCGCACCATATGTTTTTGTTTTGCTAGTGCTAATGAGCACTTTCAAGTCTCTAATGTGTGAACGTGAGTCTGCGCTGGCGTCTCCGTGTGTTTTCAGACACCATGCTGAATGAGCGAAGTGTTTTACGTTTGAATGTTTGTTCAAACCTCTTTCTCGTCTCCCTCAGCCACTATTCAGAAGCGTCTGAAGAAGGAAAAGAAGGCAAAGAGGAAACTGCAGGAGGCTCTGGAGTTTGAGTCCAAGAGGAGAGAGCAGGTGGAACAGGCTCTCAAACAGGCCACATCTCCTGAGAGTCTCCGCATGAGTCTCAACGGTGGGCTTCTGCTTTTTGATTTGATTTGACGCAATAAATGACACGCCCACAGTGAAAGCTCATTGGTCCAAAAACCTGCTCCATACGGTTATGAGATCAACAGGTTGAGAACATTACTGAAGTTAAAGTCCCAATTTGTTTATACAATGATTGTTAATGATATTTGCTAAAACTTGTTTGGTTTTAACATATTCAAACATTCACAATAACATTAAATTACGAATATTTTCGGACCTTGGGCAGTATTCAATTGTCCAATTGTAACCTTGAAAGAAAGATCCACCAATCAAGGAAGTCACTGTTATCATGGAAATGAGAACTATGCCAAAAGAGTGATATCAAGTGTAAAATAACAATCATCAACAGCAAATAAATCAAAACTGCTTATGTTACCAGGACGAGCTATAGGACTGTGCAAGCATTAGGGGTGTTGATGAACCATCTGCTCAACATCTATGTTTTGATCATCATTTTTGAATCCGATCTGGATGTCTTTGAGCAAAAAGATGAGAAAAATCACCTTTTTGTCAACGTTGCTTTTAATGAAACTTACCCACATTCAAGTGTTGATAAAAAAAAGAATGCATGACGCTAGAATAAAACCGGTTGTTTTGTTTAAAAGCAGAGGCTCTGTTCTTTCTTTTGATATTTTGCACTTTCAGATATTCATAAGACCATTACATTTTTGTGAAAATGAACAAAAACACAGGTGGTGGCTGGAAACTTAAAAAATAAAAAAATAAAAACGCTGGTGGGGAAAGAGTTAATGAATGACTTGAATTCAGTGGATTATATTGTACAGTTGTTTGTGATTCAGTTCAGTTCTCAATACTTTATGGATTGAGTAGCTATCCCACATACGCAAATTTAGATTTTCTCTTTTTCGTTTTCCATAATGTGCTTTTTGGTTTGGTTTAAGGCTTATAACCAGGACCTAAAATTCACAAGCCAAGCTCCAAATGTTGATGAGTATATGTAACATTGTTCAATCACCAGTTGGCTGGTCACATTTTTATGAATTCTAACAATGCAATGTTGTGAGAACATGAACAAATTTGAATGACACTGGGGACAGTTGATGGTCCAGCTCTGCATAGTCACAAAAGTTTAAGCCTTGCCAATTTAAACATTCAAGCACAAGACGCAAAAGGGAGCTCAATTTGTTGCTGGAAAGTTTTGTGTGCACATCTAAAGCGCGCCAAGAAAGCTGCGCAAATAATGAATTGAGCTCTTTTTCACATCTTATTACGCTTGAACGGACAAATTAAAATTTGTGAGTATCCTAGTAAACAGTCAATTATGGCTAAAGTGAATGTAAACAGCTGAGAAAGACTACATGTGCATCAGTATATTGGATCAGTGCATTAGTCTTTAAAGTGACAGCAACCTAATAATCATTCTGCTGTCTGTTTTTATATTAATCAAACAACAAAAAAACTTAACTGAATAACTTTTGTCCCTTCAATAAGGATTAAACAATGTTCATTTATACGGTGAAGTGTCATTTTATATTTGATTACTTCATACAAATGCCTCTACTTGAAAACTACTGTTACTGTCTTTAATGTTTTTAATTTATATATTATATTATATTAGTTTATACTAGTAGTTTTAGCTGTGGTATCGAAATTGGAATAGAGAATTGTGGTTTTTCACTGGTATCTAAACATTTTGGTGTTCTGCCTGCTTTTGCAAAATCGGTTTCATGGTCAGTAAAAAATGCTATTGGCAGGTGTGCCAAAAAGTTGTAGGCCCTGCTTATAACGGTTAATTGATGATATATATATTTTAAATATGTATGGAGAAATGGATGAATACTTCCAGAGTCACTGAAAAAGTGGCTTTTCTTAAAAAAAGTTTGATTTTCTTAAAAATCAAATGTGTTATATTTAGCTGTGATTATGTTGCTTTCATCGACAACAGAACATTGACTTAATGCTGGAAACATGTTGCGTCACACCTTGTTTGGACAACATACACAGACATGCATGATTTCTCTTTACAGTCTATCCTGTGATACTCTCTCACACTATCTTTAAAGAGCTGCCAATTCAGAGCTTTCATCTGTTTGTCCATCAATATTGCGTTCAACCTTCTGTTCGTTCTCATATTTTGTTAACTGGTGCTGATATTGGCATTTCCGTCTCAGTCATAACTATTAGCGATGCATTAGCGTCATAATCTCAGCTGAGGAAATGGAGTCTGATGTTTATCATAAACGTTTTAAATGCGCACACTTATCAAGGCCAAACCATTTTCCTAATCGCTTGCTGTTGTTTTGATTACACTTGTTTAATTGTGAATATCTTAACAGAAGCAGAATTTGAATGGAGAGAAGAAAAAAAAAACATTTTCAAGACATCTGCAAGTATTTCCGTGAGCGCTGGGGCAATTATTAGGCCAAGGCTGATTAGACGTGAATTCATTAGGAGAAATGCCTTTTGTTTTTGCCTTTCATCTGCGGGCAATGCTAGAAAAAGATCCCTATTGTGAATGTCTGCTGTTACGTCACATCTCTCCTCAGATAACACTACTTCCTTGTTTATCCGTGCGACGCTGCCTTTGTTGTGGAGATTAAGAATGCCAAATGCAGTTCAACTAGGGTAGACAATTAACAACAACAAAAAAAGATTTACTTTAATATATGTGGCCCTTTAATATACATTCTGGCCCTGAAGGAGTTTTGGTTCCTTGCCACCGTTGCCTCTGGCTTTTGGCTTGCTCAGTTGGGGACACCTAAACTTCATCTATATTACCGATCTGCCCGCATTGACGCTATATGATACTTGAAATTAGCTGGATAACATCACCGTTTCACCAGAACGGCTGTACAAATTCTGTTGCATTATTTTCCTGTTAACACTGTGAAGCTGCTTTGAAACAATTGGACTTGTAAAAAGTGCTATATAAATAAAGGTGATATGTATTAATACTACCATTCAAAAGTTTATGGTTGGAAAGATTTTTAAAAAGTCTCTTCTGCTCACCAAGTTTGCATTTATTTGATCCAAAAATCCAAAATCCAAAAATACTAAAAACAGTAATATTGTGAAATACTGTCTTTAGTGTCACATGATCCTTCAGAAATCAGTCTAATATGCTGCTCAAGAAACATTTCTTATTATTATCGATGTTGAAAACAGTTGTGCTGCTTAGTATTTTTGTAAAAGCATGATTAAATATTTTTTTAACATTATAAAATGTTCCTACATGTTTGTGTTTATACTATAAAATAATTGCAGTGTTTAAACTGTAATGTCCTACATTTTGGTAACGGTTGTAGCCATAAAACAGCTAATGTATCAATGCAGAACAGATTTTTTGAACAGACAAACAGTTATTAGCCAATAGTCTCAACATGGCCAAATATCAGTCAATTTGGGGAAAACACGTTTCTAAAGTTCAAGCACTGAATTTCACTGATTGTTTGTTGAAAAATTATTCAACCCTATTCTTGAAAAGTGTAAACTGAACTGAAGTGTTATAACATTATAACAATGCAACCTTGCTGAATAAAAGTATTAGTTTTTAATAATTTCTCTACCTCTGAATTTTTTTCACCATCTAATCAATTCCTAATGGATAAAAAAAACACCCTCAATTTTGGTTTTCAATCTGGTTTTACTCAAAACAGTCATGGTGCAACTCATTATTAATGAATATAAATATTAATGAATAATTATTTAATTTTTGTAAATATATTTGAGACAATAGCATGTTTTACTGATAAATTATATGTAGCGAGAGCTCTAATTATGTGACGTATTTGGTTTTAGAGGCAGTGATACCAGAGGTGAAGTCTGAACATAATGGCAGCCAGCAGGAGAACTCAGCTGTACAAGGTAAGAAGTTACACACACTGTGTTTAAACTGCATGTATAACTACAAAACTCAAAATAAAGACCTGACGAGTCATTCAGTATTTGAATGAAAAGTAAAAATGACCACAGTTGAGAAGATGTAACCAGCCATGTGCTGTACATATGGTCCAG
This sequence comes from Paracanthobrama guichenoti, assembly GCA_018749465.1. Classification (NCBI taxonomy): domain Eukaryota; kingdom Metazoa; phylum Chordata; class Actinopteri; order Cypriniformes; family Gobionidae; genus Paracanthobrama; species Paracanthobrama guichenoti. Next base: position 21,865,134 of record CM031963.1, on the reverse strand, counting down.
AGGCCCCCCTCTCTCCTGGGGCCGAATCCCAGCAAAACTACCAGAGTAAATCCCTGAACTTGCCTTACATCTCATTGGGTCCCTTTGAAGATGTCCAACTCTTTCAGGAGTGAGATTACAAACTGATGTTTTCATGTGCCTTTCACGCTTCCTTTCCCTGAGATCTATTTGCGCTTTACAGCCCTTCTGCACACACTCATACAGTTTCATTCTTATCCCTGTTCCATCTGTCTTTCCCCCTTCCCTCCAAGCTAGCCTCCCAAATCTGGCCAAAAGTTGTGTTTGATAAATGGGACCTATTATCAACACGTCTGACGGCGAATTAAAGACCCGCTGCCGTACATCTTATTGAAATGTGGGGCTGGGGGAAGGTGAATAAATACATATGTTTACAGAAGATGCAGTGGAAATGGGCTGCAAAGTGCTCCGCTGAAAATGAGCAAAATGTTTTTCCCCTATATAGCCAATTTCACAGTCTGCAAATATAGAGACTTCAATTTTTCTTCTGGCTTTGACAGCGGCGCTGTAACAGAGCACTGCTGAAGCGTTTGCCGAGTAGATATCGTTTTTTGTTTTTTCTTCATCTTTGGGGCGGCACCAGGGTTCATTCACAGTGTAAAGGGGTCATCGCTGGGTGATTGTAGGTTTCTCGGGTTGAATCAGACACTACTTCACCCTAAATCTGTGGCCCATCTCATGTTTCAAAGTCTGTAACTTTCAACTCCAGGTCAGATCTACAAAACCTGCAGATCAAAGACACACAGCCTTAGACTAGACTGAGAAATACATCAATTGTTATTTTGTAGGCCGACATCTGGAGACAGAATAGAGCATGCTGTTGTCAAATCTTGTGAGACATCAAGCAACTCATGACTCGAGAAAATCTTTGTGCTCTTGAGTTGGCTTGAAACTAGATCAGTTGTTTTCAACCATTAAGTGATAAGCACACACAAAACCGTATGCATTTATCGTACAAAAGTTACAATCCCAAACAATTTTGGGCCATGACCCACCAATTGAGAAGCACTGATCTTGAAATCATACAGAGATCCTTTCAATCAGGCCTAAACATTGACTAAGGGAGCTAATATAAAGGTCCTTTTTTGTAAGAATACTTCTGGCGTTTTGGAGGGAGGGAGTTTTCCTTGCAATGAATTCAACATTATGGAGTCCCTAATAGACATGGTGATGAAAAAAATGAGATGGGAGTAAAAAATATTTCTATTTCTCTTGCATGTTTTGAATTCTCAAATGTCTCGTCCATCAGCTGATCTGATATTCGCTACTGTAATGAAGATGAACATAACTTTTAATAAGCAGAGGAATTTCCTTTAAACAAATAACCATTTAAGTGTTTAGGACGTTTGCGTTGTAAGAATGTTCAGGGAGACTTCAGATATAAAAATGCTGACTCGTTAGGTAATGTTTTCTTATTAAAATCAGATGATTTCCTATTAATTCAATAGAATGTGGGGGAATACCAATATGGCGGCACGGTGGCTTCACTTTTTATGACGTCATGAGCAATCCAGTCCTTTATATAGATCAGTGGTCAGATCTCACCATGTTAAACAATGAAACTTTTTGGAATGAATACCATTTAATTACAACAAACTATTAATATTTATCTTTAATTACAAATAACAGTTCCCAGTTCATTTTAAATTAGACACAACTGTAACGTGATAAACTCCTGTAGCAATATTTTGTTGCATTTGTGACCATTTTAGTAGCAGTGTGGAGAAATCCGTATAGCCTACTTTACCGGCCTGTGACTTGAGTTGAGGCGTCACTAATGTGAGTGTTACAGCAGGGATTAGTGTTAGAGCTCCATCACAACGCCCCTGACCTTTAGAGCAATGAGCAGAACCAGGAAACGGGAAGATCAGACCTTTCCCCCATAACGCAGAGGCTAATACGAGGTGCAAATTAGGCTCTCTGCGATGGGGCCGTAATCGCTCTGACACAGTTTTTTGGCTGTTCTGCACTTCATGAGTAGTGATCAGCACACTACAACAAAAAAGCAGCCTTGCATTATACTTTAATATCTTACCTTAAAGAGAGAGAAAGAGAAAAAACAAAACAAAAAAGAAAATCAATATGGTTGATATAATTCAGTTTAGAGCTGTAAAAATATATCAGTAACGACGACTGCTTCTGTTGAGCGAGCTTTGAACTATTGATCCACAAATGCGTTTTAATGTTTCATTTTGTTTGTGGTGGCAACGAAAAATTCTTGTTTAAAAAATCTTATCTAAAAACGACTAATTTTGCAATGTGAAAGGAAATATTTAATAATAAAATGTCAAGACTGTAGATTCCTTATTCAGTGTAAACAACAAACTATAGAAGAGCGCATCCGATCAGTTGGTTAAGGAATGTTTTGTTGTGTTCAGGAAGAAAAATCCAAGATCATAATGATCCCGTACTCTCCCGGATGCCCAGATCATCACTTTATCTCTGCACTTCTTTATCTAGAAGTTCCATCAAGCTGAAAGAGGAAAGGTGTCTGTGCAATCAGCTTACAAAGTCTGGCAGCCGCCCCACCTGGGGAGTTTGTGTATGAAGTCTGTTGTCCGCTCCACCCCTCCCCGAGCTCCCGAACCTCACCACATTTATCCATTACAGCCGGCAAAAATCTAATTAGCTCGTGCTTCTCTCCCAAGTTGGACTTCACAGTTTTGCAAGCTTAGCAGTGACAGCTGATTTCATTAGGTTTGATTGTCCTTGCCGAGATCCCACTCGTCGGGCTAAAAGCTTTTTGCGCTTTCTCAGGTTCCACCTCTGTGTTGGGCCATTACGATGACCCGTGCCTTTTCTGATTAATCAAGACAAGTGGCGCTAACAGAAAACTGCTGAACACAAAGGAAGGTGACATCATTTTACAAGCCGATTAAGAGAAGTGTGGAGAGGTGGAGGGAGTGAGGGAGTGAAGAAGGGAGGTGAGGTGAAAATGTAATTAAGGAGCAAACCAAACTCAAAACATTGCAGTCACACTCATCGGCCGTCATTTCAGAGAATTCCTGCACGTGTTCCAACAATCAGCGTGGAAAGCGTGCACATTTCGTATCTGAACACACTGTACTTCAATATACCAATCATATCCAGAGGTATATTTTCTTCAACACACTAATTGGGATCATGCAGTGATTTAACGAGTGTGAATAATCTAGGATGAGGCAGTGGTTTGTGTTTCGAGAATAAATGAGACCGTGGCTATAGGGAGGGGAGTAGTGTTAAATATGGAGTGTGTTGGTGAGGAGGAGGTCCCAAAGGAGGACCACCCTCACCTCTCCATCCATCTATTTACAGTATTCTACATGTGGGGCAAAAGAGCCAAAGATGCATAGGGTTGACCTCATTGCTGGCAACAGTTACTCATTTACTGAAATACCAATATAAGGAGGAGAATGTAATGTTTAAACGGCTGCCTTGAATACAACTTAAATATTTGGACGTTTTATGTTAGGACTACAACAACTAATAGATCAAAATCAATACATTAAAAAACAAAAATGTGAATATGAAAATGCAAAATGGTTTGCACACAATCTTATCCATATGTGGAATAACTTTTCAATGCTGGATATGAAATGTGCCTTCCTTAGTAAATGAATTGAACAAACTAAACATTTTTCACAAGTTCATTACAAAAATGTACAAATATTTTTACAATTAATATGGGGGTCATAAAAATAAATACAAAATAATGACCAAAGTGTAGATGAACTCTTTCCCGCCAGCATTTTTGATAATTTTCACAAAAATGTCATGGCCCCAGAATATTTTGTTTGAATAACTGAACATGGAATATATTAGAAGAAAGAACAGACCCTCTGCTTTTATTATTATTATTATTATTATTATTAATAAATAAATAAATAAATAAATAAACAAACAAAAAAAACTTTATTCTAGCTTCATGTATTCTTATTTTAAATCAACACTTGAATGTGGGAAAAGTTTCATTAAAAACAACATTTAGGAGCAAAAGCTGAAGAAAGCAAGTAAAAAAATTAAAAAAAATAAAAAAATTCAGGTTTTTGTCAAAGACCATGTCTGGATCAGATTCAGAACAATGATCAACACAGATGGAGTAGATCGAGTCCATCAACACCCCTAATGCTTGCACAGTCCTATAGCTCGTCCTGGGTCCACATTTCATTCAGTAACATTAGGCAGTTTTGATTTATATGATGTTTAATGTTGATGATCACGTTATTTTACATATGATTACATATGATATCGCTTGTTTCTGCATCTTCCCTGTGTTTTGATCAGGAGATTCAGCACTCTTTCAGAAGATGCGTAATAGCACCCCCTACCGTATAACAGTGAAAACACGGAAAGACATAAAAACTTGTCTTTGGCGGGGAAGCGATTTCTCATTATAGACGAGATAACTCATCAATGGCGGGGAAAAATACGTTCAGATGGAATTTAGCATGTTACGCAGTGAAAGCACTCAACATTCACAAAAGACAAATAAATATTCTTGAAGCATTGAATACTGGTATTTTGGCCCACCTCCCGCTTAACAAAACAGATAGTGTCCTGCTCTGTCAGGTCTCTGTATTAAGTGTATGAACTATTTGCTCCGGTGTCTCCTGGGTACAGCTTCATCATGGCAGATTTAGTCTGCTGTCAGCCATAGGACTCAATTAATTGCACTTCAGGATATTACTTGTAACTCATATTTCAGAGCAAGTGAAATACCCGCCTTCTATTCATCTCTTCCTCACTTCAGCACCAGCAGGCCTCAATGTGGCGCTTTGGGTGTACAGTAGTACATATGAAAGCACTATATAAATGCATCATTTATACATTGCAAAATGGTTAATCTATAATATGAATGTCATATGTAATGTGTTTATATGGCACATTTAGTATTTATGTTCCATGTATGCTTAAAAACAAACATGAGAAAGCACTTCAGTTCAGTTTACACTTTTCAAGAATAGGGTTGAAAAACAGGGCCTGGAATAATTTTTCAACAAACAATCAGTGAAATTCAGTGCTTGAACTTTAGAAACGTGTTTTTCCCCAAATTGACTGATATTTGGCCATGTTGAGACTATTGGCTAATAACTGTTTGTCTGTTCAAAAATCTGTTCTGCATTGATACATTAGCTGTTTTATGGCTACAACCGTTACTAAAATGTAGGACATTACAGTTTAAACACTGCAATTATTTTATAGTATAAACACAAAATTAACAGATTAAATGTACAATTAAATCTATATTGCAAAAAGAAGACAATGAATAATATGGTTACAAATTTAGTCTAAATTAAGCTGACATTCAGTGAAGGATATCTAGTTTAATTTCAAATTGTTAGTCAGGATTTATTGAAAAAGTTATTGATCATTTTCTTACCATAATTCTAAGTAAGAGTGCTGACTATTTTAGCTTGACAAATGCAGTGGATGCAATAATTTGTATGAAATTCCCATCAAGGTGTAGAAAGGGTCCAAATGAGGTCACTCACCCAGTGTGTCCCAATTCAAAGAATGCTACATTTTATCTCTCTAATTGAGGTAACAATGCAAATTTTCAAACAAAATTTGACATACAGAGATACAAAAATTTGGGGGATTTATACCAATATATACCAAATTATATAAAAAATTATTGAATACAGTCAAGAATGTCAAGACTTCTGTGGAAACCCCAATTTGTGGAAAGTGTCACCAATCGACATGTAACTTTTTCACATAACCTCTGTGTTATATACCAGTTTAAAGTCGACAGATTTGGGGTGGTCTGTCGATTATGCGAGGGGTGTAAACATGCCCAGTTTAACATCCTGCTCTCCCTTTCTTACACTTGCTCGTCGTCCATGTAGCTTGACAACTGTGCTGCTTTGTTTACATCCTGCATACATATTAGCTCATCTGTTGGTGCTTGCAGAAACGGGCATGTTGAACATGTAAAAGCACTCGAGTCCTAATGAACTGCTTCCTGTGTGACGGTGCGCTGCGAGCTCTCCGATTAACATGCATCTGCAGCACTCCTGCCCCTCAACCACCAGCTGTTTCTCTCTGATCTAGTGCTTTACGGCCACCGCAAACATGATTCATTCTGAAAACTTGCTAAATCTTGCTTTGAAAAGACATTAATGTCTTTGTTTTTGTTCTTTTTTTAATTATGATTCTTGAATTATGAAGTCTTTTGATTCTCCTGGGGGTGGTGGAATATTAATTTTAACACTGTTGTGCTAAAATTGAGGGTTTATGTTATTGGTTTTCAGGTCAAAACTATATTATGCTAGCCTGACAAGCCAGACCCACATCAAGATGTTGGGTCTGGGAACTCACCATTGGCAGGGCTCAATCCGAGGGGCGGGATAAACGGTTGTCTTTCAAATCCCCTCTGCGCGCAATAAGATAGCGCTACAACCAACCAGAGCAATGAAGAAGGTGAAGCGGATCTAGTTGAGAGATTAAACTTTCGCCGCATCCGGTCGGCAAAACTCTGAACACGTCTTCCTTTCTTAAGAATGACTTCAGTGCCGTTCTTTGTTCTTTTCTCAAAGAAAAGCTTAACTCCAAGTCTTCCAGAATCGCGGCCAAAACCGATTCAAAAGGCTGCTGTTCGCCAGCTTCTTTGTTTTGAAGTAGCACACGGAACCTTTGCAACTCTGCTGTCATTATGTTAAGCCCGCCCACCGACTCTATACACGACGTGATTGGCTCGTGGCAAATTAGATTTGCTGCTGCTAGGGTGCGTCTAGATTTCTAGGCTAATATTATGCCTCATTGACATATTATAAAAATAATAGATAGAACTCTGATCTATATTACTACGTCAATCCGATTTTAGTCATAGGTCTTTTATATGCAATCTGCAAGCTACCAATACTACATGGAACTAGCTGATTTGCCGTTGCTGATTCTGCAGCCAATGAGATTGCTTGCTCAACATTTAAATAGTCTGATTTTGTTTCCTCTGAAACCTTCCACCTCCCCAGCTCCACCTGTCTAGATCTACTATGTGATTTATGTATGTTTACTTGCGCACAGAGGCATGTCTGTGTATCTAATGGTAGTAGCAAGTCCATACCCGCTCTGTAGTTGTAATGACTGAAATGTACATAAAAAACACTGTAATTCACTGTATTCATTTTTTTTTTTTTTTCTCCGTTACAGAAAACAGACCCTACTCCAAACCTCCTATCATGTACTGAAGCCTTGCATCTTTAGTCCCACAACCACGACAGACGTCTCCGCCCAGAGATGGCTGGGGTGATGCAGAGAGGGGTTCGTGGGGCTTTTTCCCAGTGGAAAAGTGGTGTGGGTGGGTGACCAGTCACCTGAAACCCGTGTACAGGACTTGAGTGTGTATGTATGTATGTATGTATGTATGTGTGTGTGTGTGGAGGTGCAGTGCGTTTGGATCCTCATGAGACGCGCGTGTGTTTCTGGAGCACTGCTTGTTGCTGACCTTTCATCACCACACACACCGACTTGTAAAAAAAATTTTCTTTCTTGTTTTGACTACTTCTACATCCTACACTTTTTTGAGATTAAAAAAAAAGTTTTTTTCTGGAGTAAAATTTCATTACCTAATGAATTACCCTTCTTTATGTGAAGCACACAACATCACCCTCCTAAACCTATTATTATTATTATTATTATTAATTATTATTATTGTTGAGTGTTATCTGCTGATCCCCCATGATTCTGTGCACCAGTGATTCTGAACAGCACAACCGTCTTGACGAGTCTGTAGAGAACTTTGTCCACAGCACCTCTACATGAAGGGACAAATGAGACAAATATTATGCTGACAGACTCCAAATAAGACACGTGTGCTTCTTTAATAAACATTGTCTACAATTGTTGTTTTGCCTTTCAAGAAAGGGATTCTATATCAACATTTTTCTTTCTAATTTGCTGTATTTTTTTTTAGAAAGTGTAGAAATATTTTCCTCATGTTGTCGTTTCCCTGCCTTAAGTTTATTATTATGGTGTTTATTTTAATATCTGGTTTGTTGTTTTCCATTGTATTTTAATCAGCATTTCAAAAGGATGCTTAAGTGATCTTGAAACAACATTCTTTGTACGTCTTTGCTGTCTTTCTTTGCCCCGCAACAATGTTTTCTCTATTGCAACTTAACTTAAAAAGTAAAAAAAAAAAAAAAAAAAAGTGTTCATTTGATGTTGCTATAAATACAGTATTACAGTACTCCCCCTTCTGTTTTTACCTGTTTATAAAGACTTGTAAATGCTTTAGCGTTTGCTATCCTGACATTGTTATTACGTGGATACATTTTTAGTGACACAAAAGAGATGAGAAGTACCCTTATGCACATCCAGAGCGAGCATGCTTGTAAATACAACAATGAAAAATGACACGTATCGATTGAAAATAAAACGCTGCCTCTTCAAATCTATTTTTAAACATTTCTAGCGACTCCATAGGTAACGCAATCACAAATCGGCAGCTATCAATGATGTTGAATCTTGTTTTAAAATGGCAACAGACACTTATCACAGCCTTGCACATGCCACAATGAATAAAACACCCCTATGGACATCTTGGTAGGTTTTTTTCTTTTCTTTGAGTAATAAAATTAAGATGGAAACATTTGCCTGGTTTGCCTCAGTTATTTTCAGAGCTGGTTTTGACTTGTTGTGCAACTTCTGATTTGTTGCAGTTTCACTCACCAGCTGCAGTTTCGACTCATGACCGGGAACAAACAAACACACTTGCAGAACTCTGTTGCTGCTCTGGAAAAACAAACTACATCCACTGTTTCCTTGGGTTATTTGGGAAGCTGAACAAGGTTATCTTTCCCTCACAACCTGAAACACACTTTTTTAGTGACATTGTTGATTTCATGGTCTAAAATCAATTAAAAATTTTGGCCATGTTTAGCATGAGAATCCAACTCTTTAACACTGTAAATAAGTCAAAATGCATGAAATAGATCCCCGACCCCCTTTCACTTTTGCTGAATTTAATGCATCATTGCAGAATAAAACTATCTTTAAATATTAGTTATTTCCGTATTATACTATACACTCTCTAGATAAAAATACTGACATCAGATATTGCGAAACCATATCGGTTGACCTGTAGTTTGAATGGTACAGACATTAGTTGACCTTTAGAACTAGTTCTTTATGATAATGACTTTCATGATATTGTTCCCTGATTGACGTTGTGTTAAACTTATTCTTTGAAGCTGAGAGTTTTCCTAAATGTACACATGGGCCTCGCTCTTTAAAAGCCTGAAACTCATTTTCACCCCAGCAATCCATAAAAACCTACGGCATTGAAGCTTCACTGTCCCGGAGGTGTTCAACAAGCAGCAAACACAAGCGAGCACCTCTCACCTGCAGCTGCCAGAGGAACTGACCTAATTAGTCACGTACTGTCAAGCGCCGCAAGCCGTCGAGTAACAGACTACATTTCCCGCAGCGACCACTACATTTCATCTGTTGTCCGTAGCTGCGTGGACTTCTGGGAATTGGAAGAGAAGCTGGCCTCTCGAATTGAGCCCTGAGAGCCGCTGCCTGAATTAGCCCTATGTAACGAAAAAAGAAAGAGGGTCCGTTTTTGCACTTCAATTAAAGACGAGTCGTTTGATCTACTCTTGATTAGCCCCTCTCCTCCCTAACTGGCTTTATGTAAAGTAGTCAAAGTACTTCATTTATGATTAGTGATGTTTTTAGGGGTGGGATTGAGGTGAGTGTTTGAAACACAATCGCTGCGGTGGACTATTTGATCAGTGGAAATAAGATAAAAACAGAATCATTTGCATATGTTCCATTACAAACATTGAATATGATTAAGACTAACAAGAAGGCAGGGATTAAAGGAGCAGACGAATGGAGAGAGTCATACAAGCTTGACATCAGAGCCAGGTGTGCACGTCCACAGTTCTTTCTCTAGCCTATAATCCATAAGAGAAGATCCATGTCAATTAAAAACATCGTTCTTGGAGTTGAAATATGACACATGGCTGGGATCGATAACTCTCAACCTCTTTGGAATGGAGCTATTTGGACAGATTATGCCACCGTGGCCATGAACGATTGACTGTCATGGAAACATTGCAACACTGCAGGATGTCTCTCCCACTTAGAGAGAGGTGCTGAAATATACTTCAGCTATAGATGTATACACACTACACGAGTCACAATATGCTAAGAGGTGATGGTGGAACAAGTGTTTTAAAAAGTGATTTTCATGAGTTTGACAGCAGTAGTTTAAATAAAAGACTTTTGTTGTAAGAGACAACAAAAACAACTCCTCAAAACCACTCCTTTTCAAAAGTCAACAAATTTGCGACAGCTGAACTTAATATTTTTCATAAGCATCAGTCTGAAATGTAATTTAAGCCACAAAATAAACTTCATTCTGTAAAATAAGTATAATGAACTACGCAAAAAGCATTTTGAAAGTCTCCAGCATGTTTTATAATTACCCAAAGATCAAACGGTTATCACGTCCGTCAAAAAAAAGTAGACTGGCTGTCGGTTGGAATATTAGATCTTAAATCAGACACACTCATGAGCATCAATCACGTCACTGAATACTTGCCTGCTAAGAAATAAATTATTATCTTACAATCCATCTGTTTTCAAATCCACATCATTTGAATATCACAACATCGATGTCTGTCAAAAATAACGTGCACAATAGTGTTCGCGAGAAGCAGAGATCCAACGAGTCACGCATTTCCTGGAAAACCCAGGAACTGCATTCTTTCCGAGAAGAGAGAGAAAATGGTGGCCTGAGCGGCTGTCAGAGATGATAACATATGTAATACATAATGCACGTGAATATAAATTTGCTGAAATTGATTTGAAATGAATAGGCAACTGAGTGAAATACTTAACACTTCATGCTTATGAGAATAAATGCCGGTCCAACTGAAAAACTTTGCCGGGTTAGTATTCGAATTAGAATTCTGATTCTGACATTCCTGATTTGAATATTTTCAAGCTTTTCTATCCTTTTTTCCATCATTTTGTCAATAGATGAACTGTTAAATGAGTGATTTTGAGAGGAGCCCCTGTAGTCGTCCGATTTGACTCTTCACGTAAGTTGCTGTAATATATTATAAACTTGACAGATGACTTTTATAAAATTTTTATTTTAATACCATCTTCTCAAAGATTAAGGCAATTATCAAATATTGCTAATTTTCTAATAAAACATGATGTTACATTTAATTGCCCCTTACCAGATTTTGACTCGTCTATGAACTGCTTAGCTTATTATTTGTGAACAAATGTCCATGTTTGTTGAAATGACTTCAAAATCTGTTCCATTTGTATATTTTTATTAATATACAAAGCTTATTATATCATTATCATAGTACAACTAAATATTTATCAATATAATAATTAAATTAGATTATAAAAACAATGCTTTAAATAGTATGCAGTATCTCCGTAGTAGAAACAGAAAAACAAATTCCTTGAAATGTTATGTCCTAATAGTCTTCCTGTTTGTTGCTTTTCCTTTTGATCCACAATAATGATTTCTTTTTACAAGGAAGCCAACACTTGGCATCCCACACCTAGAGTGTACATGCACAATGTTACAAGCAAAATCTTCTCTCTCTCTCTCTCTCTCTCTCTCTCTCTCTCTCTCTCTCTCTCTCTCTCTCTCTCTCTCTCTCTCTCTCTCTCTCTCTCTCTCTCTCTCTCTCTCTCTCTCTCTCTCTCTCTCTCTCTCTCTCTCTCTCTCTCTCTCTCTCTCACTCATTCACACACACACACTAACATAAATAAAACCCAAACACAGGTTGGTGTTGGCTGTTAAAGTCGGAGTATGTTATTGTAAAATGAATGAATAAGTAAAGGCAGTTGTTAGGGTAAAGGGAGTTAAAGAGCTCACTAAAGTGGCTGTCTACCGGGGAATCATGGGAGATTACCTACAGGCTGCATTAAACAATTCAAACAGCAGTAAATTTCATTGTTAAAAGATAATAGTGAATAATAGGTGTCTGGATGTGGCTTTGTGAAGACAAAGCAGTGTCTAGGAATGTTCTAGTCTATTTTCCCCTCCTCTCTCTCTGAACAACTGAAGTAATAACTAGAAACAACTGCAACAAATTGCTGCGTTTGCGACTGTTAGTGGAAATGCACCGCAGAGATTTTCCTCTATGGCAAATGATGGGGGTTAATGCTGTTTACAGAAATGCTAATTAAGAATAATGAATTTCTGCAGAGACTGTAGTTTTGCAAAGGTAATACTGTACACTAAAGACTGCCTACTTATGCCTCTACTGTACTTTTCTGAAATTATGAGGCTCATGGCCATTTAAAGAGCCCATATCATCACATGACAAGTGCAGTTTTCTTTCCTGTGTTCACACATTTCCTACTGAAACTTTGGAAGAGAGACTTTGTTCGTCATTTTTAAGTTGTCAGAAAGATTGCGTTAAGTTTATTTTCTTTTTTTCCCTTTTGAGGCAGTGACGAGTATGTGTTCATGTCATTTTAGACTACATTATCTGTTTAAATTCAGAAAAAACACTTCACCTTATAGTCACCTTATGACCAACTCTGCACAGAACGTTTTTAGTCATGACTCATGTAATATTAGAACTAAACGTATGAAAGCATTGTTGAAGCAGTGGTGGTTTGTGGCAGACTCATTGATGATCAATTGTTTGCCACATAACGTTTTTGAGCGGCTTTCTCCCCACAATTTAACTGTGCTATTCATTGAATTTATTATATGTGGGACAGTTGGGTCTGACACCAAGTGAAAGGCCAGCATTTTGGAGTACCCCCATAAACATGAGTCAATTCAAGTGGTGTCTAAAATACTAGTAGTAATGTAACGGAAATAACAGATTTTTTTATCCCATAATGTGACGTATATAGATCCATGTGTAGCGGATTATCAAAAAAGATTTTTTGTGGATGGAGGCAGATCTGAGGGTGCTTTCACACTAGCACTTTTGCTGCTCCCCCAGGTTCGACTGACGTCAGAGTTCGGTTCGTTTGGATGATGTAAACGTTGTCTTCCGAACGCGGGTGCGCACCCGCAAACCGTACCCGAGTCCACTTAAAAAGGTGGTCTGGGGTTCAGTTCATGTGAACTCAGTTACGTTTCGCAGCTGATGTGAACACAATCAAACTACAATCGCGGAAGTGAACCGCTATTAATGACGTATGATTTGATAAAAATGTGTTTTGTGTGCGTTTCACTCATTTTCCTGAGCGTGACTGACATACTGCAAGCAGAGAGCTGTACATCTAATGTAAGCAGAGAGCTGTACATCTCATTTCTGCTCGTCTTCAGCGTTCTTTAGAGCATTTGCAGTACATTCGCGGCAGATAGATGCAAGTGCCATTACGTACTGAAGCTTTGGTAACAAAACCAACGGTTCAAAAACAAAAATATAAAAGCGAGGTGAGCAACGCTATTTATTTTGCCACCTTCTCTCTTGCCGTCGCCAAGCAATGGGGTAAACAGCTGCTGCTTTGATGATGCGAACGCACCACGGTTCGGACCCAAATAATATAATATGAACACAGTCCAGCGGAGGCAGGGGAAGGGCGGAGCAATCAAACTCGGGTTCGGTCCAGGCAATCAGACCAAGTGTGAAAGCACCCTGAATGTGAGATTGCAGTCGATTGTAAGAAAGGGGCGGGGTTTAAGGGGATTAAATGATTGGAGAAGTCCGGCAAATATCAGCGAACAGAAGTCTGCTTTCACTGGACGATCCAGTTATAGTTTACTTAAAGGGATAGTTCACCCAAAAATGAAAATTACCCCATGATTTACTCACCCTCAAGTCATCCTAGGTGAATATGACATTCTTCTTTCAGACGAACACAATCAGAGTTATATTAAAAATGTCCTGGCTCTTCCAAGCTTTATAATGGCAGTGACTGTTGCTCCGTTTATGAAGTCCATAAAAGTGCATCTATCCATCATATAACTGCTCCACACGGTTCCAGGGGGTTAATAAAGGCCTTCTGAAGTGAAGTGATGCATTTGTGTAAGAAAAATATCCATATTTAAAACTTTATAATGTAAATTATCTAGCTTCCATCAGATTGCTTTTTGTATTGTACTTAAGAAAAAAGTGTAGCGCCTCTCGCAGTTCAATGTCTGACAACATTGCACACCAGTTACGTTTTCTCCGATCTGGCGGAAGCTAGATATTTTACTTTATAAAGTTTTAAATATGGATATTTTTCTTACACAAACACATCACTTCACTTCAGAGCCGTGTGGAGCAGTTATATGATGGTTATATGAGCGGTTATATAGATGCACTTTTATGGACTTCAAAAACGGAGCAACATTATAAAACTTGGAAAAGCCAGGACATTTTTAATATAACTATGACATTCTTCTTTCAGATGAATACAATCATACACCTTGGATGACTTGAGGGAGAGTAAATATATTTATAGATGAATTGTTCACAGTAAGATCAATAACATGCAGAAAATACTGTAAGTTAACTTCCATTTCTTTTATTAGTAGTAGTTGTAAAAAAAATGTAAAAAATAAATAAAAGTAGTAGTGAAAAACACAGATATGCACACCTAATTTTAGGCATTAGTCATATGACCTGTGCAAGTGGGTCGAGGGACATGAAAACACCCATAAATAAGAAATGATCTGCATCATGCCAAATGTCAACCAGTTTTGCTCACAGATGTGACTGTTTACTTATTTATCAGTTTCCTTTATCTTACCAGGTAAGACTTTGAAAGTTGCTGTCAGCCATGTGTGTATTTAAGGGTTGACTGGAGCAGTGGCATCATAGCCATATGGAAATTTTGGGGAAGGTGAGAATAGCAAAGCACAATGAAGCCGCCCACCCCAGAGACAGATCCACACATGCTCATTCACTCATAGCTGAGGTGAGCAGGCTTATTTTTACTGGGTCGGGAATCGCGTTGGGAGGCTCACGTAATGAAGCATGGAGCCAGAACTGGGCTACGCCACAGCAGGAAAATGTCAAGTCGCATCTTGCTGCACTGAAAATCATAAATCACCACCTGTACTATTTGCTTGAACCTGCACACACACATCCATGTGAAAAAAAATATTGAAGGTCACAGGAATGTGCCCTCTTTCCATAGTTCACCTCTACATGGAAAAACTCCTGGAACATCCTCATGATGCATTTGAACCTCCATTTTCCCTTTCTCACACCTGATGACGGAATACCCCAAGGGTCTGTCCTAGGTCCCTCTCGCGTTTCGCCAAGACAACACAGAAAGCAGGCAGACAGCATGTTCTTTGAGAAAAACATTAAATAATTACAAAAACTGTGTCATCAACTTGTGCATACATCTGACTGTGGAGAATCTCCAGTGTTTTTCACCCTGGAAGTCCCACGGGCAAGGTACACTAGTCGTTCTGCATCGTGACGTCTCGTTTATGCATTCTCCCAAAGAGCTGAGACGGCGGGACGGTGAGTTGAAGTGGACCGCGTAGCGCAGCACTTCACAAACGGGCTGTCAGTGCGTGATAAATGGCATCATCACAGAAAAACCAAACAGCACCAGCGGTCCCTCCAACCAGCCTTCCCAACATATTAACACATTTATTTATTTCTGTGCCGCCGTGCCGTAAATAGGAATGTTTTAAAGCGGGGCAGCCTCAGATGTCTGCGGGCGATAATGCTGGTCAGCAGCTCTCTGTGTTCTGTCCACTGCTGCCGTTTCTCGCTGGATGTGTGTTTCATTATTTAGTGCTGCGAGCAGTTGTGGCTGTTTTGTACATGAGTTTAAGAATTTTTTCAGAAGGTCTTCAAGCAGGAGAGGGTCTTTTTATAAAGAACCCCTTTTGTGTTTTGCAAGAAAAAGAATGTGCAGAAATTAATTAATTAGATAATTAAATAGTTTGAACTTGTATTTTCTATTGTAAACTGTAGACTATTAAGATATACAAAATGTACAAAATATCATACATAAATGCCCTAAAATTGCTCTTTCAGAGCTCAGGAAACTGTTGTCTTATTTAATTGTTAGATACTTCTAATGTTCTTTAAAATTAGACAAAAGAAATTGACAGTTGTTGGCATACAATATGAATATGCAGCCATAAACTTGAAATAATAGCACAAACATTTCTCACCAGATTCTTTTGGCCAAGTGATGCAAGTTTACTGTATATTAAAATCTCTCACTTTTAATTTGAGACTTTGGCATCCTGGAAAATCTGAGGGACATTTAATTTCTTCTAAAATTAAAGAAGAGACATGAGATTATTGTATCAGGGTCTGTTTATGAAGGGGAAAAAGCTTCCACGTAATGTTTATAAACAACTGAAATGTCATTATTTCTTACAGTGAAAACTGAAGAATTGTGAAGCAGGATGCATTTTCATATAAGATGGATCGCTTCTGTGAGTTCCACTTCAAAGTATATATGAGAGCACAAGTGCAGACTCAGGAAGACACACTGAAACATGAGGGAAGACTCGCAGACCCAGGATCCATTTAGTTCTCCCACAGTTGGTCCAGTGATCCTGACAACTGATGGATTGTTTTAGTTTTCCTTGTAAGTGGAGCAGAACTGGTGGAAAACATGTTGTTCTTTGTTACAAAAACACAGACACAGAGAGAGTAAGAGTTCACACTTCTACAAACACATCTAGTGGTTAAATGGAGAAAAATCCCTTACACATGGACAGGCAACATTTGGTGGTGTCCAGTGTTAAGAAAAGCTACTTCGCTACTAGTTCAACATGTTAAGCAATATTTAAAAAAACAAATAGTAAGCTGCACTAAAAAAAAAAAAAAAAACTACTACAATGAAGTACTTCGGCAATATCTTTTAAATTATATAAATAATCAGATTAAACCAAGTGCCAACCTCCCTTTCTCTTCAAACCAATACAGAAGTGACTTAAACTGCAATTCATTGACTGGCCGCTAGAGACAGGCTCCAAAAGGGAGCAGAATCTCATTGACCCCCATGTTAAACTTTACAGCAGAAAAAAACATGTTACAGCCTGGAACAAATTGTGGTTTTGGTCTGTACATAATTTTGCCCTTCATGACAACTGTGAGGGGGGGTGAATTTTTATATAACTCATTCGTTTACATTATATAAAGCCTTAAAGTTCTGCATAATTAAGGTCGTGGCCACTTTGAGTGCCATTTGTCTGCTGTCTGTTAGTCATCACGTCACCTCAGCTCCACCCACGCCCCGCCTCTTTGCCCATTTTCAGTTGTTATCCGGGAGTGGCGCGCGGTGGCGCGCTGCCTAGATGGCAACGGCCGAATTTTAAGGCTTCAAAATAGTCTCTTCAGAAACCTATGGGTCACGTCACTGACACTACATCCAAGGTTTTTTTTTTTTTTTTTAACAGTCTATGGATTAAACACCCTAAAAAGTTGTATTTATCTAAATATTTTACTACAAAAGTTTCAAGAACTGAATAATACAAACCAATCAGTAAATCTGTTTATTGAAAATTCATTACACTAAACAGACTCATTTGACTGAATCAAACTTACCAATGAGTGATATTAATACAGCATGTTTGATTATTACCTCAGCCAGGGTTGCCAGATATGAAACAAAAACAATACCAATAGCCCAAAAGTAGCCCAATGACAATACTTCAAATAATCAAAACTCAAAATATGCCATTCCCATATCTAAAATATATATTTTACAGTCACTGTTATGCAAATTGAGAACCATAATATCGTAGGGATTATAAACACAGCTCAAAGTCTCTGTAGTGGCAGTCCGTCACAAAACTTAACATCTAGCATCTGTTATTATTGGTAGAATATACAATATTACAATACAAGCATTTCAGGCCCAGTTCTGCTGGAAAACTGTGGACTTGGCAACCCTGGCCTCAGCACGCTCATTTGCTATAAGGCTATTACTGACATAAAACAGTGCTGTGATAAAGTAAGTGCACCCAATGCTTTTTTTTTTTTTTTTTTTTTTTTTTTCTCAAAAGTATTAGAATTAATGATTAGAATTTCATCAGTAGCTGTTTACTTGGACACCTTTTGTTTCAGTTAGAAAGAAATCATTCCGATTGATAAATCTGAACAGTCAATAAAGTGATCGGGTTGATGTGTGTGTTTGTGTGACAAGCTTCTAATCTGATTAGATCTTCTGACATGTGCACACTGCATGGATATATATATATATATATATATATATATATATATATATATATATATATATATATATATATATATATATATATATATATATATATATATATATATATATATATATATATATATATATATATTTAAAAAGCAGACTTAATATTTATCCATTTCAGGTCCTAGAATATAAACACAGCATTTCACAGATGATGAGTGGAAGGACAATTTTAGATTGGCACGACAGTCATTTATGACACTATACATATATATACACACACACACACACACACACACACACACACACACACACACACACACACACACACACACACACACACACCATCTCGCTCTGTCCGTCATATATCATTACGCCAGTTTTACATCATTGCACATGCAGAACTTTCCAGTTTTGGTTTTCAATACGATCAAGTGTTTACATGTCGAATGGATTAGAAAAGGTTTCAAAGCACCCCTTATCGAATTTGATCAAACTGTTGCCAAATGGAAATCTTCTTTTTCACAGAAGGCATTGAATTTCTGTGGAAATTTCAGTGAAAATGTCATTGTTATTTTTTAAATTATAGCACCTTCACCATCAATACGGTCCACATACATTGTACATGTTGAAAATGTACAAAACTCTTCATGAAATATGCGTACTTGTTTACAACACTGCTTGTAAATTTATCTCAAAAAGTAGTAAATCACTAAAATATATGCATTGAAAAAACGTGATCATGGTAAATCAGTTTTTCCGTGGTACACAGACTGCAGTCTGTGTGTGGGTGCGAGTGAGTGGCATCTGCTAGTGTCGCCGTGGCGACAGAGGCTCAGTTCTCAGGACCATCTGCTAATGCTGCGTGTCTGGCAGACAGGTCCATACAGGGCTCATCTATTATTGATGCACCTCTCAAAAACATATACACACATACACACCGTTTCCTCAGTTAGAGAGTGTTTATGAGCACATTTGCCCCGTGCTTCATATGCCATCAAAGCTGAAACTGACATCAGCCATCTTTTCAGTCCTGTGGATGAGTCGTAAAACAGACCTTTCTGGCTTCTTGTCTCTCTTTACATGTAGATGAAACCTTTACGTGTCATTTAAAATCATGCTGACACAAGTAAATCTCCTGTATGCTGGATAATAAAGAAATGTAGACGGCTCAAAATCATTTTCTTTTGTAATTGATGGATCTTGTATTGACTCGTATGTAAAAACAAGCAAAAGAACGGTTATATGCTTATAGCTTGTGTCTATCAGGAAAGGACTGCACAGGAATACACATAATGCCTGAAGAATGTCTTTGACCAAAATAGTGATATTTTGTATAATAAAGACAATACTTCTAATCTTTCCAAAGGGATACAAATACACAGTTTTGAATGTGCAGCCACAAGAATTTAAGAGTATACA
This sequence comes from Paracanthobrama guichenoti, assembly GCA_018749465.1. Lineage (NCBI taxonomy): Eukaryota > Metazoa > Chordata > Actinopteri > Cypriniformes > Gobionidae > Paracanthobrama > Paracanthobrama guichenoti. The sequence continues at coordinate 21,845,634 of CM031963.1, read as the reverse complement.
CAAGGCCTTCTCGTAAAAACGGTCTGATGATTTCCTGGTTCTATGAAGCCCCTCCCTCAGAAATACGTAATGGGCTCAGATTGGTTAGCTGGCCCAGTGAGTTGTGATTCAGTGAGCCCAGTGAGTTAGCTTTTGATATACTGTTTTAGCCTTATTAAAGCTTTAGTACAGCATGATTGCCTTGTAGCCTTTTTTTCATATAATGGTTCTAACAAATGATGCTACAGTTCTCAAAGGGATTATTTGATTGGATCTATAGTGATCGCTACCGACTGTATAGCACCGTTAGTTTTGTTTTTGTACGAGTGTAGCCAAATATCTGACCATTACGAAGACTAATCATGGATTTATTACAGTGGCCATATCAAACACAGAACCATGTTTATCGTGCCTGTATTTACACTGATCACTTAAACGGCAACATTCGAAGTTTGGTAGTGGGATTAAAAAGAAGTTTGTAGGTGTTTGTCAAATAAATTTGAATTAGCAATTAGGTAACTGGCTAGCCAAACAGCATTTCCCTTTGTTTACGGTCCTTGCTACAGCATAAAAATAATGACAGAAACTATTCATGAAAAAACACAACAAAGAATAAAACATACTTACAGGTTGTGGCCCATAAACAACAGCTTCTGCTTTTAAAGTGGGAACTGCTGTCCTCCGTAAAATGTGCAGCACAGAGATCTATATTTGGATTATAATGTTCAGGAAGGTTCAGCGTTTCAACGGCATGGCAACAACACTAACTCTTCCTCTTCTCAACATGGCCTTTGTTGCGGGATTTAAGTAACTTTTAGGGTTAGTGATGTCACTAACCCACGAGAATCATTGTAGTCCTTACCGGCCGTTTATTGTAGTCCTTAAAAAGCAATTTCTTTAAAATAAATCATCTCCATTTTCTTTGTACTTTGAGCGTCGTAACTTTGCAGATGTTTATGCTCAGTATTACAGTAAAATTACAGTAAACATATTGTGAAATTACAATTTAAAATAACTTTTCTATTTGAATACATTTTAAAGTGTAACGTATTCTTGTGATGGCAAAGCTGAATTTTCAGCATTAATACTTCAGTCACATGATCCTTCAGAAATCATGCAAATATGCTGATTTGCTGCTCAAGAAATGTTTCTTATTAATGTTAAAAACAGTTGTGCTGCTTAATATTTCTTGTGGAAACTGCGATTCCTTTTTTATGAATAGAAAGTTCAAAAGAAAAACACTTCTGTCATGACAACTTTCGGGAGATTGGTATTGTAATTGAGATTGGCATGGAAATGGATATGGCAATGTTAATGTATTTGGTCTTGGCGGAATAGATCTACTATGCTGCTGCAGAGCAAGTACTGAGACTTGCTACTGCAAATGCATTCACAAACATTTCTGTGCACATAACACACATGGATTTAACCCTTGTAGCAGATCTATACAGGTGGAGCTGGGGAAGGTGGAGGGTTTCTAAAAGCGTTCTGCAGACTGCTAATAGCATAATCAGTATTTGTTTGAATGTTGAGCCGCAGCTCATTGGCCGCTGATGCAACAGCAACCAATCAGCTGTGCCATCAAGAGTTTCATGCCAGAACTAGGTAATTATTTGAAATCCAAATCTTTTGTTACATTATAAAGTCTTTCCTGTCACTTTGGATAAACTTATGCAACCTTGCTGCTTTCCAAATATATCTTGCTTATCCAAAACTTTTGAATGGTGGTGTGACTGATAATGTCGCAGGTTATGACTAACCATGGTTCCCTGAGAAGGGGAACGAGACACTTGCATCTTGGATCGACACTATGGGGAACACTCGTCCATGTTGAGGGAATGCCTGCCACATTAGTGATACTACCGAGTCAGATGCTTAAACCATTCAGGGCGTGTCCTAATACTCATAAGGTGTCAAGTGGTAATGTTCCCTCTATGCTCCGTGACAAGGAAAAATCCCAGCCTTTACAGCCTTCCTCCGTTCCTTCCTTGTCAAAGATCTAGCGTCTAGATCTCCTGTCAACTAGCATGTGCGTTCTGCACCTGCTTGGAAGTAAATTTCTGTCTATATCAGCAGGTATCAATAGTCTATTTTTTCGCCATCATTAAAAAAAAAAAAAAACATGGCGCTAGGACTGCCGATATACAAACCGTAAACAAAGCAGCAATTGCTTACCATTTTGAATATTAATCACGTTGATCACTTTATACATTCCGGTCGGTTCATGTTATGAAAATATTCAAGCATCTGAATGCTCAGGTAAGATGACATAAAATTACAACAGCCTTATGTCTGCACCGTCTTGACTTCTTTGCTCATTTTCATCACTTTCGCTTTTATTCTCCTTCACAGTCGGCTTGGTGTGTCCTGGGCTTAAGCGATTGGTTAAGGCTCCAATGGGGAGCGGAGGACCCTACTTTAAAATCCAGACTGTGGGAGAGGGTTCTACTTAACACTCAACCCAGAAGAACAGCCCAGCAAAGGGAGCCTGCTAAGCACCATCAACAACCTTTGATGCAGCTCAACCCTCTTAACACACTCATCTATAACCCGTACTTGATTGAATCAGCAATAGCCATAGTGACGGAAATAGGGAGGGAAAATCCAGCTGTCATTGGAGAGGATGTCTCGCTATTCCAGTTCACCTACTCAACCCTGAGTTGATATATCCCACCAAAGGGGAGTCATTCCAGCCCACTGCCATAATTGCTAAAAAAAGGCTAGCTGTGCTCTATCCTAAGGGGTATTCTGCAGTACCAGAAAGGGCAAGATTATTTAATCTACCAGTGTCATTGTTGCTGTTAAAGAGCAACTAATATTAGTCAGTCCAAAAACAAGTTACCTGGTTATACACCCCAAGTGTTTCCTTCCTTAAACACACAATTTTTATGGGGAAGAAATTCAACAGCTCAACCCTCAAGTACTGTGCCAGACCTAACAGAAGGCGGCCTGCAAATATAAGTGAAACACGCCATTTACATAATCAGTCCAGCCTCTTTCACCCATCACACACCCTTATTCAGGGGGAGGAATACTACTACGATTCAAAACTGCGTTTATTAACTAATTCTCTCTAGTCTTGTTATTCTAGTGTCTCACCTCCTCCGAGCGCCACTCTGTGAAAGAGGTGCACAAGTGGCCACACTCTCTCTTTGGCCCTGCCTCCAGTCATTATACTGTGATGGACCCAAACCCCCAGAGGTTTTTGCCGTAAATTTGGATCTGCGCAGGGTGTACTTCCTGAATATCCTCATCTCTCTAAACTTCCCAACCACCACCTAACAGACGTACCAGAAAGTTCAGGGGGTGAGACAAATGCATCAAGAAAAAAGGTTTTCTTTTTCGCTGGTATCTGCCAGGTTCAACCACAAATGCCTCTGTCACCACCATTGCTGCCATCGTAACAGACCAAAGGTCACTTTAGGAGACAATCTCTGCTCCTGATCCAAATCTTTCAGTGGATCAGCCTGGTATGTCTGCAACACGTCATAGTATGCATGGCACCACCAGCCTGACCTGCTGCTGCATACGCCCTGCCCTCTAACACGTAAAGTGGTCTGTAGCGGCATTGACGGCAGGGTCAAAGCCTTCAAAAAGGATGAATCACTCTGTGAAAAATAGCCCACAAATGTATCTTTAACAGGAGGCTCGAATACCTTAGAATATTGGAAAGGATAGATAAATAATAAAATAATAAAAGTTTCCTCCATGACTTTTCCACCTCTATGTGGAGGTCAGGAAGAAACTGAAGGGTCATAGGAGAAGAACAATTATGGACTGGCAGGAATTGCTCGTCTAATTTGCCACGAGTGACCTGTCTATCGCGCCCCTACACCAGATCCAATCTAGTAGTGGCACGGGCCATAAATTCCAACAACTCCTTGTATGCAGGGCTGGCAGGCCGAGAGGGCTCAATACAAGCGATATACTTGCCCTCTTCAACTGCGTCCGCCTCTTTCTGGCTGGATGGTGCCAGCAGCATGTTATCTTTCTGTATCAGACGGCTCAAGACAGCACATCCCGATCCAACAGATCGCTCTGACCGGTTGCTGAAGAACATGAAAAAGCCAATCAAAAAAAGAAACCTTTTTTTAATTCTTCAGCAAACTTGACCCGCCGTGCTTGCAACTTCAACCTCCACTGTGCCTCGGCTACAGCAGAGCCAGAGCTGCGATGTGCAGACACGTATTTCTCTCTTCTCGAGAATTAAGTAAATCATGAACGGCATTTCCTCATCGCAAATTACACCTGAAGACAAAAAAGCTGATGATGTACATTGCAGGCACCCTTTATATTCACGGGCACTCCGGTAATGACATCATGGACTGTCATCGTCCAATAAAATTTTTGTGTATACATACATGCTTCAGACACGGTCATGCAGTGTTGAGTTCCACTTCGAAAGGGAACCAAAGTTATGACTAGGGCTGTATGATATATTGCAAATTCGCGATATGCATAATCACAATGGCTTGAGATAACTGCATGATTTTAATACTCCAAAGACTACAAAATGTTTTAGTTTGACAGACAGCAGAGTGTAGACTGGACACATGACTGTTACATACATGTGACAAGCTTAATGTTATTAAATGCAATAAGTGAAGTACTCACGAGCACAGAAAGCTGCCTCTCAGACAGCATGTAATCTCAAATTCAGTTCTCTTCAGTGGGTTTTATGGCCAAATACACACAAAATTATGGCAAAATGCCCATTGGTGAGTATTCACGTAGACACAGTTAGTCATGTCATCATATATTCATACAGTGAACACCAAGCAGTGTTTTATTTTTACATTTGATTTTTCAATTCCTGTTGTTACAAAAACCCTAAATGTAGGCTTACCTGAAAGCCTAAACTCCCCTGGTTTACACTGATTTAAAATTACACTTTATATGTAATGCTACAGTAAAACACTGCTGTTCACTTTCAAAAGTTGTAGGGATGTTTTTTTGTTTGTTTTTTTGTAATATGTTGGTTATATCATTTTCAGTTTTTAAATATATTTTAATATAATTTAAATTTATTTTACACACCTAAAGCATTATCGTATCGCACATTGAATATTGCATTATTTAATTATAAGTTATCACATATCACGTTTTGTTTAACATCATGCAGCCCTAGTTATAACCAACTGATTGTTTGTGTGAAGCCAATATAAAGTCATTTAAAGCTGAAAACCCAAGTATACCAGAAAGAAGAAAAAGTTAAACAACTTATCAGGGCTTGACATTAACGCTTGTCTTCCTTGAAGATAACTATTATGGACACATGCATCATCTGAACAGTAGTACACCAATCTGAAATGTTGGTCCATACATATGAAATGTGTATGTGTGGTTGTTTGTGGGAAACAGACTGCTTAATGTGTAAGAATGAGAGATTTCAGAACCAAAGATGAGAGGAATCGATCCCTGCACCATCAGCCGAATGTGTGTGTGTGTGTGTGTGTGTGTGTGTGTGTGTGTGTGTGTGTGTGTGTGTGTGTGTGTGTGTGTGTGTGTGTGTGTGTGTAAAAGTGTGCAGTGGCTCGTCAGGCTAATCCAGATAAAGCAGTGAAGGGTGAGTAAACAGCAGCGGGGGAGGACTGGCACTGTAATTAGCGGGTGGCATATGCCAAAGCTGTCAGAAAGCGTTTGAGAGCAGTGTTAACGTGTGCGTCGCTTCCGTCTGTCCCTGCAGAGGGAGAGGACACAGAGAACCTGCCACACCCAAACCACACACCTACTGATGGCCACAGACCACAGATACATGGGTACTAGAAGAAAGGACTACACTTCATGCTATTCATGTACCAACCAAGGTACCACACTATGTTTTTTCTAAATGTCTGTAAGCATTATAGTCCCATTTTTACAGAAGATGGGGGAAAAAAACAACAACAACAACAACAACAACAACAAAAACAAATAAAAAAAAAAACACATACATGCAAAATAATACATATAATAAAGAATTTTTGGTCCCATTTTATATTAGGTGGCCTTAACTACTATGTACTTACATCAAAAAATAAGTACAATGTACGTATTGTGTTCATATTGTATTGCTGTACACTTTTGCTGATGTTGAGGTGGGATACGGGTAAAGTTAGGGACAGGTGTGGAGGTATGAGTAAGTTTAAGGGTAGGGTTAGGTGTAAGGGAAGGGTCAACAGTGTAATTACAAATGTAACTAAAATTAATTACAGATGTAATTACATGCAGGTAATAAGAATAATGTAGAAACATGTTTGTACACAATAAGTGCATTGTATCAAACTATTAAATTTAAATGTTAGTACATAGCAGTACCTAATATAAAGTGGGTCCAAATTATTAAACGCAATTAAATGCCTTATAAGCCTATAGTGGTAGAGTTTTCATTTAGCATGAAACTTGGCACAAACATTTGAGGCAACATCTGACCAGTTTCTGGGTTCAGGGTTAATCAAAGGCTATAACACAATACTGAATTTGTTCACTGATACCTGGCACAGATAATCACACAGATCTTTGTTGCTTGCATGTAAATGATATTGGATTATTAGCAATGTGGTTCTAATACAGATACGTAGCTTATATCTGGTCATCCGGATTACAACTATGAGAAGAATTCATTTCGATTCTCTTCTTAAATTAGTATTTATCAATAATGATATGCAGCAGAGGGGTTATAGCAGAGGTTAAGTTTGTCCTGGTCTGAAAGAAACCTATTTAAAGTCACCATGAAATCAAAATGGACAATTCTTATTTCTTTATGGAATGTTTATTATAAATGATTTTTCCATGCACATATTTTTATCTCACAGTTGTTTTTGTTATCACTATTGGCTAGGTTTAGGGTAGAGTTTAGTGTAGGTGGGACATTATTTTCAAACGCAATAGCATTAATCTTTGAGTGACACTCACCGGACATTTCATTTCCTAACAATGTACAAGACAAAACTTTGCCAGATTCCCATTCATCCGTTTCAGATAAAACAAAACACCCTTTTTGAATTTCACTTTGAAAGTGTCACAAAATGTGCAAGAAGCAACAAAATTTTTCCAATTAGTCTGGATTGGGTGGATTCATGAGGCCAAGTGAGAGGGGATTTTTCCATTTAGGCAGAATGTGTCAATCAATCATTGGGATGACAAGATAAGAAATAAATGTGCTGATCAATGCAAGTGTGTGATTATTAGAGACCCCAGTTTACACAAATCAGACAACGAAGAACCACTCAAGTGCACTTTAAATCCTGACAAAACCTTAGTGATCAGTGTTCAATAGATCTGCCTGATTACACAGGGGAAACGAGCCAGTCAAAGAGAACAGTGTTGCGGTACGGAAACAATTACAACTTCAACTGAGCTCAGAAAACTGAAGGACTGTAACAGAGCAACATAGATGAAGATAACAAACACCGCTAACGTTGTCCTTTTAAGCCAAAAGTCGGTCTTCGGAAATGTACGACAGCTTTCCATTGCAAATTACCTCTTTTTTTGCAGTACGTCTTGTGTTTTTTTTCTTACCACATTCCACCATTTATACACCAATTTATTTAGTTTGAGTTTCCTGCCATCAGCCTAATTATGGAAAAGGCATTACAACGCGGTAGCTTTCTCACGACATGGATAAACATAAAATCCGGGCCTGTGAGGGAGAAGGAAGTGCTTTTTATTCACTACAAAAAACACTTCCTCCCCCAAGGCAAAAGAAATGATCTCATAAGCAGACATTCCAGGCATAGATATATAAATATAATACATATAAATATAAACATTTAGTGACTGAGCACACCAAGAACAGCAAGAGAAAAAAGTACACGCCAACCCTAGTTCAGTTAATGTCACAATGACCCTGCTGAGGTGAAAGAGAGAACAAACCAGGAGCAAAAAAAGCCTACATTAATCAGCGTCTTGTTTCCAATAGAACACATTTAAACAAGATACATTTACTTGCTACAGCTACGTTCACACTGGAGGGAAAAATCAGCTTTTTTGTTTTCATTAAAATTATTTTTAGATAAACTCAAACCACAAGTTACAGTATATGGGGCCAGATCAGTTGACAATAACAATGAAATTTTGCTTTGTTCCATTGACGCCACAAATTTTTAGATTTCATTTTTCTTTAAAGACGTCACTAACAAGTGCTGTTTTTCCTATTGAAACAGAAAGCTGGGGCAAGACATATCAAAGGGCTGCTTACTATTGGTAGTTACTGGCCGGTAAAATTAGGGGGGCGGGACATTCCTATTCTAAAGAGCACCCGATTGGACAATAATCTGTACAGAGCAGGATGAGTCATTATTTTTGAGCTGTTTTCCTACACAACAATTTAAAATTTCTATAGCTAAATTTCTATTTCTATAGACGCTTTATAATCAGTGAAACTTGTAATTAGGAAAATGGTTTCACGTTGAATTAAAGTACAAATATTTACGTAATAGTATTTTCTTTGTCCTCAAAAGGAATTCAACTACATGAATGCTTGGCTTTAACAATAAACCTTACTTTATGTATCATTTTCTTATTTTACTTTTCAGTGCAAACACACATACACGCCGCGTTTTCCAATATACTGTGCCAGACAACTTTAACACAGAATAAATCATGACTTCATCACAAAGTCAGAGCTTGAATCCTTTCTGACAACAGAGAAAGACAGGACACTACGTTCACAGTTCATACACACGTTCAACAAGGGTTGCTGATGAACATATGTATGTTTACGACTTATTTCTTATCTCTCATTCTCTCAATGCAAACAGTGACCGAACAAACGGCAACATCACAACTAGACGATTTATAGAGGGACATTTTGATGAACTTTAGATTAAGATTAGCCGTGAGATCTTGTTGTTTTTGTTAGTTGACTTTCTTTATCATCAGACTAATTAAGATTTAGTGATGTGCAGTGGAGATTAATAACCTAGAACAGGCCAATAAAAACCCTTTCTTTGCTTTCGAGACAGTCAGCAGCACCGGCCCTTTGAAGTGCCTCTTTTTTTTTTTTTTTTTTTTTTTTTCCTTTTTTTTTTTTTACACACAGTTTTAACAAGACTTGGTAGGAAACTGTGCAGAGTTTAACTTTTTTCCTTTTTCTTTGAAGTAAGGTAGAAGTGAGCACTGGCTGGCTGGCCGTAGAGGGGCTTCTGGGTAGAAGAGGATGTGTGCCTATGTTTACACTTCCTGAATACTCACACGCTGTAAACACAAGTAAAAATAATGACCAAAACAATCACAAACCGTCACCATGGAAAGCAGAACAGAAGATTTAATAGCCCCAATACAACAGTGCACATCGCAGCATGTGGAAAGTACCAGCACGTAAACACCACAGATCCTTCCATCAATCTAACTCGACTCATCATGCTTTTAAGTGAATAAGTTAATAGCAATCCCCCACCCCCACAAAAAAAAGCAATCTCTCGCACACCAGGAAGAAAGTAAAGGAAGGAATGTGACAGCAACAAATGAGCGCAGACGTTAATTTTGCTCCCAAACCCTTTAACATCAGCAAAGGTCATTCATTAATAATGGGGCAGCACTGGAGCTTTGGGGGCACATGCCTGTCCCAGCACCAGCGACGCATTAGACCACGGCTCAGCGCCCTGCTCCTTTGTCATTGCCGCTAATTATCCAACGTGCCTGTGTGCCGTCTGCGCAACCTTTGCGTTCAGAAGCACTCATTTATAGTGATACACAGCCACTGTGATGTCACAGATACTAACAGTCCCACAATCAATTCTCATGATAAACTGCATAAAAACGGTTTATGTATGCAAACTGACTTTGCATTTGGGGTCACGTCTTTATAGGAGGTTCACAGAAACGAAATTCAAATTTTAAGAGAAATAAACTGCCATCAAAAAAGCAACAGGAATAGTCAGTTGCTTTCAATTTCAAGTCTATTTCTCAAAACAGTTGGGCTATGATGTCAACTCTGGGATGTAAGATATTACATATTTTTGTAGCATTTTATCACTTCCAGTTCCATCGTCCCAAAGTTTAAATGGGTTTTGGATTAAATGCTTTTGATAATAAGACTAAATAAGATTTGTGGTTAATATAAGCTCAAGATATTTTCACAATTTATTCCACAACATAAAATACATACCCTTTTGTGATTTGTTTTAGAGCTCTTAAAATCATTAACCGTCATCACACTGAACCGGTAAACTCACATGACCGTGGTGTAGGTCATTTATAGCCTATGTTATTTTTTATTTTATTTTTTTTTAACTTCTGCCAGTCGGGTGATTCTGTAATTTAGGGTACATTTCATGTTCATTAAGAGAATGCATACTATAATCTCACATCAATATTTTATGCACCCTATTAGAAAATAGATTGAGTTTAAATTAAATTTTCTTTCTTTCAAATAAGAACATTTAATTTTCAACATTCTGTCAACTGTTACTAACCGCCGGCACCGATAGCCTTGTGTGCAACGCCGACATACTTTTTTGCTTCGGGCATCCCGAGTTCGAATCCCGGCTTTTAGACCTTTCCTGTCCAACTTTCGTTCTACAACTTTGATTCCTGTCAACTAATTGTCCTGTCATAATAAGAGTCAAAAACGACAAAAATAATTCTTAAAAAAATAAAAAAATAAAAAAATACATACACGCACACACACACACACACACACCCTGAAAATTAAAAAAAAAAATTTGTTTATCCCGGATATTTTGAACACATTATGGTTAATGTCCTCTTAATTTGTTTCTATGTTTGATCACCAATGACCTTGTCAAGGAGTATATTAATTGCTCATCAACTATGTTGGGTACATTGTTATGGTTTGCAATATTTAAATTTTATTTCAAATAAATATTAAAATGTGAGGCTAACCTGATCGAGAAAATGACTTTTGTTTGACCAGACAAGGCCTGCCATTGAAATTATGAGGCAATGGTGAAATTGTCAACTATGTTACCTGTCAACTAAGTTACCCTGTAGAGCCAACTCTCAAATAAAACTATGTACAGTAGGATGTGTGACTGTGAGATCTTCACATATAAATGACTTTGCTGTCATTATAACAATAAGACCAGTCAACTATTACTTGCATCAGCTATGTTACTTTCAATGTCAACTATGTTGGCATTACTTGCCTTGGTTGTTAATATGACATGTAGCTATTATTCATATGATGTGTAGCTAAAGACACACATTTATATTTTATTAATGAATGTTACTAAATTCTGTTTGTTTAGCATTGCCATTTAATATCAAGTACCAGTTCTTTGAAATGGAACCAGAATCATTAAATTCTTTAGGATTCCTATCCCTAAAAATGAGTCAATAATATGATCTGAATGTGTTGCATGCAGTAATAGCCTATGACACAAACTACAGCGCAAAAAGTTATTTTACAGCCTGTGAAAAAGGGACTTTATATACGCTGCCCTTATGAAATATTAATCTCTGGCTCTTCCAAATAAAGAGTTTTATATCTGCTTGTTTATTTTTCCATTCACTTTCTCCTTTCACTCTCAAAATCATTTGTAATACCCACAGTCTCTCTACTTCAGTCCATTACAGTAAATTGGTGAACCTGGCAATCGTAAAGGCGAAAGTGGCCATGAGATCTGTTAAAAAATTCACCAGCCAGCACGACAAAAGTGTCTGTTCAGCAAAGAGTTGGGGACAGGATAAAAGCCGTATAAACACGTGTCAGAGCAGCACTCAGAGGAGGGGCCGACCGAATCCAAACGCCAATCATGAATTTGCTTTAAATAACTTATTTACACAGTGACAGAAAAGAAATGGCAAAGTGACCTGCATCCATAAATGGACAAACATCATAAGGAAATTGCAAGGGGAAAAAACAGTAATGGATGAAGTCAATATATGTGAGAGTGAGAGAAATGGAGTATGAGAAAACATTTTTACAAAATGGACAATAAGAAAGAAAGTAGGCCAAGTAAGAACATACCCATCTATCTGCTAAAATGCTATGTCTGTGTGCTGTGAATAATTAACAACTTTTAACATCTCAAATCATATTCAGATTAGTAATTTTTACAGAAAAAATACTCATTGAAAATATAACATGTATAATTTATCCCACATGCAACAAATTTGAAAGATTTTTGAAGGTTTGTGTCCAGAGTCAGAAACGAACAAGGAATCACGAAAATGACAAAATGGCAACATAAATAATGACCAACAGTATGGCGTAAAAACCTAAAATCCTTATTATTTATTTATTTAATATTTTTATCCAAAGAGACTAGACAATAATAAATGTAGAAGCCATTAATCTAATGTAGCAGTAAACATAAGATTAACTTGTACATTATTTATAGACACTTCTATATTTTATAGGCAATATTTTGTTTATAATTTTCAGGCACAATTTATAGGTGGCCTTTACTATTATATACTAGCATTACCCACAAGTCTGTGTATTTACTGTGTAACTGTATACCTGCTATTCTAGAAAAATCCCACATTTACTGCTAATGAATTTGAGGGTAGGGTTAGGACTATAGGGGTTAAAATTATTTTGGTTACAGTTAGGGGCAAAGTTTAGGGGGCAAATGTTAGTTAGATGCAAATATTTTAAAGGCAGCGGCTCTTTGCACTAAGTGCAAATAGCAATAGATGCCATTTACACTCAGTGAAAATAGCACATTTTCTTAGAGATAGTATGCTATTTCACTTATATAGTGAAAATAGTGATTTATTCTATTTACAACATGTAAAAGTAGCAGTTCTTTGCAATATGTGTAAATAGCCTAATTAGATGCAATTTATACTTTATTTTGACAGATGCATACCATTTGTATCTTAGTATTGTTGTACATTAACAGGATGCAATAATAACAGTGTAAATTATTATATTTATTAAAAATATAAAATGGATGCCGACATTAATGGGACAATGAAAGCCCTCCCTACACCTACCCAATAAATAGGCTTCTTTTATTATTAAACATTTCGTTAGGCACTTTATTTCCACTTTCAGAACATTTTCTGAATTTTTTTTGTCTTTCCGACGTGATATGTGATGGGAAACGGGAGAAGAGCGAGCTTCCGGGTCGATCGCGTTCAAACCTAGATTTGTGAGCCTTACACTCTACTGACTACGCCACTGCAGACATTGAATCATGCGTCCTTTTTTTAATCTTGTTTGGGCCAACCAGGCATTGTTAGGCGGAGCTAGTGCGAACAGCACTTGCCAACAACGCACACTATTTACACTTGGCGTAAATAGACACTCCGATATTTTAATGGGCCGTTTACACAACACCGTTTTCAACTAAAACCAGAAAACTTTATGCATTTTGGCTGGGTTTCAAAATGCACTACCGAAAACAATTTCAGTCTATAGGAGCCTAGTGTTTCTTCACAAAATAACATCGCCATCTACTGGCCTGCCAGCAGAATACAGTGTTTTTAGTCATCTTTGTGGATCCGTGTGAAAAGGATCGTTTTGACAACTTTTGTCGTGTGTACATGAAAAATGCAAAGTAAAAACTTTTACATTTTTAGTACATTGCTGTCATGCAAAGGTACCATAAATGTACAATTTAATAAGCATATTGTATCAAATGGTACATAGTATTTTGTACCCAATAGTACCCAATTTTCTGATTCAGTTATTGATTTGTTTTTATACATGGACTGAAAGTAAATACGTCCTTGTAAAGGTCGAAACCTGTTTTGGGGGCAATTATCGCCCCTTTAAAAAGTTAACTTCTGACATGCGTCCCATAATTATAACAGTGCAAATATAAATAAAGCAGTTTAGTTTGTGTATGTAGGACACCTGGAGACTTTCAGGGGCAGCTGACATTTGCACAGGATATGAAATATATTTGTTTATGCAGCTTATTCCACCTTCCTCCTGTGCCATGCAGAGACAGACAGACTGCAGCGATGTCAGGGCAGAAATGGATTGTTTGACCGATGGGTATGTACAGCGATTCTGAGAGCTTTCATTTGGCCCCCACTGGCTATCGTCTGGTTCAGGAGTGCATCTCTTGCCTTTTTTCCCTCTTTCCCGCGCTCATTTGGTGAGACTCCAGCATACGCAGAGGTGTTTCAATATCACAGGCATAAGGCAGATTTGGAGCGTGTAAGCACAATGTGCTGCGAATCGAATTACGCTGGTGCTGTGCTACACGTTCTGTGGTCAGATTAGCATGGTGTTTGCAGAAGCCAGTGGATGTCACAAAGACTGTCTGTTATTACAGTGAAAGCAAATCAGCAAAGTGTCATTAAAAGCAATCCCATGAGCACCTAATGGGGGGAAAAGATACATCCGTAGTTTCTGGAGCACGAACGCAATTTAACAGCATGTCAAGGTGACCAAGCGCGCACTCGGTAGGGATTTTATTGCAGTATTAGAGTGTTATAAGTGAGGCAACTTAGATAACAGAGGAACACTAAACAAAGATGTGCAGCAATGTCAAGCGCTCAATGGTACCTTAGGGAAACTAGCTTAACTGCTTTTTAGAAAATCTGCATGTTTTACTAAATACCCATTGATAAATACATTTAAAACTCCCTCAGAGAAAATCTGCAATGTTTTACAGAATAAATAACATAGAATAGCTCACCCCCAGAGTTTTAAAACCATAAAACTATAAGCAAGCATGGTTATAATGGAGGAAAGCTGTAATGTCTATGGCCTAATTTTGATCTCAATAAAACAATCATTGTCCAATCCACTGCTTCTGAAAGCAATAAAAGTTTGTGATGGAACACATAAGACTGAGTTAAAACTAATTTGGTTAAGGATAGCTGCACTTACTGTGTGTGTATGACACTTTTCCAGTGCAAGAAAGCAAACAAGATTACAGAGAAGGGTCAATGACGTGTAAGCATATCTATGTTGAATTCATACTGTATAAAGTTGGATATACATCATGGCATAGTCAAACCAAAAATTAGACACTAGATATATTTTTTTTATTGCAGGGTGCAGGACACTATAGTTCATTTATGTAAGTGAGGATAGCAAAATAAAGTAAACTGTGACATATCATACCCAAAAATTCTTCATACAGTGGACTACCAGTAAAATTGATAAAGTGGAACCAAAATTAGTCAGACGCTTTGACCTGACCATGTTCTGCTGAAGTGTTTTTTCTTTAATTGCTAATGCGACCTTTGACACCACAGACTGGCCAAAATGAAGCATTGCTTGCTGATTGGTTGAGCTAAATTGGTATCATCTAATTGTGCAGTTAAATTTAACAGCTGATTGGTTGATTGTAATCCATTACATCCCTTTCTATCAAAGTTATCTGACATCAGGATGAATTTGTTCTGACACATATTTTATTACCATTTTCTAAACTATAGCGAATAAACTGTGATAATGTGAGAAAATGTTGAAGGTGTCTGAATGCATTTTGCTTTGACTGTACAATCTCCATTGCTTGATTGCTTGTATTGTTGCAAAATGTAACTATATTATTGCCCAGCTCTAACCTGCTAAAAACATGACTTTTAAAAAACATTTAAGAAAATTTTCAATTGAATGACTCCATTGTGTGTTCCTTATGCCTTGTGTACATATCTTTTTCAAAAATTACATATTTATTATAATTTTATTACATTTTCAAGGTAAATTAAAACATATTTTAGTTTTACAATTATAAATATGATAATTATGAATTAATTAACAGCAAAGGTTTTAGAGAGTAACATCACATGACATAACCTTGACTAACCTTGCCTTTTCATAAAAAGGTGAAATAAAAACCATGACAGGTGTTCTGAGTCATCAATATAATTTCCTGTTTTGTGTTTATCTTTCACATGACTTTGATTTGGCAGAAGAGTTTTCAAATATTAACCGTTTTAAAAAAAAAAAAAAAAAAAAATGTCCATGACTGTCTTTTTGACCGCAATCAAATGTACAAGTTTATTATTTGTTATTGAAGAACCCATTCTGATCTGAATATTGTGGCACATGTCGTCCTCGATGTCTGTGGTGGTTTCAGCTCAGATGCATTTACAGTATTTGACGTCAAAGCTTAAAGAATTGCAGTAATACTGAAAATGGCATTGTTGTATGCTGATCACTTGAAGAATCACCTTACCTTTTGTGGTCCATCACATCCTCTGGATCTCAGCTGGTAAGCACAGGATGGGCCGGCACGATCTCATCATCAGAGAGCAGTACACAACCTGCCAATAAAGACAAAATGACATGAAAAAGTGGAAAGGAGATGCACTTTGTAATGGACAACATTGAGATATGAAAGACTATGTGTGAGCCAAACGTTCTTCCCTAGATCAATTTACATATTTTTACAGTGGCTTTTTAAAAAAAAACTTGAATAGTTTATTCAAATAAAGGGGAGCTTTTAATGTCCACCTCTGACAAACGGCATTCAATAAAAGGAGCATACGCTCATGTGGGGCGAGATGGGCCACTGCCAAATATTTTTGAAATGGCTTGTGCCGGAGCAATCTGAAGATTAAAAACATCTCTTGAATTACAATGACACATCACAAAATAAAATTAATGCAGTATTTTCATTATAAGTTGAGTCCCAGAGTGTTTGACCATCCATTAGTTGAAGGGGGAAGGGACAACACCAGATACTACAATGATTCTGGTGTCAAAGGCCTTTTAGGCAAATATGCAGCATCTCACTCAATGTCCTCAGTGAAGAGAGATAATACAGAAGACTACAGATGCAAAGAGAATCAAAATTATTAAAAAAGGAGCTATATGGTGTTTTTAAATAGTTAAAGGAGTTATTGTGAGTTAAAATAATTAATTTGAAAATTTGTTAAAATAATTGATTTGTATACCTCTGCGTTGCAAGCTACTGACAGAGGACGGTGCAGTACAGAAACCGCAAATTATAAAGTGATTCAGACAAATGCTTAAACAAATAATCCTGCCAAGCCTTTTATCACTGGGTATTATATATATGTTTCGGGTATAGAGGCATTCAATTACAGATAGATGAGATGCGTCACATTAACAAAACCTGTATGCATTACTATACTGATAACTTTTTTTTTTTTACGTGACTGAGATCTCGTCTCTCATCGCGAGCTTTGGCGCCACCGTGTGGATACTCTGCACGTCGACCTCATTTTAAAGTCCTGGACTTCAACTTAAAAGTTCACTTAGTGTGAAATTAAATACATTATTGGGACCGCTACGAAGACTAATTATTGTACACTTCAACTTTCAGTTCGAACAAGAAAAGAAGTGGTAGGCTACAAGCCTATATCTAAATGTAATCTTTAAAGGATTTTTACCTCATAGGAGCGGGAGAACACTTCACGCTCATTCGCACACCTTTTAAAAGACTATTAAACTCACCTTGCATCTTAAACCGATTCATATAAGCCTAAACACGGTCGGTAGAATCGTTTAAAGCAACTATTTATTTTACAAAATACAATATAACAACATTGCTAGACTAACCAATAAGAGAAACTAGACTATCACGTGATCAGAAGTTCAGGAAAAGAACCCTGCTAAGGAAAAATGTTTCTAAACACGTAATTAACAATAGCAGTTTGCTGCTAAATAGAACCTTAGAACTATAAAAGGTTCTATTTAATATAAAGTTCCATAAAGAACCTTGGTTTGAAAGTGCTACATGACCTTAATACTGTTATAAACAACCTTTTTAAATAATAGTTTATTTTCATTAATATTATCAGTTATATTATTAATAAATTATATTTTTATATATTATTTATTAATATTGTTTTCGTTACCCTTCTCTGCCTGGTCTTATAATATCTTGTAGCCTCTAAATGTGTAAAGAAACGTTTAAAGAACCATCTTTTATTCCATTTGTTTACAAATAAAGCCAGATATAACTTATTGTACCTTTTTTAATCACAAAAGGTACAATAAGTGTCTTATAAATTGGCCAATACATTTTTCCAAAACATACCTTCTCTTACAATATTTTTACAGTAAAGTTACATCTTTTAAAATTCAACAGAATTTATCAGTGTGTGTCAAGTTAACTTAAAGTTAATAAAATACCTTTATCTCCTTTTCTGTTTTAATAACGTGCTTTCAATTTTTACAGGGTAGCTTTAAGTCACAAGGCCCGTGTTAGAAACAGTATGAAAGTTTCATATCACGATTATAGTGACCAAAATAATCAAGGTTAACAATATTATCATGATACTGGCCTGGAACTGTACCATTACACACACTAAACTATTTAACCAAGTTTAGGCTATATCGAAAAATCAACAAACGACAAATAAAATTAGCAGCCCTGTGCAATTTTTGGTTTTCATAAACATTAAAATAACAACATTTATTTGTCCCTGGCAACGGCTGTACACTCGTTTATTAGACATCAAACTGAGGTAGGATAAAAAGAAAATGGCATCAAAACGTTTCTAAAGACAGTCGTTCCCTTTAAAAATACATTCATAATTTATTCGTCCACACAAAACCTCTCTTCCTTGTCTTCACACATAAAACAAAACGCCTGAGTGAGACTGTTGCTAAATTTGCGGCAGTAAGGTACTTTATTATTATTATTATTATTATTATTATTATTATTATTATTATTATTTAAATTGCTGTAATAAAATAGCCTACGGTTTTAAACGATTTTATCATTGTTTGTCGTCAAACCGGTAACGTTAACCGTTTCACCTCTAGTCCATGTAAATGTTTGTTTCCGCCATAGATGAATAAATATATAAATAAATAAAGGTAACGTTAATTCGAACTTTTTATCTTGCATCATTATATCAACTTCATATCTCACAATTCTGAGGCAAAAGGTAACATTTAAGAGATATAACTCTTATTTTCTGACTTTTTCCCCTCAGAGTTGTGAGGAAAAAATAACAATTACCAATTTCTTTTTATTTATTATTATTTTATTTTATTTTTTCGGTGGCAGAAACAAGCTTCCATACTGATGAATAAAGTAGGCTACGTTTGTAAGTCTTGTTTAAAGTCTTGCAGAATTTTAGGTCGGTTTAGGTCATTTTTGAAAGTAAGATATGTCAATGCAAATTGCAGATAATTTGCAATTGCCACAACTAAGTTACACTGTAACCTTGTAACGTTACCTTTAAACACAACAAGACCACCGTTGTCTGTTAAGACATTATAAAAATAGTTTATAAAGTCAGTTTCATTCTTTTGAATTATATTTTGTGTTGTAAAGCCTAAAGCCCCTTTGAATTGAAACTAATGAGCAGTCGAGCACCCACCTGTTGAATGCTGAGGGAGTGACACTAAACGCCACTGAAATAAAGTACTGCATGAATCGTTATTTTGGGGCCTTAGGGTTAACCGACATCCCCTGTGTAACAATGCTATTTTAACCTTTAGCTAAAACCTCTGCGGTAGCCTGCTGTTGTCATAGAAACCATTACTTCTGAATGTACCATCAAAGTTTTTAAAATCTCGCGCCAAACAACAGTGATGCGCTGCAATCAGGCTTCATTTGCAGCACCTGTTTCATTCTCAAGCCGAAAGGAAACTTTCGACCTTCGCTGTTTTTTCGTTTTTAGTCGGAAAGCCGTGAAGCTCTGTATATGTATTGTTTTTTATTTATGATTTCTTGAAGATGCAGAAACCCTTGAAGAAATATTTTGTAAACATGGACGAGTATCTGGCCAGCATCGGGCTCTACCGAAAAATGATGGCGAGAGATGCGTCCTGTCTGTTTCGAGCTGTTTCTGAGCAGGTAATTTTAGTAAAGATTTAGCTTAAAATAAGCGCAAACTGTACATTTTTGTGTCACATTCAAAAGCTGTGAAAGTATAAATTCCTGAAAACCGTGTATGCTGTTGAAACGAGGAGCTGAATGACATTTTTATGATTTTACCTCTCACCTGTCCAGGTTTTTTGACAATATGCTGCTGAACTGATGTTTTTATTTTGTTATAAGCTTTACTACTCCCAGAATTACCATCAAAGAATAAGAAAACAGTGTGTCAACTTCATGAGGGCAAACAGATGTAACTTTGAACCTGTGAGTGAATTCAGACCACATCAACTAATCCTTTTATTCAATTGTAAACCTTTATAACATGTTGTCTTATTGTGTTACCATGTGTTTCAGTTCGTTCAAGGATCTTTTGAGAAGTATTTGGAACGCTTGGAAGATCCCACGGTTTGCTTTTAGGGTCTTTCATCTTCACAAAATATTAACAGTGGCATATTATGTGTTTTGTTTGTTGTAGTTTAATGATTGGCCAGTTGTTTACTGTCAAAACCAAAATAACTGACATAAATGTAATTTACTGTCTTGTAATATCCTAAAATTCATAGGAAACCACAGGACAAGTGGAAATAAAAGCACTATCTTTAGTGTACAGGTATTCTTTGCATCTACTTTTTCTTAATCCAGAGCCCTTTTTTTAAACGCTACTTTCTATGTTCTTTCTATATGAAAAAAAAAAGAAGAATAGTTAACCCAAAAGGAAAAGCTTTATCTACTCCCTTTTATGTCATTTCATACCCAGTCTTTTTCTTCTATGGAACATAATGATAAAAGGATATTCTAGCGGCTCTCTCTTCGATATGTTAAGAGGCCCCAAAATGACACAAAAGTAGTCCATAATTCATGTGATAGTGTTGTGTGATGAACAGACCACAATTGTTAAACTGTTAATCTTCCTATCCACCAAAGATCTACAACACTTACTAAAGGTGCATCATGACCCAAGTCAGTGGCACTACAATGAATATTTTTAGTGAATAAAGATGTGTTTTTGGTTTGTTCCTCACACAAAGTTATCGTAGAACTTCAGAAGATGTGGAATAAAGTTGCTCAAGTTGTGTGGACTGCTTTTAAGAGATCTGTGTTTTGGAGCCTTGCAGTCCTAGTCCTCATTCACTGGCTGAATCCGAAATCGCCCCCATAACCTCAAATAGGGCATTGTTTGAGGGGACAGCCATTTGCAGTGGTGTCTGAAACCATAGTGGATGTAATCGAGTGCACTCATTCTATCACACATTGCAGCGCAATAATGAGTGTACAGCTGATGTACACTCGACGTTTGTCTGAATTCGCTCACTCGTTTTCATTTTGGATTTTGGGATTTTGGGATTTTGGATTCAGCCACTCTTTTTATTGAAAGAGGGCATTCTTAAATTGACTTTTTGTGGTCCATGGAAGAAAAACCATAAAATGGCCCTAGAATAAAACGAGGTAAATTTCATTTAAAATGTGTTATTTTTGGGACCAAATTCTCATGTGAGTGGTCTTCGGCACAGGCGGTGCTTTGTCATTTACAGGTATCCAGGTAAGCCGCCAACTGAGATTGCAGAGGAAGACAATTTGCCTAAGGTGAGGAATGTGTAAACTATCTCTATTCACATTCAGAGTTCTAATTCAAGTTCAGTCCTCATGTCGTTCCAAAGCCGTAAGACCTTTGTTCATCTTCAGAACACAAATTAAGATATTTTTGATGAAATCCGAGAGTTCTCTGACCGCAATTTAATTATCACTTTCAAGGCCCAGAACGGTAGTAAAGACACTTTTAAAATAGTCCACGTGACTCCAGTGGTTCAACCTTAATTTTATGAAGTCACAAGAATACTTTCACATGCGTGTGACGCAGACACAGGAACTAGCAAATGGTGAGCTGCCGTTCTGCCACTTTATAAAATTAAGGTTCTGGGCCTTGAAAGTGGTAGTTAAATTCTATGGAGGGGTCAGAGAGCACTCCGATTTGAGCAAATATATCTTAATTTGTGTTCAGAAGATGAACTAAGGTCTTACGGGTTGGGAATGACATGAGAGTGAGTTCTTGATGACAGAATTTTCATTTTTGGGTGAACTGGAATGTGGGATGTTTGAGGCTGAGAGCAAATGTTGGATGGCAGTATTCACACAGATTCTTCTGCTTCCATCCACCAGATGGTCTTCCTTTGAAATGTGAAGAAATGACTTTTTTCTTTCTTTTTTTTCTTTCTTTATGTATTGCTTTGTTGATGAAGTACTGCATAATTTCTGCAGCGTTCATTATGGTTCCCAGCACATTTATCCTCTTGAATTCCACCCCACAGATTTTGCTGTGTTGCTCAAACAACGGCCACTATGACGTTGTTTACCCCAAGAACTATCCAATGGATGCTGCAGTATGTCAGGGTGAGTTAGCAATTCATCAGGACAAGATCCCTTGTGTAATACATCATGAACAAGCGCAAATGGGGAACATTTTGTTCTGGATTGGATTGTAATTTTACCACAGTAGTGGAATGTTGTATATGGCCTTTTCATTTTTTCAGCCTTGTTGTATGAACTGTTATACTCTCGTGTTCTGGGAGTTGAGGAAGAAGAACTGCAGGTGGCGCTGGAGGGATTCAAAGGAGGGGGACGACGATACAGAAACAGCCACTCTATGTGCAGTGAGGACGCTGGCTATGATACCCCAGAAGACCGCCCTCAGAGGTCTTTTCTTGTTGCCTGACTTTTTTTGTGGCACACTTTAAGGCTGTCTCTGTCTTCCTTCATCTTTCTCTTTCTCTGTGTCTGTGTTTGAAATCACCCCTGTCTATACCCTTAAATAGGGCACTATTTGAGGGAACAGCCATTTGTAGTGGTGTCCGAAACCATAGTGGATTACCGCAATTCAAGTGCACTCATTCTATCGCATAATGCACCACAATAAGTGTACAACCGATGACACTCAACAGATAGAGAACACCCATAATGCACTGAGTCACGTTTTCCAAACCGCTGGTCCAATATGGGTACAGCGTAATATCTTACAGATATAAATTCCTTTTTGAATCATTATTAAGTTAAGGTTTATGCATAGTTTCCATGACTAAATCTTTTCATTTACTTCTGGAGTTGCCAGTTTGCTAACTTTCAAATTATTATTAAACCGCAAGCATAAGCCATGCAAAAGCTGCAGCCCTTCTGGTGCACTCAGTGTCAGAATTAATTCACTCATTTTCATTCACTTCTTCAAATGGACTAATGTAGGGAAAAGTGAATGAGGGTATAGGGGTTATTTCGAGCCTCTATTTTCCTTGCTGATTTTCTCTTAAATACAAAGTCTTTCATCATGAAAAAATGTTGACCACTCACACGCCTTGAGTATAGATTGTAAAGAAATTGCACACCCAAAAATTGAAATTCTGTAATTCATCCGTAAGATGTTCAGACCCATGTGAAACAGAAAAAGGAGATGTTTAGTAAAATGTCTGAGCTGCTCTTTACTATACAATGAAAGTGACTGCAACTGGGGATGACTAGCTCAAAAATGGCACCAAAAAAAACCTATCTACAGAAGTAGTCCATACAACATGTGCAAGTATATTTCTAAGGCATGTGAACTGATTTAAGGAAACTTAAGGGCAAAGTATAAACGTAAGGGTCCGAGTACTGCGTGCCACTAATTTCGTCATCAGAAGTGTATGCGCGTACTGTATATGCACTGCCGGATTTTTGTAACCGTGCATACTTATACGCACAGGTCACACGTGCATTTAATTTATTTTTAATTTTTTTGCTGTAATTAGTTTATCCACAAAGTGGCAACCGTACCGTGGGGGCATCGATTCACAAGGTAGTCAAAGAAAACTGCATTAACAAAACAGACTGGAACACATGCAAGGTTCAGCGACAATGGCGGTTAGAAAGCACCTTCGTTTGTACAAGTCTAGCATGAAAGAATACAAAGATATTTACATGGGTTGTAACTCGTGGCAAGAGCTTGCGTCAAAACGCTTGTGTACGTGTACGAGTCAAAAGCATACTTTGCAAGGCTGTGTGTTCTACTGCGCATACACTCGTACACATAAAAAATGAAGTAAACTTTTGGCTTAATAGTTCAATTTAATGCTTATGTCCTGAATAAAAGTGGCAGTTAACAAAGGCTTGTTTACATTATTGCAAAAAAGCTGTTTTAAATAAACACTGTTCTTTTGAACTTTATATGCAGCAAAGAATCCTGAATCCTTTGTCATCACAGAAATTACATTTTTTAAACATTGAAACATTACAATTTAAAACTAACTTTTTAAAAATATTACTGTTTTCACACTAGCAAGTAGCTTCTCCAACACTACCGGTCACTATATGCGTTCATCTTATAGGAAAGAGCAGTGCAATTGTTCTTTAACATTCTTTAGTGTTTCACACAAGAAAGCCATGAGTTGGAAAACGTATAAGCGGATTTTTATAGTGAGAAAATGTCAGTTTATGTACTTTGCATGACTTTTGACTTGTTTTAGAGATGAATGGGAGTCGAGTGGTCACTGCCGCTCAGAAGACAAAACCAGAGCTGGAGCCGAGGACCAGAAGGTGGCTAAGACCGTAATTTAAAAGATTAAGATGTATTTGTGTTCATCAGCATTTGACATGCACTCTCTGCTCCAGGCCACAGAAGGGTCAGGAAAACTGGTTCTGCCGTACAAGGTGCTAAAGGCCTTAGAGCCTGAGCTGTACCGCAACGTAGAGTTTGACGTGTGGCAAGACAGCCGCAAAGGTCGGTTTACTTGACTTTACTTTACTTCAGTTAAATTTTAAGAGCAGTTATGACGCTTATACTATTCAGGTGGTGCTGCATGTTAGTGGTGGTTGAGATTTCCCCTTCTATATGTAAAGTGCTTTGAGTACCCAGAAAAGCGCTATATAAATGTAACATTATTATTATTATTATTATTATTATTATTATTATTATTATTATTTGACTAAATTAGTACTGATTCCCATGTTGAACCATCATTCAATAGAAAGCGCTACTGATGTAAAATAAATACATAAGTTAAGGAATTGATACTCTCTTGTGAAGTATTTAAACATCATGCTCATGCTACTATTGGATTGTGGATTATGCTGAAAAGGCTTCATAAAAATGTATAATTAACTATTTATTAAATGACCTGGGACCTAGTAAATGTTTTATGATTCACCCAAAATATCCTTGAATATGACCACATGCAACTTATGAGCAGAACAGGTGGTTTTACTAAGCCAATTGATGCCATCTCTAACATGCAGTATGTTCAGAGAGATCTTCCTTTTTAATGTGGTGGTTGTTGTTGTGATGTGCTTTGTGATAATCCTTTGTTATAGAGCTACAGAAGACTGATTACATGGTGTTTGCTGGCAGACAGTACTTTTTAGGAGATAAGTGTCAGGTGGGACAAAATCAGGTTAAAGTGTTAAAAATTGGAGTGCCATTGTCGCACCTCATTTGATAACACAAATCCCTGTTATGTATTTTTCAATAAGAATTCATTTCCCCACAGCCCCCATCAGACTCTTGTTTTTCTTCCCCCAGGTCCGCTTGGATCCAAAAGGGAAGTACTACAATGCTTTCATTCAAGAAGTAGGGAGTCACACCACTGCAGTGACCGTGTTCATTGAGGAGCTCGCAGAAAAGTAAGCTATGTCCATCTGTGCTTTCTCACAGGCAAATGTCCCTGAGAATCTCTAAACATCATCTTTAACGCCTCTAGGCACCTGGTTTCCTTGAGTAATCTGAAGCCAGTGAACCCTGTGCCAGCCTGGAACATCACACCGAGCAGAAAGGGAAACTCCTACAACCATCCAGAGCAGTACAGTGGAGAACTAGGTCTGACTCTTTCCAACTTAATTTGTGTTGGGATTTACAGCCCTTGAGTTTTATCATTTAGTTGATGTCTTCTTATTTTGAGCATTTGATCTTATTAAATGTGTATGTATATAAAATTGTCCATTTACAGAACTTTCCTATTATTTCCTATTATATACTTTATAAATAAAATAGGTGTTGTTTCAAATAGTACATAGCGCTTTTCACAATTTTCAAAGCAGCTTTACTGAAAATTGTGTTCATGTTTATAATATCTTAATGTCTTCATGATTTATAGTCTCATTTAGCAGATTAGAGCTGTGCGATTTAATATACATTTTGTGACAATTAGCTTGCAGCTAACGATTATTTTAATTATCAAATAGTTGGCAGATTATCTCTTAGATTAATCAGATTTAAGAAAATATAGAACCTGTGTGTAATTCTTTGCATGAGCATACAGTATGTAGGCATGCAAATTTGGGTGTTTACATCCTTCAATATAATCGCTGGGCAAGCAGATGCTGTACAGTACATATGATTAATACAAGTGTACTGTATGCATCCAGGTAAAGTTGGATGTACTTATACATATATTTTAATTATTAATTTATCTGGTGACTTGAGGAAATTGAGGTTTTGTTCAATTTATAATGATTTGGTGTAATGACAACAATCAGGTTATGAAAGTTTTCCTCTTTAAAGACCCAGAGATGCGTGGACGCCGACGGTTCTTCAAGAAGCCACGTGGTAAGGAGATGTTGATGGCAGTGTCTTTCAGTCGTCCTCAGCCTGGCTTACCTCCCCGTCTGCAGCCTGGGCCAGGAAACATTCATCCTGTCCGTTCTCCAGGGGTTCACGGTCCCGCTCCACCTCCTGCAGGCCTGGCCTATGAACACTACCGACCCCACCCTCCGCCTAGACCACCGCGTGGGTACGGCCCACCCAGGTTAGACGCACAATTCTTTATGGTCCCTTATTTATTGTTGTATCTTCTAACCCAATCCTGTTCATGAAGATCTACCTACCCACAGAGTTCTGATCCAACCCTGATCAAACACACTTGTCTGTAATTAAAGGGTACATGACACACACAGTTTTCATTTTAATCTTGAGTACCTATAGAGTAGTATTGCATCCTTCATATCTCTGAGGAATCTTTAGTTTTATCATATTTATAAAAGACCGATACGCTGTACCGATACTTTCCGAAACGTTCCAAAACTTATTCGAATCCTGAAGGAGTGTATTTGGCACAGAAATACTCCGTCATGGGTCCAACTTGTTTTTTTGACATTTTGGCCATGTTTAGCATGAGAATCCAACTCTTTAACAGTGTAAATGAGTCAGAATGCATGAAATGGCATAAGCCAGTTTTCTTGAAAATCTTAATTGGCTGGTTCAGTTATTTGATCTGGAGCTGAACTTTGCGGGAAGGTACATCTCCAATTGATGCTGCAGTATTGTCATACAGTATGTATCATAAGTCCTGTCCTTACTCATTGCGTGAATCTTTTTTTGTGGTTCTTTTGCCACACTCCTGTTTTTGTCAGAAGTCCGGCCCGATTCCTGAACCGACACCATCTTATTGGACCAGACATGGCCTATTATCCCAGTCCTAGCAAGCGCTGCTA
The DNA here is from genome assembly GCA_018749465.1 of Paracanthobrama guichenoti. Classification (NCBI taxonomy): domain Eukaryota; kingdom Metazoa; phylum Chordata; class Actinopteri; order Cypriniformes; family Gobionidae; genus Paracanthobrama; species Paracanthobrama guichenoti. The sequence goes on along the minus strand of CM031963.1, from coordinate 21,818,548 downwards.
CCAGAGTTTTGATAACTACTCTTTCAGGTCACGGTAGGAAAGCATTCACATTAACATGTAAATTAAAAAAAATATAATTCTATAATTTCTCTTCAATATAATATAAGTCTATTGTGTAACTGCATGAATATTGTGTCCTCCCACCCCCACCAAAAAAAAGGATTCTGAAAGTTAGGATAATGTTTACATGCATTTCCTGTTGAAATGGGATTTTTTTTCATTAGCCTTTTTTGTTTGCCTTACAACCTGCCATTTGACAGCTTGTTGCATAGAAAACAGCTTTGAAGTCATTTTCAGTTGGTTTCTGTAAAAAGCAATGAAATATGAGTGTTTGCATAATCCAGGGGTGTAATCTTCTGGAGGGCCAGTATCCAGCAGAGTTTAGCTCTGCAAGAATGTGGCCTTGCTACCCAGTAAACCAATGACTTCTCAGGCAACGTTTGTGGACAATGGTACCCCCAAAATTTTGTATGGCTTCTGAGGCAGCATAACGGTCTAATGATCTACAGGAAAAGTGTTAGTGATAACCAAGCAAACATTAAATTACCACAATACTAAATTCTTTAAAAATGTACAAATAAAGTCAAAAGTTGGGAAAAATTGGGCAAAACATGTCCACTGTCATGGAACCACACTCACAGGATAGTGGGATATCATAGGCAGCTAAGGGATATGTCTATGCTGCCTTCAAAAATGTATTCGATGAAGGCATCTCAGTGGACAGGATGTGATGTAATCATCCTACCTTCAGATTCTGGCAGCGTTTTTCAGGTTTCGGAGACAGAAGAATTGAGTTTTATTGTACAAATTTGTATGTGCAAGATGAGTCCTTAATATTTTTGGTCCATTGTCCCGAGAGAAATTCAATTTTAAATGCAAACAGACTTTTTTTTTTTTCCTTAGGGCTGTCACAAAATCTGATTTTTCACACCACAGTTATCGTGGACAAAATAATTCACTGTAAACGATATGTTGCGATTTATCTATAGAAACCTTGAATATGTTTATTTTTTTTATTTTTTTATTTTTAAATCAAATTTATCTTTACTTTTTGGTTTTTTTTGTTTGTTTTTTTTTATTTTATTTTATTTTATTTTTTTGCTGTGCTTTTCTTTTTTTAGCCAATGAATGTACTAAACCATTGCCTACAACAATTGAGATACTGGCCTTCTATGGCTTATTTGACTGCCTGAGAAATAACCAGGAGAGAGAAAAAGCTGTCAAGTTCAACAGTATTATAAATAAGCTTTAAACAACACAACTAATACCTTAACCTGTTAACTTGCTCCCCCATTTGGAACCCAAATTCAAGAAATGGCATACAAATTAAAATGCATAGTTCAAGAAGCTTTGTAGACTAATTTGCAAGAGAACATTTGGCAGCTTGTTGTCATATTGTCAGAATTAATTAAATCAATAATTAAATTCTGAGCTTTATGAAACATTAAGTCCATGCTATGTGATTTAATTTATGGAAAACTAAAATGCTAACGATTTTAGCTTAACGCAGCGCCAAAATACAATTTGAGAATAACAGCATATTTTATTCCGAAATCGCTTTATAGCATCAGTCAAGTGATTGGAATAACTTCCTTCTGTGAACTGATGTGGTTTCTTGTCACAGAATGAGGTAGAAACTGTTCATTCTCTTCATGTTTAAGAAAATCTGCATTTTATTCAGCTAAAGTGATAGCTTTATGAATTTCCTGGAATGTCAAGTTTAATACTTCTATGGGTTTCACATGTGAATATGAATGAAATATTACATGTGAGAGTTTAGTGCTCCATAATGCTCACAGCACCCTATTTTATACACTTTTGGACTAAAATCCTCAAAAGATGTAAATGAAAGAAAAAACAGAAATGTGTCAGCAGTTAACGGGTTAATGTAACATTTCTTATCGGGACTAAAAAAAATAATTGCAACTTACTCTCTGTGTAGTGGTGAAATCTGTAGGTAAGTCCTGCAGACTGGGGTGTCTAAGTAATGAGTCATTTTCTCTAAATCCAAAAAACTTCCATACTGTCAAGCTTACTTTTTTGTAGTGTGGATGGAGATGCTCCTCTGTCTTATCAGATAACATGATTTTGCTCCGTAGTAGTAGCTGTGTGTGCTGCGTCTTCTCCTTTATGACAGATGGTGGCGTTAAGGTGTAATACCTATTGTACTTTGGGATGTCAACCAGGTACTGGCGCTGGATTAGGTGTCATTTTATTGAATATGTGTACTGTTCATTTGAAATATTACAGTTATTGCCAATACTGGTATATTGTCACACCATTAACACGATATCGATATTTCTTGTTTTGAATATCACGGTTATCGTCAATACTGGTATATCACAACACACCTACTTGTCAGTACAACTCCGAAAACATCTTTTAATTCAACTGCTAGCAAAGTGAGTTAAAATTGTGTATGTATAGAAGGAGTCGACGGCAGATGCACTCTCTGAATAAAGAGTGCCTGAGTTGTGTTCCTGAGCCAGGAGAGGAAACCCAAGACATGGAGGGAAGTATCACCTTCTATGAGATTGAGGAGACTGATGAGAGCGCCTTCTCACCAATACCAGTGAGATACCCAGTTCTACTTCAGTAACAGTTGGGAGTTTTAAGATCATTCACACCTGTAACGATACATTAGCGTTCACACCAGTGCACTATAACATTGTTTATTATAAGCACGCTCTGCTGCTTTAAATGCTTGAGTTTCTTGGTCAAGTGATTTGGCTGTTTGTTTTTACCATTCATCAGCTGGGGGAAAAAAAATCATTCTGAAAAGGAATCCGATGATATAGTTCCTCCGTCATTTTATCGTTATAGTTGTGGTGTGGATTTCACTATTGTAGAATTAGAATGATCATTAAAACTTTATAGTTAATGTCCTTGGTGTGAACAGGCTTTTATGCTAAGATCACTATTCTGCCCGTCTCTCTGTGTTTATCTGAAGGGTCAAGCTGTCTCCAGCCCCATGGTTCCAGGGGCCACTGCTTACTGGGTGCCAAGAGTTCCCAGTCCAATCCCTCCCTCAGGCAAACAGCCCATGACATCATCAGAGGAGGACCCTGATGAGAGGAGTACTGCTGGGGACCAAGGTACAGCCAAAACCTTGCCGGTGTAGAGCCGCTGCATATGCATGTGGTTTGCTTCTGAATGTCTCATGGCTCTGTGTCAAAACCAAATGAGCTGACTCACTGACAACCTGGTCAGTTTTTCCTACCATCTTTTTTTTTTCTTCCATCACCATGTCCTTTAAGGAGCTTTCAGTACATTCAAAATAAGAGTGTAGGGAAGGTTTTTTTTTTTTTTACAAAATCAAAAACACTGGTGAGCTAACTTTTTCAGGTGTGGTTAGTGTCTCACTTTCATTTGTCTTTGACCTCAGATTTTGTGTGGCAGTAGTAGCTACATACTGCTTTTTCATATGATGGGTGGCAACCAGCCACCTACTTGATTGGCATGTCAATCAGTACAGATGCTGGATTATTTACTAGGGGTATGATGATACACTTGGCTCACAAGATGATTGGAATGAAAAATATGACTAGATAAGTATATATCCCGAGGCAGCTTTTCATCTCTACGTTTTAATATCACAAGATCTTGTAACACCCCTATTATTTACAATATTATCATATGTATAGTATTAACATGATATTTATCATCTATCGTTACATCTTTGTCCTGTGTCGGCCACCGTTACTTCTCTATGTGTTTTGAAAGGGAGGGGAGAGTGGTGGGTAGATGCCGCTAAAATCCATGAAAAAAACATGCACACTGTTCAGGTGACTCTCATAGATGGGATATACTCGTATCTGATGAAATCTAAACTCGTGCCTGCATTTGATCTTGTCATATACATTTGGTACATGTATTGTTGGTAATGATTTGTACCATTAAACCAACAATTCAGCAGAAATGTCTCTACTACTGAAGCTTTCTTCTGTGTGGAAGCGCACAAAGTTGTTTTACTAGCTACAGTGTGAAACTGCCTTTGCTTTGGAATTATTCGTATGATCCCCAAAAGTGCTGTCTTGATTAGCAGCTCACTAGGCTTTAACGTAGCCCATATGTGTTATGATGAATTGGTGGTTAATTTTAACTGTTTTTCTTGACTAGGTGAATACTCTGAGGAGTACCTCTATTCTGCTGCAGGTTAGTTCATTAACAGCTCCAATGTTAGTAATTTCAGCATTATGCTCTTGTCAGTATATCCTGTGTGCATTGATTTAAAAAAAAAAAAAAATCTTATTTCTGTATTGCAGAGGCAGGATATCAGAATCCATCAGTGTATGCAGCAGCGGCAGAGGCTACCACCAACCTGGTACTGTCTTCTAGACTTCTTCATTTGTCAAAGATGTCCACCAAAATGCTAATACTGTGGCTGACATGAGTTCCAGTGGGAGAACATGGAGTAGAGCTCTTCACAATCTCTCCTAATCCAACTTTTTTTTTCCCCTTCATTTGAGAATATTGAAAATGGGATTTAGTCATTAGATTGTTTCTGTGCAAAAATATAATTAAAAATGCGGCCTATTTATAATACTTAATCTGATTATCATATAATCTCTATTTAAAATGCTCTCATTTTGAGTTTTACTGTGTTTTGCAGACCATTCAAGAAGGAAGTTCTCGTGCTGGGTCACCACAAGAGGGTGTCGCCACCTACAGTTACTCACAACAGGCATGCATTGTTCATGGTTTTCATAAAATTGTACACTGTTGTGTTCATCCTCTTCGGATGGGACATGTGCTGAATCTTTTCAGGTGGTAGTGAAGTCATCTGTCCTTTCTTCTTCTCAACAAATCAACTCTGCCCCGGCTGCAATCTTCACTTCAAACTCTTCCTCTTCATCCACCGGGAGCTCTCAGACCCCTCCAAATCCCCTGCAGCCCAATAGCATCCTAACCCCGGGACAGCCGCCACCCCAGAATGTTCTGGGCAGGCCTGGTATACAGTTCTGATTTTCTGTATTTAACAGAAAAGCTAGAAAAGGTTAGCAAAGATGATGAATGAATACTCTTCCTCTGTTTTTTTTTTTCTTTCTGTGATGACCACCCAAGCAGTTCCGTGGTTTGTGAATGAGCTTGGAGAACCAGTCGCCCTGGCACCACCTCCACCCTACTCTTATGACCCGAATGGCAGTGACCTTCCAAGAGGTCAGAGGGAACCACCTCCTTGTCTAATTATTTCCTGCTTCCATTTTTTTTCGTAGTTACCTTTTTCTTTTTTCCCTCCTCAGATTACAAAGTGCTCCAGTACTACTACAATCTGGGGGTTCAGGTAAGTTGGTTTTCTTGCTTTTTATCTCCACATTGTCACCACTAGAGATTTATAGCTCATGATGCTATGAGTAACACATCTTAAACTGAATAACACGTGGCTTTTATAAAACAAAAGCAGCATGATAAAAGGCTAGGGATGAAAGGCAACCATTTAGTAACTATTAAATGCAGTTAATTCTTATGAGCCTTAAAGGCAAACTTCACATAAAAACAAAGATTGTCATCTAAGGCCACAATATACTTCGTCTAACATTTTGATCAGATTCAGGCCAAAACAAAGTTTGTTCGAAACCGCTTGCCAAAGCGAACTTTCTGGAAAAGCGCTCTGGCTAATAAACGCCTACAAACTACCATTGGTCCGTGGTGATTATGTAATGGGTAGTGTAAATCTTTTCTGGTTAATTTCTTCTGTTCAGTGCATTGAGGTCAGATGCAAGTGAAAACACACTGGAGTTGAAATTCGAATTGAAAGATTTTTTTCATGTTTAATACTGTAAAGCTGCTTGTTTTTAAAGCAATCTATTGTATAAAGTGTTATATAAATAAACATGCCAAATTTCACTCCAGTCAATTCATGTAGCAAATATATAAATAAACATTACTTCACTGGACTGCCAAATTGCATAGCTCATTCAAACCTATCCACATCTCTATGATCAGATGCTTTAACTGCTTTTCATTTTAGAAGTTTTGTGATCGTAAGATGAAAGCGCACAGCATATACACTATTGCCAAAAATATTGGGACATACCTCCAAATCATTGAATTCAGGTGTTCCAATCACTTCCATGGCCACAGGTGTATAAAATCAAGCACCTAGGCATGCAGATGCTCCTACAAACTTTTGTGAAAGAATGGGTCGCTCTCAGGAGCTCAGTGAATTCAAGAGTGGTACCATGATGGGTTGCCACCTGTGCAATAACTGATGTAATGTACTTTTAATTGCTTTATACACTGAACAAAATTGTTGCGTTTATAATTTAGTTTTTGCCCCCATTTTTATGAGCCGAACTCAAAGATCTAAGACTTTCTATGTATACAACAGGCCTGTTTCTCAAATATTGTTCACAAATCTGTTTAAATATGTTAGTGAGCCCTTCTCCTTTGCCGAGATAATCCATCCACCTCACAGGTGTGGCATATCAAGATGCTGATGTTGCCTGTGAAATGAATGTTCATTTCTCTACCGGAATTTGGCAGTACATACAACCGCAGACCACGTGTAACCACACCAGCCCAGGACCTCTACATCTTCACCTCCAAGATCGTCTGAGACCAGCCACCCGGACAGCTGCTTCACCAATCGGTTTGCATAACCAAAGAATTTCTGCACAAACTCTAAGGGAAGCTCATCTGCATGCTCGCCGTCCTCATCAGTGTCTCGACCTGACTGCAGTTTGTCGTCGTAACCGACTTGAGTGGGCAAATGCTCACATTTGATGGCGTCTGGCACTTGGGAGAGGTGTTCTCTTCACGGATGAATCCCGGTTTTTACTGTACAAGGCAGATGGCAGACAACGTGTATGGCGTTGTGTGGGTGAGCGGTTTGATGTCAGAATTGTGGATCGAGTGGCCCATGGTGGCGGTGGGGTTATGGTATGGGCAGGCGTATGTTATGGACAACGAACACAGATGCATTTTATTGATTGCATTTTGAATGCATAGAGATACTGTGACAAGATCCTGAGGCCCATTGTTGTGCCATTCATCCATGTCATATCACCTTCATGTTGCAGCATGATAATGCACGGCCCCGTGTTGCAAGGATCTGTACACAATTCCTGGAAGCTGAAAACATCCCAATTATTGCATGGTCCAATGAGTATGCTGGCATGTCACCCATTTGGGCATGTTTGGGATGCTCTGGATCAGCGTATCCTGCCAATATCCAGCAACTTCGCACAGCCATTGAAGAGGAGTGGACAAACATTCCACAGGCCACAATCAACAACCTGATCAACTCTATGTGAAGGAGATGTGTTGCACTATGTGAGGCAAACGGTCACACCACATACTGATTGTTTTTCAGACTGTTTGGCCAGCCTAAGGCCCACCTGTGCAATAATCATGCTAATCAGCATCTTAATCTATTCACCTCACAGGTGTAGTATATCATCTCGCCAAAGAAGTGCTCACTAACACTGATTTGGACCGATATGTGAACAATATTTGAGAAATGGGCCTTTTGTGTACATTAGAAAGTCTTACACAAGTCTTTGAGTTCAGCTCATAAAAAAATGGGGGCAAAAGTTAGTTGTTTTAAAATTTTGTTCAGTGTATGTGGCATACCAGTGTTTTTGTATTTCTTCCAGTGGTATCAGCAGAGTTACTGGCAATCTATGATGCACATGCAGCAGGTCTATCAGCAGCCAGCTGCAGATGCTCAGTTCCAGCAGTACTCGAGCGGCGTTCCTAATGCTGACCACACAGTTCCCCAGGCCTACCCTGATCCTGTCCGCACGTGCCCCCATCCACAAGGAGACATGCCCAGCAACGGTCAGTGTCCCTCCTCTATCGCTACCACCACAAACCTCCACATACTCAGCTGGCACATCCGCCTTGAGCTTGTCAAACTGTCTACTCTATTCTATACTGTATACTCACACCCATGCCCTCCTCTCCTCAGGCACTTCTCTGGCTATGGAAACCCCTCCCACGGTGGTCCCCGGCACGGTGTTCTACCCCCTGGTGCAGGAGCAGTGCGGCCAGCCGCCCCTTCACCCCAGCTATGAGCCCTACGTGCCCGTGCTTTCCACAACCTATCACTACCTCACGCCCTGGACTCACGGTGCTGGTCCTCATCCCCGCATCCACCACGCCACATACTGCCCCTCTTCCTCTCACTCCCCTGTTAACTACATCACCCAGACCCACCCCACCCATCTGCCACACTCACAGTTTGTCTAAGTATTGTTTACCAGCAGAAATGTTCTTGTTTATGTTGTTCAGTTGTTAGTTCTATATTGTTTTCACAGACGTATGGTTATTCAGGGATCCTGCAGTGTTACTCGGTACATGAATATAAAGGCAGGACAGAGATGTGCTTTTACCACCCTGCACGTTCTCTCCCAAAGTAACATCATTTCACTCCAATTTAATAAGCATATATATTGGACCCACCCTCCCTCCCCCTCAATTATTTGTGGATTTTTAAAAATGACTCGATTCTAAATGTAATTTAGAATTCACTTCTCATTTGTTTTTACAAATGTTTGCACGCTTCCAGAATGTAGTCGTTTAGCAACACGCCAGGAGTTCAAGCCTTAGGAAACCATTGTCTGTTGTTTTTTCTATGTAAAAAAATCACTTATTGTAGCTGCACAAATAAAAATAAAAAAGAAACCAAATCAAGTTGTTTCCACATCCATTTTAAGGTTACAAGCTGAACTGAAAATCAAATTCATGTACGCACACACTGCTGCACTACTGTACACTACTTTTATTATTTTTAAAGAAACTAAAATTTACATTGTTAGATAAATCTATTTAAAATGAGTGCTGTTTTTTAACTTTCATCCTGATAAAGAAATGTTCCTTGTGCAGCAAATCAACATATTAGATTAGGTGTGTCTGACTTGAAGCGGCACTGTGCAGATCGATCGGTGTATGACATCAAAGTCATATCATTTAAAATAACTTCCATGAATAACTTTTTTAAAATTATAAGAATATTTCACAATATTACTGCTTTTACTGTATTGATCAAACAAATGCAGTTTTGATAGGCATAATGGACTTTTAAAAAAAAAAAAGTTGTGCTGTCCACAAACTTAAAATTATGTGTGTATCTTTAAAGCAATGCTACGGACATTTTGCAGTTAGCATGCAAGATGGACTTTTCTGGATGTAATTGCTTAACTTGGCAACTTGTGCTACTACAAAAACCACAATTTTTGTCAAATGATGTCATGCACATGCGCATTACGTGTTCAGTAGTGTTTGTTTACAAAAGTTGTGCCCCAAACGATGCATTATGCACTTATACACAATGTACTTACCTGTGTAGTGCATTTATTTTATAAGGTTCATATGATGTTGACAGATTTAAAAAAAAAAAAAAAAAAAAGACAGTCTGACAGCCCCTCCCCTCTTCGCTACGTTGAACGCATGGTGTCCAAAATTCCTTTTATTTTTTCAGGTTTAATTAAGTGCATCATCTGGGTATTTAAAGTATATTTTTCTTTTTAAAACTTTGAGTGTGAGAGCACTACTCGCATGATTTATACTACAAAACATCATGAAATGCACCTAAAGTGAAACCTTTAACTACTGGGCTGGCATGTAGCGTTCACTGGGACTTTAAAAATGAAAATTAAAAAAAACGTTGCAGGATTTACGATATTGATGACCGTTAAAACCACGTCATCACAGTCTGTGAAAAGGGTGTATTGAGAAGCGCCCCTAGTGTGTCTGACTGCGTCCTGCAGTACTACAAATCATGCCCCTACAAATTACACCCCCTACCTCAGGTTACGCCATCACTAGTACTGATCATCTTCTGCTTCTCTCTCCTTGCTTTTTAAGCTTCACTATCGCTTGTATAACATCACCAGATGCCATAAGTCATCCTGTTTGTTTTCCTCAGTTTTTTTAATATTTTAAATATGAAACTCTCTACAGTAAATTAAAATTTTATGGAAGAGTAGGTTTAGGGTAAGGTTTGGGGTTGTTTTTTAGCTATATTTACTATGTATGTATTAATCTGATTGCATGGTTTACTAATAGCTGTTGATAAGGTTCGAAAGCAATATAAGTTAGTCTTACAAACATTTCATACACAAGACATAAATTTACTTCAAAAGCTTGTTGTAGTCAATGACATCCACACTTGTTTCTTCACGGGAGGTGTAACTTCGGGTGTAACTTGGAGGAGCGTGGTTTGTAGTACTGAGGGACGCAGACAGACCCTTCTCATGTGAATGATCATTTTAACAATGTTGTTGTCTGTAATGGCTCATTTCCACCGAGCGGTATGGTTCAGTTCCCTACGATTTGGGACGCTAAACACTGATCTGGTTTGCATTTCCACCGCCAACAGCACCCTTATGATAGGCTTGGTGTAGTGATCGACATCATTCTTGTACAAAGAAGAAAGTGACACCGTAAACGACAATGGACGATATACTGCAGATCTTGTTCTTGCCTCTCGGAATGCGGCTGTTGCAAGAAGAAAACACGCTTTGTTTGAGCCAAGGCTGCAGGCTACAAGGAAAAACACAGCCGAAAAAGCATGCGCAAGTGATTATTCTCTGTCAACCAATCAATGTTCTGCAGCGAGTCTAGCTCCACCCTTTATTACCGGACTACTGTGCTGGGTACCCCAGCGGAAGGGTGCCAAATAAGTGGTACGGTACAGTTTGGAATTTGGGTACCATTCACAACTTCTGACAATGGAAACGGCAAAAATTGCGTACTGAACCGTATCGGTCAGTGGAAACGAGCCATAAGTGAAACACGCTAAGGAAAATCTCATCTGTTTATAGCAGTGGTGTAAAGTATTTGAGTGAATGTAATAAGTTATTGTACATAAGTATCTTTTTGGCTACTTTGTAGTTTTACTGAGTATCAAAGATATTAGCAACATTTACTCTCTAATTGACTACATTTTTGAATAAGCATATGTACTCTTTACTCCAATACATTTTATGATGAGTAATGCGGTTACATTTTGCATGGCACCTAACTTTTTCTGCAGCAGATGATTTCTGCTACAAAAGAAATATCGCCATCTACAGGGCATTGAAGGTACCATCTTGTGCCTTTTGCCCTTACTCACCCAAACTCATCAACAAGGCTAGTTTACACAACTGTGAGTGCATTTGCAGGTAGTTGTGAATCACAGGTGTTTTAGATATGAGATAAGGACATGACTGCAGCCACCGAAGAGGCGGAAATAGCACGTCCAGTGCAAGATGGCTTTGACTTGCCATTTTTATTTATCATATCGAAGAGATCTTTTGAAGGATTCTTCATTAGGCTGCTGATTTCCTGTATCAACTAGTTCAAGCCTCCCAACATCAACTTTCATGTGATCTGCAGCTGCCTGACTCCATCTAGCACTGGGTGAGCGGGTTATCTGCATTAATAAGGAATAAGGTGAGGATGTCAAGGTTGATTTAAGGTTAAAACAAAACATTCAGATTTGCCTTCAGTTTCAGGAAAAAAGGCATTAGGCAGTCTTTGATATTAATCGGTTGTTGGTTTGTCAAGCTAGTCGTATGTGTTTAAACATTACTGCTTGCTAGGACTGGATGATATGATGATATAGTTTGTTGTGGCAATTTATAAAGTGTGAATCGATTTAACCTTTTCTATATCTTTTGTATACTGCAGTAAGCAAATATGTCCGTGAAGCTTTTAGTTGGCAGGAGTTAGACACATTAGAGCAATACAGGAACATGGATGAATGATTAATAAAGATCATGTCCCACATGTTTGATGTTAAAAAGAGTTATTAAAAATGCAATATGCCACGAAAGAGAACTCATTCAGTATTCACACACTGACAGGTAGTTTTCTGTGTGTAGCTAAATGGTCAAATACACACAAAAATAAATCAAAATCTGAGCAGTCATGTAAGCGCAGTCAGTTTACAGTGCATCTGGAAAGTATTCATAGAGCTTCACTTTTTCTACATTTTGTTGTTACAGCCTTTCCAAAATGGCTCAATTTTTACTCAAAATTCTACAAACAATACCCCATAATGACAACGTGAAAAATTTGTTTGAAATCTTTGCAAATTTATTTAAACTTTTTTTTTTTTTAAATCACATGTACATAAGTATTCACAGCCTGATCATCCTTGAGATGTTTCTACAACTTGATCCACCTGTAGTAAATTCAGTTTAAGATCCCACAGTTAACAGTGCATGTCAGAGCACAAACCAAGCCATGAAGTCCAAGGAATTGTCTGTAGACCTCAGAGACAGGATTGTATCGAGGCACAGATCTGGGGAAGGGTACAGAAAAATGTCTGCAGCATTGAAGGTCCCAATGAGCACAGCGACCTCCATCATCTGTAAATGGAAGAAGTTTGGAACCACCAGGACTCTTCCTAGAGCTGGCCGCCCAGCCAAACTGAGCGATCGTGGGAGAAGGGCCTTAGTCAGGGAGGTGACCTATAACCTGGTGGTCACTCTGACAGAGTTCCAGCGTTTCTCTGTGTAGAGAGGAGAACCTTCCAGAAGAACAACCATCTCTGCAGCACTCCACCAATCAGGCCTGTATGGTAGAGTGGCCAGATGGAAGCCACTCCTCAGTAAAAGGCACATGACAGCCTGCCTGGAGTTTGTCAAAAGGCACCTGAAGGACTCTCTGACCATGAGAAACAAAATTTTGAAACAAAGATTGAACTCTTTGGCCTGAATGGAAGGGGAAAACCAGGGACCGCTCATCACCTGGCCAATACCATCCCTACAGTGAAGCATGGTGCTGGCAGCATCATGATGTGGGGATGTTTTTCAGCTAACTGGGAGACTAGTCAGGATCGAGGGTAAGATGAATGCAGCAAACCTGCTTCAGAACGCTCTGGACCTCAGACTGGGGCGAAGGTTCATCTTCCAACAGGACAACGACCCTAAGCACACAGCCAAGATAATAAAGGAGTGGCTACGGGAGAACTCTGTGAATGTTCTTGAGTGGCCCAGCCAGAGCCCAGACTTGAACCCGACTGAACATCACTGGAGATCTGAAAATAGCTGTGCACCGACGCTCCCCATCCAGCCTGATGGAGCTTTTGAGGTCCTGCAAAGAAGAGTGGGAGAAACTGCCCAAAAATAGGTGTGCCAAGCTTGTATTGTCATACTCAAAAAGACTTGAGGCTGTAATTGGTGCCAAAGGAGCTTCGACAAAGTATTGAGCAAAAGCTGTGAATACTTATACTTGCATGTAATTTTTATTTTTATTTTTAATGTAAATTTGCAAAGATTTCAAACAAACTTCTTTCACGTTGTCATTATGGGTATTGTTTTGTAGAATTGTTTTATTTAATCCATTTTGGAATAAGGCTGTAACATAAAATGTGGAAAATGTTAAGTGCTGAGAATACTTTCTAGATGCACTTTACACTATATTGCCAAAAGTTTGGGACGCCTGCCTTTACATGCACATGAACTTTTAATGACATCCCATTCTTAATCCGTATGGTTTAATATGGAGTTGGTTCACCCTTTGCAGCTGTAACAGCTTCAACTCTTTTGGGAAGGCTTTCCACAAGGTTTAGGAGTGTGTTTATGGGAGTTTTTGACCATTCTTCTAGAAGCACATTTGTGAGGTCAGGCACTGATGCTGGATGAGAAGGCCTGGCTCGCGGTCTTCACTATTGCAACTGGTGACTAGTAACTTGTAATGGAATAATTTTCGCTGTATCTGTACTTTTACTCAAGTACGGTTTTTAGGTACCCTTTACACCTCTGTTTTTAGTACATTGTTGTTGTGTAAATATACCTTAATTTAACATAGTTAACTTAGTCAGTTTCAAGGTAGTCTCATGCTAACTGTCTCTTTTTTGATAATTGATGTGTTCTCGTCCAAGTTAAATTCTTCATGTAATCGGTGTAGTTGCAGCGGCCTTTTTCCTTGAGACTGCACACTGAGAACCGGGACTGTCCCTGGACAATGGGGATGTCTGGTCACCCTACTTTTAAAGATGACTTCCAGAGCAGCAAAAGTGCAATTTCAATTATTACAGACGTTAACCCAGGTATGATTTATTTAGTGACCACAAACAAAAAGAAATGAAATAGAAACCACCGACGCCTCTATTGCAAATCAAGGTATAAAAATCTCATAGTTCTACATGAAGTGTAACAAAAATCTGCCTTTAAGTCAAAAAAACAATATAGAAAAATAATTTGTTAGAAAATAAAGTTACAAAAAAGAATTTTCGAATTTACTGTTGATAACTGACAGCATAAATGAATACCATGATAAAGCAACACAAGTGAGAGATTACCAGCCCACAAGAGAAGGCGTAGAATGGATCTGATATATTATTTGTGACGGGTTCAGAGTCTCAGAGTATGATGAAGACCAGCCATGAGATGAACTAAATCTACAGTAGCTCCCAGTGGTCATCTTCCACACAAACTCTAAATATTAGATCATGCGTTGTGTTTTTTAGGAGCCAACTCCCTATTTTGCTATAAAACATCTGTAGAAAAAAAGTATATATATTACCAGTCTCACAGATGCATAATTTTTGTAGCATATTTTAAGCTTCATTTGAAACCATTTGGTGCCCTTTATAAACATTTATGTTAGATGTAAGTGTATTACAAAGATGCATATATCTTAAGGTCTCCATCCTGTTACCTCTATTTTCTGATACTAAAATGTCACTTCATGGTCAGTCAGTAAGTGATTTTATGTATCAGACATTATTTTCCATATATTGGTTTTCCTAAATGGACTTTCCATACGTGCTCTTCAAGTCTGCAGTTTAAGCTTGTTTTCAAAAATATTGCACTAGCATTAACACTGAAAAACATCACAGCAGAACTGAGCATGCAGCGCGGTGTGTCTAAAATCTGAAGGGAAGGTTAAAAACATTTAATTTTAAGCTTTGCGAAATGAACATTTATAAACAAAGGTTTTTACATCAGGTGGATTTGTACGAGAAGGTTGCTACTTTTGTTAAGGGTGCATCTGTCTCAAAGTCCCTTTAAGGAAAGTCATTTTACTCGGCGGCCATCTTTGAATGGGGTAACAACAAATTCTCCAAAGCTGTTCACCAAGCTTAAATTCATAAATTCATATTTGAAGTCACCAATAATATCTGACATGGACTGCCTCAAATGTTTGGTTTTTTTGCTCAAATGGCATTAACGAACATATTTCTGGTTGATCAAACCAATGCGCACGTGCAGTCCTAAGCGTGAGTCTAAGGTTTATTTTGGAAACTGGAGCTTCTAACGGCAACTGAAGTGATGCAATGACTTCAACTGCTAATTGGCTCATTTATTATAAGAAGGTGGGACGGTTCCACCATATTGCACATTGCAGTTTCCCCCATTCATGGTAATACGAGTGAACCATCTTTGTATATCTAGTCTTTGATCTTAAGAGCACCTCCCACAGAACAAATACTTGAAATAAATATTGCATGTTCTATGGAAGTTGCTCGGATACACCCTTAAGCATATTTCGAAGAGCTCAGAAATGTATACATTTTTTTGCTTTCTTTGGGATTTCTGATAATTATTACATTCTGACATAATTTTGCACAAAAAAACTAACACAATTTCAAATAAAAAGGACAAAACATTGAAGCCACATGAGGTGGCAACATAGATGTCAGCATAGCAAATGTTTACATTTAAAGGGAATGTCTTTTTTTTTTTTGATTCTCACATACTTTCTCCTGTCAATCTGCCTTTGCACCGCACCCAGCAAATATTGTCCAACAGACTGGAATTTGTTCATTTCCCATGGAGAGTCACAGAGATTGCATGGGTAGCCAATTATCTGCAGATGCATAATTTTCTAATACAATTCGCTTTTTGATTTTTTTGGTTATAAATTCATTTTTGAAAGTGTGTAACTCAGGCCCTGTATGCTCTAGCACCCTACAGTATTTTTGTATTGGATTATTCGTTCCACCATGGTGAGGGTAAATGCTTGCGGAGATCCAAAAAGTGAATTGCGACTGCCACTAAAGGACTAATTCCTAAAGTTGTATGTAAAGTATATTGTGTGCAGTGAAAAGACAGCTTAAGACATTCAAGTTGATTTCCCTGAAAAGTTATGCAGTTCCTGTATTGGACTATGCCTACTTCCTGCTAATAGTATGCGAGAGGCAGTACATCAAATTAGTTGTACATACAAATTGACAGTATTCATAAAACAAATATCCTGATGACTTGCTACTTCTGCCGAGATTTTGAAGGATGCATAGATAGACACTTTGCTATTCCATGAGGCCATGGGAGAGGATTCGTAAATGGTGAGGAAGATGTCGTAGATCACATCACGATGCCAACAAGGTGGATGTAGTATGTACTACACGCATACATACTATATAGAACATGGCGGCACCCGAAATCCCATACTCTCTGAGTTGGTACTTTTTAAATAATTACTTAAAAGAGTAAGTTCTGTATAGCATGAATGTATTTAGTATGAATGTAATCCAGGTGCACATCCTGAGTTAGATGGGTTAACATTATTTGTTGATCCTGGAACAACATTCCTGTCTGAAAACGTAATCCTATCCCTAACCTGGCCCTACCTAAATGATAGGTGAATAACACTGATGTAGAAGCACCTAACTCTGGTTTTAAGCATAAACTTGACACGAGCTGTAAACTTGTCCCTCAAATCTGGGATTCAAATTCTAGGAACTCCTTTTGGGAAAACGAATTCAGCTCCTACTTCAGAGTAGGGTCTAACCCAGCACAATAGGAACTACCAGTGACGTAAGTGTATGCTGATTGGCCGGAGAACACACACGAAACACCAGCACCCGCCATTTAAAAAAAATAAGCTACACACATATTTACTCCAGAAGCTAACTCTACGAACATGGAAAACAGAGATAGATGGACCTCTCAACCTTTAAACTAAAGAGAAAATCCAACACAACTTTGCGGTGATAAAGCGAAACATGATTATGTATTTCTGCTAAGCTAACGACATTGGACATCAACCACACGAGACAGTCATATACTGTATATATGTTCTACCTAATAAAGTATTAGACAGGACTGTTAAACAGATCGTAAACTAATGATGATGGAGAATGTGAGAGCTGTGTGTGTGTGTTTGTGTGTTTGTGTGTGTGTGTGTGTGCTCAGGCTCTGGTGTTCGCTGCGAATGCAACCAGGAAAGTGTTCCTAGGAGACCATTTAGTTCTCAGGGAACCACCTTGGTGGCTAGTTCCTAGAAGAACTAACTGGTGCGAAAGCACCTAAAGATGTTGATCCAGGAACATGTTGCACTTGGAATCAGGATCTGCGGTTAGATCCATCATGTTGTCATTGTCATGTGACCTACCGGCATCAGCTGTGTCACTTCACTGCCATTCACAAATTCTGTTGGCACCATGGGTTAGTAAAGTGCGCACTTCAAAATCTTGCCAGAAGTAGTAGGTCATCCGGGTTCTTTTCAATTACTGTTTTATGAATACTGTGAATTTGTGGTAGGGAAGTATGTGATTTCAGATGCATATTTTGCTTTGAAAATGATGTTAGTTTGGGGGCAGGGCTATCTATTATCTGATCAATAGCTGTGTTATTCAATTTTATTGCATAAATTACATGCTTCACCTTTGAATATAAAGTCCCAGTGTTTAAAGACTATGGGCCTCAATCAATAAACACAAGTGGAACTAATTTTTCAAATAATTTGGAACACATAAATACACACATAAATGGTCACATTGGCACTCGCATTAAGTTTTTTACACAATTTGTTTTGTTGGTGTTGAGTGAATAAGATCCAATGTGCGCAAAGTGGAAAGATGCTAAAGTATGAGTGTTACAGGCCCTTCACTATTATCAAACTTTTTGAACCAATTGCCTTAAGCTGTAAAAAGGTCATAGTAGGGTGACTTCGCTACTGCCTCTAGAGCTGTGTCGTAACAGACTCCTCTTGTTCCCAGCTGGAGGAGCCTAAACTGTCACAGGGTCCCATCCAGCCATGGCACAGATCATCGCTGGAGGCCAAGAGCTGGGCGCTGGAGGCGGTCAAGCTGGAAGCACAGTGCAGCGGGGGTAGTGAGTGGCTGGGCGGCCGGAGGAGGAGGCTGTCCCTGCCGTTTGCCCGTTGAGATGTGGCCTGCATTGGGTTATGTTCAGTCTCAGAGGGTCCCAGTCCCAGCGTGTGCAGGTGCATCTCGCTCTGTGTTACCTTTGACAGTGTCTGGGGGTCATGCCAAGTTGTTTGCGGTAGCCTGTCTGAGACGCTGTAGGGGGACTGCTGAACTCCTGGGGCCTCCGCATGCGGATCCGGGACGTGTCCGTTCATGCGCGACATCAGAGTTCCCAAACGTTGCAAAGAGTTTTTCTTGGAGCGTGAAAAGTGCAGCATGCGGCTACTGGGCCGCACAAATGCTGAGGGGTGGGGTAGGTTCTTCCTCAGGCCATTGCTTTCAAGTCTTTCTCTGGCCGGTCCCGACATGGACTTGAACAGGGCCGATACGCTGAAATGGGACTCTCGGTTACTTCTGTAACATTGGGAAAAGGATGTAGATGCTTTGTATCTGGTTGACTCTCCCCCATCCCCACATCGGTGTCCTCCGAGCACATCTGCCTCCTCATCCTGTTCTTCCTCAGGCTCAGCTGTTTCGTCCTGCTGAGTGGCCTCACTACTGGAAGAGTATGTGCGGCGCGGCGGTTTACGGTTTCCCAGCAGGTCAAGAACCTCGTAGCGGAAACTGGAGATGTCCTGCTTCAGTTCCTGAATGCAGAGAAACAGAATTCAATTACCAGAGCTAATTACAGGAAATATTCCAACGTTATGAGATTTATCTTCGTAACTTCTCATTCTTAAGTGTCCTTCTTATGGTTTTTCTTATGAAGTTTAGGGATGTGCCATATCTGGAGTTTATTACCTTCCATTATCAATCTCTTCCTAAATGTTTGATGTGTTTAATATACACCGCATACAGAATTATTAGGCATGTTGATTTTCTGATCATATATTTTTTCCAAACCACATTAATCGTAATAACTACTATTAATTTAGTATTTAATCATTTATAAGTGATACATAATTGTTTGTGAAGGCTAGAAACGCCTTATATTCAGGTGTGCAGAATTTTTAGGCACATTTTCTTTTACAGATAAAATGAGCCAAAAAAAGAGATTTAACTCAGACTGAAAAGTCAGAAATGATTAAATGCCCATGAGAAGGATACAATACTAATGCAATACTAGAAACTGCAGTTCAGGCATGACCATTGGACAGTGAAATGCTCACTGGGTCAGACAAAATCAGGTGGCGAAGAAAAGACACATGTTAACTGCAAAAGAATTATGAATTAAGGTGAAGAATTAAGTGTGAAACCACCAGGAACCCTTCAGTCTCCAGTGCTACCATTTTCCAGAACTGCAACCCTACCTGGAGTGCAAGGTGTCAGGATCTCAGAGACTTCAGTTAGATAAAGAATCCTAAAAAATGACCCCCACTTAATAAGAATCACAAGCAGAAGTGTTGTAAAGTACATGAAGACTTCATAGACAGATAGGTCGAGAGTGACACTTGAAGGACCAGCATCACATCCTCTTGTACCACTGTTTGAAGAATTCATCTTCCAGAATCTGGCGGTAAGTTTTGGGAGTTCATTTTTAGTCCATGTCTGCAAAACAAACTTCAAGTAGGATAGGAGATTAAAAACTAAAAATGAACTCCCAAAACTTACCGCCAGATTCTGGAAGATGACATGGAAAGGATAGCTTTTATTTCTCGTTGTTTTGTCACATCATGCCTGTTTAGGTACACTTTAGATTTAAAGGTTCTAAAAGGAAATCATCATACTGTGAAATTCAAATCAAGCTAAATGGATATTATCAAAGTTTTGGATGAGGAATGTTTGAACATACATTGTGATTGCACATCAACTTAATTCTACAGTTGTGCAACTTAATTGTGTACAGTTTTTGTTTTGTGATGGTTGTTCTTAAGTCCCTTCTTGAGTTAATCTTTTGCATATTTAAACCTTTTCCAGCAGTGACTGTATGATTTTGAGATCTATATTTTCACACCGAGGACAATTGAGGGACTCAAACACAACTATTAAAAAAAGTTTCAAACATTCACTGATGCTCCTGAAGGAAACACGATGCATTGAGAACCATGGGGTAAAAACTTTTGAACATACTTTCATTTACTACTCCCTTCGGAAGCAACAGAAGATACTTACATGTTTCCCAGAAGACAAATTAAGCACAATTTACCTTGATCTTCAAATTCAAAAAGTTTATACCCCCCGGCTCTTATTGCATCGTGTTTCCTTCTGGAGCATCAGTGAATGTTTCAACCCTTTATAACTCTTTCCCCACCAAACACAGAATCTTCAGAGTTTCTATGTTTTCAATGTTATATGCTAGGGGGCGCTATTATGCATCTTCTGAATGAGTACATAATCTCCTGATCAAAACACAGGCGAAGGAGACGCAATAAAACAAGCCATCATATGTAAGCAGATGCATAACGTGATCATCAACATTAAACATCATATAAATCAAAACTGCCTAATGTTACTGAATGAAATGTGGACCCAGGACGAGCTATAGGACTGTGCACGCATTAGGGGTGTTGATGGACTCGATCTACACCATCTGTATTGATCATTGCTCTGAATCTGATCTGGATGTAGTCTTTGACAAAAACTTGATTTTCTCAGCTTTTTGTTCAAAATGTTGCTTTTTTAAGAAACTTACCCATATTCAAGTGTTGATAAAAAAGGAATGCATGAAGCTAGAATAAAACGTTATAAACAAATAAAACGACTCACCTCTTTCTTTTGATAAATTGCATGCTCAGATATTCATACAACAAAGTATTATATGGGCCATTAATTTTTTGTGAAAATGATCAAAAACCCTGGCGGTGGCTGGCAATTTTTTTTTTTTTAAAGAGTTAAAAGTTGTATTTGAGTCACTCAACTGTCCAACTCAGGACAAACAAGAGACTCAAGAACAACCATCACGAACAGCCGTGGATCATTCAGGGAACGACACACAGTATTGAGAATCAATGGTTCATAAACTTTTGAACAGGGTCATTTTTATAAATTCAGCAATTTTTTTTTTTTTGTCTTGTGGACTGTATGTAAACATATTTTATGTAAAATATCTTATTCAGGATAGCACTAAATAAAAAATAACGCATTTTGTATACTATGTCTACAAACCCGATTCCAAAAAAGTTGGGACACTACAAATTGTGAATAAAAAAGGAATGCAATAATTTACAAATCTCATAAACTTATATTTTATTCACAATAGAATATAGATAACATATCAAATGTTGAAAGTGAGACATTTTGAAATGTCATGCCAAATATTGGCTCATTTTGGATTTCATGAGAGCTACACATTCCAAAAAAGTTGGGACAGGTAGCAATAAGAGGCCGGAAAAGTTAAATGTACATATAAGGAACAGCTGGAGGACCAATTTGCAACTTATTAGGTCAATTGGCAACATGATTGGGTATAAAAAGAGCCTCTCAGAGTGGCAGTGTCTCTCAGAAGTCAAGATGGGCAGAGGATCACCAATTCCCCAATGCTGCGGCCAAAAATAGTGGAGCGATATCAGAAAGGAGTTTCTCAGAGAAAAATTGCAAAGAGTTTGAAGTTATCATCATCTACAGTGCATAATATCATCCAAAGATTCAGAGAATCTGGAACAATCTCTGCGTAAGGGTCAAGGCCGGAAAACCATACTGGATGCCGTGATCTTCGGGCCCTTAGACGGCACTGCATCACATACAGGAATGCTACTGTAATGGAAATCACAACATGGGCTCAGGAATACTTCCAGAAAACATTGTCGGTGAACACAATCCACCAGGCCATTCGCCGTTGCCGCTAAAACTCTATAGGTCAGAAAAGAAGCCATATCTAAACATGATCCAGAAGCGCAGGCGTTTTCTCTGGGCCAAAGCTCATTTAAAATGGACTGTGGCAAAGTGGAAAACTGTTCTGTGGTCAGACGAATCAAAATTTGAAGTTCTTTTTGGAAAACTGGGACGCCATGTCATCTGGACTAAAGAGGACAAGGACAACCCAAGTTGTTCTCAGCGCTCAGTTCAGAAGCCTGCATCTCTGATGGGATGGGGTTACATGAGTGCGTGTGGCATGGGCAGCTTACACATCTGGAAAGGCACCATCAATGCTGAAAGGTATATCCAAGTTCTGGAACAACATATGCTCCCATCCAGACGTCGTCTCTTTCAGGGAAGACCTTGCATTTTCCAACATGACAATGCCAGACCACACACTGCATCAATTACAACATCATGGCTGCGTAGAAGAAGGATCTGGGTACTGAAATGGCCAGCCTGCAGCCTTTCACCCATAGAAAACATTTGGCGCATCATAAAGAGGAAGATGCGACAAAGAAGACCTAAGACAGTTGAGCAACTAGAAGCCTGTATTAGACAAGAATGGGACAACATTCCTATTCCTAAACTTGAGCAACTTGTCTCCTCAGTCCCCAGACGTTTGCAGACTGTTATAAAAATCAACTTATTTTTCCCTTAAAATTATACATTTTCTCAGTTTAAACATTTGATATGTCATCTATGTTGTATTCTGAATAAAATATTGAAATTTGAAACTTCCACATCATTGCATTCTGCTTTTATTCACAATTTGTACAGTGTCCCGACTTTTTTAGAATCGGGTTTGTCCTTTACTAATAACCTGGCAAAGTGATCTCATTATTATTGCCCATGCATAAAAGGGTTTACTTTTATGATGCTGCCAGTAGCCCATGTTGATATTGTATGTTTCAGTGTCTATCCAAATGTACAAAAATGTACACTTTACAAAAACAAATGAGATCACCATGGCCTCTATAAAATTGTGTAAGTGTCTATAAAGGGAAAAAGATGACAAAAAAATCCTCACACCTTGAAGTTCTCCTCTGTCAGCCCTTCGTCTGTTTTGGCACTGCGGATCATGGCTGCAACGTATCGCTTTACCAAGTTTCTGATCACCTCCTGAAAACAGCCACAAACAGGATCAATACCACACACATTTCTCTTGACATATTACCTTCTGATATACAAATAACCATGTTTTCCTCTTCAAAATGATTTAGAAGAACTTTCCGCAATATGAAAACAATATGTGCTGGATGAATCAAGAAAAAACAGTTCAGTAATGGATGTGTGTATGTGCTCAACATTACCACTCTGATCTGTGGCTGCACTGGGTGATGGGCTTTGAATGTGATTGGCATGTGCATATTTTGCAATTCCAGTTTAATAAGGGGTGAAAATCAGTTTTGGGCATATTCATGACATACGTATTAGCTGGAGGTGAAAATCTGAGTGTGCATTCATTAGCATTAATTTGCATATCCAATAAAGAATGAGCCAGCGGTGGATCTCAAAACAAGCTTACACACAAACAACAAAATAACAGCTATTATGCGCTACTGCAGCTCTCCGTTGTTGGGAGTAACATTTGTCTGTAGCAATTATATACAACCTTACACTAGTTCACCCAAAAAAGACAACTCTATCATTATTTATTCATCCTCATGTTGTTGTATGCTATTATTTTCCATAGAAAATAAAAGATTTTAATATAACGATATATAACGACAGCTGTCAAGCTAAAAAGAATAGCAAAAAAATAATAAAAGTAAATAAAAATCCAATAAATGTACCGTAAAAGTAGACTCCATATAGACTTCCACTACATTACAAGTCTTGTGAAATCATAATGGCACATCAACATCACTGGTGACATTTTTATGATTTTTTTATGGTGTTTTTCTCCATTTTTGACACACTTTTCACCCACTCACTATGACTTGTTTAGTGACAGCTGTGTTCTTTCATAAGGGATGTTCATTACAGTGTCGCGACCTGCACCAGAGGTTGCTGGAGTCTGTCTGGCTATGTATTAATCCATTAGCAAACAGCAGGGATCCAGTCGTTATAAAATAAGAAGCAGGACAGGATGTTATGCAATTAGAGCACATACTAAATATTCACACATTATAATTACCGTTATTTCTACATGCTATATTTTCAGCATGATCATGCATTATTTATAAAAAATAATTTGATGATTTGAATGATTTGTTTCTTTGTAAGCACCTAGAACTATAAAAAGCATGAAAATTAAATGGCTTGCAAAGCTCTAATAAGTCATTAATATGCATGATGCCCATAGGCTAATGTTTGTTTTCTCATTTAAATAAACTGTTGGCATTTGTTAACATATTAACAGCAAGGTTTGAATCTAACAGCATGCTGGGAAATTTGTGACATGGATGACAAGATGTGATGGGTACAGCCAAATGCCATTACCTGGTAGTGCTGGTTCTGAATGAGGTTATCGGCATGCCTTTCCTGAAACAGATAGGACAATAACAGATTTCAACAATACATGTGTGACATTATACAGTACTTATGAACTGAACAATCATAAAATATGATTTGATATACTATTTTTGTTTTTATTAATATTTTGAATTAGATTTTATTTTTATATTCACTTTGATTTGAAAGTTTTAGTAATTTAGATTTTTTTAAATTGTCATTGATCATGTTTTTTTTTCATTTTCATCAGTTTTTTTATTTTTATATATATTCATGTCATGGTTTCACAGACAAGGCTTAATGTCCCCTGTAGTCAATAACTGTATCACTTAAAACTCACCTTTTATCACCAAAATGACATATTTAAATGTTTTTCATGTAAAAAACAAAACAAAAAAAAAACTACTTACTGTAGTAAAAGCTGCACAATGGTATCACTCTTTACAACATCACACATAACGGCAATTAATATGATTAGCCTTTTGCTTGACTAGCACATGCTGGACTGTCTGATTGAGGAACGATTACTCCCCGAGAAGACAAAGGACACTTTTTGGAAATTAACACCTGAACTGTCTCTTACGAAATTAGCATCACCATTCGAGATGCAAATCTCACCTCAGTATCATCCTAATTGACATCTTTCTCTATTGGCCCCCTCTCCCCCAACTCCTACTCGCTCTCATGCTAAAATTCACCTAAAATCTATATGGTTTAATGTGAACAAGTATCATACAGTATTATACATGTTTGGTATCATTTGAAATGTCTCAGTGCGACTGGTACAAAGGTCTCATCCTCACAGAAGTAAAGCAAAAGATAATAAAGGTTTTAAGAGTTATTTAAGAGATATTTTGCGTAATGTTTGATGGGTGTGTCTTCGACCAATTGGTCTTTACCTCCTGTCGTCAATACAGGTCTATAGGACTTCATTAATACTAATTCCCATTGTTAACACATGTTTAAATTTGTAAGAGTTTTCTTTCTTGGTCTATGTATTTAAGGAGATGTTGCACGGGGCTCGGGGCGATTCTGTAGCCAGATCATGCCCGTAATGCTGAGCGTCTTTCAGGCTCTCAACGTTATGCAATTTTCAGATGTCAGGTATACATCTTTTACTCGTTACTTCAGAGCATTTGATGTTATGTATTGATTATTTTTTCATTGATTATGTAATTGGCATGATACATTACCTGACTGTTAATAAATTGTTACATTGATTTATTCTGACTTACTATGAAATTACTGATTTTAGTGCATTATGATGAATCCTTTGTTACCGCAAATCTGCGACCATGGGTGAAGTACATACTAGATCTCAGATAGTATGGAGCATGTCTGGCGAGATTCTAGATTTCTGACTAAACTGCTCGACTTTAAGTTGTTATGCAGTCGCACTATAGGGGGCCAGATAAAATACTATTGAGATAATACGGCATTATTTTATGGTACTGGCCATAACCTCTGGTTACTGTTTCAACCTTAACTAAGTTGTTATATAGTAGATAGTAGGGGGCTACATGGGTACTTTTTAACAATAGCAAACATGGGTGGCACTGTTAAATCGCTTTAGCCATAACCTCTGGTTAATGACTGGACTGGCGATTTTGTGATCGTGGGCCCGCATAACGGCCGGTGCGAGGACCCTGTGCGACGCTGAGAACCTAATGAATGATTTCAATAATAGTAAAGAGTTAAACAGATTAATCAAATGTATAGTTAAACTGTTATACAAATGACCTAATAATCAAATGGTATTCTAACCTAAATTCGAGGTCCTGGCCTGGGGGCCAGCAGCGGAACAAAAGATTCTCCCCCGGCCCTCCACTGGGGGAAGCAGTGGCCCTGCTACCACCTCCTGGAAAGAACTAGTGCCCATCCCTGAGCTGTCCACATCAGGAGCACTGCTTCGCCTGGCGTTTGGCAGGCTGCAGGGCTGGAACGGACTGGGGCGCCTTCCTGCGGCGTTCTTCATGGTGCGAGGGCGCCCTCGGCGGCTAGCAGGCTGAGGCAACTGAGCTGGCGGCTGGGTGGAGGCAGCAGCTGGCCATCAGGGCAGTATGTGCTTAATGGCCTCAGTCTGCTTCTGGGCGGCCGAGAACTGTTGGGCGAAATCCTCAGCCACGCCGCCGAAAAAGCCCGCCTGGGATATAAGAGAGTTGAAGAACTGGGTTCGCTCAGCCTCTCTCATATCAGCCAGGTTGAGCCACAGGTGTCTCTCCTGGACCACGGCTGTGGACATCACCTGCCTCAGGGAGTGTGCGGTACGCAGCTCATCCATGAGCCCTGGGTCAGCTCTACCCTCGTGCATGTCCCTGAGCATCCGGGCCTGGTAGACCTGCAGGATGGCCATGGCATGCAAAGAGGCAGCGGCCTGCCCCACAGCTCTGTAGGATTTCGCCACCAAGGTTGATGAGAGTCTACAGGCTTTGGAGGATGAACATTGAATGCCACATTGAAGCACTCTGCGGACACAGTTGCATCGCTACAGAGCATTCAACGGGGGATCCCAGTGCACCCTTTGGCCACGGCCCCACTGAGGGCAGAGAAGGCGGAGGACTTCCAGGACCACGTGACCTCCTCATGCACCTCGGGAAAGAAAGGTATTGGGGCCCCCCAAGATCGTCCAACCGCGAGCGCTCAGGACAGGACGGAGGGTTCCACTCCAGCCCGAGGCTCGCGGCTGCCTGAGATAACATGGCTGTCAACTCTGAGTCTGACTCGGGCAATGCTGACACACCCTCAGGTCACCCTGGCCACCAGCCAAAGTACTACCTGGAGTGGAGGCAGTAGATTGGGGTGTGGCAGAGAGGACCCTCACTCTATCACAGAGATCATTAAGTCTCGACAAGCGCTGCCTGAGCGTGTTGTAAGCCCAAACACATCAGGCAGTGATTGTGCCCATCAGAGGGCGGCAAAGACCAACCGCACCCAGAAGTGCACTGGCGAGACATCTTGAAAAAGACGTGCCACGCGCAAGCTCTTTTGTGAGAGGAAACTCTGCAGCAGTGCTGAAGCGCCCAGGGAAACACACACCAGCTGTTGCAGATCACTGCACAGATCAGCAGGCAGGCAATGTGCGATCGCTGGAACGCACCGTCACACCAACACAGACTGGAGAGTCGCTTGTCTTGAAGAACTGACTTTAATTAGTATCAGGCTTGAGGAGTGAAGAGATGCTCTTGGCTCTGAAACAGAAACATAATGCACCATTGCCAGCATATTTCCTTATATACCCACAGAGCGGGGTGGAGTTATGCAATGCAAATTCCACAGACCATGGCATTTCATCGCCATTGCCTCGTTTTCTAAGATCTCGAAGATGATAAGCTTCTAAGCGAAATCTCCATTCATCAGTCACTGACGTAACTCGGAGTGACTGAACGAAAGGGAACCTGGCTTCTCATGAGACTCCCCTGCTTCAGTGAATAGGTAATGATATGCTAAAGCCCACCCACACGTTGACGTGATTGGTTACAATGTAATTTGTGACGTCAGAAACACCAGCGATTTCAAACCTTGTTTTTGAGACTATTTTTGGTTCACTGCAGTTTTAAAGAGAAAATACTCAGCAATGGCGTTAACTTATGAATTTGCACATGGTTTGTCTTCAGGCATATTAAAAACACCACATAGACACATAAACAACATTAAAAACTAGATTTTCACCACAGGGGGTCTTTAAACCTAGTCTCAGACTAAAATGCATGTTTGAGCTGTTTTAACTGAATGCTTAAAATATGTCTGTGTTTTGTCTCAAGATGCACACCAGTAATATATATTTTTTTTTCCAAGGCACGTTTATAAAAGCTACTTTAATGCCCTAATTAAACTAAGGCCTAATCCTGGCTTAATCTAAGCCCCGTCTGTGAAACCAGGCCATAGTTTTTATTTATTGGGGCAGCAGTGGCTCGGTGGTTGATGTAGGCTGGCTACAAACCGGAAGGTTAGTGGCTTTATCCCTGGTTCCACCTGACCAAGTGTCGAGGTGTCCATGAGCAAGACACCTAACCCCAGCTACTCCCGACGAGCTGGAGTCCTTGCATGGCTGACACCGCTGTCGGTGTATGAATGAGTGAATGAATGAATGAATTTTAATTTTAGTTTTTTAGTAATTTTAGTACTTAAAAATTAATTAAACTGAACTGACAAATGTTGTGACGGCAACTAACTGAAATATAATATTTTATTTCAGTTAACAATTATTTTGCAACAAGTAACAAACATGCTAGTTCCTAAAAATTAAAACAGTTGTTATTTGTTCACCTGTTCACATGACTTCCATCCATGGAACAAAAAATTAAGTTTTGAAGTTTAAAATTATTTTCAATGCAATGGAAATGAATGGGGACTAGAGCTTTGAAGCCTCAAAAAAGATGCAAAAGTATCAAATAGCTATCAAAGAGTAATTAGCTGGTGAAGTGGATTTACTTATTTACTTATATCATAACAAATGTCAGTAGGCCGAGAAGATTTTAAAACGAGCGGTTCATTCATAAATATGTAAATTTTGCACTTATGCTGTGAAAATACAAACCAGAAGACTGAATGCAACGAACACAGCCCTAAAAAGGGGTCTACATAAGGTTGCATTTATCACATTTTCTCCTATTGTATTCTGCCTGAAAGCATTTCACACACATATTCTTCACTGAAATGCCAGCTAAAAATTAGAAAATAAATGATAGCAGCCTTACATAATGATTCTTAAACCCAAAACTGTGCACTCCATGTGCTGTGTGTGGGAGAATGTGGGTGAGTGAGTTTGCAGAAACAGTAGAGCCCACCTCAGAGGAGAGAAGTTCAACTGATCGAAAGATGTCAGGGGAATTGGTAAGGGAAGTTGCCTAGCAACCAACATCGGCCTAGGGCAACTTGAGGCAGGACGTCAAATAGACAAGCCCTAGCAGGTTAAATCCAAACATTATTTAATGGCAGAACATCCTTGAAACCATTATTTATGTATATGTACATTTTACTGTATATATGATTCCAGCCATTCAGAAAGGTCACACTTTTAATAATGAAATTATGCATTATCAAAACTGGTAAAAACCTTGAATACATGTGAGTGATGCTAAAACCAGTGACTCCACACTGTGACTGCAGTCACATTTACCGTTGTTTGGGTCATTTTTGTGGGCGAAATCCAGGCGTTTAAATAGGAATTTATCGTCCTCACATTGCAATTGCAAATTTTGTGTGAGGACGAAAGGTTTTACCTAATTTTACCATACCTTAAGGCAGAGGCAATCCACTCATACATATGAATATTTTCAAGCAGAAGGATGAAAATCTTTGAAAGCTACCGATCCACAATCTGGCTTCTGACTTGAGCCTGACTCATAATCACACCCCTCTGGCCAATGAACAAACACGGTGTGATTTTTCTCCAATGTTTTTTTTTTCCTTCTCCATTTCTGTCACCTGATGGAGTTTGGGTTCTTAGCCACCTCTGGCTTTGCTTAGTTGGGGACACTTAATTTTCAGCAATATTATTGACGGAACCTAAATGAACATAAATGAGCTGGACTTTGACATCACTGTTTTTTTGCAGAACTGCTTTATAGATTAATTAAATTCATTTCATAATTGATGTACTTTACACAGCAGAGTTGAATTTTACAAATTTTGCATCATTGAATCTTTATTTTCCTGTTAATCACTGCAAAGCATATCTATATTGTATAAATAACTATATAAATAAAGGTGACTTGACTTAACTTGAATGGAAGAAATCATAACCGATAAGGTAGTTCTGTCCTACAATTAGTCAATTGTATTTTTGACACAAGCATCACAACACTTAATATGGCAGCTGTAGGAAAGGAAGTCTCACCTTAAAGAGTGCACCATTTACCATTGTTTAGTGAAATTTTGAAGGCAAAATCCCGTCATTTAAAAAGGAAATGTTACGTCACGTGATAGCTAATTTAGAATGGACAATGAACCTTTTTGTTAATGTGGCCAAACCTACAGTTAAAGGAACAGTTCACCCCAAAATAAAAATTATTTTATCATTTACTCACCCTCAAGTTGTTCCAAACCTGTGTGAGTTTCTTTCTTTTGCTGAACACAAAAGAAGATATTTTGAAGAATATGGGGACCTAAACAGTTGATGGACCCCATTGACCTCCATAGTAGGAAAAAAAAAATACTGAAAGTCAATAGGACCCATCAACTGTTTGGTTACCGACATTCTTCAAAATATCTTCTTTTGAGTTCAGCAGAACAAAGGTTTGAAACAACTTGAGGATGAGTAAATGATGACAGAATTTATGGGTGAATATTTTTGAGTGTACTATTCCTTCAAATGAGCTATGTAGAGTTTGTATAATCTAGAATGAGCATGTACAAGTAAAAGTCATTTGAGTGATTTGCACAAAAGAAGTACTATTTATGATAAAACTGTTATTGTCAGATTATATTCCTGATTGTAATAGCCAGGTAATTTCTAGAAACAGTTATGTAGATTTTGGTCCTATTTCACTATTCAAGTAGATTTGTACTTGCTTAAGCGTGGTTGCAATGGTGTTCTGAGTGGTTGCACGGTTTCTAGATATGGTTCACCCAGCTAGCTTTTTTTGTTTGTTTTACTAATGTTTTCAATGGCATTGTTCCCAGAACATTTTCCAAAAAGTAGGATAACATTCTGTAAAAACATTCTAAAAATGTTAGAACATTATCCCCTAACATTCTTATAAAGTTTTTAGCAGGAAGTTTCCCAGGGGGCACTGGACGTGGACAACTCCATAAACAGCATTACCAGCTTCACTTATTACTAACCGGTTTATTTCTGCCATACATCTACAGAAGTTCTTATTGAGAATTAACAGAGGTTTAGATGTTGATGTTTTATTGAAAATGTTTTGTTTGAAGTCACTATTATGGTGATCAGTATTTGCTGTAGTTTGGCTCTTGACCCTTGACTTTTTAACATTAGTTTTCAGTTTAGCTAGTTCAATCAACTCTGAGTAGTCTGACTCTGAATTAAGCGTGTGCACCACGACTATGAAAAGCCATGATCAATGGAGCTCCGAAATTATGATTCACCATGGCAACAACACCCGAAAAAGACATCTGCATACTTCTGAGTCAATATATAAGTTTAATTCTTAATCGCTGTTATAATATCCGAGGTGAAAACTGGAGAAACTAATATTAATTTTCATGGTATCCCATGGGGAAAAAAAGAACATGGCAGCAACTAAAAATGAAGTATAAAAACGTAAATTCAATCATGTAAAGCTTTAAGCATAAAAGGCTACATAACTTTACAAACATTTGACATTAAATAAATATCATTCAGTGTCTATTTCAATGTGCAGCAGCTTTTTCTACATAGTCTAATGCTCTTTTCACACAATTACAAGTTCTCTAATCCAACCTGTTACATTTCTTAATCAGGGTAATGAAATTAACATTTGACTTCTACTCAGCCAACAGCAAGAAGGCAGAGACTTGCAAAATGGGGGGATGAAGAGGACATGGCCACAATACCAAGTATATTGGAAGAATATTCAAATCCAACAGGAAAAATAATAACTAAAATAAAGATGACCCAATAAATTGTGAATAATTTGTGTTTATTTAACAGCTGTGGGGGTGATTACGGCATAGGCCTAGGCTATCTCGGCTATAGGCTATATACGATATATGTTTGTGCCCGGGAAACAACATAAATTCTTTCCTTAAAAACACTTTACTTACCACTCTGCATACAGCAGCATTACTAATATGCTCGGCAATCCCCATGTTACATAGAAAAATGTGCAATGAATGAATGTACCTGCACTGCAAAAATGCTTTTGTTACTTAGTATTTTAGTCTTGTTGTTTCCAGTCAAAATATCTAAAGATTTTTAAACCAAGATGCATTTTCTACATAAGAAAAATTACAGGTATTTAGTCTTTCCTGGGGGAAAAAAATTAAGTGCATTTTTCTTTTTTGGCAAATTATCTGGCAATTGGGTAAGAAACATAATCTTTTTTCCGTTTGCATTAAGATTATTTTTGTAGCATGAATGAATGAATGAAGCATTTAAACACCACTGGAGCTTTAAAAAAGGGGGAGGAGACTGAAAGAAACTCGGTTACATATGGTAACCCTCATTCCCTGAAGGAGGGAACGGAGACGTACGTCAGACGCCACAGACGAATTGGGATCACTTCAGGGAGCCCCTATCAGCTTCGAGATATAGAGAACAGGCCAATGAGAATTGGCATGCGAGATTTGCATCTCGCGCTCCGCCCCGCATCGCGGGTATAAAGCGGAAGCAAAATGCAGCGCACGTTTGTTTTTCACTGAGGAGCCAAACCTGTGACTCGGCCTGCAGTGATGGTACAGCAACTGTGACGACGGGACGTACATCTCCGTTCCCTCCTTCAGGGAACGAGGGTTACCATACGTAACCGAGACGTTCCCTTTCAGTTGGTCACATTCGACGTACGGAACAGAATGAGAAAGAATTCTCCCCCGGCCCTCCTCCGGGGGAGGGAGTGGTACTGCAGCCATCTCCTGAAGAGCAGTCTCCTCCATCTCTGGGTGGCCTGTCTCAGGGTCTCTTACGACAGCGCTTGCCACCTGGCTTGGCAGCGGCCTGAGCGGGCTGGACGTCCTCCCCAAGGCCGGCTCCACGCCTCCAGGCTGCTGCTGGGCTGGGACGAGAGCGGGGGCGGCGGCGGGTGAACGTCCTCGGCGACGAGCAGGTGGGAGGCAGCAACTGGCCACAAGGGCAGGATGTGCTTTATGGCCTCCGTCTGCTTTTGGGCGGCCGAGAACTTCTGGACAAAGCTCTCAACCGCGTCGCCGAACAACCCGGCCGGGGAGATGGGGGAGTCCAGGAACCGATATTTATCGGTCTCCCTCATGTCGGTCTCCCTCATGTCGAACGTGACCAACTGAAAGGGAACCTGCTCCCAACCAGGTTAGGTTCACAGAGTAAGTTACCATGGTAACTAACTCTGAGTATAAGTTATCTCTCTTTCAGAAACGGGCTTGATATACCTTCCATTCTGAAATGGAAAACCCAGAGTTTCCCTCATTTCAGGGTTGACATACTCACCTAACCTCCTTTCTGAAACGGGCCCCTGATCTCATCCAGTATCTAAACTTTGATCATATGGGTGATGTGTTATTCATTTTATATTTTTGATTATTGTAGCCCTTTGATTCTACAGAGATTTTTGAAAAACACATTGTACACTAAACATTTTGCACTCTTGTGTCTATTAGACAACAAGAATCAGTGAATGAATCTCAGCAACAGTGACATACTTCATGCTGCAGTGCATTCTGGGTGCATCATACAAAACTCATCCATGTCTCCCAGAATACACTGCAGCATGAAGCATGTCACCATGTCACTGAAAACACTACTATGAATAGTATAATGAATACTATAAAGAACAGCAGAACTTTCCTTAATTGAACTGGGGTATAATTCATGTCCATAGCACAAACAAAATGTAATATTCAGGGTTAGGAGTTAACAAAGCATGAGCAGTAATGATAACAATGCTTGTCTTCAGCACCAATTCTAGTGATTCTTCAAAAAACACTGTTTATAATGGCAATTATGCTGTTTTTGTTTGCTTTAGTCAAGGGCTGTGTCACATTTACTGAGTGAAAGCTATAATGTACCACCCACGCTACATGCAGAATGAAAACGCACAATGCATTACCGTGAACTCTTTGAGGTTTCCATGTTTACACTCGTCCTCATGCCTTGGCTCTCCGTGTCCACACAGACGGCAGTGCAGCCACACACACAGGTACCACACAGACTTTGGACTAGGTATGATGTTGAAGGGTGGCGGTAACGTCCCTCCCTCATCAAAGTAGCTCATCCACAGCTTGGTACGAGCAAACTTCCACTCGATGTCCGCATGATCCTACAGCAGAACAACAGACAGCCAGTTGGATGGAGGACAGTGCAGAAAGTGCCAATTGGGATAGTGTCCCAGACTGGCTTTTGTTGTGATTGGATAATGCGCGTTTACTCAGAATTGTGTTTACTTGAATAACAGTTCCCATTGTGAGACACATGCAGGTGGCGAAAATGGCTCTAAATGTAGCTTACATAAGCACATGACTAACATGCTGAAAAATGACTGTCACAAAACTGCTCAAATATGATGGTCTCTTAGTAGTATCATGAAGACACAAATGGATTTAATATTCATTAAATGCATGAAAACATTCCATGTGGATATTGAACATATTGGGGGAATTCACAGGCAGAAATATAAAACAGGAAATGATATCATAAAGAGATCTGAAAGATCCCTCATGACTGTGTCATGGTCAATAAGTCTCTTAATATTGGATAATTTGACCTTTATAGTGCAAGACTGAAAATGTCAAGTTGTGAAACTTTACCAAAACTTGCTTTTTATGAAAATTAATTCATTATATTTATAAAAATGCTTTTTACCTTACAAATATTTTAAAATATATTTAAAAGCTTTTTGGCAGTTTTAGTCATAAATGTTTTTGGTTACTCTTATTTTAAGGTGTCTACAGTGTAATTACACAAATAAGTACTGAGTAATATGTACTTACTATAGGGTTATAGTTAGGTTTAAGGCTTGGTTAGGGTTAGTTACTTATGCATAATTTACTGTTATCATTATAGTAAGTGCATGTAATGTGTAATTATGTAACCCATGTGTTACCAAAGTTTTTAAAAACAGTATGAAACTACAAGAATACAAAGAATACTATACGAATATTAAGAGTTTGGCATGTGTTTTAAACTATATTTGCTCATGGACACTCTCATTTGTCATTGACCCAATTTTTAATAGCACAACATTAATTGCACCATACAAATAGCTGTTAGTTTTATGAATAAGATGCAATCTATCAAATATGGCACAGTGCTATTTTAGGACATTTAGAATCTGGTTAAAATGCATTGCAGGTAATTAGTGAATACAATACAAGTATTTGTGCTGAAATTCAAAGTGTGAATAATAATTAATAACTAAAATGTATTAAATCTGACCGCATTTTACAAGATCTCTACTAGTGCTCTAAATATCTTTCCTTTCACTTATTTATATACTTACTTTCAATCCCAAACAACTAATGTGAAAGTAGTATAAACCTTACAATATGAAAAAAAATCATCAGTATTTGATGGCACTCACAGCGATGAGCTGGTAAGAGTTGTTCATCATAGCGATGAGCATGTTCAGCAGCACCACCAGTGAGATGACGTTGTAAGTGCCGAACATGGTGGCCCCTACAAACTCAGTGAACTCATGACGAGCCTTCACATTGGTAACGTAGAGATTCAACAGCCCGAACACAGACCAGAAAAGAGACTGAAGAGTTTCAAACAGCCTGAGAAGTCAAAGAGAGAGAGGGAAATAAAGAAAGAAGCAAAGCAGAAATTGTCATATCTCCAGATTCTCTCAAACACACACACTGAGTGAGGCAGAACTGAACTGGGCCACTGAATTGAAAGGGTGGCATTGGTGCTGTTTTAAGCCATTTTCCCTGCACTATATAAACAGCCTCCAACTTACAACAATATAATATATACAATATAATGCAGATACAGTTTTTTTTTTATTAAACATAGATGAGAACTTTTTAAGTTTACATTTTTTCTTGTTAAGTGATAACATACCTGTGAACTTTTGAAATTTGAATTACAGTTTTTCTTAACCGCTTTGGCTCATTCTCGAATGAGACATTTTTTTCTCTCAAAACAATAAGTTCAGATCTCTGAATAGTTGATTCTCAGTGAAACTGTCAAACTCTTCACAACTTCTAAACATGCTTTCATCGTGCAAGCCATCACATGCAAAATAATCCAATGATCCATGATTTCAGTGATCAAAATCTGTCAGACATATTATATTCCATAAATATTTATGACATGGAATGTTTGTTAAATTGCAACACACACACTCTCTGAAGGCTCTGATAGAAAGGTGTCAGAATACACAGTTTATCACAGTTTGTTGTGTATGGGGCTGCATAGCCGCAGAGCAGTCAGAGTGCCCATGCTGACCCCTGTCCACCACCGAAAGCACCAACAGTGGGCACGTGAGCATCAGAACTGGACCACAGAGCAATGGAAGAAGGTGGCCTGGTCTGATGAATCATGTTTTCTTTTACATCACGTGGATCTCCGGGTGCGTGTGCGTCACTTACCTGGGTGTACATGGCCTCAGGATGCACTATGGGAAGAAGGCAAGCCGGCGTATATATATTCCATATATATATGGAATTTGCTGACAACACAATCACCACCATTTTGGAACATCACAACTCTGAACAGCAGCAGGTACATCAGCACTTATTTGTACATATTTGTACTTACTCATTTGTATTTATACAGTACATTTATTTTTGTAGAATTGTGTTGCATGTAAGCTGAAGATTCTTGTCATGGAAGAGCAATAGGATATGTAAGATATGTATGTGTTTTAGCTCACATGTAACACATTTCTTCAAAAAATAAATGTACTGTATAAATACAAA
Source organism: Paracanthobrama guichenoti (assembly GCA_018749465.1). NCBI lineage: Eukaryota > Metazoa > Chordata > Actinopteri > Cypriniformes > Gobionidae > Paracanthobrama > Paracanthobrama guichenoti. Next base: position 21,781,764 of record CM031963.1, on the reverse strand, counting down.
TGTTAATTTTCTTTTCGTGTACTACATTATTGACGTTTCCCAGTCAATTTCCCAGTTTTTTTTGTTTGTTTTTTTACAGTCGCTAGGACACATTTCTCAATACTTAGGTCATTTTTTCAAAACTCTTCCCACAGTGAGCACAACAGAAATCTAAACTGAAATCTGTGGGCTAAACTGAGGATCATTTATCATTGCTTTGGCACAAAAATGCATTCAATCACTACATCTTTTAGTTACATGAATTATTTTCTCACTTCGACAACTGCCAAAACTCTGTGTACCTACAGGCCAATTTGCACATGCTTACATACTGTTTTCAAAACTGTTAAACTTAAATTCAAAACAATAACATAATACAAAACTGAATAATAATTTGCTACATTTCTACAGTAATACTGTAATGAAATATGTTCTGAATCTAAAAAAATCCAATACTATCAAAGAAATTAGATGAAACTGAACACGTTAGTCTTTCAATTCATTACCATCCATTAAAAGGGGAACTAGGAATAATTTTGTACTGTAATGTAAACATGGACCATGTAACATATGCCGCAGTGAATTATATAAGCAGGAGAGAGTGTCATTCTTGTTTTGTAAAGAAATTTTACCAAAGAAAACATTGTATAATGCTACCTGATGTTAGTGTGAATTTGATTTGAGAGTGTTTTGGTAGATTAGTGCATTTGAATGTGAAATGATCTGCTGTGCCAAGATGAAAGTTGGTTAGTAGAACTGTGTGAAGAGTTTTGAAAAAGTGACCTAAGTAGTGAGAAATGTGTCCTAGCAATACCATAAACTACTTTCTGAATTTACAGTAAAAAGCTCAGTGTGATCCACAAGAGCATTCAGCTAGACAAAACTGACATTATTGTAGAACAGAAAGCAGTTAGTCAACAAAACATGAAATTTAAGCCCTATTAGGACGCTAATTGTTTCTCACGTGGAAGTCTGTAGAAATAAATTTGCATACCACCTCAGTGATAAAACTCGTGCATTCGGATGGTGATTTATTCACGGTGGAGGAGCGAGTTTTGTGATCTTGCGCACCTGGGAACACTGCTGTTATTGACCACCACTACAGGTCAATAACATGATTGTATGCTGTAAATAAAATGTCATATGCTTGGTATAATGAGATTAAATGTATTTATCCTATTTAATAATAGGAAAATAATATCCCAATTATTATTTAATTATTTAAATCTGTTCAAAAAGTAGGAAGATATAGACTATAGACGCACATTATTAGTTAAAATGGTGTTCTGTCTTGTATTTTATCTCAAAATAAAGGATGTCATTTTATTCCACATGGAAATGAGCGGAAATAAGTTAATACAGCCTCTTATTTACATGAGGCAAACATAATGCTGCTTGGTTATTTTAACATATATATTTGCTGCCGTAATAACATTTTAGATGTTTATGAGCTTTTCTTCTTTTAATTTTTTGAGCGGTGATTAAATATATTGCTCTTGTAAATACTTGCCAGCATTTCAGTAATAAAGGTCTAGATCTTTAAAATGCATCCAAATTACAGTGAAGAGCAACCGTACGGTGCCCTGCAGTGGTCACAAAGGATATAAACAGTGCATTTTGAAGTGATATATTCTTGAAAACGCAGAGATGTGGATTCGGACGGAAATTAAATTACCACACGACCTTGGTGTTTGTCAAAAAACAGTAGGTAATTCAGCCAGAGATTTTTACGTGGGTGGTGGGAGAAAAACACTGACATTCTGGATTTGGACTGCAATAAAATCACAGACTAGCCCCTGTCAATGATGAAAATACCTTATGACCCCACGAGAAACAATTACAGTCCGAATAGGGCTTTTGTATACAAACCCGATTCCAAAAAAGTTGAGACACTGTACAAATTGTGAATAAAATCAGAATGCAATGATGTGGAAGTTTCAAATTTCAATATTTTATTCTGAATACAACATAGATGACATATCAAATGTTTAAACTGAGAAAATCTATAATTTTAAGGGAAAAATAAGTTGATTTTAAATTTCATGGCATCAACACATCAAAGAAGTTGGGACAAGGCCATGTTTCCCACTGTGTGGCATCCCCTCTTCTTTTTATAACAGTCTGCAAACGTCTGGGGACTGAGGAGACAAGTTGCTCAAGTTTAGGAATAGGAATGTTGTCCCATTCTTGTCTAATACAGGCTTCTAGTTGCTCAACTGTCTTAGGTCTTCTTTGTCGCATCTTCCTCTTTATGATGTGCCAAATGTTTTCTATGGGTGAAAGGCTGCAGGCTGGCCATTTCAGTACCCGGATCCTTCTTCTACGCAGCCATGATGTTGTAATTGATGCAGTATGTGGTCTGGCATTGTCATGTTGGAAAATGCAAGGTCTTCCCTGAAAGAGACGACGTCTGGATGGGAGCATATGTTGTTCTAGAACTTGGATATACCTTTCAGCATTGATGGTGCCTTTCCAGATGTGTAAGCTGCCCATGCCACACGCACTCATGCAACCCCATCCCATCAGAGATGCAGGCTTCTGAACTGAGCGCTGAGAACAACTTGGGTTGTCCTTGTCCTCTTTAGTCCGGATGACATGGCGTCCCAGTTTTCCAAAAAGAACTTCAAATTTTGATTCGTCTGACCACAGAACAGTTTTCCACTTTGCCACAGTCCATTTTAAATGAGCCTTGTCCCAGAGAAAACGCCTGCGCTTCTGGATCATGTTTAGATATGGCTTCTTTTTTGACCTATAGAGTTTTAGCCGGCAACGGCGAATGGCACGGTGGATTGTGTTCACCGACAATGTTTTCTGGAAGTATTCCTGAGCCCATGTTGTGATTTCCATTACAGTAGCATTCCTGTATGTGATGCAGTGCCGTCTAAGGGCCAGAAGATCACGGCATCCAGTATGGTTTTCCGGCCTTGACCCTTACGCAGAGATTGTTCCAGATTCTCTGAATCTTTGGATGATATTATGCACTGTAGATGATGATAACTTCAAACTCTTTGAAATTTTTCTCTGAGAAACTCCTTTCTGATATTGCTCCACTATTTTTGGCGCAGCATTGGGGGGGGTTGGTGATCCTCTGCCCATCTTGACTTCTGAGAGACACTGCCACTCTGAGAGGCTCTTTTTATACCCAATCATGTTGCCAATTGACCTAATAAGTTGCAAATTGGTCCTCCAGCTGTTCCTTATATGTACATTTAACTTTTCCGGCCTCTTATTGCTACCTGTCCCAACTTTTTTGGAATGTGTAGCTCTCATGAAATCCAAAATGAGCCAATATTTGGCATGACATTTCAAAATGTCTCACTTTCAACATTTGATATGTTATCTATATTCTATTGTGAATAAAATATAAGTTTATGAGTTTTTTTAATTATTGCATTACTTTTTTATTCACAATTTGTACAGTGTCCCAACTTTTTTGAAATCGGGTTTGTATAACGCATATTTCCATGGTGAAAAAATATCTAAACATTTTCACCAGTGTTGCACACAATGACAAAAACACTTTTTATTTTGGTGGCATTGGCCAATTTACTGACACAATAACTAGGTTTTGAAGCTTGAATTAAATGTTTTGGGTGAGTAACTACATTTTTCAGACATGCAATAGAGTTCTGATGTTCAAGCAAACCGCTGTGACAACTGAAATCAAGCGTATAGCGTCGGTTCTGGCAGGTCACGTTAGTCAAGCTCGCATCAGCTGACTGTCAGCTGATCACGTCTACCTATAGGAATACGACGTCTATCACAGCATAAGCTCCTTCAGTACTATCAGCAGCTGTCGCGTTCTCCAGAGCTCATTTACCCTCCTCCAGCCCTAGCTCCTCCTCTCGTCAGTCAGGATTTGGTATTCTGATTCCCCTCGAATCAGACTAAATTCACAAATTATTTTGTACATTACGTTGGTTCTGTTCGGTTTACCCTAAGAGGGGTTATTGATGCTCTCCCTGCTCTTATCCATGCTAGGTTGCATGGATGCGCAGGGAGTTCTTGCCCAGAACAGAACCATACCGCCAATCCAAACTGTATGCTAATAGTCAATCAATCATCTTTGATGATAGTGGTCCTGACAGAACTTACAGTTTAGAGAATGTTAAAATTGTTTTGAAAAATGTTCCAAAGTGAATGAGAAAAACTGTAAAGAGCAAACAGGAAGTAGGACTGCAATTCAAAACTGAACGTAAAGGAATTAGGATGACATGATTATTATAATATAACTCCATCAAACAACTTGACTCCATCAAACAACTTTGGTAAGTTGGATTAATCAACAAATACGGTAAGCCATGTCTTCTTCTCCAGTCATTGTCACCTGCACCGCATGTTTCATGTTTAGTGTATCTGTCTCCGTTGGCGAACAGGGCTTCACATGTGATAAATGTAAGGAGATAGTCAGGCTGACGGAGAAGATTTCAGAATTAGAGACACGCATCCAGACTTTATTTGAGAGTAGTGAGAATGTAACAGCTTTAGACACTGCTCTGGATGCGACTAGCTTAGTGAACGTTGTACATTGTTCGGTTCCGGCTGTAGAGCCCGTGCAGCAGGGCACTTGGGTGACGGTCAGACGGCATAGTTGCGGATCAAAAACCACTCTTCCGTTCCGATTGGAACATCAAACAGGTTCTCCCCACTCAGTGACGCACCCACTGAGAATCCTGTTAAAAGTGCCCTAGTTATTGGTGATTCTATTACACGGAACGTGAAAATAGAGACACCAGCCACTATAGTCACATGTTTACCGGGAGCCAGAGCACCTGACATCAAAGCAAATTTAAAAGTGCTGGCTAAAGCTAATCGTAAATTCTCTAAGATTATTATTCATGTCGGCACTAACGATGTTCGACTTCGCCAGTCGGAGATCACCAAAATTAACATTAAAGAGGTGTGTGAACTTGCAAGTACGATGGCAGATGCATCGTTTTGTTTTTGTTCTGGTCCGCTCCCTGTTAAAAGGAGTGATGAGATACTTAGCAGACTATCATCACTCAATGGCTGGTTGTCTAAGTGGTGTCCGCAAAATAACATAGGGTTCATAGACAATTGGAAAAGCTTTTGGGGCAGACCTGACCTGTTGAAGAGGGACGGCATCCATCCTTCTTGGAGTGGTGCTGCTCTTCTCTCTAGTAATTTGGCATATAGTCTTAAAGCTAAACCTTGACTAACTGGGGCCCAGGTCAGGAAGCAGACGGACTGGCTTACCCGACCGTCTGCTAGCTGTCTCCCGTTACAGAAGTCAGATAAATCCCAACACATAGAGACTCTTTCACCTAGATATTATCACATAGAGACTGTGTCTGTTCCCCGAATTAGTAAATACAAAAAAACATCAAGACCATTCAACAGTAAAAACTTAATTGATGTCAAACGAATAAACAACAGATATAATACAGATGATCAAATGATAAAGCTCGGGTTGCTGAATATTCAATCCCTTTCCCCAAAAGCACTTATTGTTAATGATATAATTACAGATAATAATCTAGATTTGCTGTGTTTGACAGAAACCTGGCTAAAACCTGACGACTACATTACTTTAAATGAGTCCACCCCAAGATTATTGTTATAAACACGAGCCGCGTCTGAAAGGTAAAGGGGAGGGGTTGCTGTAATTTATAATAATATCTTCAGTATTACTCAGAAGTCTAGTTTCAAATATAATTCTTTTGAAGTTTTGGTGCTTTATGTAACATTATGTAGTGTAATTGATAAATCCCGTTTGACATTTGTGTTGGTTACTGTATACAGGCCACCAGGGCACAATACAGACTTTATCAAAGAATTTGCTGACTTTCTATCCGAGTTAGTACTGGCTGCAGATAAAGTACTAATTGTTGGTGATTTTAATATCCATGTAGATAATGAAAAGACGCATTGGGATTAGCATTTAGAGACATTCTAAACTCTATTGGAGTAAGGCAACATGTGTCAGGACCCACTCATCGCCTTAATCATACGTTAGACCTAATATTGTCACATGGAATAAATGTTGATACCGTTGAAATTCTGCAGCAGAGCGACGACATCTCAGATCATTACCTAGTATCATGTATACTTAATTTAGCTAAGGCTGCAAAGCCGTCCCCTCGCTTCAAATATGGCAGAACTATCACTGCCGCCACTAAAAATTGCTTTTAAATAATCTTCCTCATCAGTTTCATCTCCTCAGCATCCCAGATAGCCTAGAGGAACTCGATTTTGCAACAGAAACTATTGACTCTCTTTTTCCAGCACTTTAGACACAGTTGCTCCCGGCGCTTAAAGAAGATTAAAGAAAATAGTCCAACGCCGTGGTACAATGAGCACACCCGGCCCTTAAAACAGTAGCCAGAAAAATGGAGCACAGCTGGAAAACAAAATTAGAGATTTTTCGTAATTCATGGAAAGAGAGCATGATCGCATACAGAAAGGCCGTAAAAACTGCTAGATCTGCTTATTTCTCGACTCTCTTAGAAGAAAACAAACACAACCCTAGGTATTTATTTGATACAGTGGCTAAGTTAACCAAAAATAAAGCTTATACTTCTGATGGTTGTAAACAGCACAGCAGTAATGACTTTATGAACTTCTTTACGTGTAAGATCGATAATATTAGGAAGAAAATTATAACCATGCAGCCGTCTACTTTAGTGTCACATGAGACAGAGCATTGTTGTGTCACTGAGAAAAAATTACATTCATTCACTGCTATAGGAGAGGAAGAATTGGCTAAACTCGTTAAATCATCTAAATCAACAACATGTATGCTCGACCCTATACCGACTAGGCTATTAAAAGAGATGCTACCAGAGGTCATAGATCCTCTTCTTAATATCATTAACTCATCTTTGTTATTAGGATATGTACCCAAAACGTTTAAGTTGGCTATTATCAAACCACTTATTAAAAACCTCAACTTGATCCTACAGAATTAGTCAATTATAGGCCGATCTCAAATCTACCCTTCCTGTCAAAAATACTGGAAAAGGCAGTGTCTTCACAATTATGTTCCTTTTTAGAAAGAAATGGTATCTGTGAGGATTTCCAGTCAGGATTTAGACCGTATCATAGTACTGAGACTGCTCTCATCAGAGTTACAAATGATTTACTCTTATCATCCGATCGTGGTTGTATTTCTCTATTAGTGTTACTCGATCTTAGCGCTGCATTCGATACTATCGACCACAACATTCTTTTGAATAGACTCGAAAATTATGTTGGCATTAGTGGAACTGCATTGGCATGGCTTAAATCATACTTATCTGACCGTTATCAGTTTGTAGCAGTAAATGAAGAGATGTCACACCGATCACAAGTTCAGTATGGAGTACCGCAGGGCTCGGTGCTAGGACCGTTGCTCTTCACCCTGTACATGCTACCACTGGGAGATATCATTAGGAAGCATGGCATTAGTTTTCACTGTTATGCTGACGATACTCAGCTCTATATTTCTTCACGCCCTGATGAAACTTACCAATTCACAAGATTAACGGAATGCATAGCTGATATAAAACATTGGATGTCTAGTAATTTCCTGCAACTTAATTCAGAAAAAACTGAATTTTTAATTATTGGACAAAAAAACTCTGCAAGTAGTAACCTAGAATACTGTCTAACACTCGATGGCTGCTCTGTCAAGTCCTCGTCGTCAGTTAGGAACCTGGGTGTGCTCTTTGATACCAATCTTTCATTTGAAAGCCACGTTTCTAACATCTGTAAAACTGCATTCTACCATCTTAAAAATATATCTAAATTACGGCACATCCTTTCGATGCAAAATGCTGAACAGTTAATTCATGCGTTCATGACCTCAAGGCTAGATTACTGTAATGCTTTACTGGGTGGTTGCCCTGCTCACTTAATAAACAAACTCCAGCTGGTCCAAAACGCAGCAGCTCGAGCTCTTACTAGAACAAGGAAGTATGACCATATTAGCCCGGTTCTGTCAACACTTCATTGGCTCCCTATTAAACATCGAATAAATTTTAAAATCTTGCTTATTACTTACAAAGCACTAAATGGTTTAGCTCCCCAGTACTTGAGCGAACTCTTAACGCATTATACTCCATCACGTCTATTGCGGTCTCAAAACTCTGGCCAGTTGATAATACCTAGAATATCAAAATCAACTGCAGGCGGTCAATCCTTTTCCTATTTAGCGCCTAAACTTTGGAACAGTCTTCCTAGCATTGTTCGGGAAGCAGACACACTCTGTCAGTTTAAATCTAGACTAAAAACGCATCTCTTTACTATGGCTTACACATAAAACATTATCAATTTCTATTACTCAAATCAGTAAATGATTGTCAGGCTGCATTAACTAGGTCAGCCGGAACCGGGAACACTTCCCATAACACCTGATGTACTCGTTACATCATAAGAAGAATGGCATCTACGCTAATGTTAGTCTCTCTGTTTATATCGAGGTTTACTGCAGTCAGCCAGATCCAGGCCGTATCCAGATCAGATGGTGGACCAGTGCCTGGACATGACCAACGCATCCCTGAAATGTCTGCAGAGAACATGTCAAATAAACTCCCCCCGTAAATGCTGCATCGACACGACATCCTCATTAAACCCGTCTTCGGCGTGATTTACTCCAATCTCTCGAATAATCTAACAAATATCAATTTGCCTAATATGAATTAAGACCTGCTATGTTGCCAGAATTATAATCATACACTGTTTGTTCGTCGGCCAGAGGAGAACTGGCACCCCGACTGAGCCTGGTTTCTCCCAAGGTTTTTTTCCATTCTGACCCTGAAGGAGTTTTGGTTCCTTGCCACCGTTGCCTCTGGCTTTTGGCTTGCTCAGTTGGGGACACCTACATTTCTTCTATATTACCGATCTGCCCGCATTGACGCTATATGATACTTGAAATTAGCTGGATAACATCACCGTTTCACCAGAACGGCTGTACAAATTCTGTTGCATTATTTTACTTTTAACAATGTGAAGCTGCTTTGAAACAATTGGACTTGTTAAAAGCGCTATATAAATAAAGGTGATTTGATTTGATTTGATAATAACTTTAAAAGCAATGTTTATCAAGATAAACTTGATAAAGCTTTGAAAGTTTTAAAGAAAAGTTAAAATAAAATATTTTAAATTTGAAGGCTTATAAGCAGGCAGGCAGGCAGATAGATAGATAGATCCTGACTGTTTTTACTTAGAAGAAATCAAATATTTGCCCTCTCAAGAGTAGTTTTGAAATATTGTATTCATTGAAATCTCTTCCCATTTCTGATCACATTATTACTGCACAGCCTTGAGCAAAAGATTTTCGTCATTACAGTTGATGGATGAAGCGCCACTCTATAATTTCGTCTTCGTCCTCTGAGATCAAATGATTCCGCAAGGCTCGTACTATGATGCAAAATCTCAGGAAGATCATAAGCATTTCCACTCTCGTTTCCTTCATCATTGCTTTCTCATTTTGACCTCTGCGGGAGGGCAGCATTAAGCTCCGTGTGGCATCTTGGCCACATTACCTTCATTGATCAAGTCAACCGAAGCTCTTTTGTGGGTTTTGGCAGGGAGCTCGACTGTTGAGCTGTGTCATTATCATTTAATATCTAATATCTTCAACACACAGGACACTTTTACTTCTCTATGACTCTAGGAGAAGAAAATGGATGTTAATGTGTGGTTTGCCAAAAAATTTACATGCTGGCATTATCTACTCACTCTTGCTTTTCACATGTTGGCAACATGTTATGTTAAGGCTGGTCTGGGGAGTATTCCAGAAAGCAGGTTATGTGACTGTGGCGAGGTTGACGAGCGAGAGAGACGTGGGAGGAGTGAGCGAGACCGGTGCGTGATTAAGACGAGAGAGGACCAGGCCTGGACTTTACGTTGTGTTTTATGTTTTATTATGTGTGTGCGTGGCAGTCGTCTGTGAGGGGTACTTTCGTTTTATTTATTTATTTATTAAATTATTTTAAATGTTCACCGGTTCCCGCCTCCTTCTTCCCATGCGAACAAACTATGTTACATTGGTGCCGAAACCTGGGAGGAAGGAGGGACATGCTGTCGAAGAGCCCTCGCTGCTGAGGGGGATCGCGGTGCTGAGGAGCTCGGGAAGCGTGGATGAAGGAAGACCGCGAGTGGCTGCCCGAGGTGATTGTGCTGGAGCGAGTGAAGACCGGTGGGATGGAGAGCTCGCTGCCATGCCCCTGGGTCAAGGTGGGGTGACTGCCGTCCGAGAGGGAGCGGAGGAGTCGCCGACGCTTGCTGTGAGCCGGAGCCAGCTGCCGTCCACCATTTAGGTGAGGAGCAGGGAGTGCAGGACTTGCAGCCAGCTCCCTCAGTAGGAGGAACCACCGCTGGCGCCAGGGGGCGGAGGAGGATCGAGCCGTTCACCGAGTGTCCAGTTATTATGTGTGTGCGTTGCAGTCGTCCGTGAGAGGCTGCCCACGTTACTTTCGTTTTGTTTATTTATTTATTAAAGTCTTTTAAATGTTCGCCGGTTCCAAGAGGGGTGGAATCAGACAAAGACAAGAGCACATGCTCAAAATAACAAAACCCCACAGGAGACAGGACAGACATGTGACAGTATGTAAGTAGCCATAGCAACTCACTCTATGAACATAACCTGCTCCGGAGGTTAGTTGGTATTCAGATGCGTGTTATATAATTAATATAGTTATATTAATATAACTAAATGTGTTATATAGTTACAGTTATATAATATGCAATATTATATATTAACTGTAAAGCACTATTATAACAAGATAATGTTTAAATTCAATTCAAATATCTTTATTATTTATTTTATTGTCATCTCACACATGGATCTGCATTCAATTAATTGGCATCAAACAAACAATATAATCCTTATTCTCAGTGAATAAAGAATACTTATTAAAAGAAACGATTAAAAGAGATTGCAAAACCACCAAATAGAGGGCGATGTGCACTAAGTAGGTTATGTAAATCGCCATTAAACAAAAGAAGGAGGAAGTAGAATAGAGAGCTTTTATTTAGCGTCTGTTTCCATGGTGACTCGTCGTTTCGTTGCTCTTTTGAGAATGCCTTGTGTGTTAACCAGGAACACACTCTGTCTGAACTTACTCCTGGATGCGTTTTTGGAACGAGCATACCTCGAGTAAGCAAGGTTTGAGTTAATCAGCCGGGGGTTCAAGTATGTGATGGTAAGTTAACCTCTGCAATCTCCGTTTTGCTGGTTTTAGAGGGATTTTAGTACTTCCATGCTGAAAAAATCTGAGCTTGTTTCTGGTTTTAGATGGATCAAGATGGTCTCCCAGCCGGATATAGCTGATGCTCAACTAGTTTAGCTCTAAAGCCAGCTGGTCTGCCAGACTGACTAGCTGGCAAAAGTGGCCAAAACTCTTCTAAACCAGTCTGCTTAGGCTCAGGTTGGGCGGGGGCGACCAACTAGACCTGCTTAAGCCAGCTAAGACTACCTTAAGGTGGTTAAAGCTGTTTTTAAGCTTTGTTCAGTCTAGGCACAAATCTATCTGGCTTTAGAGAATTTGGAATATAGTTCTGCTGAAAAAACAAAGCTAGTTTCTAATTTGGTCATCTAGCCTGGTCAGGCTGGTCTGTTGACTGATTTTAGCCACTTTTCAGCTGGTTCTTTTCAGCAAGATAATTTCTGAAAGTTTTGGACCTTGACAGTCTCTGGTCACCAAACAAAGTGAAAAGAAAAGCAGTTAATGGTATTGAATGTGCATTTGTAGTGTATATAAACCTTAAAAAATAGATAGTATAATATTAATGAAATAAAAGGCAACTTAAGTGTACTTAAAGAGACTACACATACACTTTCACACTTAAATACGCTTTTAAAAGTGCATTTTGTAAAGTATCTTTAAGTATGTTGTAAATCATTATTTTTAATAATCTTTTGGCATGTTTAAAGAAGTACACTTATTTTGATGTGTTGACTAACATACTAACTAAAGTATTTTATAGTAATTTAAACTGTTGTGGGCTATTTGATATTACATTAAATGAATCACGCAAGGTATTTTAGGCAAGGAGTGCAAGGTTTGCACTCAACAATTTACTAGTATTTGCAGCATTATTTAATGACCCAAAAAAGTGTCTTTAAATATCTTTACACCAGACGCTAATTTACACTGATTGTGTTGCTCATTATGGAAATGATCTGGTTGTGTCTGTATTCTTTAATTTGCACATTGTCAGTAGATAACTTTTTTGGACTAATTTGCCCTGTTTTTTAAATCTGGCCCTAAGTGTCCGAAAAGGTTACATTCAGTTTACACTTAAGTATACTACTTTAAAGTATAATTTCCATATTTTTAAAAAATATGCTAAAGTGTACTTCATTTTCTCAAGGGGTAGCCTGGACATTCTACTAAATAACTCCACAGAGCGTTTCACTCACGTGGAGAAGGCATTGTTCTGCTTCTCACAACGGATCCCTTTGCAGTGGTTGGGCTCTTCAGATGCCTTCGTCTCATAGTAGAAGTAGAGCTGGTTGAGGCCGTTGGCGAAAGCCAGCAGCACCAGACAGTAGATGAAAAGAAACTTGAGGATGTCCAACAGCATGCGGCCGAGAGAAATCTGAAGTGGGCCCAAGTGAGAGTTGGCGGTGAACAGAGAGATGAGACGCAGCGAGCTGAAGATGTTGGCGATGGCGAAGAGAGCCTCGGCGATGAGCGTAGGGTGCCACATCTCCCACTCCACACGAGGACGAGAGCTATTGTACTGATGGAGAGAGAAGATATGCAAGATAAATAAACACTGTGGAGAAAAGCCATATTCATTCTTTTACAATCACTTCATTTTAAGTCCTGCTCAAACTCTGTACAACCTGAAACAAACTGTCTTCTGTAAAGGTATCTACTCCAGGGCTGTAGCTAACTGCATAAAAATGATGGTATCAACCTTAAAGTAGGCCACCATTTTAAGAGATATGGTGGCCAGGTAGAGGGAGTTCATTGCAAAATCCATCAGGTTCCACCAGTCATGGATGTACTCTGTGAAACCTCCATCCCACATCTCTTTAATCTCCGCCCAGATGAAGCCTGCAAGGACCACAAAAAAAAAAAAAGAAAAGAAAATTACAACAACTGCAAAACAGCATAAAAAGTGAAGTTTCTCCACTTTCACTACAGAATCCCTTTAGGGCAAGGTTTCTAGTGCCCTCCAGTAATATTGGTAAATATGAGCAAAGGTGGCTGTGAAAATAAAACAATTGAAAGTGGGGGAAAGTCACATTATGAAATAAATGTTTTTCTCCATTGCATGTTGGACACAATTATTGGCACCCCTAGAAATTCTTATGAGTAAAATATCTCTGAATTACACTCACCTAAAGGATTATTAGAAACACCTGTTCAAATTCTCATGCAATTATTTAATCAACCAATCACATGGCAGTTGCTTCAATGCATTTTGGGGTGTGGTCCTGGTCAAGGCAATCTCCTGAACTCCAAACTGAATGTCAAAGAAAAGAAAAGAAAGAAAGGTGATTTAAGCAATTTTGAGCGTGGCATGGTTGTTGGTGCCAGATGGGCTGGTCTGAGTATTTCACAATCTGCTCAGTTACTGGGATTTTTACGCACAACCCTTTCTAGGGTTTACAAAGAATGGTGTGAAAGGGGAAAAACATCCAGTATGCGGCAGTCCTGTGGGCGAAAATGCCTTGTTGATGCTAGAGGTCAGAGGAGAATGGGCCGACTCATTCAAGCTGATAGAAGAGCAACTTTGACTGAAATAACCACTCGTGACAACCGAGGTATGCAGCAAAGCATTTGTGAAGCCACAACACGCACAACCTTGAGGCGAATGAGAACATGGATCCATCATGCCTTGTTACCACTGTGCAGGCTGGTGGTGGTGGTGTAATGGTGTGGGGGATGTTTTCTTGGCCCACAATTGGGCATCGTTTAAATGCCACGGCCAACCTGAGCATTGTTTCTGACCATATCCATCCCTTTATGACCACCATGTACCCATTTTCTGATGGCTACTTCCAGCAGGATAATGCACCATGTAACAAAGCTCGAATCATTTCAAATTAGTTTCTTGAACATGACAATGAGTTCACTGTACTAAAATGGCCCCCACAGTCACCAGATCTCGACCCAATAGAGTATCTTTGGGATGTGGTGAAATGGGGGCTTCGTGCCCTGGATGTGCATCCCACAAATCTCCATCAACTGCAAGATGCTATCCTATCAATATGGGCCAACATTTCTAAAGAATGCTTTCAGCACCTTGTTGAATCAATGCCACATAGAATTAAGGCAGTTCTGAAGGCAAAAGGGGGTCAAACACAGTATTAGTATGGTGTTCCTAATAATTCTTTAGGTGAGTGTATATTCCCATTCATATTTACATTTTTTAGCACACCAGGGTGACAGGAAAATGAAATTGTCAAGATATGACTTCTTGTTCCACAGGCATATAAATATGAGGAAACACAAAGGCCAAATTCCCTTAATCATTCATCCCAATGAGTAAAACCAAAGTATATAGTTCTGATGTGCAGCAAAAGATTGTTGAGCTTCACAAAATAAAAAGTGGCTGTAAGAAAATAAAGCATTGAAAATCCCCATTTCCACCATCAGGGCAATGAATAAGAAGTTCCAATCAACTGGAAGAGGACGTGTGTCTATATCGTCCTAATGCACCGTGAGGAGGAGAGTTTGAGTGGACAAAGACTCTCCAAGGATCACAGCTGGAGAATCACAGAGATTAGTTCAGTCTTGGGGTCAGAAAGACAAAAAAAAAAAAAAAAAAAAAAAGGTCAAACAGCACCTACATCACCACCATAGACTGTAAAAAAATATGGATGACAGCCGTCCATTGTAGAAAAGTGAAGCTGCCAATGTCTGAATATGGCGCTGACATCTTGTGCTGATTTGGGACCTGCGTTTGCGCAATAGTGACCTCGGGACCGGAGTCTGCAAAGTACAGAGCAGGAAGTAGAGCTGTGATATCAAAACCACACCCACACTCCCGCAGTATCTGTTAATACAGTTTACTGCAGAACAACTCATTATGTCGGTGTGAAACAGTTATGGAAATATAGAAATAAATCTAAAGCTCCAATCTCCTTCCGAAAATAACTTCACTCAGAAAAGCTGTCAATCATGACCCCCATTTTTTTTCAGCATCAAATAACTAACTAAAACCAAACAGATTTTTTTTTTTTTTTAAACAAATTCTTGAACTTACATCAGCCTCATAACTACCTAAAATGACAGAAACCATCTTTGGAAAAAAATTATTTGAAGTGTAATTTGATTGTTTAGTTTGTCTCGCGTCCCATTAGAATACATAGAGGTGGCAGGGTTTATGAGCTATACTGGGACCAACCACCTGGGGGTGATCAAGATGCTTTGGCTTCACTTTTAAGGGTGGCTTCACCACAAGTTGTTTGGGAAGGTTTCAAGAAAAATCCTCCTCGCTCATCCAAAAACAAACTCCAGCATATTCAGTTGTCAGACACGACTGGAACTTCAGCTCATGATGCCACTCGTTAGTTATGTTGAAATTTAAAAAAATTTAAACAGCCTGAGCCTAACGCCATGTCCTAACCAGGTGTGATGTGACAAGGTTAAAAATCACAGCCAATCAGGACTCTCTCTACAAGTACATTCGCAACGTAATGAATAAGTACAATATCGAATACCTAAATCTTAAAACATTTTAGCATGATTAAAAATACATACTGCATGACTGAAACAATTTTTTATCATAGAATACACTTGTTTGAAAGGTTAGAATTTTGTGCTTTTTTTCAATGAAAGATCAAAAGTATAAACAATGCAGATTTATTTTTACAGCCGCCTTTGACCATATTTACCAGGGGTGCCAATATTAGTGGAGGGCACTGTAAAGATAGTATATTTTTTCAGTGACGTTAAAAGTGTGCCACAGTACAATAAACATATAGCCTATATTTTTCTTTTCTTTTCTTCTTTTCTTTTTAACTTTTTAGCAGTTTGCATATAAGAAAAAAAAATCGAAAGTGCAAAATATGCAGACAAAATGACTGAAATTGTGAAAATAATAAGACCCTTTAGATTGATTGATTGATTTGTGTGCGTGTGTGTGTGTGTGTGTGTGTGTGTGTGTGTGTGTGTGTGTGTGTGTGTGTGTGTGTGTGTGTGTGTGTGTGTGTGTGTGTGTGTGTTTGGTGGCACACACAAAAGTAAAAATTAAATAACATTGGAAAACATATATACTTAAATACTAAATTCTCCATCCTGCCTACAAGTGATTGTGGAACATGTCTTGTCTCCTGAATTATTTATTATAATTTTTTTTAGAACAAACAAATACTGCAAGGCTAAAGTATATATTTTTCAATGTCCCACTGTCTGCTTGGCTTATTCACAGAAATAAAGCAAACTCCTTTCGGATTGCACCTGTCCGCCAGACTATAGATAATTTGTTTCAAGTGTCCACTTGTGTTGACTTCTGGGCTTGTGTGTACTTTGAGAGAAAACCTCAAGCCATTATGATTGAGCCCTGGTGTAATCAGTTCTGAACTTGGGCTTCAGATATGATTTCATTTGCTTTTGTCTTGAGGTCAATAAATGATTATATCAATAATTCATGAGTATTCATTTACTTCATCAGAGGGATAAAACCATAGCCGTATCTATTTCCTGTGCAGTCGAGCAGATTTACAGCTTGAGGAATGAGCAAGCTAAATGAATGTTACAGATCATCGTTTCATCATTATTTGAGCTAAATGGATATTCAAAACTACAATTTTACACTTTGGATTCCAGCATTACTGTGTCCACTTTGCACTTTATTTTTCCCATTCACTTTCACAGCCATAAAAAGACTTTGAAATGAAGTTTGAAAAAGGTACATAACCTTTTTCATGCAAAAGAAGTACACTTTACCATATTTAAAAACGAGTACTTATTTACTTTTAAAGTCATATACTTTAAAAGAATATAAGTGCGAACTAAATGTAATGTTTTGTACACTTAATTGCATGTTATTTACAATTAAATGAAAATGTATTGTAGTTTAAATTTATATTAAATGCAATTAGTTGAACTTACAAGTGCTTTTTGACACACTTACTTAAGTAGGAATTAAGTACATCTTTTTGAAATATGTTTAAAGTGCTGAATGTGCTGACATTAAGCATTAATGGTCAATTAAAATACATTACTGAAACTTGTATACTACGGTATTCAAATATATTTGTAATTACACATCTGTAAAGGTGAAGTTGCAATTCAGTGCATTTAAAATATATTTACTTGAATAGCACTACTGTTAAGGTACTTTACATGTGCTTTAGTATGTTAGTCAAGACATCGGAATAAGTGTACTTCTTTAAAGCAAAAAAAGATGAAATATAATAATTTAAAACTTTTAATTTTAAATTTTTACGAAGTGCACTGTTTAAGTGTACTTAAGTGTTAGGGAAAAGTCATGAAAGTGTAATCTCTTTAAGTACACTTAAGTGGCCTTTTATTTCATTAATATGGTATTAACTGTACTGTACACAAGATGGCGCCGCGGATGGCTGCTTCGGTGTGGAGCTCTTCAGCTTTTGTTTTTGTTTGTTTGTTCTGCTTTTAGTCATTCTTTTCCGATCAGTTTCACCAAAGACGAACTACTGGACATTAGGAAACACACACCAGACAATGTGTCTGCAGTTTTTGATTATTCAGACGTTTTGTTTGATATCCTCGTTGGAGTCACGACTGTTTTTTTAAATCGTGCGGCCAGACGCAAGCGGGAGAAGCGAGCCGGTGCACTGGTTAAACTCCGCGTGCGCGGCCTCCGCACTCCTCTTCCCAGTATTCATCTTGCTAATCTCCGCTCTCTTCCTAATAAAACGGACGAACTGCTTCTCCTCACCCGGATTAACATGGATTTTTCCAACTCTGCTGCACTGTGCTTCACTGAAACCTGGCTGAGTGAAGCCATACCGGACAACGCGCTACATCTGCCGGGCTTCCAGCTGTTCCGAGCAGATCGCATCACGGAACTAACCGGGAAAATGAGAGGTGGAGGTTTGTGTTTCTACATCAACGAAAGTTGGTGTTCAGATGTAACAACGCTGAAGAAGATGTGCTCTCCTAACCTAGAGGCCCACTTCATAAACTGTAAACCTTTCTATTCACCGCGGGAGTTTTCCTCGTTTATTCTCGTGAATGTTTACATTCAGACGCGTGTGTCAGCGGCTGAACAAATAGCTGAGACTGAACAAAAGTATCCAGACTCTCTTTTAATCATTCTTGGGGATTTTAACAAAGCAAATCTCTCCCGTGAACTGCCAAAATACAGACAGCACATTACATGTCCCACCAGAGACAGTAATATTCTTGACCACTGCTACACCACAATAAAGAATGCATATCACTCCGTCCCACGGGCAGCTTTGGGGCTTTCTGATCACTGTGTGGTTCATCTTATACCGTCCTACAGGCAGAAACTGAAATCAGCTAAACCTGTAATAAAGACTGTAAAAAGTTGGACTAAAGAAGCAGAGCGGGACCTACAAGCCTGCTTCGATTGCACTGATTGGAATGTCTTTGAAGCTGCTACCACTGATCTGGATGAGCTCACAGATACTGTAACATCATACATCAGTTTCTGCGAGGATACATGCATTCCTACCAAGACATTCTTATCATTCACTAATGATAAACCATGGTTTACTGGGAAACTCAAACAGCTTCGTCATGCCAAAGAGGATGCTTACAGAAGTGGGGATAGGGTCTTGTATAACCAGGCCAGGAACAGACTGACAAAGGAGATCAGAGCTGCTAAAAGAAGCTACTCTGAAAAGCTGAGAAACCAGTTTTCTTCTAACAACCCTGCTGCTGTCTGGTCAGGCCTGAAGAATATCACCAATTACAAGCCACCATCCCCCCGACCTGCTGAGAATCAACATCTGGCTGATGAGCTGAATGCATTTTACTGCAGGTTTGAGAAACCCAATCTCACACCTCACACCCGCTCTGATCTGCACTTCACACGTCCCCCAACACCTCCTGCACCCCCTCTCCTCCTGAAATTTGCAGACGACACCACCATCATCGGCCTCATCCAAAACGGTGATGAGTCTGCTTACAGACTGGAGGTTGAACGGCTGGCTGTCTGGTGCAGTTATAACAACCTTGAGCTCAACACGCTCAAAACGGTGGAGATGATAGTGGACTTCAGGAGGAACAGCCCTGCTCTGCCCCCACTCACCATCATGAACAGCACAGTGGCAGCAGTGGAGTCATTCAGGTTCCTGGGCACCACCATCTCTCAGGACCTGAAGTGGGACAATCACATTGACTCCATTGTAAAAAAGGCCCAGCAGAGACTGTACTTCCTTCGTCAGCTGAGGAAGTTCAACCTCCCACAGGAGCTGCTGATCCAGTTCTACTCTGTCCTTTTGTGCACATCCATCACTGTCTGGTTTGGTTCAGCTACCAAATCTGACATCAGGAGACTACATCGTACAATCCGGACTGCAGAGAGGATTATTGGTGCCCCCCTGCCAGCCCTCCAGGACCTGTACTCTTCCAGAGTGAGGAAGAGGGCAGGTAAAATCATCACAGACTCCGCTCACCCTGGACACTTCCTGTTTGAACTGTTACCGTCAGGACGGCGACTCCGATCACTGGCCACTAGAACATCTAGGCACAGGAACAGTTTCTTCTGTATATATATATATATATATATATATATATATATATATATATATATATATATATATATATATATATATATATATATATATATATATATATATATACATACACATACCTTTATTTTATTTTATACTATTTTTCATATTTGTATATTTGTGTTCATGTTGTGTTGTATTGTATATGTGCACTGGAAGCTTCAGCACCAAGACAAATTCCTTGTGTGTGCAAGCACACTTGGCAATAAAGCTCTTTCTGATTCTGATTCTGATTCTTCTGATTCTTCTGTACTGTAAGTGCAGTTTTTTTTTAAAATATACTTTTAAGAAATTATGTACCCAAGAAGTCTTCCATCCATCCATCCATCCATCCATCCCACTGTTCCGTAAATATACCAAAAATATGGACGTGACTTCATTTGCTTCCGCTGAGGAAATGTGAAGCCTCCGGAGGTCTGAATATGGCGCTGACATCTTGCGCAGATTTGGGACCGAGTCTGTGCAGTAGAGAGCAGGAAGTAGAGGTGCAATATCAAAAGCGTGAAATGAACAGTTAACAGATAAGTCTGTTGGTGCCTCAGTACCCTAGAAGTCTAGGGTTCCTAGACTTCTGCTTCCTGCTTAGCTACTGTGCGGACGCTTTTGCTTACTGCTCCGCGCTTTGCTCTATCGCTTCTATATTTTATCTTATAATTTCAACTTCAGCAAATCAGCACAGTGCTCAAACGACAAAGCTTGACTTCAATGATAAAATTAGAAACTCTGGTGACTGGATTACTACAAAAGAGCGGAATATTTAATTCGACCAGCCTCCCACTGCCATCAGTTTACATTCCGGAAGGGAAAACACAGCTGCTTACATTCAAAAGAAAATGCCTCTTCTAGTTCAAGAATCTACTTGTTGCACAAATTGCCACAGACTTTAACAAAGGATTGCAGTTCTTGAAACAAAGTTACTTGCGGAACCACCAAACCAGACGAATCACACAGCAGAGCTTCATCATCAACGCCCTCAGCACATAGCCGGTGAGTCCTGTCCAGTCCCTGCCCACAGAGCTCACCACAGACATATTGTGATGGATTAGAACTTCTCCAAGATTCAGCACCCAAGGAAGACTTTCTGGAAAATGGACAGCATAGCCAGGATAACATATTTCAGCTTCCGATGACACCAGAGCAACAGTCCCCCTCACCAGACATGTTATTCCTCTCTCCAGCATCACCCGCTTCTGAGCTTCTCAAAGAAAATGGAGGAACTGGTATATGCTGGATCTAAACTATCACACTCGATTGCTGTGAGCCCCCAGATATCAACCAAAAAGCATTGAGCCCCACAATCACCAAAGCCTGTGGGCCCAGCTCGCCCTCCCCCTCCTCCTGTGAGATTTCTTCGGTCACAACACCAGGGCCCACACCCTCCTCCATCTATTGTAGGTGAACCAAAAACAACTGATACCAGCTCTCAGTGATGTGTATCGGGTCCCCGCTATGATAACAGTAACTTTATCAAATGTTTACAGAACAAGTCTCTTTCTCTATTATGTGATAGAAAGTCTAAGGCCTTCTCAGGCCGTATAGCAAACCCATCTAATCTGCTGCCTGTTATTTGTCAAACTAAGATTAATGTGGGGGAAAAAATGAATACTGTTAAGTTAACACTTTTAAACATCTGTTCACTTAAGAACAAATCATTTCTAGTCAACGACTTAACCACAAACAACCTAGATTTTGTGCTAAATTTGTTGTAAATGAAATGTGGCTAGAAGACAGCTGCAGTGCAACAGTCCTCAATGAAACAGCCCCTCCTAACTTTACTTTTATGAGTGCCTGCAGAGCGGTTAGGAGAGGTGGAGGTGTTGCTGCTCTTTTCTAAAGATGTCTATCAATGTAAGCAAGTATCCTTTGGTGATTATTTGTGTCTCGAATATCTGGGTATTGTGTTAAAAGGTGCTCCACGCATTCCTGCTTATCATTATTTACAGGCCTCCGAAAAACTCTCCAGCCTTTTTTGAGGACATTACAGAGCTGTTATCAACAATTTCCAAGAGTTTGACTGTTTTGCTATTGATGGGGATTTTAACATTCACATAGACAATGCTGAATCAAGTACAACAAAAGAGCTCATGACTGTTCTTAAAACTTTTGATTTGACACAGCATGTACATGGACCCACACACAATCGTGGACACACTCTAGATTTACTTATCAGTAAGGGTCTAAACATTTCATCGATTGTTATTAAGAATGTGGCACTGTCTGATAATTCCTGTATTTTCTTTGATATATCAATCTCTCCTGCCATTGAAGCTAGATCTGTCTGTGTCAAAAAAGATGCTTAAATGAAAACACTAATGTGCTGTTTATGAAGGCTATATCTCTAACACCAAGCATATCTGCAGACTCTGTTGATTTTCTCCTTGACTCTTTTAACTCAAAAGTCAAGAGTGTAATTGATGATATTGCTCCTCTGAAAGTCAGGAAAAAGAGTGGCAAACAAAAAGTACCTTGGAGAAACTCAATAGCAGTGCAAATAATGAAAAGACAATGCAGGAAATCTGAATGCATGTAGTCCATTATAACATCTATAAAGACAGTCTTCATGCTTTCATTGTGGAACTAGGCAAAACAAGACAGACCTTCTTCTCAAATATTATAAACAGACACATAAACAACACACACACTCTTTTTGCTACTGTAGAGAGAATATCAAAGCCCCCGAGTCACATTCCCAGTGAAATGCTCTCAGACAGCAAATGCAGTGAATTCACTTCCTTCTTCTCTGAGAAAATCAATAATATCAGAAAGGCGATCAGCATATCCTTGAGTTGCTCTGGGGTCAGACAGATCAGACCACAACCTCAGAAAGTTACTATGTCTGATTTCGAAGCAATTGATTGTAAAATTTTAGAAGAAACGGTACAGCACCTTAAAACATCAACCTGTGCCCTTGACACACTCCCCACTTCTTTTTTCAAAAGTGTGTTTAACTGTTTAGAAGCAGATCTCCTAGAAGTGGTAAACTCCTCACTTCTTTCTGGGACTTTCCCAAACTCCCTGAAAATCGCAGTAGTTGAGCTTCTCCTGAAAAACAGAAATCTGGATAACTCCATATTGAGCAACTACAGACAAATCTCAAATCTCCCCTTCATAGGCAAGATCATTGAAAAAGTTGTTTTCAGTCACCTGAACAAATTCTTAAGCTCTAACGGATACTTTGACAATTTTCAATCTGGTTTCCGACCGCATCACAGCACAGAGACAGCGCTCATAAAGTTAATAAATGATATTCACTTAAATACTGATACAGGCAAAACATCAATTCTGGTACTACTCGACTGCATTCGACACTGTTGACCACAACATACTTCTTGACAGGCTGGAAAACTGGGTCAGGCTTTCTGGGATGGTCATCAAATGGCTCAGATCATACTTAGAAGGGAGAGGTTATTATGTGAGTATAGGTGACCATAAGTCTGAGTGGACATCCATAACATGCGGAGTCCCTTAAGGCCCAATTCTTGCACCACTCCTATTCAACATGTATATGCTGCCACTGAGCCAAATAATGAAAAATAACAAAATTGCTTACCACAGCTATGCTGACGACACCCAGATCAACTTAGCACTATCACCTAATGACTATAGCCCCATTGCATTGATGAAGTTAACAACTGGATGTGCCAAAACTATCTTCAGTTAAACAAAGACAAAACTGAAATCACTACATTTGGAAACAAAGGTGAAATTCTCAAGGTGAACGCATATATTGAGGCTAAAGGTCTAAAAACAAAAAAATCAAATCAGGAATCTTGGTGTGATTTTGGAGTCAGACCTGAGTTTCAGTAGTCATGTCAAAGCAATAACTAAATCAGCATACTATCATCTGAAAAATATTGCAAGAATTAGATGCTTTGTTTCCAGGCAAGACTTAGAGAAACTTGTTCATGCTTTCATCACCAGTAGGGTGGACTATTGTAATGGTCTTCTCACCGGCCTTGCCAAAAAGACCATTAGACAGCTGCAGCTCATACAGAACACTGCTGCCAGGATTCTGAGCAGAACCAGAAAATATGAACACATCACACCAGTCCTCAGGTCTTTACACTAGCTTCCAGTTACATTTAGGATAGATTTTAAAGTACTATTACTTGTTTATAAATCACTCAATGACCTAGGACCTCACAGTGCAGATATGCTGATTAAATACCAACCAAACAGATCACTCAGATCATCAGGATCAAGTCAGTTAGAAATACCATGGGTTCACTCAAAGCAAGGAGAGTCTGCTTTTAGCTAATATGCCAGCCGCAGTTGGAACTAGCTGCCTGAACAGATCATATGTGCTCCAACAGTAGCCACATTCAAATCCAGACTCAAAACACATCTGTTTAGCTGTGCATTTACTGAATGAGCACTGTGCCACTGTACGTCCGACTGATTGCACTTTATCTTATCTATGCATCATCTTTTTATTCTTTTTATAACTGTTTTAGTTTACCTTTGTTCTTATCTTTGGTTATTGTTATTTTATCTATATATCATAATTTTATTCTTTTTAATTCTCTTTACAACTGTATATTTCTATTTTTTATGCATCTGTTGATTATTATTTTTGGTTAGGGCTGTCTGACTGGAAGAGATTGTAAACGGAGAGCAGTGTGCTTTGCCTTCAAAGAAGCAGACTCAAGAAAGGGGAGGCCCTGCGGGGAAAAGGTAACGTCCCCTACACGTCTTGGACCGACTTGTAAGGTCCAGGAGACATTGAGAACCTGCTCCATCTCTTCCATCTCAGATAGGGGTACCCGAATTTAGAGAATCAGGGAGATAGGGATCTATTTATCACCATTTTATTTTTATTGTTTTAATAAACAATAAACAAAATTGTTTTAATTTTATAACTGTTTTAATTACCATTGTTTTTATTTTTAATTATTACACATGGTATTCTTATTTCTTATGCATATGTTGTCACTATTTTAATTAATTTCTATGTAAAACACTTTGAATTGCCATTGAATTGAATTGTGTATATAAATAAACTTGCCTTACCTTGCCTTGCCTCAGTAACTACTTCACTCAGAGAAGCTCTCAATCTCAGCTGTCAATCATGACATCATACCTCCCGTTTTTGTAGCATCATATAACTAAAACTAAACTCATTAAAAAAATTAACACTTGAAATGAAATCAGCGTGATAAAAACTGCCTAAAATGACAAAAACCTTACTTTGGGGAAGAAAAAAAAAATTATATAAAGTGTAATTTGATTGTTTAGTTTATCTCATGTCCATTAGAATCCACAGAGGGGCGGGGGTTATGAGCATTACTGGGACCAACCACCTGGGGGCGATCAAGGCGCGTAGGCTTCAGTTATTTACAGGAGTGCTACAGACTTGATCCACCCATACATCCACACATCCATCCACCCATCCATCCATCCATCCCACTGTTCAAATGTACCCAAGTCTTCCATCCATCCATCCATCCATCCATCCATTCCACTGTTCAGATGTACCCAAGAAGTCTTCCATCCATCCATCCATTCATCCATCCACCCCACTGTTGCACTAAAATGTACCCAAGTCTTACATTCATCCATCCATCCATCCATCCCACTGTTGCGCTCAAATGTACCCAAGTCTTCCATCCATCCATCCATCCATCCATTCCACTGTTCAGATGTACCCAAGTCTTCCATCCATCCATCCATCCCACTGTTGCGCTCAAATGTACCCAAGAAGTCTTCCATCATCCATCCATCTATCCCACTGTTTTGCTCAAATGTACCCAAGAAGTCTTCCATCCATCTGTCCATCCACTTATCCATCCATCACCCATCCATCCATCCATCATCTCACTGTTCAAATGTACCCAATAAGTCTTCCATCCATCGACCCATCCATCCCACTGTTGTGCTTAAATGTACCCAAGAAGTCTTCCATCCATCTGTCCATCCACTCATCCATCCATCCCACTGTTCAAATGTACCCAAGAAATCTTCCATCCATCCATCCACTCATCCATTCAATCCATCCATCCATCCCACTATTCAAATGTGCCCAACAAATCTTCCATCCATCCACTCATCCACTCATCCATCCATCCATCCATCCATCCATCCATCCATCCCACTGTTCAAATGTACCCAAGAAATCTTCCATCCATCCATCCATCCATCCATCCATCCATCCATCCATCCATCCATCCATCCATCCATCCATCCATCCATCCATCCATCCATCCATCCACTATTGTGCTCAAATGTACCCAAGAAGTCTTACCTAGAACCCAGGGTAAGATCAACCACTCCACAATGGTGGGTGGAGGTCCCTGTACATGCAGGTCCGTTTGCACAATATGCTGTGAGGCGAGGAGGAGGAGCAAGAGGAAGGTCAGGTAGGAGGCAGTGTGGCAGATGAACTTGATGAAAGGTTTCTTGATGAAGGTTCCCAGAGTGCTCTTTGGAGCCAGAAGATATATGAGGGAGAAGACAGGGAAGAGCAGGCCGATGATGAAGCAAGTGACAAGCTTCACTGCCCAGTGACGACGTCTCCAACCCGGGAAACTATCGTACCACAGTGTTGCTAGGAGCTGCTGGCAGTTGGGCTGAGCTACAAACTGTCAGAATACAATAATGGTTGAATGATCTAACAAGCCTGTGAAAATTCATGAGAAATACAGATAAAGATGCTATTCATTACTTGGCATAATATTTTTAATTGCTTAAGATTCATGCATACAAATTGTTGTAAATATCAATTAGATGTTAAATTCATACAGATGTTTTGTACATATTCTTGTCTACTTGATACATGGTAATATGAAAGTATATGAAAAATGAATAATTTGTAAAAGAGGAATCTCATGAAAACTGTCAAGAAATGTCTTGCAAAAGAAAGTGATTTATAGAATCAAGATTATTTATATTGTGATATGCATCATTTCCATCCAGAATATTAAAAATCTCTTATAAATTATTATATAGATGTAATGCAAAAAGTTAGTGAATTTGTCAAATTTGTATATCATAGTAGTGTTATTATTTTGTTTTCTATATTGTTGGCTCTGTGATGAAGTATTTATGTCCCTCTATTGTAAGTGGTTATTGTAAGTTTTGTTTTGTTTTGTTTTGAATATTGTTGCATCTGTAACAAAGTGCTCATGTCGCTCTATTGTAAGTCGCTTTGGATAAAAGCATCTGCTAAATGCATAAATGTAAATGTAAAGATTATGTTCTTAAATATGACCTGGGCATTCTTTGTAACATTTCTATATTAACCTAATGTTTCAGTTGATATCTATCAACTATACTGAGAAAAGCAAAAAATTGCACATAAACTGATAACAAATATTACACAACAGCATAAATGTTGAAGAGGTTTTATAGCGGGTAAACATCAGTGAGGCATTTTTTGACATTTGTGGCATTTTTTGACATTCACATCCTTACGCAATACCTTTTTCCACAGGCATTTGAGGTGAAATAGTTATTAAGTCAACCTGTCAGACTTTCAATAATTTGTCATTTAGTATTTAGTAAAACTAAAAAAGAAAACTAGAAGTCTTTTTCCCTGGAGTAACCGTACGACCTGCTCAAGAGCCCAATGTTGATGATTCACAAATCAACCCTTGTGAGATTTAAACCTGCAAACTTTTATCTACACTTCACTATGCCACACCACCCCAACTTTACATCAATGCACAAATGCTCCAAAAATGGCTCCCTTTTACACAGTGCCTGTCTATAATAATCACATAAATAATGTTTCTCAAATCACATTTTCTCTTGCTGCCTGACCTACATTGCTCTGAAATGTTATTATGTTTTATGAAAGGAGTCCGTTCTGCTCTAGGGTCCTATTAAACAGACGGATGATTCAAAATGCAAGAGCACCTTGAACTGTCACCTCTCATGAAAGTATTTTGCAATGATTCCATCAGCATTAGAAACAACTGTTCTTTTGAATGTTATCTCGAGATAACATTTCTAGGGAAATACATGTTCTGATTTATTTTAAGTTCTTAATGTCCCGGTTCAGTTTTCCTGAGGACAAGACAAAGGTTTACAGGTGTAGACATGCTTTACTGACATTAAGGTCTATCAAAACATTGCATTTTATTTAGATTTATATCACAAGCTTTTAAAATGCCACGAGGAATATGAGGTTGTGTTATGACTAAACCAATACCGTCTTAGGTTGCATATGCAACCCGGTTGTGCGAGACACTGCATCTTATAATGATTAACGTTCTTAAGAACTTCAGCATAAATATATGGAAAGCTGGAAAAACTGGAAAACTTTGGGTGAAATGTCACTTGTGTGCCAGTATCTTCAATGTCCTGAGGAAGCTTTAACAGCATCAGTAGTGTAATACTTAGTTTATTATCAGAATATAGTCACTTAAATAGTCAGGCATAGCATTCATTTAGTTATTCAAATGCAAAACGACATAAAGACGAAGTCCCTCATCAATTCGACCATCAGTTTTCACACTTTCGTGTGGAAAAAAAAGCATCTACACTGTAAATTAAAGATTTATTGTGCACTTCAGTCTTCACAAGTTTTCACAAGTGTGCTAAAATCAGTGAGCTTGCACTACACTGGGATGCGTTTCCCAAAAGCATCGTTAGCCAACTATGGTCACAGCTTCCGTCGTTATCAACATATAGTTCAACGAGTCTGTGTTTCCCGAAACCATAGTTCCAACGAACATTCGCAAACAACATAGCAAACCTTCGACCTGTGGTTAGAAGCACAGTTTCGTGTTTGCATGACATGTGGACTTAATAAATCCTTACCTTGAGCAAAATAAGCAAGCTGACATTTAGTACAATCTATATCTTTTATTCTGAATACATACAAATATCATTTATGTCTTTTAAGTTTGTCAAGAGATTTAAAGCACTTTTTTTGAAGAGTGCGCATGTGCGGACGTGCTCTAGTATGCAAGAACGAGCCTATTTGAATCTGAAAATAAAGCAAAATTAGTCCTCAGGTGCCGTGTCCATAATTTATAGCAAAAAATCTAGCATGAATTCAATCTCAAAATAATGAATTAAAAGCAGTTATTACACCACCACCTGCATGACATCATTAACCAACGTGGTTGAACGACAGATTTGCGACAGTACGGTTTCGGGAAACAGCCGTGACTAGCTAGTTGATTTCTTCAACGATGCAACGTACTATGGTAGTTAAGCAGTGAGTTACGTCGTTGTACGAGAACGCACCCCTGACTGACAGCTTCTGTGAATATAAAAGGAGAGCCCGGTGCTCTTTTTCTGTGTAATTAATTCGCAGTTTCAAGAAAAGTTATTGTATTTCATGAGACTTTGTGACTTTTCCTATACTTCATACTGCCCTACAAAAAAGTGCTAAACCTTGACAAAGAATTATTTTATTTTTTTTTAATTTAAATAAAATCACTTTCCGGTGAGCAGACTCACTAGTCCACTTTAATCTCCAAGCTGGAGAGGACAACAGAGCTGTATGTATAACACTCTGCCTGCCTCTTGCCAGACCCAACCTCAGCGTAAGCCTTAAGGGAGGAGCCTAGAGTGAGAGAGAAATATGTTTCTTCTATCTCTGCTAATATTACTCCTTCAGCCATCTCCTGGAAGCTGCTGATTGAGACCTCGCCTCTGTAGACTTCTCTATGACCGCCTCACCAGCAGTCTGAAAAGGCCAGAGTGACAGAATAGAGCATCAAGGAGAAAGGTTTTCTCTTTCTCCTTATCACAGATGCATAGTGTATAGGGTCTCTAGCGACCCGAGGTATGTAATAGTGTATTTTCTCTCCTGCACAACAATAATTGAATCTCTGATGACTCAATAAGTACAATACATGCACCTTTATTCCTCAAGGTGGAATTGTCTGATACACAATAATGACGTGATGTTTCAAAATTACTGCAGATATAAAACAAAATAAACAAGTATCATCAGCACTTGAAATGGCTCAGTGATTTACTGCAGAGCAAATACTGAACGCAATCAAATATTAGTGTCACTGTCACTTGATGGTGCATCTGGCGAAGAAGCTGTCAGCGATCTAAATATTGATTTTGAAGATGTTGAAAATGATAGTTTTGAGAATATGGTTGAGATTATGCTCTGACGATGACAGAGATGATGGTAAAAAAGTGTCTGCTCAAATTGAACTCTTCCAAGTTCCAAAAGCTAACAAATATGCTTAATTTTATTATTTTGTAATTGTTATTAAAATAACAAGAGAGATTTATACTATTGCAGCAGTTAGAGAGCCATCCGTGTTAGATATAGATCCAAAAAATATGAAATAATGATTGGTGAAACACTCATGCAGTTAAGGTTTAAAATCTATGTTTTGAATGCTCACCTCTTTTTGGTGGTACTTAATGGCTACCTTGAGCTTGGCCAGGTCTCTGCATTCATGGGGGTCCAGCTCCTCGCTGTGGTCATCCCGATGGTTGAGGATGGTCTCCAGCTCGCGGGAGCTACGGGCCTGATCCAGCAGGTCTTTAGCGAAAAGTTTGCACTGCTGCGATAGCTCTTCGTATTCCTGCCGGAACTCATTCTCCACCTTACTGAGCTCCTTCAGCTCCCAGCCCAGCCTAAATGCTGTGAGGATGGGGTCCTCGCTGGAAAGGGCGATGAGAGAGGGGCTGGCAAGAGTTTTGTAGATGTTCAGACGTGAACGGGAGTGGCGCAGGCTGTCCACTTCGGAGCTGGATACACATTCCACGCAGTCACAGCGGATCTGGTGTGGCCGCGGTATGGTGACTTTTCGTTGAACTAGGAGCTTGATTATCTCGTAATTGTTAGTGTGGGCAGCCAACATGATTGGTGTGATATCGGGTGTAAACTCTGAAAACTGTGTGTCCATCATGAGAGAAGGAACCTTGAAGAGTGCAAACAAAGAGAGCAATAAATAATAGTGAAATTGCACTATTAAAGGGCACCTATTATGCAACATTCACTTTATTTGAACATAAATGTGTGTTGGCAGTGTGTGTACACAACCACCCTATAATGGTAAAAATCCACCCACTCCTTTTTTTGAATCCCCATAAATCATAAGCAGTGTCTCAGAACAAGCCATTTGCAGATTCCTGGAAAAGTGACGACACATGTCACAGGCCCTGCCCACGAGTG
The DNA here is from genome assembly GCA_018749465.1 of Paracanthobrama guichenoti. Lineage (NCBI taxonomy): Eukaryota > Metazoa > Chordata > Actinopteri > Cypriniformes > Gobionidae > Paracanthobrama > Paracanthobrama guichenoti. The sequence goes on along the minus strand of CM031963.1, from coordinate 21,751,036 downwards.
ATGATGGACACTGCCGCTCTGGTGTCTGTCTCGGGTGTGTGTGCTCAAGGTGAGAGCATAGACTGCTGAGAGTGATATGGCTTTAAAACGCATGCAGATGATAATATTTCATGATGATGAAGAACTGCAATGTCATGTGAGCGTGTCCGCGATAGAGATGATAATCAAAGCCAAACAGATGTATCATGTTTCAGTTTTCATTCAATGTTCACTGGTGTTCACTGTGAAGGCTCCGTCCCTTCAACAAACAGCAAATTTTTCTCCAACCCAAAAATTGGCATTTTCAAAATGGTATATTAAATTATCTGTTAGGAATTTTGATCAGAAACTTCACAGACACACTCTGGGGACACCCGAGACTTATATTACATAGTGTAAAAAGGGGAATAATAGGTGCCCTTTAAGGAAGTTGTCAATATTCAGGCCTACATTTCAGTCCATAACAATGGACAAAATATTAAAGATGAACTTGAACTTTTAATTTTTTGAGTTTTCATAAACAGTCAGATGCACAATAGCCCAGTTCAAAGTTGATATAACATGTCAAATATAGTTTTTACCTTTAATAATCTTTGCAAAGCTTGTCTTATATTGTGACAGACAGATAAAACATTCTGAAGATTAGACTGAAATGACAAGAGACCTTATAGACCCTTGAACTTGAGACAATATATTATACATCACCTATTGCACCAACAGCATTTATTAATCCTTATAATCACAATATTTTACACAAGTCATTTTATTTCATGATATCAATATATCACAATACAGTTATTTTTGCTGGAAAAGGTTTTTTTTTTTTAAGATACCAAAACTGTAGTATACTAGTAAATAATATAATGCTAGTAAATAATACTGGTAAAATTTCACAATTCTCAAAACCAATTTTGATACTACAGCAAATAATAAAATTAGCCTAATAAATATAACTAAAAATTTCAATAAATTATAGAAGACAAGTAAACAACACAAAAAAAAATGTTGTTTAAAATTTTAAGTTTAGTCAGTTTGAAATTGTGAATTTGTACTAAGTGACAACTTGGATATTTTGAGTTGACTAAACATTTTTCACAGTGAATCAGTAAAAAATATTTTTATCATCAAGCATCTCCTGTAGTTTAGCAACAGGCATTTTACATGTTTGTACAAACCGGTATATACACTCACCTAAAGGATTATTAGGAGCACCTGTTCAATTTCTCATTAATGCAATTATCTAATCAACCAATCACATGGCAGTTGCTTCAATGCATTTAGGGGTGTGGTCCTGGTCAAGACAATCTCCTGAACTCCAAACTGAATGTCAGAATGGGAAAGAAAGGTGATTTAAGCAATTTTGAGTGTGGCATGGTTGTTGGTGCCAGACGGGCCGGTCTGAGTATTTCACAATCTGCTCAGTTACTGGGATTTTCACGCACAACCATTTCTAGGGTTTACAAAGAATGGTGTGAAAAGGGAAAAACATCCAGTATGTGGCAGTCTTGTGGGCGAAAATGCCTTGTTGATGCTAGAGGTCAGAGGAGAATGGGCCGACTGATTCAAGCTGATAGAAGAGCAACTTTGCGAACATGGATCCATCATGCCTTGTTACCACTGTGCAGGCTGCTGGTGGTGGTGGTGTAATGGGGTGGGGGATGTTTTCTTGGCACACTTTAAGCCCCTTAGTGCCAATTGGGCATCGTTTAAATGCCACGGCCAACCTGAGCATTGTTTCTGACCATGTCCATCCCTTTATGACCACCATGTACCCATTCTCTGATGGCTACTTCCAGCAGGATAATGCACCATGTCACAAAGCTCAAATCATTTCAAATTGGTTTCTTGAACATGACAATGAGTTCACTGTACTAAAATGGCCCCCACAGTCACCAGATCTCAACCCAATAGAGCATCTTTGGGATGTGGTGGAACGGGAGCTTCGTGAACTGGATGTGCATCCCACAAATCTCCATCAGCTGCAAGATGCTATCCCATCAATATGGGCCAACATTTCTAAATCTTCGAAATGCTTTCAGCACCTTGTTGAATCAATGCCACGTAGAATTAAGGCAGTTCTGAAGGCGAAAGGGGGTCAAACACAGTATTAGTATGGTGTTCCTAATAATCCTTTAGGTGAGTGTATATAAAAATTAAACATTTACATTTAATAGTGCGTTGATGAATGTCACAATGTTAAGAAAGAATCAATTGTTTTGCTGCTTGGTTTCAATAAATTCTATTTTTGGACTGGAAAGTAAGTTTTGAGTTCTTAAAGTTACATTAAAATTTCACAGTACAAGTCAAGTTTTTTAATCTCAAAAGATCAAGAAAAATGTGATTCCTTTGTGGCATTTCATGAGTCGCTTAAGATATTAAATGATCCTGGGGGCGTATTACAGAAATTTTCTATCTTAGGTCTTAACTTAAGATATGATAAGTTAATTTAGGATTTTTCACAATTTCGTATTACAGAAGCAAATCTTAACTTGATTTAGGATTCTTATCCTATCTTACAAAATCTCACCTTATCTGCAGATATCTCAACGGCAATGCTCCGTGGCGGCTCGTTGGCCTCTGTAATGTTGGTCGCAATTTGTCAACTAACTGCAAAATCATGTGTCGTGGGAGTCTGTTATCATTTACGAGTATTTTATCATCAAAGCGCAGCACATCTTCTGGGTCCTTCACCCTCAAACGTCCGCTGCTCTACATCTTGTATAATGAATAAATTTAACGCTCTCTCTAAAAAGGATTTTTGTACTGTGATTTTTACCGTTGGATTTCAAAAAGTTTTGAAGTTAGGACGCCAGTGGGGTTGTCCTAAAGTTAAGACAGCTTTTAGTATTTTTTGTCGAGTTAGGATGCTTCTGTAATACCAGTTTCCTAGCAACAACAAGTTTACAAGTTATTTATTTGTCATTACACATGTACAAGTACAGTATAACGAAATGAAGTTTGGAGCAAGCCTCCGGGCCGCAGCCGATTAGTCAGCCTTTTTTTTTTTTTTTTTTTTTTTTTTTTTTTTTTTTTTTTTTCAAGTCTGTTTTTCAAGCCATAGTTAAGATAAGATTATGCACTTAAGAAATGTCATTCTGTAATAGCTTTTGTCCTAAATGCGGTCCTAGCTGAAATTGCCATGGTTACCAAACAGATAAGATAGGATTCTAAAGTTAAGCTGTTTCTGTAATATGACCCCTGATCTTTATATTTCACTTTACTTGAAAAAGATTGAATGATTGAATTCAGATATGTTTCCTAATGGCACCTTACATTTACATGGTGTGAAAAGCTGTGGTGGGAAAAAATGTAATGTAAAAGATATGCAATATGTCTAACAGATTTTGCTAATTCATTTGATTCTGATTCACACAGTCTTGATTAATTTGATTAATCTGGACATACAGTATATCAGGTACATTACAAGTAATTTTTTGTTAAACAATCTTGCAACTAATGCTGTAAACTATACAGGAAACCCTGTCAGTTTGTACATTACTATAAAGGTTAAATATATAATAGGCATAATTATTTCTCAAATAAACTTAAATAAAGTTAATAAAGTTTCTAATTAAATAATCCAATTCATTAGCAAAATTCTGCTCTGTACAGTTTTTTTTTTTTTTTCTAGCTACGTGACATATTGCTTACATATTTTACTGATGTCTTTCCGCGGTTCAAACACTGATTGAGTGATTGCTTGGGACATAATATATTTCAATAAGGTTGTAGCCTACTGGGATTTTTTTTCCAACATACCTTCTGATGTTCATTCATGTATATTTTGTGTTAACAAGTAGTAGTAAAGGGGAAGAAATTAATGGCCACTTGTTGTGCAACAAATAATAATGTTTAGTGAAGTTTTGTTCATGTATTAACTGAAAACAGCAAAAGATAAATCTTGGGATTTAAAGGTGCACTATGTAACTTTTCCGTACGCTAGAGGGCGCCTATTCAAAACAAAGGCGTAGCTTGATGACGCCAAGTTTGAGCGCAGAATCTTGGCATATGTGGTCTTGACCTCACAGCCGGTGGAAAAGAATCGGGATAGGACTCGGGCAGAAATCATGTTCATGGATGCGCTTATTAACGTTACTGTAGTATGAAGCAGAGCAGGACCGAGTGTTGTGGGAGCTGAGCGAGGGCGCTGGAGCGATTGTTACACAACACACGGCGTGCGAGCAGCGGGACTTTTATTATGATGGGACACAGTCGCCGGCGCCATTTCCGCTTTTCCGGGCATGAGTATGAGGTAACGCAGCTCTGTTTATCATATTAGATACATCTAAGTGTGTTGAAAATGATGTTATGACGTTACTCTGTGCGTTTGTTCGGCAGGCCGCTATGAGACTTTTTGCACACTGCAGTGAGAAAACTGTAAACCGAGGGTAACGCAGATATGACGCAATTGTCCCAAGATCTCGGTTCATTGGTTAAAATAGCAATTTTCTCACAATTTACAAATAGTTGGAAACATTTGGGATATTGTAAGATCTCATCTGAACAAAATATATAAGACTGGCCTGGTGGTTTTTGGATATTTTACTGCAAAAATCCTACATAGTGCACCTTTAAGAATCGATATCGCTTCATCAAAATGAAGACTGATTAAAATTCATTAATCCGTATTACCAGCCCAGCCCTACTCAGGAAAATTTCTTTTTTCTGTTATTCTTGTTCTCCTCAAAATTACGGCATATCAATACAGCTAAATGCTATCCAGTCAGAAAAGTTGGATGTGACTCTCCCTTCAAAGGAAGTCACACCCTCACAAACCTGTCTCTCGCCACTGGGCTTCCTGTAGGACAGCAGTAGCTCCACCGCTCCCACCACCTCCTTGCGGATGGCGTAGAGGAGAGCGTCACCCATGTGCACGCCATGACTCAACAGCAGCTCCATCACCTCCAGGTTCTCATTCTCAATAGCGATGAGGAGTGCGCTGCGGCCCAGTGGGTCCAGGCAGTTCACGTTGATGTTGTAATAGATCTCGGCCTCCTCGAGGGCCTGTTTAACTCCAGCATAATCACCCTTCTCCACTGCCGTCAGGTAGGCTCGTTCCTTGGCAGACAGCTCGACCTCCGCCCTCACGATCTGCAGGGGGATGCGATCGCGGTACGGGGAGTTACTGGCCTTGTTGTAGTACAGCTGCGCCATGGGGTTTATGTGGACTCGGTGACATAAGACGACACAAGTCCAGAGAAAGCTGAGAAGAGATTGAGCAAACAATCAATTTCAAGATGACATATTCCTTTTATAACTGACATGGTAAATTAGAACAAATCAAGATGGCAAGATTCCAGTGAATATTTCTCAGGAGGGTTACTTTAGAAAGACAATTTCTGTATAGACACAAAGGTTGGATTTCAAAAATCATTAAACATTTCTACCATAAATGCCTTACAGCACATATTTTCACCACATGAAAAAGAAAAGAAAAATGAACAAATAGAAGCACGCACGTATCGATGATCCTTGCCTTAAAGACTCAAAAATTAAAACAACATAATTTACTAATTTACTCACCCCTTATGTTTTTCCAAACCTGTAGGCCTATTAATTTCTTTTTTTTGTAAACAAACAGTTTTGGTGACCACTGTCTTCCATGTAAACATTCATTCTTTCATTTTTGGGTGCACTATCCCTAATATGAGGTATGGTTTGGTATTCACAGCAACAGCTATTAACTAACAAAGATATGATGATTCTGTCAATATAATTAGGAGAACAGAATTCACAAAGTTATTGAAGTACAATAGGTGGTCGAAAGCACTAAAGAAAAGCACTTTATGCAAATGGCCATCATAACATCATAACAACATAACATAACATCTTTATGCTTTCAATAAAAAAATGTGTTTTACACAAAGGTACAACATTGGAATTCATGTGGTTTTCGGTCTTCAGTTTCTCTCTCTTCACACAAACACACACAGGTTGACCCTGAAGTCCCTCTTTCTTAAGAATATAGCTACAACTCTGATGAGTTTCACTGAGGCTCTATAAGAGATGATGGAATGTATTTTATAAAATATGAAATAATCTTAAAAAATCTAGATATTCTAAATCATCTAGATTTACGTCGATAAAGTTCAAACCTCAGAACTAAAGCTTTGGTTCTTCTGCTTTCTGAAGAAATAAGAAGTAGATGTTAAAATGCTTAATGATTATTCCTATCTATTCGATATTTGCAGATGGAACACAATATTATATGATATGTCCAAATGATCCACCGAAGCTCCCACTCAGGTGTTCAAGAGAGCCAGCTGGCCGAGGGTGTCAAACTGTGATATAAAGACGTTTTTTGTTCAGGCTAGATTGAGCCCTGATTTCCAAGGAGAGCTGTTCACTACAAGTGATTGAAACTTTCCTGAACCATCCATCTGAAGTGATCCTCTACATCTGGGGTCAATATATATAGTAAGAAACCAGATTTTTTTAGGCTTTATCTGTTTAGAATGATTTATATTTTAGCATTCTTGAGTGAGACATATTTGCTTCTGTTAACTTACCAAAATGAGCAACAACTGGCAATTTAGTGCAATAGTATTTTGACTGAAATAAAGTAATGCAACAAAATTAGTTTTTTATAATAATTAACTCAACATTGCAATGTGTTATATTTAAAACATTTCCCAACAATGCTCAGAATGACAAATTGGGTGGAAAAAATCTGCATACAAATATGCAGTAATGAGGGTAATGGAAAGTTTAAAACTGGAACGGATATCACTTTATTTGTCTATGGGGAATAATGTTTAGAAAGTACAGAGGGCTAATGACTGAGCCCTGGGGGACACCCTGGGTAACAGTGGTAACAGACAAAATGCTGCCAGTCATTTCTGCCTTACATTCCTGAATCACATTTGCTGATGTGTTGTTTCAGCCTTACATTTTTTTCAACAATCCATTTATGATGGGTGTCTATCCTCTGTTCTAAGGTGAGTGTTACACCTGTAATATGTTAATTTCAGTTAGAAAATTTGCAATAACAAAGAATATTTTTTGGAATATTTAAGATCGTAGCTGTTTCCAAATTAGAAAGTCAAGACAGATTTTTTTCTCTACAAGAGTTAAGGCTTTATTATTTTCAGGATGTCTTCCATTTTTTTTATCAGGTGATTCGTGCTCTTTTTTTCTTTCACGGATTACTGGTATATTAGGTGTGACGTGAAATGAAACGAATTGGTGTGATCCAAACATGATCACACCAATTCGATTTCTAGACATGGCAGGTAACAGATGCGTAAAATTGTGTGAGCAACTGCCAAGATAGCATGCTTTTGTTGCTTTGCTTTACCCTGTCAAGAAACAGAGATACACCCTGTCTATGCTTTACTAATCAATCCCAATTAACAAATAACTAATGGAATTGTGTTGTGGATAAATAGAGATAAATGGATGCACTAAGAAGAGTAACCCTACAATTTAATGGCATTTCATGGTTTTAAAACCATGTAAAACCTCACAAATGAAATGTAAATTAATGTAAGATCTCTCAAATGACAGGTACATGTAGAATAATATAATACTTCTCAAATTGAATGTAAAATAATCAGCAACACTTTATTTTACAGTGTCCTAATTACACATTTTGCATTATGCAATTGCAACTGACTCTAAACCAAACCTTATTCCTAACCCAAGCCCTTTAGTATTTGCATGTAGTTTATTATTACTCAGTAGGTAATTATAATGTATAATTACACTGTAACAAGGACACCTTAAAATAGTATGTTACATGTACTTACCATAGTAATAACAGTAAATTATGCATAATTACATGCAACTAACCCTCAACCAAACCCTAATCCTACCCTAACCCTATAGTAGTTGATTAATATTACTCAGTAAGTTACTTACATATAATTATACACTGTAACAATGACACCTTACAATAAAGTGTAACCAAATAATCTAAAACAAATCTCAAATTAAGTGTAAATACATGTAAAACCGTAGCCTGACAAGCCAGACCCACATCAAGATGTTTGGTCTGGGAACACACATTTGGCAGGGCTCAATCCGAGGGGCGGGATAAACGGTTGTCTTTCAAATTCCCTCTGCAATAGGATAGCGCTACAACCAACCAGAGCAACGGAGAAGGTGAAGCGGAGCTAGTTGATAGATTAAACTTTCGCCGTATCCGGTTGGCAAAACTCCGAACACATCTTCCTTTCTTAAGAATTACTTCAGTGCCGTTCTTTTTCTTTTCTCAAAGTCAGAGTCGGAGCCAAAGTCGATTCGAAAGACCGCTGTTCGCCAGCTTCTTTGTTTTCAAGTAGCACGCGGAACCGCGGCAACTCTGCTGTCATTATGTTAAGCCCGCCCCCCAACTCTATACACGATGTGATTGGCCTGACCAGAGTTTGGTTTTTCCACCTTGCAAGCCAGCAGAGAGTTGCTAGACAACCCTGGCTGCAAATTACATTTGCTGTCGCTGGGGTGCGTCTAGATTTATAGGCTAGTAAAACCGTAGCCTGGGAAAACCCAGACAACTTCCGGCAAATTTAGATTTGCTCTGCAAGTTAGTCTGGCAAAGAGCCCATTCAAGCCCATTTTTAATCCCTCGAAATCGCGGCACCAATCAGAAACATTGGGGCGGGCTTTACACGATGACGACAGTACAGCGACAGTGAAGCAGATTTTGTACATTACAAAGATGGATGCCGCCGTGGAACACTCGTTCGAATCAGCTATCGCGTCTGTTTTAAGCGATTTCAACTTTTCCTTTTCGCTAAAAACAGAGAATTGCTGTCAGAGTCTCAGATGTTTCTCCGTCACTCTGCATACGTCATCTCCTTCATCGCTTTGATTGGTTTTAGGTCTATCCAGTTGCGCCCAGAGGCATTTGAGCGACGTCCGTTGGTGATGCCCCTTTGGAAATGATTTGTCTATGAAGCTTTGCCAGACCATAACTCAGTTACTACTGAGAATGGTCTGTTTTAACCAGGCTAGTAAAACTGCTGAATTACATGTAAAATATGTAAACCTCACAAATTAAATGTAAATATTTTAAAACCTCCAGTTTGTGATGGTCAATCCAAAAGTAATAAGGATTGTTGGTCAAGACCTGCTATATAGGACTTTCAAAGAATGGGATACATTAAATTCCGCTCAGGCCATTTTGCTCACTCGAACAAATATTAGCACTCTGAGTTCATTGCATTTATTCAGCTCCTCCTGGCATCAGCATTTGTGAACCTCGCCAAAAGATAGACAGCTGTCCAGTTTTACTGTGACCCCACCATTTTATTTGATACACTTTATACTGTGTCTGTAAGCATTTCATTATATCATTATGTAAGAATAGGGGCAGTGTGTTTTTTTCCCATTTGATGTTGTACTTCACACCTCACTGCTTCACAAAAGCCGAACAAGGCTTCCACAGGGAATCGACCCATGATTTATTCAACATATTTGTAGACCTGGATGAACATTTTAGCTCATTAGTGTGGTTTGGCAGTGAATGTGCACAGCCCCAAATACAATCGCTAACATATTCATGTTTAAACCCTTACATACGAGCTAGTTCCTAGTCATATCGGTCTAAAAAATCGCAACTTTTCATTTTCCGTTGGTCTTAGTACAGGATGTAACTATAGAAGAGTCAAGTTTTAAATATGAAAAATATTGAAAGTCTTTGGTCATGTTTTTGAGCGTGGTGCTAATGGTCTAATCCAATTCAATGATGTATGCTAAGCTATGCTAAAAGTGCTACCACCAGATACAGAGATCGGCTGAATGGATTAAAAAACGGTAAAACTCAACCGTTTAACTCTAAGGGACTTGGAAAATGAGTGTTCCTTTAAGGCTATTTATTTTCAAACTTAAACATTTTTATATTTTAATCTGGACTACATGCCCTAGATATTGTTTGAATATGTTCTGATTCTTTATTGTTCGGTCACACACTATAAGCCTCCATTATTTAATAGTTAATTCATTAGTTAACAAAATGACAATGAAAAATACTTCTAAAGCATTTAATAATCTTAGTTAAATGTACATTTCAGCATTATTAAAATCAAAAGTTGTAACTGTATTATTTAGCCTAATGGACCTGAGCTAACACTAACTAACTTTATTAAAGAATAATAACTTATGTAAAAATGTAGCTATTCGCTCTTTGTTAATGTTAATGCATTAACTAGTGAGACCGTATTTTAAAGTGTTACCTATTGTTCTTTATAATTTTTTAGCATTTCAATCTGTTTTAAATATTTGTTTACGTCATACATTTTTGAGTATTGCTTTATTGTATTTAAATGTTCAGTTCTTTTTGTTATAAGAAAGTTATTAAACCTGTTATAGTATGACAACACTTTTTTGCAACTTATTTCAATATCAAGATAATACCGTATACCGTGATAAAATGCTTAAGCAATTAATCGCAGCATGAAAATTTGATACTGTCACAAACCTACTCCAAATGCACCCAAGATGCTACTACAGCTCAAGATATCCCCTTAGCACTCAAAAACAACCTGCATGCAAAATCTGGAATTGCATCATTCAAATAGTACTTTGCCCCATAATGTGAACAGCAGTTAAAGTAGCAATGCATTCATGAAAACTGCACTCGTGCACTAAGAGTAGTGTATGTGTGTGTTTATACACACTGTGCTTATAACACTGAGCGTAAGAGATGGATTTTGTTGCTACATGCTTCAACAACAGGAATTACTCATTTGAAACAAAAAGCAAAATCTCTTCTGAGCTGTACAGACCTTTCCCTCCAGCTATAAACAGAAGCCGAGCTGTCTTTAAAAGATAAACTAGCCTAGCACTTTGATTCTGACATTGATAGAATGGCAGAACTCCACAGAGAAGAGAGAGAGAGCGAGAGAGAGAGCGAGAGAGAGAGAGAAAGAAGCATGTGCGGCATCATACCCTCTGCAAGCTCAAAGAAACATCCCAGAGCGGCTGGAGTCATTGATTGTGTTCCATGAGCATCTGCTGGCATTTAGTGTGAACACATATTTACATTCACACTGATCTCCTGTGGCAGCTGTGTATTTTCCCCTCTATCTCGCCTTTTGCTAGTTTTATGGAGTGATTTGGAGTTTATAAATGTTAAGGCTTCTGGTTTTTAGAGCACTTGGCTTTTCTCCATTGGCCTGAATCATATAGGCCAGGAGTTTTCAAACTTTATGATGTCAAGGACCCCCAAATATGATGAAACTTTATGGGGGACCCCCTTCCTAAAATCCATCTATATATTTTTATGTATGAAAAAAACATTTTAAACCATTAGATAAATAGTAAGTATGACATTATAAATACAACATATTGTTTCCAAACTTGAATTGACTATACTTAATGTTGGATGCATAAACCTGAAGAAGAACATTTTTAATTAAAGCAACTTTAACAATAAATGTATGTAAGCAGCTTACATACCGCATTAAGAATACTGCCTTACAGCCCCAGTGAGTGAGATAAAGGGGACTATAGTGAGAAAAACTCACTAAAGATACAAAGCAAACATATATAATTCTGGAAAGTATGTATACGGCAAACAGGGAGAGAAACATTTAGAAATGAAACAGTTAGATTGTTCGGTAGTCTTTATCCATTTTTGCTTTGTCTTTTAATTCTCAGAAATTTTCTGGGGACCCCTTAGAACCTTCTGGAGGACCCCTGGGGGTCCCAGGACCCCGGTTTGAAAACCCATGAAGCTACTCCTGAAAATAGATCAAATAATAGTTTTTTTTTAATTAAATTCATGTAAACATATTTTTTTATCTGCTGTAAAGTTGGGCATTTTAACATGGGGGATCTATGGGATTGAACTGTTTACGACCAGTCAATGAATTGCAGTTTAAGTCACTTCCATGTTGGATTCAAGAGAGAGACCGGAAGATTGCCGCTTGGTTTGGACATGGACATATGATGCTTTTTCAAATAATTTCAAGCTATGACAGAAATCATCATGATTCTACAGGCACCAGAAAGGATTACTTTAACTTATTTAATAAAGCTGACTCAATAAGAGCAATTTTATTTACCTGGCAAGAGGGAGAAGACGAGGGATAAAAGATTTTTAGATAGAAATAGATTGGTATATTAAAAGACTAAATTAAATCTGTTCAACATATAAAGCGATTGAGTCTCTTCAAAAAATGTGGTTTAAACCACTCAGTTCACATGGATTCGTTTTACAACCGCTTCATGAACTTTTTCAAGTGGTAGTTGCGTAGTCAATGGAGGGACAGAAAGATAAAGTCTTACGGGTTTGGAACAACATCAGGGTTAGTAATTAATGACAGAATTACATTTTTTGGGTGAACTTAGCTTATAAGTGTTTCCCCCAAACTGGCCCCATTACTTCCGCTGTAAAAGCCACACTGTGACTTTTTTATTATTATCATTATCAAATTGTAAGAAGGAGGTAGGCCTAGTGGATTCCATATGCAAGTCTTTATTAAAGGATCTGAGCATAAAATCCAAACAAAAGTCACAATTTGTAGTCAGGTCACAGGCTTTGGTCGAAACACAGGCAAAACAATTGGGTTGTGCAGAGGTGCCGTTGTCGCATTCTGTCTGAAAGACCCTTAAGGGAGCGGAACTGCATGGCAATGCTCCGTAATATGGCAGTGGGAGCACATGATTTAAATACAGGGCGACAGGAAATGACAAGGCAGGAACTGATGTGGCAGGAACAGGAAGTGACAGAGTTCACAATTCAGGTGAGGGCTCCCTCTGGAGAACGGAGCCTGATCAGATGTTACACAAATACAAGGGGCGAGTCTGAATTATTTATTTATTTGTGTGTGTGTGTGTGTGTGTGTGTGTGTGTGTGTGTGTGTGTGTGTGTGTGTGTGTGTGTGTGTGTGTGTGTGTGTGTGTGTGTGTGTGTGTGTGTGTGTGTGTGTGTGTGTACAGGTATATGGTTTATGAGAAAATGTGTATAATGATTACAACGTAAACATGATTTATGAGGAATGTGTCCTCGTAAACCAAATGGCTTAAAAGAAATACAAAACTGTTTTTTTTTACATTTTAAATAGCAAAGGTTTTGTGTGATGGGTAGGTTTAGGGGGGTTAATGTAAGGGGATAGAATATACAGTTTGTACCATTATGTCTATGGAGAGTCCCCATAAACCACAATGTGTGTGTGTGTGTGTGTGTGTGTGTGTGTGTGTGTGTGTGTGTGTGTGTGTGTGTGTGTGTGTGTGTGTGTGTGTGTGTGTGTGTGTGTGTGTGTGTGTCAGAATATGGCTTCAAAAGGGAAAGTAATGATTTAAAAAAAAATGTCCACTTGAGCATGTAAAAGCTTTTTGCATCTGATTTGAGGAGAGCATGCAAGTAAACAGGACTGTATGTTTTGGATCTACTAATATTATAAGATATTGGTTGATATTGGATATTTAATTGTGGACCTTTTTGTTTCCTTTTATTCAGATTACATCCTGTATTTCCATTTTCTAGAAGTACCTAAAAGGGATGGCAACAGTTACAACAAAAACAACCCTTTTAATGATGTGATGAATGCTGTCTAAGAATAATAGAGCAGTTTTTTTGTAATTCTCGTTACAATCCTCCTTCAGAATGCGAAATGTCACGAAAAGGTATCTTTTCCAGGGTTTTTGTCTTGACCTGTCACGACGGCAATATGCAACAAATAACAAAGCATGATGTAAAGAATGCTGTCCCTTCATTGCACAGCTTGTAACAGTCTATAATTCAACATGTAAATTGTCAGTTAAGGCCAGCTAAAAATATATTTGTTGTATGTTATTGATTTAGATGTTGAGGCTAAAACTGATCTTAATATATGACAATCAATGGGTGAGATAACAAATGTTCTATTTTCAATATAACAATGTGAGAAACGTATCGCTAATGAACCATGACAGAGATCAGAACATCATGTATTGGATACCAGTTTATTGGATACAAGGTACCATAGAGATAGGCCTACGTGAGTTCGATTCTACCGTGTCACAACCTTTAATAAGGGCTGCACCGTTAATAATTTCCAAACCATGGCCATTTCAGCAGTGAAGCAAAACTGATTGAAAATATGAGTGAGGGCTGCTGCAATGATAGGGGCAGATACCTTGAAGAGAACTGGGCCAAGACCATCAGACCAAGCAGGTTTTTCAAAATTCTGTTCACATTGTTACAATGTAGTTGTTATGCATTATGCAGTTCATTCAGCCAAAAAAATATCAGAAACATATTTTTATGAAACCCTCAGCAGACGGCTCTTAGCATGTCAGCCATGTCCAAAGTTACTGTTCTCGATTCAGTACTGTTGGAGTAACTGGAGTGCTGCTTAGAATGAGAAAAACATCATAGGCAACATAGGATCATAAATTTGGGAACATTGGCTCATTTCGAGTTGGTGTGACTGTCAGGCAGACAGGGCATAAATAACTCATTTTATAGTGTTAAAATAGGTAAATTTTAGTTCATATATACAAACCCGATTCCAAAAAAGTTGAGACACTGTACAAATTGTGAATAAAAAAGGAATGCAATAATTTACAAATCTCATAAACTTATATTTTATTCACAATAGAATATAGATAACATATCAAATGTTGAAAGTGAGACATTTTGAAATGTCATGCCAAATATTGGCTCATTTTGGATTTCATGAGAGCTACACATTCCACATAAGCATACACATAAGAGGCCGGAAAAGTGAAATGTACATATAAGGAACAGCTGGAGGACCAATTTGCAACTTATTAGGTCAATTGGCAACATGATTGGGTATAAAAAGAGCCTCTCAGAGTGGCAGTGTCTCTCAGAACTCAAGATGGGCAGAAGATCACCAATTCCCCCAATGCTGCGGCCAAAAATAGTGGAGCAATATCAGAAAGGAGTTTCTCAGAGAAAAATTGGAAAGAGTTTGAAGTTATCATCATCTGCAGTGCATAATATCATCCAAAGATTCAGAGAATCTGGAACAATCTCTGTGCGTAAGGGTCAAGGCCGGAAAACCATACTGGTGCACCAACTGGATGATGTGACGGCAGCCATATTGCACCAGAACGCTCACCACACACCAGCTTATGGTGGAGAGGAGACAGAGTGATGAAGCCAATCAGTATATGGGGATGATTAGGAGGTCATGATGGACAGAGGCCAATGGGCAAATTTACACCCCTACTCTTTTTCCAAAGGACATCCTAGGATTTTTAATGACCAGAGAGTCAGGACCTCAGTTTAACGTCTCATCTGAAGGACGGTGCTTGTTACAGTATAGTGTCCCCATCACTAAACTGGGGCGTTAGGACCCACACAGACCACTCCCTGCTGGCCTCACTAACACCTCTCCAGCAGAAACCTAGTTTTCCCAGGAGGTCTCCCATCCAGGTACTGACCAGGCTCAACCCTGCTTAGCTTCAGTGGGAAACCAGTCTTGGGCTACAGGGTGAAATGGTTGCTGGTTATGAGTGGAGCATTCGTGCAATTTGGGCTTTCACTGCAAAAGATTATTTGCTTGAAGCTTCACGTCAGACTGAATTCTTACACTATAGTCTTGGCTTAAACATGAGCTGTCACATTCACAGTCAATATCGCTAAATTGATAGCAAAAGGCTGTGATTTTTTTGCCAATAGTGAAAGAATTGAAAATAATCAAAGATATTTGATTTTTGAAAATGAACAAAGACATTTGCTTTACTGTTTTCAACCCCCATCTCTCTCCAGAAGGGCCATTTGGAATTCCTAAAGACAAAGAAATGCTGAAGGCCTGTAGGCCAAATGTGTGTCACACCTGTAACACCGTGGGGGAAGTTTGGTCTGATTGGTCAGTTTGAATGGCTCACGTTACGGTTTCACATGGTCAAGGAATAGATAAAAGAAGATTGTAACTGTTGCTCTGGCTCTTTTATTCTCTGGCTCTCTCTTTCTTTTGGCCTTCTTTTGGCTCTTCTCTCTTTTGTCTCTCTCTCTCTCTCTCTCTCTCTCTCTCTCAGGTAACATTCATGCTGGGTACGATTAATGGTATAAGTTTTCATCATCTCATACATTTATTTTGTAACTATTTTAAGTGTAACCATAACTAGATTTTGTCATTAAATTCTTTCAACTACAAATGATGTGCTAACTAGTTTTGATTTGGTATTGACTTTGAAGTGTTACCTAGTGCAATACAATATAGTCACATTATAGCCACGCTCTCCCACATGTTTAGCTATTGTAACTGCGCTTATTTCCGTCGTTGGTATAAGCTGCAGTGGGTGGTAAAGACGAGAAATGTACAGTTTTCTATCATCTTGCTGATAACGTTTCTTTAGTCATTCGGCAACCCTGCAGTCAGAACCGCTGTAGAGGATCCACCCTTACAATAGGATGTATTCCTGTAACAACATCTTTTATTGGACATGGAACAATATTTTTGTCACAAACATCCCTAAACATGAACTACCCCCAAAATAATAATATAGTAAGAAGTTGAAAACATGTAATATATGAAGTTTGGAGTAAGATGCAGGACAGGCGCCGCCCTCGAAGGCAGGACCTGGATGTGACCTATTTGTAGAGCCAGTCACAAACTGTAAATGCAATGCGACTAAATACTTTAGAAACATGAAAATCACCCTGAAATACTTGCCATTCTGATTGGCTGATGGCACCATAAGAACGCACACAATCTCAAACCCTTCACTAAAGTGACTATCCTAAGCTGTGACGTGGCAGCAGACAAGGAAAACTATTTCATGCTTTCGTGCCCTCCCACAAATTGGTTAATGGCAAACATCTTCAATAATATAATGAAATATTTATGATTCATATGTTGCTTGTTTGCTTCCAAAAAAAAAAAAAAAAGAAGTAAATTTGAATGCCGTCTAAGGAGAAAGATAGGCAGCAGAATTTGCATCAATTTGCTGGCCCATGCTAACTAGACACACCTTAACCAACCTTACACTTAATCCCTTTCCCCGTTTCCTATTTCTAATATTTGATTGGTTAATATGTTGTTGTTTGTTGTTCCAAACTGGTGAAATTTAAAGTAAGCAAGATAGAGTCAAGATAGGTTTAGGTCAGAAAATGATTATATTTATGCTCTAAAAAATGCTGGATTATTTTAACCCAGATTTGGGTCAGATATGGACAACCCAGCTATTGGGTTAAATTTAAAAAATAAAAATTCTAACCCAACAGTTGGGTTTGTCCATATTTGATCCAGATTTGGGTTAAAACAACCCAACATTTTTTAGAGTGTAGCATTAGTGCAAAAAAGTGAATTCCCAAATTAAGGCTCACCAGCAACTTAAGGTCCTGGTTTACTTGGTTTACTTGCAAGCCTTTCAAAGTATACTCTATTAAACACCAAAGTATACTTCAGTTTTAATGTAAACACGCTAGATGCATTCACACTAGAAAAAAATGGGAAAAAATGTCTTTGTACTCATGTAAATTAGAGTTGGGACAGGGCCAATGACACTGCTTTGAAAGGTCTTGCATGCTCAACTGTATGCAGAACAGAACATCGAAAATGAAGTATACCTGGGCCTTTACTCATCAGGATTGTGGGGCTTGCAGAAGAAAGAAAGGTAGCCACAGTCACGCAGAAAGCATTGGTCGGTATTAGGTAAAAGTGTCAGCTGGCCATAACACTGAACATGTTTTTTTGAGACTGGATCCCACACACGGCACAGACATTCAGTTTAAAACACTAATTAGGCACAGGCAGCTGTTTACTAGAGTGTGGGGGAACCAGTTAGCAATTTCACAGCACAGAAATCACCCCTGATCGCCATTAACCCTATAGAGCCAACCTGCGTCACAATCGCTGCAGTTTTTCACAGAGCATCAATGATGGTGAACGAGAGGGCTTGTCTATGTAAAACCTGAAAGCCGCTTTGTTAAAATGACTCATAGAGACAAGAGCTCCACATATGGTTCTCACCACAGAACAGGGTCATTAGCCAGACTGGCCTTGTTCAGTTGGTTTAGGATGTACTGACATCAGGATGCAGCTGATGTCAGATGATGTCAGATGGTTGGAATTGGATACAATAGGATCAATTTTGGGGCCTATATATCTCTCAGCTCACACTAATATGATCCCAGGAGGCATTGCAGTACCGCTATTTGTCATCAGTACCATTATCATCACTGTACCAATAAATGACAGAGTAATTACAGTAAACACAAAAACAAGAGGAATGTATTCAGAATGGCATACAACTATTCTGTATGAATGGAATACCCAAATATGCAGCACACTGCATGAAATACTGCATATGTGACCCTGGACCACAAAACCAGTCATAAGTCACGCGGTATATTTGTGGCAATAGCCAACAATACATTGTATGAGTCAAAATTATAGATTTTTTCTTAATGCCAAAAATCATTAGGATAGTAAGTAAAGATCATGTTCCATGAAGATATTTTGTAAATTTCCTACCGTAAATATAACAAAAATGTATTATTATTAGTAATATACCTTGCTAAGGACTTTATTTGGACAACTTTTTTTCACAATATTCTCAGATTCCAGATTTTCAAATAGTTGTATCTCGGCCAAATATTGTCTTATAAATATAAAAAATGGACCCTTATAACTGGTTTTGTGGTCCAGGGTCACATATCATAATGCAATGCACTCAACTCATGTGTGATGAATAAATGATTTTATGACCTATTTTATGACTTGTTTAATCATTTCATTCTATAATCATAGTGATCATGCTTGTAATCATATTTCAAAAGCAATCAAGGCAAGAATCATATTTTTTATGAAATTATAAGTGATCACCAGTGTCATTTGATAACAATATTGGAAAATGTAGCTTCATGTATATTCACATATCTTCAATACAATGCATCTCATGGTTTCAAATATATTAATATCCCATCCTGAACTAATATTCCATTCTGAACATATAGCAATAAATAGTGATATTTGTTCAGAGCTGTCCTTTGAATTCATAGAGACCAGGATGAAGATTAGGATGAGCAGGATCAAAGTTTTGCAGGGTTTCCCCCTCTCCAAGTGTGTATACTACTGTATACTTGTATTAGAAATTGTGTAATAATTTTAATGCATGCACTATTAACAGTAATGATCCAATTATCAAGCACACTTTATGTGATAATTGGGCATTTGTGTCGCACCCTGTTGCTGTGTTACAGTTTCACGTCTATGAGATATTTATGGAAATCTTTCATGTGGAGAACAGAACAAAAACAATGCTATTAACTCTTGGTAAAAAGAAATGAACTCTAAAGATGCTGACCCACATTGTGTTATATAATAAGAGAATTGTGAAAGCAGCCTTGAACGTTATTTACACATAAGTTGATCTGAGTGTGAAACGTGAAAACATATGTCAGAAGTCAAGTACATCAGAGCACACCTGTGACCATCAGCAACATGACTGTAACTTACATAATACTGAACTATGTTCATGCCTCATATATTTCACTTTAAATTACACCCGCAGACCATCCACTACCTCAAAGACTGCCTCGCTGTCTCCAAAAGTGTTTTTAAGGGCTTCCTCTTCTAGTGTGCTCACAGACGACCCTCACCTTTATAACGCTTACAAAAATTCCTTATTGGCCTTATTGGGCTATAGTCAGGAAACAATGCTTTGTGTCAAAAAATATTGTCATATTAATATAGTATTAATATATAATAATTTATTAATAATAATTCGTTTTTAATTATTTAATTTAAAAGTGTTGCTTTCAAGAATAAATAATACTTACTTAAATTTATTTTAATTTATCATTTACATTTTTAAATTAAATTATCAAATTTGTATGATTATTATTATTGCATTTTATTGGGTGTTGAGACTGAATGATGGAGGGTTAAAGAAAGAATATCTAATAACACCCTTAACAGTCAATATATTTTTGTGATTTTTTTGTGCTAATATATATGTATAAAATGTTTATAAATGTATAAAATGGCGCTTATATTTATATATATATATAGTATCAGTATGAGTAAAAATGCGATAATATATATATATATTTGTGATTTTTTTGTGCTAAGATATACACTCACCTAAAGGTTTATTAAGAACACCTGTTCAATTTCTCATTAATGCAATTATCTAATCAACCAATCACATGGCAGTTGCTTCAATGCATTTAGGGGTGTGGTCCTGGTCAAGACAATCTCCTGAACTCCAAACTGAATGTCAGAATGGGAAAGAAAGGTGATTTAAGCAATTTTGAGCGTGGCATGGTTGTTGGTGCCAGACGGGCCGGTCTGAGTATTTCACAATCTGCTCAGTTACTGGGATTTTCACGCACAACCATTTCTAGGGTTTACAAAGAATGGTGTGAAAAGGGAAAAACATCCAGTATGCGGCAGTCCTGTGGGCGAAAATGCCTTGTTGATGCTAGAGGTCAGAGGAGAATGGGCCGACTGATTCAAGCTGATAGAAGAGCAACTTTGACTGAAATAACCACTCGTTACAACCGAGGTATGCAGCAGAGCATTTGTGAAGCCACAACACACACAACCTTGAGACGGATGGGCTACAACAGCAGAAGACCCCATCGGGTACCACTCATCTCCACTACAAATAGGAAAAAGAGGCTACAATTTGCACAAGCTCACCAAAATTGGACAGTTGGAGACTGGAAAAATGTTGCCTGGTCTGATGAGTCTCGATTTCTGTTGAGACATTCAGATGGTAGAGTCAGAATTTGGCGTAAACAGAATGAGAACATGGATCCATCATGCCTTGTTACCACTGTGCAGGCTCCATCAACTGCAAGATGCTATCCTATCAATATTGGCCAACATTTCTAAAGAATGCTTTCAGCACCTTGTTGAATCAATGCCACGTAGAATTAAGGCAGTTCTGAAGGCGAAAGGGGGTCAAACACAGTATTATCTATATATATAGACGTTAAATAATAGAACTTGAGTGAAAATCACAGACTTAATAAAAACTTACTTTTGGTTGATCCGTGTAAATTTTTATGTGGAAATGTTACAATATAACAGGGTTTAACAAAAATTAGGGAAAAAGACAAATTCCTAGATTTTCTCAAAAATTGTATAAAGCAAATGATTTTACAGTGTCCATAACCAAACCCTATAGTAAATACATGTGTTTAATTAATATTACTCAGTACTTTTTGAGTAATTACACTGTAACAATGTCATCTTAAAATAAAGCCTTATTTTATAATTATATATATATATATATATATATGTGTGTGTGTGGTTTTTTTTTTGTGTTTTTTTTTTTTTTTTGCAATTAACGCTAATTAGAGTTTGGTTTGTTCTCTAAGTTCATTAATCAGTAGCAAGTAATGGGGACACATGGTACTGTTTCCTGAGGGCAAGCTATGAGACATCACTGTGGGAGAATCATTAAAGTCTTAATAACCTGTTGACAGTCACAGACGACTGGCACACTTAAATATGTTTGTGTGCTTCGACAACACAGTTGTTTTTAAGATATTGCTTAACCGTATTCTGAATGCTGAGGACATAATAGTCTTAGCTGTTCATGTATAAAAGCTTTCTACAAATCAGTTTTGCAGTCCATTTTCTGAAATCTAAAATACCAAAATACCAAAGCTCATTGGTATTAAAAACTGCTCATTCTCATTTTCTATGATAACATTTCCTTGATACATTCTCGCATCTTCCTTCTGTGTCAACCTCGTTCAAAGTCACAGATAGTAGCGAATACATTTGGTGCGTATACTGATGCACACAACTGATCCTACTGCACCTTCAGCAACATGTTCAAAATTCTTATACTTTTCCCAGTGATTCAATATTTACAAAATAATTCAATCCTCATGCAAAATTAGGAATGCGCACTCACCCGGCATCATCTGGCTTACATGTTTTGTCCCTTCTATCTCACAGGCGAATATTAAGAATATTCTGTCTTCAAGCCTGCTGGCAGTGTGCCTGGTCGTTTGCTCCGGAGGAGAACCATTGAGCGGTATTAAGCCCACCTCAGGGACTCCATTGATGGGTCACAGTGGAAAAGGCTCCGGCGAGTGGTTCCCAGCTGTTTGCTTTGATCCGGATTCAGCCCACCCTGATGAGCGGCAGGAGAGAACTGAATTCAACCTCACATCTCACCAGGTGAAAGCACAGGAGAAGAACTAATCGATGCAGAAAAAAGGAGCAAGATCATCCAAACCATTCCAGGTTTTCAGTGTCTCAATGTGTTTTGCAGTCGTTCCCTCTGTCCGCAGAGGTTCACAGCCCTCTTATCGGTGGTGCGAGGGTACGGGGGGCTTGGCATGCGCTTGCCTCCGTTGTCATGGTTGCCGGATGGAGTGTCGTCTTCAGCCCCTGCTCTACCTCAGTCTGCCTCTGTGCCGCTCTGGCTGTCTGTTCTCTCTCCTTTTTTCCTTTCTTTTCCTTTTTCACCTCACCCTCCTCTCTCTGTCTCTGTGTCTCCATCCCTCCCTCTCTCCCTACCTCCCTCCCTCCCTCCCTCCCTCTTGCAGCATCCCTCAATTTCCATTCTCTCTCTCCTCCTCTTTGGCACCCAGGTTTTTTGGTTGTTGTTATTTCAAATCCTGCCTGTCTCTTTCTTCGTCTTGAAGAACTACCAGTGCTTCTCATTTTCTCCCCTGACATTAGTGTGCTGGTTGATGTTTCTCTCCTGAGCACTTCGTTTTCCTTGCTGGGAATGACAGGACAAGTACAGGTGCTTGGTTTGCGACAGCTCAGCCCACTAGAGAACCAGACAGATGTGTGGCGCTTAGCACTGCGGTACGTTCGCCCTTCTTAGTGCGCACACATCATGATGTGTTACATTTCTCCATGGTCATGGTAGTCTTAGCCTCAGATAGCACACCCAAAGTCTGTTCACTTTTGTACTTCCGTATCATTCCATAAAGACATCTACAGTTTTTGTTAGAGGCCCTGTTTACACCTGGTATTAAAATGTGTTTTGGTCAAATGGATCACAAGTGGACGATGCTAAATACAGCTGTAAACGGGGTCTAAAACGTTTTGAGCTTGTCCACTTTCGATCACTTCCAGAGGTAAAAAGCATTCGACCGAATTGAGATTGAACAGCCACAAAAGAGGCAGACGGGATTTCAACTTTGTCAGCTGGAGACCCAAGTTTGGTTTGAAGATGAAAAACATACCAAGCACAATGTTCTCTCCCCATTCCTGATTTCTAACACACTCGATGCGTTCGGCTATCAGAACAGAAACGAAAGCTGATGCTCTCTGTTTTTCCATCATCTCCGGTCACGTTCATATGTAACTTGCACAAGCTTATTTCGTCCATTAGATCGAAAGATATGAAAAATACATACATTTACCCATCCATAGACCCTCCCCTCTAAGAAATCAGAACAGAAGTGGTTTAAAGTGGACAAAGGAGATGGATTAAAACACCAGGTGTAAATGGGAATGTGTCTCCCTTGTCTACTTGTGATCCAAACAAACAAAACGCATCTTGATACCAGATGTAAACAGGGCCTTAGTAGCAACAAAACAGTAGATATTCCTGACTATTTGTTTCCCTGCTGAAATGTATAACTATTATTCCCAAACTATTTTATCCTGTTTTCTATCCTGTTCCTTTAAGGTCATGATTCCAAGCCAATGGTCAGCTGTCAGTCAAAGTTGGGCCATCGTTGAGTATCTGTCAGCTCAGCTTTTGCAGCACTAAAAGGACCCGATTGGTGGATTTTTGGCCGACTGGGCTTGTTAAATTGTGTTGGGCAATGCAGTCAGTGAGAGCAAATGTCGAAGTCAAGAGGGCACACACAGATGGCTCTTCTAATTTTACATCTTCATCTTAGCTGAATACTCCAATACACAAATATTTTCATAACAACCTTTTGGAACCATTTGGACCGTTCAGCTTCATTTCTCTGATGTCGGCTTTAAACAAAGAATACATGAATTTCACATGCAAATGAACAAATAACAAATAATGCCCATTCACACCAAGAACAATACATGACTTTTGTCTACATTTTTGCAGTCTAGACAAGTTGACACTAGTTGCCGAAAGTCAGAGGAGCTAGTCTGCAGATATTTGGCAGATGGGCACAGATTATAGCTATGTAGATAGCTAGCACTGACTATGATTCAATCAAGTCAGAGTATATCAAACATAATTGATATTTTGAGCTTATTTTAGAACACATTGTTTTCATTTGTCATGGGTTTCCTAGCAACAATGCTCATTTTTCTGCATGAGTTCGTTGCATTCAGAACGACTTTCTGGTATTGCGTGATGCACAGGTTTTCTCTGAAAATAGTGTATTATGCCTATAGTGTTTTAAAATCTGTTGTGTTTTTAAAAGTTGTGTATTGTCTTTCAGCATTAAGTGCATGCTGCAGTTCCCTGAAGAGGGAACTCGTGCTGCGTCGAAACGCTGTGGGAACGCCCCTGTGTGATTGCGTCGTGAAGCACTTATGTAATCAGTCCAATGGCATGACAGAACATCATAGGCGGGTGACATCATCAACCAGGAAACTATAAAGCATACCCAAACCAAAAAGTGCTAGCTTCTGTGCCTTCATCAAGGCACAGGTGAATCATTTGTCCTTCTATGGTTTTTGACTGTCTTAGAAAGTGCCAGGCAGGAGTTTTCACCACACACAAACACACACACACACACACACACACACACACACACACACACACACACACACACACACACACACACACACAAAAACCCCACATTGTAATGGCGAGTGAACAACATTTCAGTGTGCTCATCTCTGCCCTCATTTTATTTACGGGTGGGGATACACACTCAATGTGTGTTGTCTGTATGGGGTTTGTATGAGATTCTGATAGTGTATTCAAACATTTCTTATACAATTCATGCAGTCACAAATGATCTAAGCTACGATGATATATACACAATTCATAAATTGTCTCTTTTGTGTGTAAATAAATGTATTTTAGGAAAAGGAATTTTGGGAGAAATAAAAAGCTTATACTTAAAAAAAAAAAAAAGAATAAATCTAATGATTCTCACTGAGTCTGGATTGCAATTATGATTTAGCTGGATGACTGTTGGAAGAGCCTGAGGAACCCTGTTAGATCAGCACACTAATGGGTTTATTTGGTTTAATAGTGAACCCCAAATAACAAGGCTTGCATAATGAACATTTAAGAATGAATTTCTTTTCATTTACTAATACAGTATAATTATGTAATGTTTCCAGTGTCCAGTTATCTTATCAAACTTATATTCAGTAAATCAGTAGTGGTGACCTTTTGGCACAGTTGCTATAATAACCAGAGTGCAGTCATCCCTGGTGGGTTATTCATCATGTCTGGTGTGGCTGTGGGCTATGGCATGTATAATGTATGGCTCCTCTACTCTGAGCTTTTGACAGCAGTAACCAGTCCTTCACATGCAATAATTAGTGTTTACAAAACAGCACTATATTCATTTATTAACATTAGTTAATGTATTAACTAACATGAACTAACCATGAGCAATACATTTGTTACTGTATTTGTTAATCTTTGTAGTTATTATTTGTAATTATTTGTTAAACGTTTGATAGTCATCGTTTGAATGACTATTGTCATTCCCTCACAAACTACATTTCCCAGAACTCACTGCCCATTCTCATCATGCTTGATGGTTCTCATTGTGAAGTCTTGTATGTGTCACTACTGCACGTCTGAGCGTGCCATTGATTAACTGTTCAATGGTTTTGACCCATGCCTGTTTTCTGGATCACCCCGTTTGCCTGAGTTTCCTGCCTGGGGGGTATGCCAGAAAGCAGGTTATGTGACCTAACTGGGTATGTTTAAGAGTAAGTAAGCGGATAACCTCAACTTTCGGTTCCAAAAATGGAGGTAACTTTCAGGGTATGTAAGTAGCCATAGCAACTCAATCTAATGAACATAACCAGATTTATATAAATACTGTTACTATATTACTATAATACATTATATAAATACTGTTCAGTTTCTCGTACAAACCGATCGTTTCATGTCTTAAGACATCAATGTGTCGTCACGAGCCGCAGGGTTTAATATGGATGTTTTTTTTTACTCTTATAGCTCTCATACTCTCGTGTGTTACCATTCACATGCATTATACGACTGACAGACTGCAACGGTTGGAGTTAAAAATCTTAATTTGTGTTCTACTGAAGAAACAAAGTCACTTATATCTTGGATGCCCTGAGGGTAAGCAGATAAACATCAAATTTTCATTTTTGGGTGAACTATCCCTTTAAGCTGCTGCCTATGTAGCCAGCTCACTAGATTTTTGGAACAGAGCCACAAATGTTGATTTGCATAATTCAGTTGAAAACAAGACATGCGGCAAGTGTCATGACAATGGCGAAGTAATTCACTTCAAATGTATTTGTATAGTACTTTACACAATACAAATCTTGCAGAAGAAGCTAGAACAGAATAGCGTCTCACAAACCCTCAGCAAACAATCCAAAGCCGACTGTGGCTGGAAAAAGATTCTGAAGCCTACAACATATGCTTACTTAAGTTAATACTTTAACACTATTCTCTCACTGCCATGCACATAGCGATGGAGCAAAACTGTCAACTGAATCCTAACAGCAAGTTTAAATAGCGAGAGATAGATTACTTGTGAGAGGGAGAAATAAAGACACGAGTGGCCGCATCCAGCTACGACAGCTGGAATTCAGTGTGATTTGACATAGGCCACACACTGAGACAATCGGCTTAGACTGTCACAGACACTTGGGGAAATCTTTTGCTTTTGCAGTAGAGGACTTGTCGGATTGTGGAAAATCAAGCTGCCGCTGGCACAGAAAGCTCAGCGGCCAAGAGACCGTCAGAAGAAAAGGAACAGACAGAGAAAATCTGACAGAATGCTGGAATGCTTGTCTGTGCTGTGCTTGTACAGTTTGTGTGCCAGAACGTTTTTTTTTTTTAATTGGTAAAAGAAAAAAGAAAAAAATGTCTAATAATTATTTTATGAATGTTCTCAACCTTACAATATATAAGACATTAAACAGTATAAATAATCTAAACATGAAAATTCTGTCATCATTTACTCACTCTTAATTAGTTCCAACCCTATATGACTTTTTTTCCACAGAAGAAGATAAAAACAAAATAAGATATTGAAAAATGTCTTTATATATGTTTATGAATATACAAACCCGATTCCAAAAAAGTTGGGACACTGTACAAATTGTGAATAAAAGTTTCAAATTTTAATATTTCATTCAGAATACAACATAGATGACATATCAAATGTTTAAACTGAGAAAATCTATAATTTTAAGGAAAAAATAAGTTGATTTTAAATTTCATGGCATCAACACATCTCAAAAAAGTTGGGACAAGGCCATGTTTCCCACTGTGTGGCATCCTCTTCTTTTTTATAACAGTCTGCAAACGTCTGGGGACTGAGGAGACAAGTTGCTCAAGTTTAGGAATAGGAATGTTGTCCCATTCTTGTCTAATACAGGCTTCTAGTTGCTCAACTGTCTTAGGTCTTCTTTGTCGCATCTTCCTCTTTATGATGCGCCAAATGTTTTCTATGGGTGAATGATCTGGACTGCAGGCTGGCCATTTCAGTACCCGGATCCTTCTTCTACACAGCCATGATGTTGTAATTGATGCAGTGTGTCGTCTGGCATTGTCATGTTGGAAAATGCAAGGTCTTCCCTGAAAGAGACGACGTCTGGATGGGAGCATATGTTGTTCTAGAACTTGGATATACCTTTCAGCATTGATGGTGCCTTTCCAGATGTGTAAGCTGCCCATGCCACACGCACTCATGCAACCCCATCCCATCAGAGATGCAGGCTTCTGAACTGAGCGCTGAGAACAACTTGGGTTGTCCTTGTCCTCTTTAGTCCGGATGACATGGCGTCCCAGTTTTCTAAAAAGAACTTCAAATTTTGATTCGTCTGACCACAGACCAGTTTTCCACTTTGCCACAGTCCATTTTAAATGAGCCTTGGCCCAGAGAAAACGCCTGCGCTTCTGGATCATGTTTAGATATGGCTTCTTTTTTGACCTATAGAATACTGGAAGTATTCCTGAGCCCATGTTGTGATTTCCATTACAGTAGCATTCCTGTTTGTGATGCAGTGCCGTCTAAGGGCCCGAAGATCACGGGCATCCAGTATGGTTTTCCGGACGCACAGAGATTTTTCCAGATTCTCTGAATCTTTGGATGATATTATGCACTGTAGATGATGATAACGTCAAACTCTTTGCAATTTTTCTCTGAGAAACTCCTTTCTGATATTGCTCCAGTATTTTTGGCCACAGCACTGGGGGAATTGGTGATCCTCTGCCCATCTTGACTTCTGAGAGACACTGCCACTCTGAGAGGCTCTTTTTATACCCAATCATGTTGCCAATTGACCTAATAAGTTGCAAATTGATCCTCCAGCTGTTCCTTATATGTACATTTCACTTTTCCGGCCTCTTATTGCTACCTGTCCCAACTTTTGTGGAATGTGTAGCTCTCATGAAATCCAAAATGAGCAGTGTCCCAACTTTTTTGGAATCGGGTTTGTATGTTTTTTCCCTGTTGTGGTTGTGGACCCTATTGAACATAACAGTATGCAAAAAAAAAAAAACATTTATGCTAATTTCAAGAAATGTTTCAATTTATTAATTCTAAAAATGTCATGTGGTATAACCATCAAGTAGAAAGTAATTTGTATCTTTTGTAATAGATTATTTCTGATAAAGGTTTTCAAATATATTTTTCAGTTTTTGTTGAAAATATGGACAAACATTTATTTGACAAATTTGGACAGTCACTGTAATGTGTATGTGTATGTTTTATTATCATAGTGTTTTGGGCCGTTTCTCAATATGTGTTCTTGTCTGTACTTGTGTTTTCGTGGACTTGTGAACCCTCATCAGTAGCTGCCCAAGTACTGTTCCAATTCAAAGTTCACAAGTACAGTTCAAATCCCCGGATGTGTCCTTGATCCACCCCTTTTATCGAAGATGCATCGAGAGGTGGCTTGAGCAGACTTGAGACAGACCGGTATCCCAGACTGTATCTCGCACCAACCAACAAGCTTTAATAGCGGATGAGAAACCCCGCGTAATTTAAAAATACTACTGTTAATGTGTCACGAAATGAAGTTTTAAGATTTTTTCAGATGAGAATGTACTTGTTTAAAGCTCAAATCTGCTCAAATCTCTAAAGAGAGCGCCTATTTGAAAATTTTATCTGCCGTTTTCGTAGTTGTGAGATCCAGGCAATCACCGGGTGCTCAGCGTTCGCTAACCCCAGCCTTAAGAGCAGCCTTTCCTCGACTAGTCCTGACGTCTGCCGCTGGCTCTGATGTCTCTGTAGTGGTTAAACGTGAGATATAATTCGTCTTGTGTAGATCTAACGGGTGATCTTTGGTCTCATGAATCTATAATTTGTTCCCTGGCAAATCGTTTTGGTTGAGGGCAAAGTGAAGTTTCATAACTTTATATTTTTAGGCTATTTAACTTTACCATTGTAGCTATAGCGCTGACTTTGTATGTTTGACTGAATTGTTTGCTTTATTTATTGTATAGCTTCTTATACCTTTTACTTATACTTTTATATCATTGATGACACATAAACTGACATTTAACAAAAAGAGACTGGGTTGTGTTTTATGTCATATTTCATTTTATTACAGTGATAATTATATATATGCACACTTACATATAACCACATATTAATGTTTTTTTTTTTGTAAACTAAAAGTTTTGTATATTTCATTTTGTTATAAATATACATGCAGTGAAGATAATATACATTGCCTGCACTACATTTGTGTGGCTATAATATGTTTAATATTTTTTTTAATGAAAATGAAAAGAGACAGAGTGGTGTGTTTGGGGTTTTGTTCATGTCTTATCAAGTCTAAGTTTATTTCAATCATGTTTTCTTTCATGTTTCCTGGTTTGTCATGTGATTCCCCTGTGTTCTTGTGTCATGTTGTCATGGGTTCATTGTTTAATCATTGTTCATAGGTGTCCCTTGTCTAGTCATTAGTCTTGTGTATTTAAGCCCTCATGTTTGTCTTATTCCCTTGTCGAGTATTGTTTGCTGTAACCACTGTTCGTGAATTCATAGTCAAGTCTGTTGTAAAGCTAAGTCTGTTTCAAGTTTGGTTTGTGTTTCTGTTCCTTCTGTTGGTATGTGGTTTCTGTTCATGTGTTGCTCACTTTGGATCTATAAATAAAACTGCACTTGGGTTCAGCAAACTTGCCACCAGTGGAAATCTTGTTACAGAATACTCGACCACCAATATGAACCCAGCAGTTGTTCATCGCCTGCGTCTACGCCAGGGGAATCGTCCCCTGGAGGATTATGTCCAGAAATTTATTGAACTTTGATTTGGTGGGGTTTAATGATGTTCTCCTTAAGGACACTTTTATGCATGGGCCAGCGCCCAGAGAGGGCTCCAGCCTGTGACCCCATAGCTTCGCCCAAGAAAATGGTCCCATGAACTGCTTGAGCCTCCATGGCTACTTGAACCGCTCGCGCTCCAATGGCCTGGGTCCTGCAATCCTGCCCCCAAGACAGCCCTCCTAGACATTTTGTTAATATAGTTTGGGTTTTGTTGGGTGTCGGGAGCTGCCCATAGAGGAGGGGATCTGTCACGGTGTGTTTGGGGTTTTGTTCATGTTTTATTTCAGTCATGTTACCTGGTTTTGTCATATGATTCCCCTGTGTTCTTGTGTCATGTTGTCATTGGTTCATTGTTCATTGTCTTGTCTAGTCATAAGTCCTTGTGTATTTAAACCCTCATGTTTGCCTTGTTCCCTTGTCGAATATTGTTTGCTGTAACCACTGTTGGTGAGTTCATAGTTGTCTATTGTCAAGCAAGTCTGTTTCTGTTCACGTGTTGCTCACATTGGATGTATAAATAAAACTGAATTTGGGTTCAGCAAACTTGCCACCAGTGAAAATCTTGTTATATTTATCATATTGTTTTATTGTAACCTAAAATATACATATACACTGAGTGACACTATCAAGAACACTTCTGTTCCATTAGCAGAGTACCGGACTTGTGTCCTTCCGTCCTTGGGAGTTCATTCTCCAGAGTCAAACATGGCAAGTCTGAATTACATGGATGGAAGTCAGAAGTTTGTGTACTTGGTATTGAGAAATGCAGCCTATATTTTAGGCTACAATAAAACGAAATATGTCAAAACACCAGTGTCTGCCTTTAAAAAAAAAAAAAAAAAAAAAAAAAAAAGAATTTCTTAAACATATAGCCACAAAAATGTGGTTCAGGCAACGCACCTTGATTATCTTCAATGCGTGTATATAACAAAAAATATAAAACCCAGCCCTGCCTCTTTTTGTTTATATTAAAAAAATAAACATTATGTGGTTCAGGCAATAAGTGTGCATATGCTTATCACTGACTGTAATGAAATATGACAAACAGAACCCAGTCTCTTTTTGTTTAAATGTCAGTTTATGTGTGATATTAGCCAAAAGTATAAGAAGCTATACAATAAAGCAAACAATTCAGTCAAACAAAGTCAGCGCTAGTAGGCTACAACTCTGTGTGGCCAGGTGGATGAGCGAGAGACGTGGGAAGAGCGAGTGAGACTGGTGCATGATTGAGAATGAGCGTCTATGTGTGTATGCTGAGAGGTAAGGAAAGTTTGCCTCACTCTCACGTGAGCTCTTTCTGAATATGTTTGTGTTGGTTCCTGGGCACAAACTCATGAGAGCATCAAAGAGGAGTTTCACAGGATTGCAGGTCAGTGGTGTAGAAATCTAATTAAATGATGTTCACTTGATATATTTTTGCAACCTCTGGAAAAAACCTAATAATTAGAATTTCCTTTAGGATTTCCAATGTGGTTGGATGCATTGGTAAGCATATTCCCATCATTGCACCTTCCGAAAATGAAACCAGAAGAAAGGGTAGTCTGAAATATATGCCATACACCACAGGTAATATTCTTCCAGATGAGGAAACCCCACTGGTTCCGCCCAGCTCAAAGTCTCCTATGCCCCCACTGGTTCTGCCCAGCTTGAAGTTTCCAGTGCACCCGGTAGTTTTACCCAGCTCATAGTCTCCTGTGCCCCCATTGGTTCCGTCCAGCTCATACTCTCCTGTGCCCCCACTGGTTCCGTCCAGCTCAAAGTCTCCTGTGCCCCCATTGGTTCCGTCCAGCTCAAACTCTCTTGTTCCCCCACTGGTTCCACCCAGCTCAATGTCTCCTGTGCCCCCACTGGTTCTGACCAGCTTGAAGTTTCCTGTGCCCCCAATGGTTCCGTCCAGCTCAAACTCTCCTGTGCCCCCATTGGTTCTGTCCAGCTCAAAGTCTCCTGTGCCCCCACTGGTTCCGTCCAGCTCAAAGTCTCCTGTGCCCCCATTGGTTCCATCCAGCTCAAAGTCTCCTGTGCCCCCACTGGTCCCGCCCAGCTCAAAGTCTCCTGTGCTCCCATTGGTTCCATCCAGCTCAAACTCTCCTGTGCCCCCATTGGTTCCGTCCAGCTCAAAGTCTCCTGTGCCCCCACTGGTTCCGCCCAGCTCAAAGTCTCCTGTGCCCCCATTGGTTCCGTCCAGCTCAAAGTCTCCTGTGTCCCCACTGGTCCCACCCAGCTTGAAATTTCCAGTGCAGCTGCTGGTTTTGCCCAGCTCATAGTCTCCTGTGCCCCCATTGGTTCCATCCAGCTCAAAGTCTCCTGTGCCCCCACTGGTTTTGCCCAGTTCAGAGTCTCCTGTGCCCCCACTGGTTCTGCCCAGTTCAAAGTCTCCTGTGCCCCCACTGGTTCCGCCCAGCTTGAAGTTTCCAGTGCACCTGCTGGTTTTGCCCAGCTCATAGTCTCCTGTGCCCCCATTGGTTCCGTCCAGCTCAAAGTCTTCTGTGCCTCCACTGGTTCCACCCAGCTCAAAGTCTCCTGTGCCCCCACTGGTTCCGCCCAGCTTGAAGTTTCCAGTGCACCTGCTGGTTTTGCCCAGCTCATAGTCTCCTGTGTCCCCATTGGTTCTGTCCAGCTCAAAGTCTTCTGTGCCCCCACTGGTTCCACCCAGCTCAAAGTCTCCTGTGCCCCCACTGGTTCCGCCCAGCTTGAAGTTTCCAGTGCACCTGCTGGTTTTGCCCAGCTCATAGTCTCCTGTGCCCCACTGGTTCTGTCCAGAGTTACCACCCAGCCTCCCTCTCCCACCTCTTCTTCCAAAATCAGCCAATTCTTACTGGTATGTAACATGTATGTTCTGTTCTATTATCACGTTGTTTTGGTTTCCCTGTTTGCCTGTCTGTTCCATAGTTTGTTCCCTTGATTACTGATTATGTTCACCTGTCAAACATTATGTCTCCTGATTTTCCCTAGTTCTGTGTTTGGTATTGTCATTGTTAATGTGGTTATGTTTACTTTATTTCCTGCATTCTCCTGAGTGTTCAGTCAGACTTCTGCCTCCAATAGGCATATATATACACTCTAAATAAAGATGATTATTTAAAGGTTCTTTATATATATATATATATATATATATATATATATATATATATATATATATATATATATATATATATATATATATATATATATATATATATATATACAGTCATGCTCAAAATTATTCATACCCTTTGGTAAACATGTCCAAAGAAGTCTGCGGAAATAAATCTGCGTTGTTAATCATTGGTATTTGCTAGAATCCATGATACCATGTATCTGAACAAAATGTCCAGGATCTCTGGAAGAAAGATAGGCCCACAACATTAAAGATAAAGCAGAGTATTTCATTTTACACATGGGGTACTTTTTATCCCTGTGTGCACCAAACCCATCTTGAGTTTGTGCTGACAAAAAGCTCTTTTCAAGAGTTTTATTATTTTAATTTTTTTCTTCACTATGACAATTGCCCTGACTTTATGCCACCAAAAATATCCAAATTAATTTTAATACACACATGCTCCAAAACAAGTCATTGCATTTTACAAAAAATTAGCATCACGACCCGATCCACAAACTGGACTGTGTGTGTGAGTGAGAGCGTTATCAGAACTAGAAGAAAAGGAAAAAGCATTTATCTCCCTTTGCTGTAGACTTGTACTTTATTTTTCTGTTTGGGGTGGGTGTTGGAATGCATCACCTCATTAGTTTCAATTGATCTCAGCACTGGCAGAGTATCATTAACCCACAGAATGCAGGCAAGCACATACTGAAGCACATGGAGCTCCAGCAGAAGGACTGCAGCTTAACGCACACTTAGTACAATGCCAATGCATATCATAGTATGATCAAATCATAGTACGGTCCTAAAATATGAAAAATAGGATGTGTATTAATGGATTAATTTCATATAATAATGTCTGCACATTAAAGAACATGGGTTCTTTGGGGAACTCATAATTCTATGGCAAAAAGCCTTTTTGGAGGCTTTATATTTAAGAGTTTCTGACTACACCCTGGCCTGGTGATTCATTCTGCCTATATATGCAGGGCAGCTGCTGGGTGCAAAGCCGCTTGGGAATGAATGGATGAATTCAGAGGCAATCAGACGAGGTGATGACAGGGGCACGGCTTCACACGGGGTCTTCCGGTCGATAAAGCCATTACACACCCAGTCAGAGAACAATACACATACACATTACACAATGCACATCTCAGCTGCACAAGAGCAACAGAGTGAGTTATGCATTATATTTCAGATTTTGTAACAGGTCGCATCAATTATTTCTCTTCAAATCTATGACCTAAAAAATGCAGCCTGGAGTGACATGCTATTAATAAGTTCTTCTGAGCAGGCTAGTATACTTTTAAGGGAAAGTTGCACTGAATAAGGCAAATGTGCTGTTAGCATAAATCAGTGGAAGACAGGAGGGGTGATGGACGTGCATGCTGGAGGCCGGGAGATTTGGGAAATTTAGGAAAGCCCAAATCCATGGCACCAACATGTAAACTGCTCCTATGCAGATTACAACAATAAACCCTTCAGTGTATATCATTTCTGTTAGCATGTAGCTTCATGATCGGATACAAATGAGGCAGTGGCTTGTGATAATGTGATTTGAGTTTGTCTTCATTCCTAACCCCTTGTAGTGGAGAATATTCCAGATTTATCTGTTGCAGACTAAATAACCACTGACACTATACAGAGGATATATAATCCTCAATATATCCAGTTCGATTAATGAACTATTCTCTCTGATATGTGTGATGTAACAGTCTGGCCTTCTTTACATTAGCGCTGTTTTTGGACTGTTTGAATGAATTTGATTACTGGATCACTGAAAACTTTCCAGAGTTTAACGGCTTAAAATGGCCTGATCACAAACAGAGAAGCAGAATAGAAATGTCCTCCTCCCAGGGTTACAGGTGCTGTAGATGTTGCATAATAAAAATGTGTGATTGTGATAAACTCCCGACTTCTAATATCATCTAACTGCGTGACGAAAATGACGTTAATGACACAGCTTCACGTACTTCTGTAATTTAGTTGCGTTAATTGCGTTAAATTATTTTAACGCATTGAGGACTTTAAATCAATCGCATGCGTTAATGCGTTAACATATATATAATGTATAATGTATATTATACATATATAATGCAATTCAATGATTGAGTGATAAACAAATAAACATTCCTCAAATGCCTGATGGATCATATTTGAGATATATATTTTTAACATGATTTGTATGGCTAATCAAGTAAACCTAAGCTGCATCAATCCATACTACTAACAATAAAAGTTTACTTTAAAAAAAAATAAAAATCAGTACATATTTCACAGCAAAAAACACACGTGTACCACGACCTGAAGGTATTAGGACACGCGTCCTTCACAAAGACTCACGTGTACTGCCTAATTCTGATCTTCTCTGATGAGTCCAGTTTATTAGACCTGGTCCTTTAATAGTTAGACAAAGACCCGGAGAGGCCTGCAACCCACAGTCTCTCGCACCCACTATGGAATTTTCCACTATGGAATTTGGTGGAATTCCACTATGGAATTTGGTGGAGGATCAGTGATGATGGTTTTTCTTCGTGGGCAGATACGTCTTTGTGAAGGATGCGCAACTCAAGCCATGTACAAGATTATCCTGAAAGAACATAATGTCGAGAACAGAATGTCTTCCCTCTGTTCTCGGCCCAGTTAGCTAGAACTATGCAGTGACGTCGCCACTCAGGATTTGTCACGTCTGTTGCCTGGCTACCAGTTAAGCGCGCTATTTGAGCAACGTAAATACATATTAATAATGAAATTAAAATAAATACCTGATCGCCCTCCATAACGTGAAACCAGCCTTAAAAACCTGATGCAAGCTGGCAGCCCTCCTGCTGTTGTCCTCGACTGGATGAAGATTCAGCAGTCTTGAAGTATCCAGAAAATTTAAGGATTTTTTTTTCTGTATATTTTGGTTATGTTGTTCTTTTTTACCTTGTTTTTGTGCTTCACTATCATACTTTCTTTAAAACATTTAGCCATTTTGCCCGTCTAGCAATAGCAGTGATGTAAATGAAAATTATTGACATGATTTGACCAGCCGCTGATTGGACAGATGTGACTCAAGTCACATCTATCCAATCACCTGCCTTTTTTGTGTTTCGTATGGGCCAATGAGGGTCTTTTTTTGTTTGTTTGCATGTTTTGAAAACAAGACTTTGAATAATTAAAGGTTAGGGGGGTAAACAGTTGTCTTTCAAATTCCTAAATTAAACGTATCCAGTCAGCAAAACTCCTAACACGGTGCCGTTCTTTGTTCTTTTTTCAAAGAAAAGCTTAACTCCAAGTGTAGAGTCGCGGCCAAAACCGGTTCGAAAGACCGCTGTTCACCAGCTTCTTTGTTTTCAAGTAGCACACGGAACCGCTGCAACTCTGCCGTCATTATGTTAAGCCCGCCCACCGACTCTATACACGATGTGATTGGCCTGACTAGAGTTTGTTTTTTCAAGCTCGCAAGCCAACGGAGTTGCTAGACGACCCTGGCTGCAAATTATATTTGCTGCCGCTAGGGTGCGTCTAGATTTCTAGGCTACCTCCCTACACCTACTCCTAACCCTACCCAATAAATGCTTTTATTATTATTAAACATTTCGTTAGGCACTTTATTTCCATTTTTAGAACATTTTCTTAATTTTTATTTAAAGTAAATGCCTTTCCGATGTGATATGTGATGGGACAAGGGAGAAGAACGAGCTCAGCAAAAGGCACATTTGTACCCGGGTCGATCACATCAAAACCTAGATCTTTAAGCTTTACGCTTTACTGACATACGCCACTGAAAACGTTTAAATAATCATGTCTTTTTTAAATCTTGTTTGGCCCAACCAGGCATTGTTAGGCGGAGTGAGTTCGAATAGCTGAATTACACTTGGTGTAAATAGACACTCCGAAATGATTAACTCACTCTCAAGACATCTTAGGTGTATATGACTTTCTTCTTTCTGATGAACACAATCAGAGTTATATATATACTGCTAAATATAAAAAAGTGCATCCCTCCAACCAATCATAAACGTACTCCACACGGCTCCAGGCGGTTAATAAAGACCTTCTGAAGAGAATCAATGGGTTTGTGTTAGAAAAATGAACATATTTAACAGTAAAATATCTAGCTACCGCCAGACTGCCTTCTGCATTCAACTTATGAAAAAATCGTAACTGATGTGACGTATGATGTAGGACGGAGCATAAGCGTTTTTAACTGCGAGAGTTGTTACACTTTCTTCGTAAGTTAAATACGGAAGTCTGTCTGGCAAAAGCTAGATATTTTACTTTATAAAGGTTTAAATGTGGATATTTTAGCATGTATTTTTAAATACTCCAAAGGTTAAAATACATTTTGGGGCTCATATCAGTGTGTGTGTGTGTGTGTGTGTGTGTGTGTGTGGTGGAGGCACGTATGATATATTCTCTGTAACTATCACTGTCACTGTAGTTTGTAATTCCATTGGTCCTTTTATATTTGCCCATGTCTTTTTGCAGTATAAAACCAACAGTTGAGTTGACATCACATTAAAAATGTATGGCTTGGTTCAGTTCTCATGGGGATATCCGTAGGGCTTTTCACAGCCTTTTGACACATTTCTTTCCTCCACATACCAGATAGGCTTATACTCTGTTATTTAAGGGGAAGGTATTCTATCAGACAGAATGGCAATTTAAAAAACGACTACATCTTTGAAATATTTCAGAGAAT
The DNA here is from genome assembly GCA_018749465.1 of Paracanthobrama guichenoti. Lineage (NCBI taxonomy): Eukaryota > Metazoa > Chordata > Actinopteri > Cypriniformes > Gobionidae > Paracanthobrama > Paracanthobrama guichenoti. Next base: position 21,713,017 of record CM031963.1, on the reverse strand, counting down.
GCACATGTGCAACCTAACAACAGATATAGACAAAAGGCATTTTTCTTATCAGTTACTGTTGAAACACTCATTTGAAGTCATCATGAAATCAAAACAAATCATTCTTTTTTGTTTTGGAATATTGCATGTTTATTATAAATGATTTCTATCAGGCTTGTGCAGAATTCAGATTTGGCCTCCATTCAATTCATGAATTGGAATTGGAATTGGAATTGGAATTTGAATTTGAATTGAATTGACTCTGCCCCACAGGTTGACAGCGAAACACCTTTTCGAATGCGTTCGTCCAGCAGATTGGTTTGCAGTGATCGACCTGAAGGACACCTACTTCCATGTCTCCATTATTCCTCGACACAGACTGCTTCTACGGTTTGTTTTCGAGGGTCGGGCATATCAGTATGCAGTCCTCCCATTCGGGCTAGCTCTGTCCCCTCGCGTCTTCACAAAGATTGTCGAGGCAGCCCTTGCACCACTCAGGCAGCACGGGGTTCACATCCTGAACTACCTCGACGACTGGCTCATACTGAGTCACTCTTGAGAGCAGGTGTGCGAACACAGAGATCTAGTGCTCCAGCACTTAGCCCGTCTGGGCCTTCGGGTCAACTGGGAGAGGGAGCAAACTCTGCCCAGTGCAGACGATCTCTTTTCTCGGTATGGAAATCGACTCGGTCGCCATGTGCGCGCAGCTTACGAGTGAGCGCACGCAGTCACTTCTGACTTGCCTCTGTCAAATCTAAAGAAAGAATGCTGGGGTTGGGGTGCCATGTGCAATGGACATGCTGCTGCAGGCTCCTGGACAGGACCCCAGCGCCGCCTGCATGTCAATTGCCTCGAGTTGCTGGCAGTACAGTTCGCCTGGTACCGCTTCCGAGCGCTGCTCAAGGGTCAACACGTACTAGTCTGGTCAGACAACACGGCCACAGTAGCGTACATCAACCATCAGGGTGGTTTTTGCTCCTGCCGCATGTCTCAACTCGCCCGCCATCTCGTCATATGGAGTTAGAAGCATCTGAGGACCCTTCGTGCTGTCCATGTTGAAGAGCTCTCACGGTTTCAGCCATTTCCGGGGGAATGAAGACTCCATCCCCAGACGGTCCAGCTGATTTGGGAACAGTTTGGCGACACGCAGGTAGACCTGTTTGCCTCCCACGACCCTTCCCACTGCCGCCTGTATTATTCCCTGACCGAGGGCACGCTCGGCACAGATGCACTGGCGCACATCTGGCTGCGGGGCCTACGCAAGTATGCGTTTCCCCCAGTGAGCCTTCTCGCACAGGTTCTGTGCAAGATCAGGGAGGACAAGGAGCAGGTCCTTTTGGTCGCCCGTACTGGCACGGCCGGACCTGGTTTCCAGAACTGGTACTCCTTGCGACAGCCCCTGCCTGGCCGATTCCTCTGCGGAAGGACCTCCTCTCTCAGAGACAGGGCACCGTCAGGTTTGAGTACCCTACCACCTCCGGTGGTGGCTACCATCACTTCCGCTAGGGCAGAGTCTACTAGACATGCCTATGCATTGGTGCCTCTTCGTCACCTGGTGCTCTTCTCGCCAAGAAGACCCCTGGAAATTCCCGATCGGGTCCGTGCTCTCGTTTCTCCAGGAAGGGTTGGAACGAAGGCTGTCTCCTTCCACCCTTAAGGTATACGTGGCCGCTATATCTGCCCACCACAACCTCTTGGAGAACAAAAAGTTAAGTCAGCATGACCTGGTCATCAGGTTTCTGAGGGGCGTCAGGAGACTACATCCTCCTCGCGCTCCCCTCGTACCCTCTTGGGACCTCTTAGTAGTTTTAGATGCTCTGCAGAGGCCTCCCTTCGAGCCATTGCGAACAGTCGATCTTAAGTTCCTGTCAATGAAGACAGCGCTCCTGATCGCTTTGGCCTCCATCAAGAGGGTAGGGGACCTGCAGGCATTTTCGGTTGATGAAGCGTGCCTGGAATTCGGGCCGGCCAACTCTCACATGATCCTGAGACCCCAGCCTGGATATATGCCCAAGGTTCCCACCACACCGTTCAGAGACCAGGTGGTGAACCTGCAAGCGCTGCCCTTGGAGGAGGCAGACCCAGCCTTGGCACTGCTCTTTCCAGTATGCGCCCTCCGTGCCTACGTAGACAGAACGCAGTGTTTCAGGACCTCAGACCAGCTCTTTGTCTGTTATGGTGGGAAGCTGAAGGGAAAGGCACTCTCAAAGCAAAGGTTGTCCCACTGGATAGTGGACGCCATTGTTTTGGCTTACCAGACACAGGCCCATGCCACCTTGGGGTCAGGACCCACTCTACTCAGAGCGTGGCCTCCTCTTGGGCTTTAGCTCATGGTGCTTCGCTAACAGACATCTGTAGAGCTGCAGGCTGGGCGACACCTAACACATTCACCAGGTTTTACAATCTCCGAGTGGAGCCTGTTTCTGACTATGTACTCGCCTCTACTAGTGGCCGGTAATGGATTAGGCTCAGGTGGCTTCGCTTGCTTGCCATTCCACTCCACGGACTGGATATGTGCGATAGTTTCTCAGGTGAGCTTCCCGGAAGCCCTGAGCTCCTCCAGCAACGGCGACACCAGTAAGTCTGCCCACTCGCCCAGACCCTCGTGTCAGGCCAGGTGCCTCCGTGTGCATGGTTCCCCCTCTGGTCGACCCCCACACGTGTATTTCCACCGTAAGCCTCCTTGAGCAGGTGTTTTCCCTTGGCAACCTTGCCTCCCCTGGGGTTAAAAGTCCACCTTCAGCTGGTTCCCCAGCAATTTCTGTATGTAGCCTTTAGCGGGTCATATGTGTATTACTAAGTCCACCCTACAAGTAGGCATCTTGGCGCATTTTCCACCTGGTATATGCTTCCCAGTGAACCGTGGTATTCCTGTCATAAGTTTGTTCGGAGTCCTTTGTCTGTACTAGTCTTATGACAGGGAGCTCGCACTTACGCAGGGCACTGGATGACAGCCGAGTGGCGTGATTACATTGGGACCCCCATTCATCAGTCACTGACGTTACTCGGAGTGACTGAACGAAAGGGAACGTCTCGGTTATGTATGTAACCCTCGTTCCCTGAGGAGGGAACGGAGATGTAACGTCCCTCTGCCACTTCCGCTGGAACGCCGGAGTTCAGTCTTGGCTCCACAGCAGGTAAACATAATGCGATGTGCCAGCGTACTTCCTTATATACCCACGCGGTGGGGTGGAGTTACGCATGCAAATTCCGCATACCCATGGCATTGGCACTGCCACTGGCCATTTTCTAAGATCTCGATGATAGGCTTCTAGGCGAAACCCCCATTCGTCAGTCACTGACGTTACATCGAGGGAACGAGTGTTACATACGTAACCGAGACGTTTCCCTTCACTTAAAAACACATTAAATAACACTTAATTTCAATATTAACTCTCCATTTCCAGCCTTATGCAAAGCATGCTGGGAACTAACAATGGTGTCTCTAAATAAAACTGCATAATTGAGCTTATTCTCTTAAAATAAATAGGTAACCTTATTTTCCTTAATTTTATCAGCTTAATCGGTTCTTCGATTGAAGCCTCAAAATTGCTTACATTTCCTTAAAAAAATAGGAAAATGTATCTATTGGTTTTATTAGTGAAATGTTCTCAATATTTTCTATACAACACTGAACCATAATTCTCTTAAGGAAATATACACACTATTTTTAATTATCACTATTATTTTTATTTGTGAAAATTACAAGACCCATGATTAATTTTTTATAGTGCATACATTTTAATTTATTCCAATGCAAAACTCACTGAGCAACACTGTTGCATCTAATTCTCAACAGCTCCTCAGATGTTTGCACCGTTCTGCTCTGAAGATCTTTCCTGCAACACTAAAGATTCTCTCAACAGGTGCAGAGGAAACTGCTATGGCAAGATGGACATGTATATGAATTTCTTTGAATTTTTATTGAATTTCAATTCTGCTTCAATTCCAATTGTAATTCTAGATCCTGTTTTTGATATCAATTGAATTAGAATTGAATTAGAATTCAGGAATCATTCTCAATTCAATTCTGAATTGTACACCAGCCTGATTTCTGTGCACATCATTATAAAATTGTATGTGCCATTTTAATCTTTAATCAAAATAACATTCCCCTCCCTCTTGCAGTAACATCTCTTCTGTTCTCCGATGACGTTCACTGGCGTGAGGGTGGGACCTGTCACTGGCATACCACAACAATCCAATACATTTCCGATGAACAAGCAATTCTTGCCCCAATTTTTTTTCCTTGTACAAAAAGCAGTTTCTCTCTGTTATATAAAATAATAGGGAAAAGACTCAACTTCCATTTCATGCCGACTTTGTGTGTTCACATTAGCTGAATTTCAGCGAAATTTTGCAGAAAAAAAAAAAAAAAAAAAAAAAAAAAAAAAAAAAAGGCAGTCAATTGTCAATAGTGTAGTGATGTATTAAACACTGTTCCCAGATTGTCAAACAAATTCATTTGATCAACTTAATCTGCATGGGGAATAGTCACCATTTGGCAAAAATGTAGATTTTACCAGTGAAATGTCAGAGCATGTGACCACACCTTTACATTCATATCTCTTTTAATTGGCATGTGAGAAAAAAAACCTGGGAATTTCCTGCCTTATAATTTGTCCAAACTGTTTCCATGTAAGATTTTCCCCACTATAGGAGTAATGTGACAGACAAAACAAACCCAGCAAACGTGTATTTTATGACCATCATGAAGAAAATAATTTCTCGTAGCATTGGTTACGTCGCTTCACTGCCATTTGCAAATCCCCCCGAGGCCTCATGGGATAGTAAAACGTCCATGGATTAGCACTTCAGAATCTCCATGGTTGTAGGTCATCTGGCTTTCTCATCTACTGTTTGATAACATGCCATGTTCACACTGATATTCTACCATTTAGAGGCATAGGGAAGTAAGGATAGTCATTTGTAGACAAGCAATTTGGTTTTATTGACAGCTTGCTAGGTTAACACAGATTTTGCAGTTGGTGGCTATTGACATCTAGTGGCCCACTGCACTCATTGCATTCAGATGATAAAATTAAAAATACTAAAATCCAAATTAAATGAGCACTCTTAAGAAACTGCCATTTATCACTTTATTGAGAACATTGACAAAATACCCCAAGTATTTACACACTACACTGAACATTTTGCAGATAAGAAAGTCACTTGAATCATTTGAGATCTAAAAATGCCATGTTTATTTCAAATCACAGTGTCACCTATACATAAAATAAAAAAAAGAAAGTAACAATTGAAGGTGCAAATAAGAGCTTTCCCCAGCATTTGATCACTTGCCTCTGGTTAAAGCTGAAAATGTCCCCAGACTCGCCACACATAAAATTAATCAATGTAATCATTCAAAAATGACACAAATAATAATCTAACCGCACATCACAAACATCCTTTCAACAACACAGGAAGCTTATGTGGCCGAACAGAAAAATGAAACCTTAAATCCATCCACAAATTGTGCATTTTGAAAGCTGGGAGAATAGAAAATAAGAAAAAAAATATATATAAGTCAACAGCCATACAGAAACACACCACTTTAAATAGTTTTAAAAAAAGAGTATGTACTGCTACCACTTTATTTATTGTCGAACGGTGTGGAAATATTTTGCTTTTGCCAATGCGGTTTAATAGCAAGCTGTAACAGGACCACCAGCAAACCCGGGCATTGAGAGTTTGGTTGTCTAAAGTCAGAGCTTGCATGCATTGGGCTTATCTACTGGTGATCAATGTATAGCAGCCTTGACACCAAGACCTCTTAGACCCAACCTAACTGGCAGTGAACAAATAACTTACTGCTCAATTAGGAGAAACAAGTTCTTTAGTCATCATCGTCATCATCATCATCATCATCATCCTCTTCCTCCTCCTCCTCGTCTTCATCTTCGTCATCATCTTCAACCTTTGGTTTGGATTTGGCAGATGACGCCCCGCCGCTGTCTTTTCCCTTTTTACTGTAGTCCGCCACATCCTGAGAAAGCAAAAATGACATGAATTGACAACGGGACACAAAAAACCTTTTGAAAGAAGTCTCTTGTGCTCACCATGGCTGCACTTGATCAGATACAGTAAAAAAAGCAATATTGTGACAAGTTGTAATACATTTGAAAAATTTAACTTATTCCTGTGAACAAAGCCAAATGTTCAGCAGCCATCCATTCCTCCAGTCTGAGTCACATGATCCTTCAAAAATTATTCTAATATGCAGATTTGCTGCTCAAACATTTCGTATTAAATGTTGAAAACAGTTGTGCTGCTTAATTTGTGGAAACCTTTTCTTTGACCAGTTTTAAAAGTAAAAGCATTTATTTGAAACAAATCTTTACTCACTTTTAATACATTTTTGCTAAATAAAGTGCACACTATTGTTCAAAGGTTTGGGGTCAATTTAAAATAAAAATATTTAAAACTGGTCACTATTTTTAAAGTTGATAAAATAAAATAAAGTAATAAATTAAATCTTTGGATCACATTTCAATATCTATCTATATATATATATATATATATATATATATATATATATATATATATATATATATATATATCTATCTATCTATCTATCTATCTATCTATCTATCTATCTATCTATATCTATCTATATCTATCTATATCTATCTATATCTATCTATATCTATATCTATCTATATCTATATCTATATCTATATCTATATCTATCTATATCTATATCTATATATATAAAAAAAAAAAAAATAAAAAAAAAAAAGTTATAACTTGAAATATTTTGCATTACCATTAATATATGCATATAGTAATTCTATGGTTACCCCTAGTAGTCGACGAGATGAGGCTTAGAAGACCAAAATTGTATTAGTTGGAGATATACATATAAAAAAAATTAATTATTCCACAGGAAGTGAAGTCATGCAGTCCGTGAGGGACCGATCATTAACAGCAGGTCTGTAACTACACTATTTTAGGCAGGAAATCCAAACGTTCACCCATCAATCCACCTCAAATAAGGCTTATCATTTGAGTCGCAAACTACACTTGGCCGCTTGCGCTAACCTAAATAAATGCACGCTATTAGGCGCATGTCCAAGTGTTAGTGGCATCTAGAGTATTAGCGTGCTTACTGCATGACATGGAAGCGCCAGTGCAATCAATTGCATTTTTTCCTGATAACAGCGGAAACTCTGCATATACATGCCTCACAGACTTGAAATGTTTACTTTTAAATTAACCAATTTGAAAACTCTCATGTAATCTGTATTAAAAGGAGCATTCCTCTCCAAAGGCACTTCCACTGTACAGCGGGGATGGAGAGTCAGCATCATCAACATCTATCAGCTGACTGCCTCAGAAAACACTAGTTTAAGAAATCTCTTTTTTTTATATATAGATTTTGAAATGTGATCCAAAGATTAATTTATTACTTTATTTTTTTATTTTATCAACTTTAAAAATAGTGACCAGTTTTAAATATTTTTATTTTAAATTGACCCCAAACCTTTGAACAATAGTGTGCACTTTATTTAGCAAAAGTATACATACATACATATATATATATATATATATACATATATATATATATATATATATAAAAAAACGACCCCAGCATATATTTAAGTAATTAACCTTATACCATGGTCTGTGTGAATACATGATACTGACTGGACGGAAGGTGTGCAATAAAATCATTTATTGCACAGGCAGTTCCAACTCAGCTGAATTGCCGTTCTATATTAATGCGCCGTTTTCATTGAAGTGCCCACACATAGGCCTATGTCACAAAACATTCAGGAGCACAGAAACGTAACTCTGCCCCGTGATTTTAGTAATAAAATGTTAGTTTAAATGTTTAGTTGCTACATTATATTTCTCATCAACGAGGGGGGGGGTTGCATCATTATTTTAAAGTAATTAAATGCATACAGCTTCATGGTTAATGGAGACAGACGCAGGTATGCAGCTCTCTCGCTAGTTAATTTAAATAAATGCTTTAATTTGTTCATGCAGACAAGTATAATCTTTACCGCTGTCTCTGATTCAAAGCAGGCAAAATGCTAGATCTAATGAGTAACTGACGAAAATAACTGTCAGCGTCACCCTTCCGGTCAAATATTGCACCGCAAACATCAATAACAGCTTTAAGTGGTCAATGCCAGCCAATTACCGCCACTTCGTGTCAGGTGGTTCTTTGCCTCCACATGCATTAAAATCGTTTAATGCACAGCTAGCCATGGATTATCCCTTACATAACCGTGGGATTAGTTGACTAACGACTTGCATGAACGACTAGAAAAACCTCGTTGGGGCAGCCCCAAATTATTCATTCTTTAACCACTAGCCAAACTGTATAGAGGACAACATTTGAGAGGTCATTCTTCACCTTCTTATACTTGTCCTTCAGTTTGTTGGCCTTGGACAGGAAAGGCTGCTTCTCGGAGTCAGACAGATTGTTCCACATCTCCCCAAGTTTCTTGGCTACATCTCCAATGCCCAGGCTGGGATTCTGAGCCTTGATACTGGGCCTCTCCTCGGAACAGAACAGGAAAAATCCAGACCTGAAAAAGCAGAGAAACATTCAAGTACCTGAACCACATTTCTAGAGCTCATTTCAGGGACTCTGGATGGGATAGAGAACAGAAAACATACGGCGGCCGCCTTGGAGCATTGGGATCCTTCTTCTGCTTTCTGCTACCTTTCTTTCCGGGATTGAAGTGCATCATTTCCTGCTCATAACGGGCCTTGTCCTGTTTGGCCAGGTCGTCAAATTTAGTCTTTTCTTTTGGTGACATAGTCTGCAACAAATGACAGTGTTTCAAGATCCTAGCAGTAGCATTTTTATTCTTTCTGCATTGATTTCAGGATATAGACACCTACAGATAGGAATAACCCACTTACTTTCCACCTCTCAGAGCACTTCTTGGAAAATTCTGAGAAGTTAACCGAGACACCAGGGTTCTTCTTGTTGTGCTCTTCACGACACGTCTTCACAAAATAGGCATAGGCCGACATCTTGCCCTTGGGCTTACCTGGCTCACCTTTTGCCATTATTATGAAGCCACGCAAATAATCACCACACCTAGAAGTACACAGATAATTTAAGAAAAATAAAACAAGCATGCATGTTATTGAGAACCACACAAAGTGCCACAGTTTTCATTGAACATCAATGGGACGTCACATCCCTAGAGACTCTTTATACAGTGCAACAGTCCAGCCACTTTTTTCCCCAGCAGCCTTGGTCCTGGTAATATTTTTCACTTTAAGTCACCAGAAACGTCAAAATGGACAGTTTTTTTATGGAATATTGCAGTATTTTATTTAAGAGAGTTATCCCAGTACGTTTATTAATTAACGTGCCTTCATAAATCATAGGAAGATTGACTATTGTGTCATCCGCAGTGCTTCATGGGAGTGGGCAGGTGCTAAAGAGCTCTTTTGGTGCAATTTGTTTCAATGTTTTTGCAGAATCATAGGTAATGATTGATTTGAATTCATGTGGGATGATTGTGCATATATACATATATAAAAATGCGCATATAAATAAATTTTTTAGTTTTTATATATATATATATATATATATATATATATATATATATATATATATATATATATATATATATATATATATATATATATATATATATATATATATATATATATATATATATATATAAAAACACTTTTTTTTTTTTTTAATAGATATACACACGTTCTGCACATTGCTCCAAGCAAATTAAGGACAAACTACATTTTATTTTTTTAACCGTAATGCTGAAAATTATTGATTTCGCAAATAAGATGTCATTTAAAGGCGTGGCTAGTTTAAAGGCAGGCAATGTGTGAAGAGAGCAAATGACTAACCGCGTCTCCTCAATCAGACGCCATTCATTAAAATGGCCTCTATCAGCGGCGAGGAACAATGACTTGCACCCCCGTTTTCTCAAGAGACACTTCAAGGACATGGTTTAGCTAGAAACTTTAAGGTGGACATTTTAAAAGTCGTTTATTAAACACAATGTGCCGAGAGGCCAGCTTTTGCGAAGTTTTACCAGTTTCACACTGCACGCCAAATCCTACTACAGAGAAGGTTTAATGCATGAATATTAATTACGCACAGTGACGTTCGCCTCGCATAGCTAACTGATTGGTTGGTTGCCATGTACACGTAGTTAGAGGGGCGTTAAGGACACTCCGAATTAACGAATCATACTATAGTGAAGGCGTTCGTTGTAAAAAGGTTAAGTCACGCTGTAGAGAATTTACGTAGCAACGTCAGCCAATCAATTAATATTCATGAGCCAATCCTTCACCATAGTAGGATTCGCAAATTCGAGCCCGGCACAAACCCGTTTGCAACAAAGGCAGAGTCAAACCAGCCATGACTGGCATTGACTGTAAACAGCGCTTTAACGACTCAATGCCCTCTATAACCGGCAAATATGCAACACGATTAAACCATTACACGGCAAACACAGCGATTATACACTGTGCACTTCACGACAGCCTTTTAGGCCGTTTAGGAGCCCGTGGTTTGTTTGAAGCAGATTTTTATATCGCCAGCCATTTTAAAAGCATGTTCGTCGCTCAACTTCGGTTTAACCGACAAAAAAAAAAAAAGGTAGTTTTAATTGACTATAAAAAAGGAGAGCAAAATAGTTTAGAACGAAAGCAAAAAACACCACCGTTAACATTTCACTGTAAATCAGTTTATACAAGAAAAAAAAAAAAAACGTTAGTTATACATAAAGTATCGTTTGGGATACTTTATGTAAAAGGATTTAAATAATTAAAATAAGATTTTGACAAGAATACTAGGCCACAATTAATGGTTTAAAATGTAGAGCTTTATAGATACCTTCTTATAATGTTTGTCCTGTCGTCTGTTCTCCTCAGTCAGTCACACTAACGGCCTCGCGCTTCCTCTCTATAGAAGACCACACAGCCTCGCGCTAGCTCACTACGAGACCTGCCTGATTGGTTAGTCCCGGAGCGCATTTAAAACAGCCTCCACAACTGTGGATTGGTCAAACGATCTTACATATACATGAGTCGAGTGCCGTGATTGGACAAAAGCCGAGGACACACCCCATTATTCAAAAACAAGGCGGGAATTGCTGTCAAAACAACCTAAGTTAAAAAAAGTCTATAGCAAACCACGTGTGAGCGTGAACTACGGCCAGTACAGAGCACTATCTAGAGAAACTATATTCAGTAATTGAAGACTGCATACTGTACAATGTTTAGGACGTGATAATACTGAGTAAAGGAGTAGAAATTAGGGTAGTTTGGCTGCCATATGAAAACGAGGATGGCCTACATGAAGAGAAAGATGGTAAGAAAATGAAAATAATGTGAAGGTACTTTTAAATTAAAGTCAAACTCGAATCCCTGTGGATTAAATAATTTTATTTCTCCACAACCATGTAGCTAGTGTCAAGAGTGAGAAGAATTGTATTATTATAAGTATTTATCTTATATGTACTTAGAACCCAACCTTTAAAATAACTAAATGTAAGTAACCATATTTTGTCTAAATAAAATACATTTTGCAGATGGAAAAAATGAGACGGAAATGAGATATAATGGACCAGAAGCAGCAGATATAAAAACAGTTTTGTAAGATATTTGTTTTCCTTCATACAAGAAAATTCAGTGTTTAACATTAACATACACAATTATTACAAATTTAAGCTTACAAAAATTAGCTTACATTATAAAAATTTATATAAAACAAATAAAAAATTGGTATTACAAACACATTTAGAAAATAAATGCATAAATGTATGGATTAGGCAACTTTTAGTAATTCTTATGTCATAGTAATATTGAAATGCATTTAAAATAATAGTTTATCTGAAGGTGGCAGTTTGTGTAAAATAAGTCACTCACTACAAGAGAGCAAATTTATGCACATATTTTATATTATGCATGATTCTGAATTATATTACGTTTTAATTAGTAGTAATTCTTGTAGGCAATAAAAGAGCAAGAACACTCTTGCCAAAGCCACTAGAATATTCAGGCATTTCTGTTTGTTTGTTTTGTTGTGGAATACATTTTTAATTACAAAATTCAAAAAAAAAAAAAAAAAAAAAAAATCCTCTATTCTCCTGGAATATGCTTGAAACCCATGCCATGATGAAGGTCAGATGTTAAATTCAACAACCAAATTTGAAATTTTATTTTCTCTCCCCAAATATGTGAAAAAATCAAAATACCCTTCACAAAGTTATGCATAGAAAACTCATAATATGGAGGAAAATGTTTGTTGAACTGTAGTGCTTTGTGATTCAGCCAGTGGCTTTATGGCCTTTAGAGGGCACTAATGACCAAATGCTCAGACTGTAGTCTGCATTGGCATGCCTTCATGCTCCGAGGAAGAGGAGAACGAATGTGATGAAGCTGCATCTCGTTTGAGCTCCTCCACTCTCTTCTGCAACTCTGACTTCAGGACCAACAACTCCTTCAGACTCTGATGAACAGGAACCTGACAACAGGAAAAAAGAGCCTATAGTTTCACATCAGAACATTTACAACATTTGTAAAATTTCTATTAAGTTAAATAAATCATAAAAGTAAAAATTAAGGTCCAATTAAAATGTATATATAAGTAAATACATACAAATGTCAAATGTATCACTAAATAACGCATTGATAAATCATTGTATTGCATTGCTTTCTGACCTGAGCAACCAAGTTCATTGGCTGCTCCCAAATATGAAATATCCAATGGCATTTTTTAACTGCATTGTAAATCAAATGTAGCACGTTTATATAGAAAAACATTGCAGTGGAATGCAAAAACGTGCCCCTTACTCCATTGAGGAGTACAATAATGATCATTTCCAAACAGGTTTCCCAAACACTACCCCTTCACACAATACAAAAATAAAGGTTACTAAACATAAAAAAAAAAAAATTCTAATTAAAATGTATATACAAATAAATGCATACAATGGTGTTCAAAAGTCATAAGACCACAAAAATGTGGAATTAAAATCCCATTAATAATTGGAAAACGAAAAACATTTCAGGATTTTTAGTGCAGCCTGAGTAAATAATATATCATAAATAAAATCTAAAGTATTACTCTGTAAGGATTCCTATTTATGGTTTTATATATACACTGCCGTTCAGTGTATATGAACGGCATTTATAATGTTACAAAAGATTCTATTTCAAATAAATGCTGTTCTTTTGAACTTTCTTTTAAAAACCATTAAACATCTTACCGATCCCAAACTTTTGAACGGCAGTGGCACACAAAATCTACATGCCTTCTGTCGCCTGATTGATATAGTTTAAACTAAGAGGACTTTTAATATAATTCTAAAAATGTTCATTTTCAGTTTCTGCTGTGAAATCTTCACTGACTTTTATAAAGTAAACATAACTTTTACATTGTTAGTAATATTTCAAGATTAACACTTACTGGACTGAAGCAACTTCACATATCATATTACTAAGACATATTATTGAGCGCTATAGTGTCTACTGATATGTATGCATTTTATATACACAGTATACACAATACACATTTTTAGCTATATAAATATATGGACAAATGTATATTAATATTATATATAAATATTAGCAACTGCAGATGTTTTCCTTCTCAAGTATGATGTCTCAAATATGATCGGCAACATATCATGGACTGAATGTATGGACTTTTTTTCTTTTCTTTTTTTAAATATTTTGTCTAAAGGTTCAATAAATAAGAATTTTCTGACTATTATTTCATATGTCAGGCTTTATGGGTTAAAATCAACAAGTCCACAAAATAAATTTTCACCTACTTCCACTGAAACAGATTTGGAATAATGAGTTATTAAACATATTGCGTAAACCATCTTCTTCCGCATCCCCTGCTCACCTGTGGCCTCATGCGAGGGTTCCAGCGTACATAATAACTGACCCAAAGCTCTAGATGTCTCAGACTGGCTACCGGATATAAAACATGGTGCTCGTAGTTCACATACAGCGGGTTGGTAAACTCCTCAAGCTGGCTGTTCACATATGACCATAGAGACACGGTCTTACTGTAAACCTCCTGCACAATCAGAATGGAACGACATGAGGGTGAGTAAATCATGACAGGATTACTTTAAGGGCCTGTTTACACTTGGTCACTTCATGTGTTTTTACTGATTTGTTAAAACGGTTCCATTTACACTTGGCCACATAAATGTCTCCGCAAAAGAAGTTGAATCCAACTCCTCAATTCCCGTACTATATGCAAATTGAATGGGACATCAACGAAAGCAACAGCTATGAGCTGCATTTTATTTATCATCAGCTAATTTCAACATCAAAGACCGCAGTAGGAGAGAGAGCAGAATCAGCACTGGTAAGATCATTTAGTCTCACTACTTTTAATGAAGATGATTCTGTTTTGAGTAGAGATGCACCAATTGCAATTTTCTTGGCCGATTTCTGATTTTTTGTAAGTGTGACAGATTTTTGCTGATTCCAGTTATCTTTCTATGAGCTATACTTGCAGCATATACAAACAAAAATCTACTTCAATGCAAAAAATTATTTTCATAAAAACTACAAGTAAAAAGTCAGTAATAAAATAAGAACAAATAAATTGCAAACAACAGAACAAATAAATGCAATAGAATAAAGAGATATATGAAATAAACATGGCTTTAAGTTTTTCAGGTGGGTCTAACTGTAGTATTCAGGTAAGAAATACTACAGAAATGAAAGCAATCTAATGTAAAATAACACTGGATAGTCTTCATTGTACAAATGTAAAACTTAATGCTAACAATTAAAGTTACAAAAGTTATTCAGTCAAGAGTGGAGAGTGAATGTTTTTGTCTTTTGTTCTTTGATTAACATGACAGACAGCAGCAGGACAATTAGGCTGCTGTCACTTTAAGAGATTATGCATGGATCTATTATACAAATATCCAACTAATATATAATTATCTAACTATTTACATTCCAAAACTGAATGTTTAACTGAATACTTGCCAAGATCTGCATTTTGACATAATTTTGTATGTATTTGACTCTTTAAATGTGCAGTGTGTAGTATTTATGAGGATCTATTGACAGAAATGCAATATAACATGCATAACTATGTTTTCAGTGGTGTATAAAGGACCTTACATAATGAACCATTATGTTTTTATTACCATAGAATGAGCCATTTCTGTCTCCATACACCGTGGGTAACAGTGAAGACGCCATTTTGGGCCGCCATGTTTCTACAGTAGCCCTAAACTAAACGGACAAACTGCTCTACAGAGCGCTAGCTACTCTCTGCTGTCTCAGATGACGTCATCTTTGTCCTGTGTCAGCCACCGTAACCTCTCCATGTGCTTCGAAAGGTAGGGGTGAGCGGTGGGCGTTTGCACTTCGCAACCTCGCCGCTAGATGCCCCTAAAATTTTAAATTTAAACGAAGTGAGCCACTCATTTTGGTACTTGCAACTTTCAAGCTGTTTGAAAGGTGGCTTTATTTGCTCTCCACTTACATAGATCAGTGGTGCGCACGCTTTTGCTGTGAATAAGTAAAATTAAATTATGTGCAATACAAGCACTATTTAACTGGAGCGAATGAGATGAGCGAGTGAGAGGGTGTGCGTCACTTCGCCGTCAGAGAGAAGAAATGCGAGAAGCGCAGCTGACGTTATTGCCTGTGCAGTTGGCAAAAAAACAGACAGACTCGGAATGGGAAGACTGGTCTGGGCTGAGCATGCAGAAAATGGCCTGATTCCGGTCCCTGGGCGGTCCAGTGCATCTCTAGTTTAGAGCGTCTGCGACTTACTTTCAGTTTCATTTGCAGCAGTTTACATGTCAGCTTGCTGAAGAGATACTCAGCTACTCCTCTGTGGTGATGTGCATCGCAGTAGCGCTGTCATATCTCACCATAACATGTCATATAGTCTATAACACGCTCTCACATGTTTATTTTTTACTATTCTGGGAGGAGTAAAATGTACATATGTGATTTCAACAACCAGAAGCATGTACATTTGTTCAGTTTCATCTGGAAAGAGTCTCAAATCACCTCCTGAAGTGGTTTGAGCGATCAGATTTAAATACGTTTTGAAGGGCATTCACACATGGTCTTTTCACAATCGGACAGCTCTCCGCTCAGAGAAAACACATGACGTGACGAGGTGTAAACAGGCCCTTAAACCAAGTGACATAAATGCACATAACAGCTGCATGCATCCGTCCTTGCCTTCGAGACTCGTTCTTGCTCACTGTTGTAGAGAAATGTCCCAAACAGACAGCTGTAGAGGTGATCAAGCACCGTGATGAGAAACAGCTCATTGAATTCAAATGCAGAGGGAAACTAGGGAGATAACAAAAGAAAAAAAAAACATTTAAAAGAGTGATATAATAATATTGTATAAAAAAAATTATTTTTACCCAACTCCACTATCCACTTTTTCCTCACCTGTCGTGTCATTTGCCAGACACAGTCGATGAACTGCACAAAGAGAGGCGAGCGCTCAGAGTTTGCGTGATTCCCATCTCCATGTCCCACACGCTAACAGACAGAGGTAGAGAAAGATACAGTGAGATGTTAGTACATGTTCAATGCAGTATGTGTTTTTCCATATATGCAGAATGCTACTGACCGAAGCAAAGCGGTGTCCGAAGCTCAGCCATTCCTTCTCCAGCAGCACCTGGAAGCCCCTGAGCGAACGGTAGTGTGCGTCCAGCATGAGCATGGCCAGAGAGGTGAGCTGAGCCGTGCGGTCCCAGCCATCACTGCAGTGCACCACCACTGACGTCTTACCCGACTCGATTCGGTCCGCGATGCGAACCGCGCCTGCTAGCAAGAGCTACAAAGAAAATATGACTGTTGTACCTTTAAAAAATACTTTTTATTTCTACATTTTTGTTATTATTTGAGCAACCTAAATATGAGAAAGACAAACGTAGTGTAACTGCAAACTGTTAGTGATAAACAGAAACTTTTAACCTGTAAAAGGTGCTGTATGTAAGTTTTTGATTGTACTAAAGCATAAAAAAAATACCATAATATGTTTGCAGAGTTTTAGAACCATGTTAAGTTCACATACTCGTTTCACTGAAAAACAAAGCTACAGCCAGTTATTTTACTTTGAAATGTGCGTTCCGTGTCGGAATGTCTGTTTTTGTTTTGGTCTGTGTGATCCCACCCGCTGCCAATTTAGTATTTACCCAATAGTATTTCGACACCCTGGGTTGCCAGTTGGCGGAAAACACGAGGAATACTGAATCTGTTTTTGTGCAAGTGAGATGAGTAAATGCTTATATTTAGTCCAGAACTTCAATAACCATCATGTTAACAAAGCACACACAACACCTCTGCACTTACTCCTGATTTCTCTCAACATGGGACAGGAGTGCTGTCAGTCAATAAATGAGAAAAAGTAACTAAACTAGTAAAGTAATGCGTTTCTTTACTAGTTACTTGAAAAAAAGTAATCTGATTATGTAACTTGCGTTCTTGATGTGAACAAGCCTTAATACAATTATTCTTTACTGCTTTTCTTATTTTCTTACTTAAGAAAAGACATTTTGTATAATACTTCTTAAGAATGTTAGCTTTTTTCTTAAGATTGATCTTAAGACAAAACTTAAGAAGAATTCTTAAGAATCTTCTTAAAAATTACCAATAACTTCTTTAAATTAGGATAACCTCCACCTTGTGTTAAATTCACAAATGTAAGATGTTTATTGAATTTATTGGGTTGTTTCAAATTAATTGTTGCAATTAAGCATTGCAACATAACACTAGCTACATTTAATATATAAGGAATTCTTAATACTTCAGCATACCAAGACATTTTGGACAATTTCATGCTCCCAACTTTGTGGGAACAGTTTGGGGATGGCCCCTTCCTGTTCCAACATGACTGTGCACCAGTGCACAAAGCAAGGTCCATAAAGACATGGATGAGCGAGTTTAGAATGGAGGAACTTGACTGCACACAAGTCCTGACCCCTACCCGATAGAACACCTTTGGGATAAATTAGAGCAGAGTCTGCAAGCCAGGCAATACAATGTATACTACTACTACTAGGGATGTGTATGAGTTTTCTGAAGTGACACCAATGATTGGTCAATATTATGCATGACCTAACACTTTGCTAAATTTGAAAATACACCACAATAAAAAAATGTGATAGAGTACTGAACTCCTATCAAGCCAGTCTCATCAAAAACAGTGTGCACTTATGATTATTACAGTAATTTGCAGGTGGAGGAAAAAAGCGACCTTTGAAGTGTTTTTCATTGAGTTGATCAGCGTGTCTTCTGCAATAACCGTAATATAATTAGAGAAGACCAAAGCCTGTCATTTTCTTATAATGGAAAAAAAAATTCTTAAGAAAATATCTGAACTATTTTTCAAGAATTTTACTTGAAAAAGGAACATTCTTATAAACGTCTTGGAATTTATCTTAAGAAATTCATCTTTCTTAAGAAGATTTTTGTGAATCCAGCCCCAGACTTTAACAAGCCTCTTAAACTAAATGCACAACAGCCAATGAATTGTTTGCTTGTAAATTAAAGTGAAAGAAACATTTTAAAACATAGAAGACAGAATAGAAACATCAATGAACATTCATGAGTATGAAAGTCAGGATATAATGACCACCTGATTCGATCATGGCTTCAAAACGAACGTGGTGTAGAGACATAATCCAGATTCTCACCCTGATATATTCTAGCCAGTGCGTAGAATCCACAGATGAGAACCAGTGTTGTTGGTCGATGGCAGGATACACCACCTCCTTGAGTTTCCTCAGGGATTCTCTCATCACGTGTATGTTGGGGATCTCCAGAAAGTTCAGCTCCACATTGATGTAGAAACTCTCATTCTCATATCCTCCATCTTTAGCCTATAAAAGTGGAGCCACATATAAGTAATTCCAGAAAATTTGGTACAGTAGTGTGTTTGTTGCTGGCACAAGATCTATGAGTTTTCTATTATTCCTTTCATTACAATACTGAACTGAAATAGAACTGAACTTCTAAAAAAAATGTTCATAAGTCTGGTCTTGACCTCCTTACAAGGCTTGGCTAATTCCAATAACATGCCATATTAATCTAAAGTGGATGAGATTCTATCTGAAGGAAGAGTTTCTTAATAATAACTGGTAATATATATATAAAAAAATTTTTATTTCTAATGGTCATTAATTGACGCTAAAGGGAGCAAGGATATATCATTTAAATTGATTCAATTAATCCATCCTCGCGTCTTTTCCTTGCGTCCTTCCCTCGCATCCTGAAGGGCTGGAGCTAAGACATGAGGAAAGGAAGCTAGGAAAGGAAATGAGGATGTACAAATAAGAACTGAGAAGCACCCACTTAATTCAGCAATAAAAACAAAAAAGAAACACAATTGTGATGTTTATCTAAACAAATTTTTACTTATTAGTGTGGTTTAATAGGATCATCAAAGGTCAGCAGCAGAAACAATGGTTAGTAAGTTGTGTAATTGAAAATATTTAATTATTGCAGGTTTGCATAATATTCTAAGTTTTCATTTTACTGTTTTTATTCATTTTGAGGAATGTTTTTTGCAAGTAAAATGAGTAAATGAATTTAGTCTAGAACTACAATAACCATCATGTTCACACAGCGGACACAACACCTCTGCACCTTAATCACGATTTCTCTCAACATGGGACAGGAGAGCTGTCAGTCAATACATGGGAAAACAAAGTTACTTATGTTACTTACTTGAAAAAGTAACAGATATTTTGTTGTAAATTTCAAAGTAATGTTACTTTACACATTACTTGAAAAAAGTAAGTTACATGTAATGTGTTACTCACAACATTGGCTGTACTATTTGTTTTTTAAAACACAGTTTCTTACTTTGTTTGTGTCAGCCACAGTGCATTGGCGAGCATCAAAGATGCAGAGCTTGTGAGACTGAGCATTGGCGTCGAGTATCGTCTGAAGGTACCGTTCATCTTCCCTGCAGCGGCGGTCTGACGGACCCACCTGTGGCTGACCGCAGCGCACAATAGCAGCCTGACTCTCAGGGTGAATCCAGGACAGCACCTGAGGAATGTGATAACGTTTAAGAAGATGGTCATGACAGAACAAATAAAATAGCGTTTAATATTTAAAATCATGGTTAAATTGATGGGTTATGATTGGTTACTGCAATGTGATAAATCCTGTCTCTCATTTGTGTGCGTGTTCCGCATTTGCATATCGGTCTGAATTTATACAATTTTAAAGAAAAAAAAGAGAGACTGACTTTAGGACCCAGTGGAACATATTATCTTTTTTCCATAAGAGGTCGGCAAAGACACCCAATGTAAGATATTTTGAGCTGAATTAAAAGAGTTATAACAATTTATTTTAAATTTAAGTTGAAATAATGTGAAGAATGTGCTTAAATTACTATTCATTTATTATTTATTGATACAAATCTAGTAATTTAAAGGTAAATAAGATAAAAAAAAAAAAAAAAAACTCAAAAAGCATTAAAAAATAGAAAACAATATTATCAAAATTAAATAAAATAAGCTTTCTGGACAAAGAAAAAATGAAGTATAATTTTAGGGTTTCGGGTCATTTTGACCCACAAGGGAAGGATTTGTCACAAAGTGCGAGGGAATGATGAGGGTTAAACTAGATCCTAGGTTTTTCAAATAAAAATAAATCTTCTTACAGGGAAACGCCGTTTGGCCCTAAAGGCCGCCACTCTCTTCAGTTCGTCCTCTGTGACGTTTGAAGGCAGGACCAGCAGAGCCGGATACGTCTCACACACCTCATAACTGCTGTTCATTTTACTGATGATCCAGCTCTCGTTTGGAAGACCCTGTCATCACCCACAACATCCACATCAGCTACATCAGAACATACTGTAATACCAAAATAATTTCCTATCCTGATACATATATTTTGCATATGGTGAGTGGTGATGACAGTTTTTACCTGTCTCTTGTACTCAGCGATTGGGTCGTAGATCTTCCAGCCATCTTCTGGAAATGTCTCTCGGTATTTAAAGGCAAAGAGAGGCTGAGGGGAAAAAAGGAATGTGTATCATTAAACACACTGAAACATCTTCAGCTAGTGCGCTATGATGTACAGCACGTCCTTACACAAGTGTCACATATGTGAGTGTTTTCTAGAAGTCGTACCAGGTTGTGGGAGAGAGGGAATGCATACTTTGACATTATTTCAAACACCTCCAAATTGCTCTGTCCCTCCTTCTTGTACGCAAACCGGGGGTTTCTCAGGTCCTGTGAACAGAAATAGTAATATTTAAAAGTGTGTGCGAGAGAATAAAAAGAAGCTAAGACAGAAAAGGGAAGGGGCCAAGTATGGAAGCTTGTTTCCACCACAGAATAAAAATTAAAAAAGGTAATTGCGACTTTATCTCTCGCAATTCTGACTATAACTCACAATTCTGACTTTATAACTCGCAATCGTGTTTTTATCTCGCAATTCTGACTATAACTCACAACTGTGTTTATTTCTCACAATTCTGACTTTAAAACTCGCAATTGTGTTGATATCACGCACATCTGAGAATAAAAGTCAGATTTGCGAGATGTAAACTCTCAGTTGTGAGGAAAAAAAATCTGAATTGTGAGGTGAAAAGTGAAATTTACCTTTTTTTATTTTTTATTCAGTGGCAGAAACAAGCTTCCATGGGACAAGAGCCAATAAAGGGTGGAAAAGAAGAAAACAGATTTGTCCTTTGCCTTGCAGACTATCTCAAGTCCTTGAGTGTTGTCTCCGTGACTCTGAACAGCGATAGACTCCAGTCTGCTTACGGCTCCAAGATTCACATCCAGCACAAATGGAGAATCCTTTCGCAAACACAGACTGAACATTAATAACCAATCAAAACATTTGTGCTGGTTGAGATCTGAGAAAACACTCTGGAATAAAATCACTAATTTAAATCAATCTACTAAGACAGTAACTCAACAGAAACTCAGTACACTAGTGTTCAAAAGTTTGGAATAATACAAATGTTTTAATGTGTTTGAAAGAAGCCTCTTATGCCCACCAAGGCTGCATTTATTTAATCAAAAATACAGTAAAAACACTAATATTGTGAAATATTATTACAATTTAATAAATAATAGTATATTTTAAAATGTTATTTATTCCTGTGAGAATCCAAAGCTGAATTTTCAGCAAATTGTTTTATTGAAACCTCTTCAAATATTACAATGTTTATATGTATTGAAACATCAATATTTTTGACAATACTACTTTGTGGAACGTTCCAAGCACAATATTTTGACCCAAAATGTGAGGCGACACCACAGTCGGCCTTTGTTGCCGCTAGTTCTAGCTGTAAAAATAAGTAGAAGAGTGTGTTTACCCGTGTCAGGCTCTTAAAGTAGAGCTTGTAATCAGTGATGGTTAGAGTCCCTCTCACAACCCCAGAGAATGGACAGATATACATGACATCTTTGACTGTGAAAACACCACAGTATACAAAGGTTATCTACCATTGATGTGCATAGGTGTGGAAGACCAATTCCATTCACTTGTCTAAACTATACTGCCTAAAAAGGACAACAATAATATTTTAAGCCTTGTCCACTGACCTTGTGACCTAAATGTTAACCTATTATGTCATATTATGTTTAGCTTGCTATGCTTCGTGATGGTTCTGTACTGTTACATCGGGTAAAAAGATGCTAAACAATGAATGCGCACGTTAAGGTTCTTACCAATAGCCTTTATGGTTTCTCCAGTAACACGTGGAGCCTCCTCCATCTGAGCCTGCTTATTTCCTTCTCTGAGTGCCTGTCACACATGGGAATACACACCTTTTTGATATGATTACATGCACATCATTTTCCGATTAAGCTTTTATTCTGATAAGATGTTTACATGGTCCTATTGGAATATTCCTGTATAAGCATTATTCAGATAAACATGAACATTTTCAGATATTCTGAACAAGTTATTTAAAGCATCCAAAAGTCTGATTAATACAGGCAATATGCCAACTGTCTTATTTGGATTTCTAGAATCTTGAATATTGGCTTTTTGCAATTAGGTTAATGTGTCTTACATAATCAGAATATGTAAAACTTGCCACCATTTTAGGTTCAAGTGTTTTTGATTAGGTTTGGAGCTAAACTATGCAGGACAGTGAACCTCCAAGAGCAAGGTTGAAGACCTCTGGTCTATGGGATATTTCCATGTCCACCGTACAAGCGGTGTGGAAAAAGTTCCGTTTTTAAAGGCCCGCTGAAGTGCCTTGTAACGTGCAGCATTATTCAATGTGTTGACATAATTTCCACTGAAACAGGAAGACAGGGCAGGACATATCAAACAGCTCTTCCCTTTTTTAAACTAGCCAATAGCGTTTAGTTTATATCACAGCTAGGTAAACACTGTTTATCCGATTGGAATCTGATCTAAAATTATTGACTGTCCACATTGTGTATCGCAACTGTTCAGATCCAATTTGTGTTTCCCATCCCGCTGTATAAAATCAAGCACCTAGGCATGCAGACGCTTCTACAAACATTTGTGAAAGAATGGGTCGCTCTCAGGAGCTCAGCGAATTCAAGCGTGGTACTGTGATGGGTTGCCACCTGTGCAATAACTCCATTCGTGAAATTTCCTTACTACTAAATATCATGGTCAACTGTTAGTGATATTATAACAAAGTGGAAGCAATTGGGAACAACAGCAACTCAGCCATGAAGTGGTAGGCCACGTAAAATCACAGAGCGGGGTCAGCGCATGCTGGGTGCACAGAAGTCGCCAACTTTCTGCAGAGTCAATAACTACAGACCTCCAAACTTTGTGTGGCCTTCAGATTAGCTCAAGAACAGTGTGTAGAGAGCTTCATGGAATGGGTTTCCATGGCCAAGCAGCTGCATCCAAGCCTTACATCACCAAGTGCAATGCAAAGCGTGGGATGCAGTGGTGTAAAGCATGCCGCCATTGGACTCTAAAGCAGTGGAGAGGTGTTCTCTGGAGTGACGAATCACGCTTCTCTGTCTGGCAATCCAGTGGACGAGTCTGGGTTTGGCAGTTGCCAGGAGAACGGTACTTTCCTGACTGCATTGTGCCAAGTGTAAAGTATGGTGGGGGTGGGGGTGGGGGGGGGATTTGATGGATTTGCTCAAAATGGATTTGCTGTTCACACTTGATAAATCTGATATGCACAAAAATCAGATTTGGACTGACAGTCTGAACAAGGCTTTGCAAAATACACACACACAAACAAAATCAAACAAATGAAAAATACCTCTCAGATACAGAAATACTCTGTATGTGGTTTCCTTTCCACCACTCCCAAACTTTAAGTTCTCTCTCTGCCTAAAGCAAACAGCCGGTCCAACGTTTAAGGCTGTAAACTAAATGCGGAAGGCAGGGCTGTAATTTAGAGTACTAAAGAAAATCTCACAGTATGAAGAGAAAACTACTGATTTTCTCACGAATTCAGCAAGAGCAAAATATTTGAGATTCATATTTGTGGATGCTTTCGTTAACTTTGACAGAAGGGGATATGCATTTCACATAGCTAAAATACACTGAACAACTCAGTAAACCCAGAGCAACATTCTGGCAACCATGTACAACACCCTAGCATCTTAATGGTGAATTTAGCACCAGTAACTAGTAAAAATCTTGTCTATATGCAGTATGATATAAAATCACAGTATGCAGTATCATATATCATAACATATGCAGTGTGATAGATCCAATGAACCACAAGTCAACATTTGGCCCTGAAAAAGCTGTTTCTGTGTGCAAACTGCTGACAACAAGCAGTGGGGAGTACAGAGGGATGAGATGAGGGCTCGTGGGTCTGCTCCACCCACAGTGATGGAACTGTTTGGCAGTTTCATGGACACAGACGAATCAGAGAATTCAGTCATTCTGTTAAGGTCCAGCTGCAGGACAATGACAGCACTGTGGAATTCAACAGGCTTGACCTTCACCAAGACAAAAGATCTATGGAGATCTGTTCAGCATTATGCTAATAAAGCCCTAGAAAGATGGCACGGGGTGGGGATATTTCATAATGGCATATGAGTCAAAACATCTGTATTATCCCTCTCACATATTCAGTTATCTGCTATATCAATAAGGCAGAAAAGGCATATAGCAGACTTAAATACAACTCATGCTCTTTCGACAGCATCTCCGGCAAAAAAACATAATTTACTGTGTAAAAACGAACTAAAAATGTGTTCACAGTAATAAATCTAAAATGCCTTTGCCTGCAAGCATGCAATTCAATTATATCCAAATATTACTAGTGCATTTGTATGGACAACAAAATGATGGTAAATATAAAAATAAAAAAAACAGTTCATTATAATATAAGCAGACAATGCAAGAAATCCACATTTAAGTTTGAGTTCCACATTCAAACCCAACAAAAACTTGAGTTTGAAATCTCATGTTTTGATGTAAACAGACAGACAGACAGATAGATGACAGATGGATGGATGGACAGACAAACAGAGAGAGAGAGACAGATATGTCCATCTATCTGTGTTTGTCTGTCTCTCTCTCTCTCTCTCTCTCTCCTAAAGGATTATTAGGAACACCTGTTCAATTTCTCATTAATGCAATTATCTAATCAACCAATCGCATGGCAGTTGCTTCAATGCATTTAGGGGTGTGGTCCTGGTCAAGACAATCTCCTGAACTCCAAACTGAATGTCAGAATGGGAAAGAAAGGTGATTTAAGCAATTTTGAGTGTGGCATGGTTGTTGGTGCCAGACGGGCCAGTCTGAGTATTTCACAATCTGCTCAGTTACTGGGATTGTCACGCACAACCATTTCTAGGGTTTACAAAGAATGGTGTGAAAAGGGAAAAACATCCAGTATTCGGCAGTCCTGTGGGCGAAAATGCCTTGTTGATGCTAGAGGTCAGAGGAGAATGGGCCGACTGATTCAAGCTGATAGAAGAGCAACTTTGACTGAAATAACCACTCGTTACAACCGAGGTATGCAGCAAAACATTTGTGAAGCCACAACACGCACAACCTTGAGGCAGATGGGCTACAACAGTAGAAGACCCCACCGGGTACCACTCATCTCCACTACAAATAGGAAAAAGAGGCTACAATTTGCACAAGCTCACCAAAATTGGACAGTTGAAGACTGGAAAAATGTTGCCTGGTCTGATGAGTCTCGATTTCTGTTGAGACATTCAGATGGTAGAGTCAGAATTTGGCGTAAACAGAATGAGAACATGGCTCCATCATGCCTTGTTACCACTGTGCAGGCTGGTGGTGGTGGTGTAATGGTGTGGGGGATGTTTTCTTGGCACACTTTAGGCCCCTTAGTGCCAACTGGGCATCGTTTAAATGCCACGGCCTACCTGAGCATTGTTTCTGACCATGTCCATCCCTTTATGACTACCATGTACCCATTCTCTGATGGCTACTTCCAGCAGGATAATGCACCATGTCAGAAAGCTCGAATCATTTCAAATTGGTTTCTTGAACATGACAATGAATTCACTGTACTAAAATGGCCCCCACAGTCACCAGATCTCAACCCAATAGAGCATCTTTGGGATGTGGTGGAACGGGAACTTCGTGCCCTGAATGTGCATCCCACAAATCTCCATCAACTGCAAGATGCTATCCTATCAATATGGGCCAACATTTCTAAAGAATGCTTTCAGCACCTTGTTGAATCAATGCCACGTAGAATTAAGGCAGTTCTGAAGGCGAAAGGGGGTCAAACACAGTATTAGTATGGTGTTCCTAATAATCCTTTAGGTGAGTGTATATAAAAAAAAAGAAGAAACACAGATAGATGGATGGACAGATAGACAGGCAGAGAGACAGACATGGATGGATGGATGAATGGATGGGTAGATAGACAGGCAGACAGATCCCTATCCAATTCCAGTGCCATTTTCTAATTGGCATAACCACACATGGTAAAGATAACATCTCGTTACTAGTGACAACAAACTTGCGACAAGTGAAACAGAAGCATGTGTCCAACACAACAGTGTAGCAACTGAAACCATCGCCATGAACAGTACCAGGGTTCAATGATGGGGAGAAACTCAAATTCATGTTTGGGGTAGCTAGTTAATATTGCCAGGGGATGACTGACTGGATGATGCATTCACATTCAGGTCCACTATTTTACTACCATCTACAGCTTGATTTTGGGGGGCTGAGGTGAAGAAGGTATTTCATGAGCAAACAGCTGGGAAAAGAGTGAGAAGAGGAAAAATGTTAAATAGCATTTAACCCTATTTTTGGTTTTTTTTTGCATGCAAGTGTCTTGAAACTATCTATTTCTGTTTGAAAGTTAGCAATCATGTTGTTAAATTGTTAATAGAGTCACACACACACACACACACAGAAAGACTTGCCGAAGAGGGGGCAGTCTGTTGAGGGTCACTGTCCGAGAGAAATCCTTTAACCTCCACATCACAGTCCTGCACCAGAGAAACACCACAACACCACAGAAAAACAGAGATCGGTGAGGAAAGAGAAAGAAAAAGAGCAGTGCATGTAACCACACCAGAAAGATTGTGGAAGTGCAATCATTTCAAGAAACTACGAGAACTACAAGCTTTCATGCAGGTGTAAAAAGGACAAAAGGGCTTTATATTTTTCCAGACGTTTACATTAATTTGACATGATGATAATTTGACATACGACCCCTTTATAGAAGCAAAACAGAAATCAATCAGAGGTTCTGCATGATTAACAGAAGTAGAGCTCAACTCATGAGAGATCAATGTTTGAAGTATCTTTGCTTTTTCCATAGATGCATTATAAAATTGGACCTGTGTGTGGACTATAATCAAAGTCTTGCGAAATCATACAATAGCTTTGTGTGAGGAACAGACCAAAAAGTTATTCACATAAAATGTTGACATCCAACCAAGCTCTCCTGGCCATGTTTATGAGAGAAGTATGACGTCTGATTCATAAACTAATTGTTCATTTGAGTACATATTTTCAGTGAATCAGCTCATCTAGTTCATAAAACTGGTCTGAATGATTTACAAATCTGTTATTGTGTTCAACAGACTTAATTATCTGGTTTACAGCACGCTTTTTCAGTCTGTTCCTCACACAAAGCTCATATGATGTCAGATGTCCTTCCAGCAAGAGTTGTCTGCACTATTTTTTATGATTCTTTTATGGTTCTAGGATATGGCCAGGAAAAAAATTTACCTTTTGTGTTCCACCATAAGGGTTTTGTAACCAAACCAGGAGTAAATAATGACAGAAATGTATTTTTCATGTGAAATACAGCATGTCAGCAATAGTGGAGACTTGATAAAATAACTTCATCAGCAATGTTCTGATCCACTGTGGTTTCATGACAAAAAAAACAGCAGTTGTCTGAAGCGTGCTGCTTCTTGCAAAAGAGTGTATAAACTAAAAACACTGGGTGGAGATCTCTGGCAATGTATAAACAGAAAAACAAAAACCTGTTTTGAGTTAGTGAGCATTTACACATTTTGTCATATTGTTTGCTTCAGTGTGAAATCTACTACCTCTACATACTGCCAAACAGTGATGAAATATAAGTTTAAAAAAAAAAAAAAAAAAAAAAACACATATACACACACACGAAAGCATGAATAAATCAAGGCACAGATGTGTCATGAGTATCCACAAAACAAAAGAAAGCAGATGTGTTCTCTGTAAAAGTAATGCGAACTGAAAGAGATCTGAATTGAGTCTCAGTAGAATTTCTTTAACAACACAAATAAATGAATGAATAAACTACACACACTAGCACACCCATACCTTGTATTCTCTAGAAATCATCTCTGAGCTGATGGATCCAGAGATCGGACTTGACATTGTGGCTGCAATCAGTTGTTTGCACCATTCAACATGAGCCCCTGTTGGACTATAATATAGAAGTGTTAGTGAGTTACATAATACTTCTGACAATAACATATGTATAAGAGCACCTGCATAGTATATCAGCGAGATGATATATGTTGTTGACTCAGACTCTGCTATTGCATCTGTAGTTTATGTACTTTCATATTCATCCTTTTAAAAATGGCTTGAGCTACTACTATTTATTATTAGTAACTCAGCCAATTGCATGGCACGGCTGGTCATGTGATATCAACACAGCGGCGCCCATGAGGGGGCGACCCGCCGCACGATAACAAAAGCTTTTTCTAATACTAATATGTCTGGAGTCTTCCTCTCGTGTAAGCGTGCAACGTTTTTTTTATATTTTAATATTAAAACCGCTGTTTATTTCATGAGTAAAACATTAATTAGCAATACAAAAGTGCACCCTTAATAAAGAAAAGTCATCAGCGTTGCTCATGCTGATAAAGTAGCCTACTTTCTTATCTGCATGTCTGGCTAATAAGAGACAACACCTCATTCAAACAAAGATTTTGTTTGCATCAAGTCACTCAGTAACTAACCGAAGAATGCGGTGAAACACCTGGTTTATGACACCTCATCTCTTCACAGCGATTCGCAACGCATCCATTATAATCCACTTAGCGTCGCGTCACGCCACTAACAGTGGAGATGGGGTGTCATAAACTACAAAAGGGGTGTTATTGGCACTGACCTCTCTGGAGTTTCAGCATTTGACTGTGCTGCGGTCTGTCGCTTGTCCATCCTCTACTAAGCTTACAGAAGGTCAAAGTCACGCTATGTTGCATATCCAAAACTCATCGTGTGTAACAACTGATACCGCTAAAACTTTGACTCGCAAAGACGCGAAATCCTACTGTCTAGGGATATCGCTCATAAATGTTAATTAGGTCTGTGCTGCGTAAGATGGCAATGGCGATGGCTTGCTCCTGAATATTAATTACGTTGCGTCGATAGTGTCCAATGGCAAAGACCTAAGTCATGAATATTAATACTCAGCCTTCAAGGCAGTATGATTCGTAAACTCGCCTCCCGCACCGCCACGCCAGCGCTAATAAATATCAACAGACTACGTTACCCAACATGCAATAGCGGGGCATGGGTAATGTTTGGAAAAATCTTGTAGGATTGCTTGAGGGTTAAGGGTGAGCACCCATCTGGCTCTGAACATTCTTCCTCCAAATCCAAATCCTAAATCCTGCCTTCTCAGCGATGCCCAATTAATGAGGAAAACAGAAAGAAAATGTCCTTACAAAATGCCCCCATAATGTAGAATTTATTTTTGAAGTGTTGAATCCTCATGAAATAATTACCATGTTTTTGTACTTAGTATTTTAATATTCCAAGAGCCCTATTCTTACCTCATTATAAATGAACACTGTATCTATATGATCAATATATCTATATGATTTTTTTTTTTTTTCATATTCAACATTGAAGATACAACCTGCATACATTACAAATTTCACATCTGAGTGACTACAGGCACAAATGGGTAATTCCTGGGATTCTGTGCCTTTTGTGTTTCCCAGTAAAGATCATGAACTTGCTGCCTTAAGATGTTGGAACAATATCAGTTTTAAAGCCATCTCAGTCATAAATAACACCATTTGAACTCTAAGCATATTGAAGTTGATTCAAAAAATAATTTTAGATTTTACAGTATTTTAAAACCACCATCTATCACAATTTCTTCCTATGTCCCCAGGCTTGTTTATCCTATTTTCACGATAAATAAATACAGCACTTATTATAGTATAGTATGGATGTTTTTAATCTACCATTTCATTGATTTTGTTTAATAAATGGTTAAATTCATGTACCCAAGCTTGATCAAAAATTTTTTCAAATGTTTTGCTTCACCGTATCATGATTGTACAAAAAAAAAAAAAAGTCACATTTTATAAATTTTCCGAATACCAGGAATGACCCACATACTGTGTATTCTGTTTCAATGTTCACTATTACGGATGAGAAGAAGCAGAGGGAAGTAGATGAACTGGGATGTGTACCGTCCACACATCTTTATGGCCCCTAGAATACATCGGTTCGCTGAGCCAACGGGGGTTTGAGAGTCTCGTAAGGTATTTCTGATTGAGTTCAGTCAAGCAGGCCGCTCTCTCCAGCTCTCTCATCTCTTCACAGGGAACATCCTCAGGACAACACCATGTCTCCTCAACGTCAACAAGACCTGCACATATATACAATGGTTAATGCAGATACACAAATTCCATATGCACATAATAATGATAGAATGCAGAACAACTCTTAAGTGGTTGCTATAGTGTGGCTAGACCAGGGTATTATACTTGCAATTTGCTTGCCTGACTCAAATCTATATAATAAATGATACAAACATTGAAAAGTATTGATTACAGTTATGTTTTTTGAATGTAGTATTTTTTCATGTCATTATATTGTTTAGAGCATAAGAAACTAATGGAAAAAATATTGTATGCATGTTATGTTGTTTAAAAAAATAAAAAGACATAAAATGATATGTAAAGGCAAAAACAATGGGATTTTTTTCATCTTTGTATAAAGATAATTCTCAACCGTTATGAAAGATATAACAGAATGACTAGATATACCATTTTACTTCATGCATTATGTGGGTAAAATGGCCGTAAATGGGTAGACCCATTCAATACAATCTATCTGGGTCATTATAGCATTCGGTGGCATTTGAGTCCCCATTACATAACATGGTATATTTTATGTAATATTTTGTGGGCTAATACTTGTTTTTAAATGATCATCTTACATAGTTAATCCCCATCTAAAATAGAACACAACAATATGTATCCAGAATGAATCAATTCAAAATAATACTAAACTGCCATGTACCCAAGAGCGCTTGCACACCAATATAAGTAGTAACAAATATAATATTCCTCACCAAAATATATATTTTTGTTAATACTTATTTAATGCTTAAAGTCTTTAAAATATGTTGTGTCCCTGAACTGAATGTCCCCCCTGTTACTCTGATAGAAAGTCCCTCTGAACACACACCTTGACTGTTCCTCTAATCACATGACTTTCAGGAAATAGAATACTTTTTGGCGGCAAACTGTATCACTCCTTAATTCACCCTTTTTTCAGTGTTTTAGAATGATTAACTAATGTGGGAAAGCATAACATGTCCACTATGTTATGCTTATTTATAGTGGAAACTGGTAATTGTTTGTAATTTTGAAAATATGGTTAATAAACTGGTTAAAACGCTTCCTCAGTGATCACTGCACACTAGCTTGTTGTTCATCACATGAGTAGCAATGGCTGACTTTAGCATATAATGTCCGTCCTGTTACTGTCCACTGTTACTGTTTTGCACAGTAACACGGTGGACATATTGTAACAGAGTGGACATAAAAGCTAGATAAATAAGTGTTTACAGCATGTACTGGTACTTTATTATGCATTTATTTGTTATATACCTTCAAGAAAGAGCAGCTTAAATGGTTTGCATGCAATTGTCAGGTAATGGTGCCATTGTCTGCTGCAGAAAAGCAAATAAAATGGATTAAATCGCAATTTTTTTTACTTTTTATAGAAAAGCTGACCAATGGCACCGAATAGACACTGTATATAATTTGCATATTAATGTATTCTTGGGGCAACATGTAATGAAAAAAGAAGTGTAATAATTAGAGAAATAATTGGCAAAAATTTAATACTAATACCTAATATTCCATATACTTTCCCTATTCACTAGCTGTGTCTCCCAAAATGCCTGATAAACATGCTTTAAGTACTGGTTTCCACTACTGTGAACATGTAACAGAAACTCATATTTTGATTAGGAACCCCATACAATTTTCCTGAGATGTTGATTTATGAGAAACAATTTGTCCGAATTAATGTCATTCATTTTAAAGACCAAGGAGAAGTTGTCGTCATCATAGTGAAACCTCCAAACATTTGGCATCTCTGAAAAACACCCTGAATGTGCGCTTTAAAGGACATCCAGACTGTGACATGTACAGGTGCTGGTCATATAATTAGAATATCATCAAAAAGTTGATTTATTTCACTAATTCCATTCAAAAAGTGAAACTTGTATATTATATTCATTCATTACACACAGACTAATATATTTCAAATGTTTATTTCTTTTAATTTTGATGATTCTAACTGACAACTAAGGAAAATCCCAAATTTAGTATCTCAGAAAATTAGAATATTGTGAAAAGGTTGAATATTGAAGACACCTGGTGCCACACTCTAATCAGCTGATGAACTCAAAACACCTGCAAAGGCTTTTAAATGGTCTCTCAGTCTAGTTCTGTAGGCTACACAATCATGGGGAAGACTGCTGATTTGACAGTTGTCCAAAAGATGACCATTGACACCTTGCACAAGGAGGGCAAGACACAAAAGGTCATTGCAAAAGAGACTGGCTGTTCACAGAGCTCTGTGTCCAAGCACATTAATAGAGAGGCAAAGGGAAGGAAAAGATGTGATAGAAAAAAAGTGTACAAGCAATAGGGATAACCGCACCCTGGAGAGGATTGTGAAACAAAACCCATTCAAAAATGTGGGGGAGATTCACAAAGAGTGGACTGCAGTTGGAGTCAGTGCTTCAAGAACCACTACGCACAGATGTATGCAAGACATGGGTTTCAGCTGTCGCATTCCTTGAGTCAAGCCACTCTTGAACAACAGACAGCGTCAGAAGCGTCTCGCCTGGGCTAAAGACAAAAAGGACTGGACTGCTGCTGAGCGGGCCAAAGTTATGTTCTCTGATGAAAGTCAATCAGGGTCCCAGAGTCTGGAGGAAGAGAGGAGAGGCACACAATCCACGGTGCTTGAGGTCCAGTGTAAAGTTTCCACAGTCAGTGATGGTTTGGGGTGCCATGTCATCTGCTGGTATTGATCCACTGTGTTTTCTGAGGTCCAAGTTCAACGCAGCCGTATACCAGGAAGTTTTAGAGCACTTCATGCTTCTTGCTGCTGACCAACTTTATGGAGATGCAGATTTCATTTTCCAACAGGACTTGGCACCTGCACACAGTGCCAAAGCAACCAGTACCTGGTTTAAGGACCATGGTATCCCTGTTCTTAATTGGCCAGCAAACCCGCCCGACCGGTATTGTGAAGAGGAAGATGCGATTTATGCCAGACCCAACAATGCAGAAGAACTGAAGGCCGCTATCAGAGCAACCTGGGCTCTCATAACACCTGAGCAGTGCCACAGACTGATCGACTCCATGCCACGCCGCATTGCTGCAGTAATTCAGGCAAACGGAGTAAACTAAGTATTGAGTGCTGTACATACTCATACTTTTCATTTGGCCAAGATTTCTAAAAATCCTTTCTTTGTATTGGTCTTAAGTAATATTCTAATTTTCTGAGATACTGAATTTGGGATTTTCCTTAGTTGTCAGTTATAATCATCAAAATTAAAAGAAATAAACATTTGAAATATATCAGTCTGTGTGTAATAAATGAATATAATATAAAAGTTTCACTTTTTGAATGGAATTAGTGAAATAAATCAACTTTATGATGATATTCTAATTATATGACCAGCACCTGTATGGCGTCAGAGAAATTCAGTAAAATATGTCCATTACAGTGGACAACAGTCTATTCCTGGGTCACAGGAGGATTTAATATTCACCTGCTATAACACCACGCCCAAACCTTTCTCCAGACATCAGAAGTTCCTCCGTTTGCAGCGTTGTCATTCCCATCTTTTCAGTGAGGATGAGTCTCCAGTCCTCTCCTTCCCAGCTCTTCTGAGCGATGTGAACGGCTAGAGTGCAGTTCCGCAGCTCGGCCAGCAGGGGCCGCCAGCGGCTCTCAATCGTTTTCACCCCGTTGAGCACAAGGGTAGCGTACGGCTGGCGAAAGGACAAGCAAGCCACCTCTAAACTCATCCCGAGAATACGATATTTAACTCTTTATCAACAAATAACACGTTTTAAGTAAGTCGCAAGTACAGCACATTCCCACCAGAAGTACTTTATTAAACAGACATAAGGCTAAGACTTGATGAACGACTGGATAAAGCGTTTCCTGTTTTTAAAAGGTCTCAAAAAAGACGAGACACTGTTGTAAAATAAACAACTCGTGAAAGAAACAGCGCCCACTAGTGCTACGACTTAAACGGTTAGTTCACCCAAAAATGAAAATTTTGTCATTTACTCATCCTCAAGTTGTTCCAAACCTGTATGAGTTTCATTGTTCTGTTGAACGCAAAAGAAGATATTATAAATAATGTTGGTAATCAAACAGTTGACGGTGGCCACAGTATTTATTTAATTTTTGTCTACAGTCAACTGTTTGATTACCAGCATTCTTTAAAATATCTTCTTTTGTGTTCAACAGAAGAAAGAAACTCATACAGGTTTGAAACAACATGAAGGTGAGTAAATGATGACAGAGTTTTCATTTTTGGGTGAACTAACCCTTTAATACGACCATTGAAGCAACACATACTGTATATACAGTGCAGTGCAAGTCACAAGACTACAACAACAAGAAATAAAGTATTCATCGATTTATCCTTGTTGTTTACTTTTATTTAATGTATTTCACAATTTTGGGTTCTGGTTGCTTTTCCAGCACTTTAAAAGTTTACACAATTATATCAACTGATTTACTGGCCAGTGAAAGATAATTTTGAACCACAGCTCCAAAACATGTCGATTTTATAGGGTACAACAGGGCTAAAGCACACCTTAAGGAAAATGTGCTATTCACTACACCCATAGTGTATGACTGCAGAAAAAATATACTCACCTAAAGGATTATTAGGAACACCTGTTCAATTTCTCATTAATGCAATTATCTAATCAACCAATCACATGGCAGTTGCTTCAATGCATTTAGGGGTGTGGTCCTGGTCAAGACAATCTCCTGAACTCCAAACTGAATGTCAGAATGGGAAAGAAAGGTGATTTAAGCAATTTTGAGTGTGGCATGATTGTTGGTACCAGACGGGCCAGTCTGAGTATTTCACAATCTGCTCAGTTACTGGGATTTTCACGCACACAAACATTTCTAGGGTTTACAAAGAATGGTGTGAAAAGGGAAAAACATCCAGTATTCGGCAGTCCTGTGGGCGAAAATGCCTTGTTGATGCTAGAGGTCAGAGGAGAATGGGCCGACTGATTCAAGCTGATAGAAGAGCAACTTTGACTGAAACAACCACTCGTTACAACCGAGGTATGCAGCAAAGCATTTGTGAACCCACAACATACACAACCTTGAGGCGGATGGGCTACAACAGCAGAAGACCCCACCGGGTACCACTCATCTCCACTACAAATAGGAAAAAGAGGCTACAATTTGCACAAGCTCACCAAAATTGGACAGTTGAAGACTGGAAAAATGTTGCCTGGTCTGATGAGTCTCGATTTCTGTTGAGACATTCAGATGGTAGAGTCAGAATTTGGCGTAAACAGAATGAGAACATGGCTCCATCATGCCTTGTTACCACTGTGCAGGCTGGTGGTGGTGGTGTAATGGTGTGGGGGATGTTTTCTTGGCACACTTTAGGCCCCTTAGTGCCAATTGGGCATCGTTTAAATGCCACGGCCTACCTGAGCATTGTTTCTGACCATGTCCATCCCTTTATGACCACCATGTACCCATTCTCTGATGGCTACTTCCAGCAGGATAATGCACCATGCCACAAAGCTCGAATCATTTCAAATTGGTTTCTTGAACATGACAATGAGTTCACTGTACTAAAATGGCCCCCACAGTCACCAGATCTCAACCCAATAGAGCATCTTTGGGATGTGGTGGAACGGGAGCTTCGTGCCCTGGATGTGCATCCCACAAATCTCCAAGTTAATGCTTGTTTGTACTATTTTCTGGTTTATTTTGATAAATAAAATATTTTTTTTGTTCAATAAATATACTGTCATTAAAATGTTAATAAAAATAGATTTTAAAAATACAGAAACAAAATTATTTTAAAAAGTAAAGATTCTGAAAGCACTGAATGAGATCCCATAATTTAATATAGATTTACAGTAGTAATAATAAATTATATTTTATTATATGATATGATTAATTCCATCTAAGTCATGTCAACAAATGGGAAATCATCCAGCTGTTTATTATCATGTTAATTATTGTGCCTTTCGCCCCAACTTTTACATTTTCTTCCTGTTGCTTTAATTACCTTGAATAAAAATGAAAATCATTAAGACCTTTGTCTCAAAATATAATGCGATTCTCATTTGCTACTTAAATCTATAATATTTAAAAAAACATCAAATATTTTATCAAATTAGCGCAGAATTAACTTTCCGTGATCACGTCAAGGATCAGCCAAATTTTCACGCACATCTTGAAAAGTTTTGGAAAGTGCTGCGGCAAGTTTTTGTGCCATCAAAGGCGCCTTTAGCCCCGTTGTACCTGAACTGAAATTTGCCAAAACAAGGAATACACCAGACTGTAACATTAAATAGAACATCTCATTCGTTTAGTCAGTGACCCATAACAGCTTGTTCCACAAGTTATTTCAAACCTAGTGTAGGTCTAAAGGTCACTTTCTCTCATGGTTGAAACTCATGCCTCCAAATCAGCTCCGATTCCAGAGTCTGGTCCTCAAAGGCTCAGGAGAACTGTGTGTACATGACTCCATCATGTCTTCCTCTGCTCTTGGAGCTTTTCAGGGCTTGATGACACGGCCCTTTTAGTGGAGAAGTTTGGATTATTGACCTTTGTAGTGTTTCCAGCAAATGCTGAACATTCTCAGTGTCTCAGTCCCATCAGTAGCTGCTTTCATGCCCCGTGAGTATGTACAGGTTGCTCATGGTAGACGGATCATCCGTAGGAGTACTTTGCAAGATAATATCCCTGTGGTAACATTATATTATTAGTAAATGATTCATTTTTTCTATTACCAAACATGTTGCTCAACTACAGTGTGAAAACATACCTAGTTGTTCCCAAAACCTGAAAAACTCGACTTCTGTCTGTGATCTCTTGGGTAACCTGAGATAAACAACATAATGTTCCAAACTTTTTTTCTTCCTTCCTCATATATCAGTGAAGCCATAATTGTTATAGACGTCAGGTTTACCTCATTAGTCTGTAAACGTCTTCCTTTCAGACCATGTTTCCAGAAGGCAAGAACACTGTCCTGTAGGCAGACTTAAAAGACAACCGCATTACCACCAGATGCCACAGAAAGAGGTAAACATGATGGCTACAGTCTGACAGGACTTACCCAATGTCTGAATGGAAAACTCAAAAGCAAGTTCAGAGGCCTTCTGATGGCTCGGACATGCCTGCAGATTCACAACCTTCACTGTGTCTGGAAGAGAATGGTCTGTTAACGGATTTTGGTTCCTTGGTTTGTAAAAAGCACAACAATCGTATTGACAATAATGCACCTATAATGGAAGTCTAAGGGGCCTTTTTTGGCTTTTAGTATTGTAGCGTATGGACGGTGCTCATAAATGATCAACGGACCAATACTTTGATTATTTATAATGACTCAAGCAAGACCGGCGCCGTGAAGTCTACAGACTGACAGGTTAATGGTGCTAAAAGGACACAAACCATGCTCGTGCAGCTCACCGTCATAAACAGCCCTCCCTCACACATACCAAGGGACATCCGATAACACATTATATGACTTTTAACTCAGTTATTTTTCATTTTAGGTGTGCTGTTCCCTGTATATATGCATGGTTTTTGTTATAACCATTTTAGATGTGTTTGATAGGTTAGAAACTTATAGCCAGTGAAGGCTTAAGGAAGAATGGCGTCAATCCTCGCCATTCCTCTAACTCTTGGGTTAAAACCCCCATGTTTGGTCTCGAAATCTTTGTCTCGCAATTTGTAGGCCGGCTAGGCAGGTTGTGGGATGCTATGATGCACCCGACTCTGTCTTTCATGCCAAAACCCCAAAGTCTGCCCATCTGTGAGAGTCATAAAACATGTTAATGAGGCGAGACCCAAGACAAAGGGAGATTTCCCGCTTCTGAGTTCCTTCGCTCTGATTGGCTGTTCCGACCAAAGAGACGTGCCCCGTCGCGGCCCTTTAAAATTGGGCCACAGACGGCTTGTCCCTCTCTCTTGCTCGCTCTCTTGTTCGCTTCTTGTCCTTCGCTCTTGCTCTCTTGCTCTCTCGTCCTGCTCTCTTGTCTCTCTCTCTCCGGCTTCTTCTTCTCTCCTCTTCTCCATCCTTCAACGGATCTCATCACACAAAGGAACCAAAGTTGAATTTCCCGCGGACTCCAAGGAACCACCCGGCAAGATCGAAACACGGACCGGATCGCGGAATTCCCCTAAACACACGAGCTCACAACCAAGGAAACATATGCAAGTATCCCTTAAGCTGTCGTTATAAAGTCTTGAGCTTATACCAATAAGCTGGACTGATTCCTTGCTGGTGCTCAATCGTTTGTGTC
This sequence comes from Paracanthobrama guichenoti, assembly GCA_018749465.1. NCBI lineage: Eukaryota > Metazoa > Chordata > Actinopteri > Cypriniformes > Gobionidae > Paracanthobrama > Paracanthobrama guichenoti. Next base: position 21,673,841 of record CM031963.1, on the reverse strand, counting down.
GATAGTATTACCGTTGTTTCTGATCTCTCTCTCTCTCTCTCTCTCTCTCTCTCTCTCTCTCTCTCTCTCTCTCTCTCTCTCTCTCTCTGCTTTCAGTTAAATTGTGTATGTTTGTTTATTGTTTGTTGATTTTATTAAAATATATATATTCACACGTGATTGCGCTTGGTTTGCTCATACATAGGTCACTTTTACGGTGAACCGACCCTGTTACAAATTAAAAGAAAGATATTTCTCCTGGCCAGAGAAACGTGTTTAAGAGTTATTAAAAGGGAGATATTTGGTGGACAAGTATCCGTCCTTTGAACTCAATTCTAAAATCAAAGAAATTTCTAAAAATTGAATTAAGCCCTAGATATTAATAATTGTTTTAATCCGTTTTAATCAATTGTTAATATCCAAATTCCCCTCTGTGCGGATCTGTGCATGTTTGATCGTAACACGATTAATACGCATGCATAAATCCCGCACCATTTCCCCTGGGGCTAGATATTCGTTACAGTATGAATATGTTAGCCTTACTGTTATCTATCAAGTGTGCATTCAAAACTTAGTCTCTCACGTCTGGCAATATGGATCAATGATTTTGATGACATCACTTTGCACTTCAGGTGTCCCGTCCCCTACATTATAAACAGACACTGATGCTGCGGCTGAAATCGGTCACATGTTCACACATTTGCTTTCTACATGGTGAACGGCACAAAGTGCATTATATAGGGCATAGGGAACGATTGAAACAGTGTAAATATGCTTTCCATTGGGAAGAATGAAGTCTGGTTTCACGTTAGTGTCATGTAAACCGCCGCAGAGTGCACACAGTCTGCTCCAGTCCAGAGACACAAGAGCACAGATCAGATTATATGAGTGAATCGGCGCAGAACACAAAACGTATCGGACCCATTTGAATTCTGCACAGAATGCTATATTTTTAAGTGATATGGAGGAGATTATGAGAAACGGTTAGAGATTAGGAAGAAACTGCGGCTTTACCGAGCTCAATGGCTCGGGCTGAGCTGTGATATAAATTAAATAGCTATTGGTTATTCTAAAAAAGGGGATCAGCTGCTTTTATTTGTCCAGCCCTGTCTTCCTGTTTCAGTGGAAATTATGCCAACACATTGAAAACATTGTATATATAATATAAAGAATATTATTTTTCTGTATTTTGGACACTCTTTATTGTCATTGACTCAACAGTAAATCAAATATGAGGCAGCAATAACATATGATTTGAGAGATGCAAGGCAAATGGATAATATAAAATATGACTTTCAAAGCTAATATGAGAAATAAATACAAAGGGCTTCAAATGATTCACGGAAAACAAGTGACTTCTAGTGTTGGGGTAACGCATTACAAGTAATCAGATTACTTTTTAAGTAACTAGTAAAGTAATGCATTAATTTTAAACAAAATATCTGAGTTACATTTTTTAAATAAGTAATGGAAGTTACTTTGTTTTCCCATTTATTGACTGACAGCTCTCCTGTTTTGGCAGATTGCCTTGACCATTATGGAAATGATCCGGTTGCGTCTGTATTCTTTAATTTGTGCATCATCAGTAGATCACCTGATGAACTTTCCACTCCCATCTGAGCTTTTTTGGAATTGCACTCTCACTCTAATTTACCGTTTAATAAATCTAGCCCTAAATGTGAGCATTTACTCATCTCACTTGCACAAAAACAGATATTGCAACAAACCTACAATAATGAAATATGTTAAATAATACAAATATACTTTCTGTATTAATCTCTCGATGATCCAATTCAACCATACTAATTTTGAGTTTGAGCTGCGCCCTCTATTGTACAGGCATGAAGTTGCATGTCCTTCAGGGGGCCTTTATATTTGCCAAAAAATATAACTTTTAAAAAAACAAACAAGCCCAGGTGAGAAAAGTAACGCAAAAGTAACTAAGTAATGCAATTAGTTACTTTTTCAGGGAGTATCACAATATTGTAACGGATTACTTTTAAAAGTAACTTTCCCCAAAACTGGCGATTCCTTACTTTCCAATGCGATGAGAACTGTGTCCCTGTCGAGTTGAATCACTTGCTTGACCTCCAGAGACTCACCATCTGTAAAGTCACATAACTCCCGTCAAACAAAACACACTACCAATCAGTCTATGTAATTGTGGTTATGTAAATCATGTATCTTATTGGAAGGATTCTTTATATAAATTGTTTCTGTTGTTAAACGCATGCAGTACAGTGACTTTACAGTATTTTGAGTGATTGTTGATGTATCCACACATGCAACACCTGGCAGACTTTGTGGCGTGTCATCCAGGTGGATGATGTCAAAATGCATCTGTCCTGTGGTGTCTCTTTGGCGGGGGCAGCTTCTCACCCCCACACAGACCTGTGGCAGCTCTTCCGTTTCCTGTACGAGCAGCTCAAAGATGGGCAGGGACTCTGGCAGACTGAGAGCAATGTGCTGGGAGAAAGTGAGAGACAGGAAAGTTATGCAACAGCGCAGATATTTTTAACATAACCATCAATCTTATTACTCTCATTTCTCACCTTGAGCTGCATGAACTTCTGCAGCGGTTCATACCACATTAGAAGGATTAAACCAGATGGCACAGCGGCACACAGAAAGACGCTGTCCGTGTAAGGGTTTCGTACTAGAAGCAGAGAAATAAACATTAAGATGTGCACAAAATGCCTAGAGAATGATTCACACACTCCTACAGAGGTCACTGGTTCTTACCCACGCTGCATCTTCTACAGCCCTTGGTGTCTGGGATCTTTACTGACATGGCGTACTTCCTGGAGAAAAAAGAGATTTACTGCCTAAATGACTGAAGTCTGAGATTGTCTAGCTCAATGGCACAACGACAACAGTTAGGGTTAGGAGAGTTCGTTGGGCAACTTAATTTGTTTATATCCTTAATAAATGTTTGCAATTTTTTTATTTCCTTATTTCTTAAATGTATAATACATTTTATTTTAAATAATATATATTTGGTTTTATAATATGTAAAAATCTGATTTTTAGTTGACCCAGTGTGTCTGTGTCGACCAATAATTGTGCATCGTAATATCTCATGTAACCTCATGAATGAACATTGTGGTTTTGAGCATTCACGGATATATTGACCAAATTTCGACAAACCTTGCGATTATCCTTGTGCTCAAGCGGTGTGCGTTAATGGCGAGATGTCCCTGTCTACGCTGCATATTTCTGCGGTACTCAAAAAGTGCTGGCAGACTATGAGAAGTCAACTGTGATGACTTTCCTGTGGATAGAGGAGAGCAGGGAACCAAACAGACAGTTAATGGAGACATCAGGTCTTTATGGTAGATTGAATGAGATCATATTAATAACACTGGACATACCTGAGACGGACATGAGAACGTTGTTCATCACGTACAACCAACTGCATCTCTGAGGAAGCAACTGGAAAAGAAACAAAGTCTCACACACTCTTTCATGAGATATTTGCTCTAGTAAATTATGGAAGCTGGTTTCCGCCTCAGAATAAAAAATAATTAAATAAAACGATAACTTTATAACATTATGGAACTTTGTATCTTTTATGTCTTGTAATAGCTCACATTGTGACTTATTTTGAACTTTTTTTTTCTTAAATATTCTTTACTCTGAGTTTGAAACAATTTAAGCATCCTGAGTAAATAAACGAAAGACAATCTACCTTCTCCATACTGTCCTCATGGAGCTCATTGAGGTTGAGTGTGTAGATGCCCTCCTCAGCACCCAGCATAAGGTATTGATCTATGAGTAAATAGCAACATACTTGTCTAACTACTAGGTCGAGACAGAGTGTGTCTTCACTGAAACGTTGATGTTATAATTATTATAATTATATCAGTGCATGTGACACTACATATCATTTTGGTTTTAATAAGATTTCCCAATAAATAGGCAAGAATAAACCTGGTGTCCTCCATGATTTCTGTTCATTCCGACAACAATTATGGCAGCATTACACCACTGCATCCGAGGCTTTGCATTGCACTTGATGATGTAAGGCTTGGATGCAGCTGCTTGGCCATGGAAACCCATTCCATGAAGCTCTCTACGCACTGTTCTTGAGCTAATCTGAAGGACATACGAAGTTTGGAGGTCTGAAGACTGACCCCGATCTGTGATTTTACGTGGCCTACCACTTCGTGGTTGAGTTGCTGTTGTTCCCAAATGCTTCCCACTTATAATACCACTTACAATGTTATAAAACCACTAACAGTGGATCGTGGAATATTTAGTAGTGAGGAAATTTCATGAATTGGATTTATTGCACAGGTGGCAACCTATCACACTACCACTCTTGAATTCACTGAGCTCCTGAGAGCGACCCATTCTTTCACAAATCTTTGTAGGAGCGTCTGCATGCCTAGGTGCTTGATTTATACACCTTTGACAATGGAAGTGATTGGAACACCTGAATTCAATGATTTGGAGGGGTGTCCCAATACTTTTGGCAATATAGTGTATGTTGCTTTCAGTTAAACAACTCAAACATGCATTTTAGTCTGGGACTAGCTTAAGCCTTGTCTGTGAATCCAGGGGTAAAATTACTAAAACTAAAACAGTACTAAAAATGAATTCAGTCATTTGAAACAAAAGTTGCAATTTTCTTGTCTTCCCTATTGTGATGTATAAACAAACTAATTAAATATGCTATCTAACTGTTAATTAAGTAAAAAGCTGCTAACTCGGGGTCTTACCTCTGGTCTTTGGTAGAACCCATGTAACAGCACAGTGAGTCTTTAATGGACAGCCGTTGAATACTTTGGAGAAGCAGGCCCCCATCTGGAAGACAAATTATGATTCAATACAGAACAATAAGAATGAAATTAAAATGATTATCTGTACTTACATGTACTTGTGGTGTAGGTGGTAGTCCATGGACAACTGTCTGGAATCAATGAAAACAGAATGAAGTGTGAAAGACCAATTCAAGATTGGCAATGACCAATTTAGACCTTTAGGCTCTGTTTACATTGGTATTAAGATGCGTTCTGGTCGAACGAATCACAAGTAGACGAGGAAGACACATTCCCGTTTACACCTGGTGTTTTAATCTGTCTCTTTTGTCCACTTTCAATCACCTCTGTTCTGATTTCTTTGAGGGGAGGGTCTATAGGCGGGTAAATGTATGGGCGTTTTCAGATCTTTCGATCTAATGGACGAAATAAGCTCATGCAATGTACATATGAACGCATCCGGAGACAACAGAAAAACACACAAAGAGCATCAGCTTTTGTTTCAGCTCTGACAGCCGCAAGACCACGCCGAACGCAGTGAGTGTTAGAAATCAGGAATGGGGAGTGAATATTGTGCTTGGTACTTTTTTCATTTTCAAACCAAACTTGGGTCTCCAGCCGATAAAGTTTAAATCCCGTCTGGCTAGCGCACTTCCCATAATGTTTACGCATTAGGTCAGTAGGCGGAGCATAGACTGTCTTTTGTGGCAGTTCAAACACATTTGACCACATAAGCGTTTACACTACGAAAGCAATCCGGTCGCATGTGTTTTCAACTACCTCTGGAAGTGGTCGGAAATGGACAAGCTCAAAACATTTTAGACCCTGTTTACAGCTGTATTTAGCACCGTCCACTTGTGATCCGATCGATCAAAACATATCTTAATACCAGCTGTAAACAGGGCCCCAGACAGATTTTCATCAAGTTGTGATATAGTTTAACTTGACCTGTGTAATATTTTCTTAATGTTTTACTACAAGCCTCTTCTCTACAATCTACTCACTGAGTCGTCTGGTTTCCTCCTGAGAGTGCTCCATTCTGGGGAGAGAGGGGGGTCAGGTGGGGGGAAATTATTCCTAGTTCCTCCTGGGTCTGGAGTGACAGGGCTCTCTGGTATCAAGCCTATTCAACACAGCAGCTGCATCAGTGTTTTGCTTTTAGACTGGTATTATTTGTGTTCCATAAAGTGTGGCCTGATGCTTCAGGATTTGGGATGAAAACCAAAAGGCTGAAGGTTCAAACCCCGAAAGTGCTATGCATTTGCTAATGTGTTCTGAGTGATTTTAAAGGGTTAATTCACCCGAAAATTTCACCAAAAAAAAAAAGTTTGCCAGAGTGCCAAATTGCAGAGCTTGTGCAAACACATCCACATCGAACAAACAATTGTTTTCTCACCGCTGTCATTTTTAATGCATGTTTATTTTTTTATTGAGAGAAAATCACGCAGCACATATTTACATATTCATCTAAATGCTTGCTAACAGTATATCTCTGTGCACGTATTTCGAATTCCTTTAGCCCTAAGAGAAGACTGGAAAAGAACTTTGCCGTTAGTATATTAGTGTTTCTATAAGGTTGGTAAGTCATTCTAAATGATTTTAAGTGTTTTGCTATCTGGTTGTACAAAAGGCACAAAGCTTGTATAAAAGCACAAAGGATACAGGAGTTATGCACAGTAGTGTAGGCTATTTGTTGCTATTGTTAGTGCTATTGTTAGTGACAACTAGTGTTAGTGTCCATTTAACACCACTAATACTAATTAGAAAAACAGAACTCTTTACTAAAACTGAGGTATTCTGCATTCAAAGTGTGGTTATATGTACATACCCTTTACAGACTTATACATACTGACTTATCTCACCTTCAGTTGGTGTTGAACAGAGGGAACCCAGACTGGTGGAATGACTGAGGAAGGAGGAGTCTGTGAAGAGGGAGGACTCTGTGAGGAGTGACAGGTCAGACAGCGTTGAACCAATCAGCAATGCTGATTCACCGAGTATGGCAGGGTTAGTATCAGGGGCGGGGTTCTTCAGAGGGGTGGAGCCAATGAGAGGCGAGGGAGAGGGAGCTAATTTCTCTTGATTGGCAGGGCAGTGGGTTGTTGTTGATGGGGGAGAAGAGACAACTCTCTTCACAGTCCCATATTTATCCTCCTCATCCAGAGAGTGCTGTGGGTTAAACAGACATGTGTTGTTATTACACAAGACATTTGACTTTTACAGCTAATTTTTATTTCATTGTTCCCTACCTCAGCCGAAGAGCCCCTCTTTATAGTCAAACTCCTGCAAAAGAGCAAGGAAAAATTAGACATTTCATAATTTTAATTGTAAGTTATGTTTCTCATGTTATTATTCTCACTATAAAGAGGTGGGAAGGTTGTAGATTCATTTTTAACTTTATGGGGAGAAACAGAACATTTTATTTACAAAACTAATTGCAGTATTTGTTTTCCCAAATAGTTTTAAGTACAAACATTTTGTTCCTAAATTGAAGCTAACAAAATTATATGTACATATATATATATATATATACAGTACTGTGCAAAGGTCTTAGGTTCGCTAGTATTTTTAAACACAAAAGTGTGGGTTTAAGCCAGTTATTTATATCTTTTGCTGTAGCGTGTCAGTCGGAAAATATCAGTTTACATTTATAAATGAATTGCCATTAATTTTAATAATCCAGTGAGATTTTTGTATGCATAAAGAGTCTGACAATAGTCTCTATGCTCCACATGGAGATCTGATCTCATCTTCATCGAGTCTGTCTGTGATTACATGAAGAAACAGAAAAAACTGAGATGGACTAAATCCAGAAGAACTGAGGCAACGTCTCCAAGACACTTGAAGAAACCTTCCTGCAGAACTACATGAAGAGGTGTAGGAATAGATGCAGGTGACAAAAGCTGTTTTAAACGCAAAGGGTGGTCACCCCAAATATCGATTTGATTTAGTTAATAGAAGTGAATTCATAAATAAAAGCTATTTATGTTATTATTTTTGACAGCATTCTCACTTTAAAGCATTCTGACAAGTGCCTAAACTCTTCACAGTCCTGTAGTTTTGCAGGAAGGTTTCCTCGAGTGTCTGGGAGACGTTGCCTCAGTTTTTTCTGTTTCTTCATGTAATCACAGACAGACTCGATGAAGATGAGATCAGATCATACCGGCTGCTGTCAGACTTCTTGTGCATAAAAAAATAAATCTCACTGGATTATTACAATTAATTGCAAAATGAATGTTTGGAAATGTAAACTGATATTTCCTACTGACACACTACAGTAAAAGATATAAATAACTGGCTTAAAAACATTTGTGTGTGAAAATACCAACGTGCCTAAGACTTTTGCACTGTACTGTATAGAGCATCTGTGTCTTATTTTCCAATACAAAATATATACACATCTTTAAAACATCATCACAGGAAATTTCTATTTATTTAAGTAAGTTATTAACAAGGAGGTGACCAAATATTACGTACAGAGATTATTTTAATAATTAATAATTCTCAGACAAGGGGCCTGATGGTTATCGTACTGGGCACTGTTTGAAAGAAAGTGTCTCAACCTTCTTCCTTTTACCCCCTTTCAAAAATGCGAGTATTATTCTCGGCTGTATAAGCATTGTTATTATTATTTGCTATGTGAATATGCATATTTATCTGCATATACCTCTACAAACAAAAATTGTTGGCTCATTTATTGTCTCTGCTTTCTGTTTTCATTCAATTTGTAAAAATTGAACAGTAAATTATCTTGAATGTGTATTTTGTATATCATAAAGAGAAAAAGACAAAAATCTGATTAAGAATGTTTTTTGCAGTGTACCTTTATAATGATTTAGTTTATATAGTTATAGTTTTAGAGATTTATAGTTTCATCTGTGTCAAGACATAAAAAAAGTCAGATCACCTTTCCATCAAGGCCTCTTCCACACATTCTAACAAACTCCTGCAAAATAAAAAAATTTTTTTAATAAAAAACAATGCAATGCTTAAAACTCATGCTCCTGAGAACGATAAAGTCTTTATTAGAGCATCTTAACAGCTAAATTTAACAATATATTCATCACATTAGACTTCTATTAGCCAATTTTTGGATGACCTACATGCGTTAGCACATCAGACTCAACATTTACTACTGTCATCATTACTTTAGACAAGCAAGAGTGAAATATATAAATAACCCACGGTGAGTCCTTGTCCGAACTGATAGAGCTCCAGTCATCGTACGCCCCCTGATGAAGAACAGGAAACAGTAATTCAATAAGCATGTAAAGTAAGATGTACTCTTTTGTATATGACTGAAGCCTTATTTAAAGGGATAGTTCATCCATATTTATTACACGGCTCTGTGGAATACTTGATTCTGATTGGCCAATCGCGCATTCCAGCGGTATGTTATTCCCAGATAACAACTGCCAAAGTGAATAACACACCGCTCCTCCGGGTACTACGAGTTATCTTGACCGGTACTACTTATGCTTAACGTGTCACTCCGCTGTCGTTGACTGTCTGGTGCCATCTTGTGACTGAAAAACACTTAACCACCACGGGTTACAATGGAAGACTTCAAGGGACAGTTCACCCAAAAATGTAAATTAGCCCATGATTTACTCACCCTCAAGCCATCCTAGGTGTATATGACTTTCTTCGGAGTTATATTAAAAAGTCCTGGCTCTTCCAAGCATTATAAAGGCAGTGACTGTTCTGTTTTTGAAGTCCATAAAAATGCATTTGTCCGTCAAATAACGTGCTCCACACGGCTCCGGGGGGTTAATAAAGGCCTTCTGATGCGAATCGATGAGTTTGTGTAAGAAAATTATCCATATTTAAAACTTTATTAAGTTTCGTCCGATCGCTTTCTGTATTCAATTTATGGGAAAAGTGTTGAAAGTGCCTCTGCAGTTGTAACTCTACCAGATACGCTCGTCAGACGTAGCGTAAGCATCTTGAATTGCGAGAAGGCACTTTCAACTTTTTCCACGGAAGGCGATCGACCAGAACTTTACATTACAAAGTTTTAAATATGGATATTTTTCTTACACAAACGCATCGATTCGCTTCAGAAGCCCTCAGAGCCGCGTGGAGCACGTTATTTGACGGAGAGGTGCATTTTTTATGGACTTAAAAAACAGAGCTACAACTACTGCAATTCTAATGCTTGGATTAGCCTGGACTTTTTAAATATAATGTTAACTCCAATTGTGTTCGTCTGAAAGAAAAACGTCATATAAACCTAGGATGACTTGAGGGTGAGTAAATCATGGGCTAATTTTAATTTTTGGGTGAACTAGTCCTTTCAGAATTAATTTCAACATATATGGTAAAAAAACTAATCTTTTCAGCAATAGATTAAGGCTTAAAGCAGTTTGGAACTGTTTTTCTTTGGAAGCTTTGCGGAAGAGCTAATCAAATATTTAAACTCAAGACAATATTTCGTGTCTAATTTACTTGAGACAAGTAGCCATGTAATAAGCGGGATAATGTACACCCAGCCGGTTGTTATCGCAAAATAAACCCCGACAGAGTGATCAGGACCCCGACGCTAAGCGGAGGCTTACAAGCTTACATGTCATGCACACCCTCATGTCATTTCTTTTTTCCATGTAACACAAATGTTTTCAAGTTTGGTGTTTTTGTATCCATTTTGTTATTGTATGGAAATGAGCAACAGATGATATTATTCTAAACTTCTCCTTTTGTGTTCCCGTCATACAGGTTGGGAGACTATATAATGATGACTGATTACTGAATTTTCATGTTTAGGTGAACTATCCCTTTAAATACAGTTAAAATAACTTGGATACAATGGACAAAGTCATTTCTAATTCATTCAATTGTTTAATCTCACCAGATCAGTGCAGGGATCCGTCTCCTTTCTCATGGGTGGTCCAAACTTCACATGATCAACTGGAAAAGAAAAAAAGCAACTTGAGGCAAAACTGAATCACTGTATTCAACTGCATCACGCTTCCCCTTTCACACAACCGTGTGGTAGGAGTATAACACGCCACTTTCTATAGTATTGTCTGCATGACTACTATTGTCTGAACATGCAGATTTGGATGCACACTCATGCATTTATGCAAACAGACATGAAGCTAAAGACACACTCGGAAACACACACGCATACAATACATCCTTTCATAGCTCTAGAGTGGCTTCTCAATTACAATGGCTGCTGTTGTCCAGTTAGCCTTGGCTTGTGGCCGTGGCTTGCTGTAATCTACCAAATCACAACAATGACTCTCACTGACTAATGTCACATTCTTAGTGAACTTATTAAACTTCCTTGGTCCAAAAAGATTAACAACTGAAAATAAGCTACAAAAATGACACATTTTTGTAACATTAAAAGGATACATTAATGATCAACTGTTTACATGCCGTGGTAGGGTTTTGTCTCTTCAAAAAGAGATTGTAAAACTAATCGATATGATGATATGATGAACAGATTGAATTAAGGCTTTTACTCACATACTGTATAGACATTCATGAACTCTCACATCAGTTGTGGTAAACAGAAGCTTAAGCATGTTCACTTGACGTGTGAGAACCAATGAGGTTCATTCTCGTGTGTTACGTTCACGTTTGAGCTTCCTCAAGAACCAGTGAGGTTCATACTTGTGTTACGCAGCACGTTTGAGCTTCCGCGAGAACCAATGAGGTTCATACTTGTGTTATGCAGCACGTTTGAGCTTCAGCAAGAACCAATGAGGTTCATACTTGTGTTACGCAGCACGTTTAAGCTTCAGCAAGAACCAGTGAGGTTCATTCTTGTGTTACACAGCACGTTTGAGCTTCAGCAAGAACCAATGAGGTTCATTCTTGTGTTACGCAGCACGTTTGAGTTTCAGCAAGAACCAATGAGGTTTATTATTGTGTTACGCAGCACGTTTGAGCTTCAGCAAGGACCATTGAGGTTCATTCTTGTGTTACGCAGCACGTTTGAGCTTCAGCAAGAACCAATGAGGTTCATTCTTGTGTTATGGAGCACGTTTGAGCTTCAGCAAGAACCAATGAGGTTCATACTTGTGTTACGCAGCACGTTTGAGCTTCCTCAAGAACCAATGAGGTTCATTCTTGTGTTATGCAGCACGTTTGAGCTTCCTCAAGAACCAATGAGGTTCATTCTTGTGTTACGCAGCACGTTTAAGCTTCAGCAAGAACCAGTGAGGTTCATTCTTGTGTTACGCAGCACGTTTGAGCTTCAGCAAGGATCAATGAGGTTCATTCTTGTGTTACACAGCACATTTGAGCTTCAGCAAGGATCAATGAGGTTCATTCTTGTGTTACGCAGCACGTTTGAACTTCAGCAAGGATCAATGAGGTTCATTCTTGTGTTACACAGCACGTTTGAGCTTCAGCAAGAACCAATGAGGTTCATTCTTGTGTTACGCAGCACGTTTGAGTTTCAGCAAGAACCAATGAGGTTAATTCTTGTGTTACACAGCACGTTTGAGCTTCAGCAAGGATCAATGAGGTTCATTCTTGTGTTACGCAGCACGTTTGAACTTCAGCAAGGATCAATGAGGTTCATTCTTGTGTTACACAGCACGTTTGAGCTTCAGCAAGAACCAATGAGGTTCATTCTTGTGTTACGCAGCACGTTTGAGTTTCAGCAAGAACCAATGAGGTTAATTCTTGTGTTATGGAGCACGTTTAAGCTTCAGCAAGGACCAGTGAGGTTCATTCTTGTGTTACGCAGCATGTTTGAGCTTCAGCAAGGACCAATGAGGTTCATTCTTGTGTTACGGAGCACGCTTGAGCTTCCGCGAGAACCAACGAGGTTCATTCTCGTGTGTTACTTTCACGTTTGAGCTTCTGCAGGAACCAATGAGGCTCTCTTTTAATCTCTAAATCTCTTTTAGATTCTCAAAATCAGTTTTTTGAAACTATCTGCAATCTGCATTTGGATGCCATACCATATTAACATATTAACTAAACACTAGTTGTTTTACTGTCTATTAGAGTATGAACAGGACTCACATTGCTCCTCAGACCGAGTTCTCTGAACAGGAAGTTTCGCTAGAGAATGAATCTTATCAGGTAGGACACTGCAAGTCTGTAAACACACACGCACAGACACACAAACACAGACATAAACTCTATAACCACATAAATTAAACAAGCACTGTACAGAGAAGTAATGTTAAAAGTCATATATGTCACATGTTAGTTTAAAGCCATGCTATGTACCACATTTGTGCACACATTTGTTTGGGTATTAAAGGTGAAGTGTGCCATTTTTGTGCCATTTGTGGCAGCAAATGGAATTGCAAAAATAATTATTCCTGGGTCAATCACAAAAACATTCTCAGAAATGTACTCTTTGTGTTCATATTGGTTTCATTTGGTTTTAGTTTAATGACTCGAAATGACTTGTAACTATCAAGTAAAAAGAAATAACTTAATACTGCGTCTTGAACACGTGTACATCAATGTTATTATCGTATCATTAATATACTATTGTAGTTTTATTATTTTATATTATTTTATTTTTTTAAATATTTGGTTCCATTTTAATTTTAGTCAAAGTTTTAGTAATTTTGTTGTGTTTTTGTAATTTTTCATACTTTTTTTAAATGTCTATATTGTTTTTTTAGTAATAATTAGTTTTTAGTTCTCACAAAAAGAACTACTTTTCCGACTTAAAAAAACAAACAAAAAAACTATTGCAAGTTAAAAAGTCAATAAACATGCAATTACGAGAAAAGGTCAGAATTGTGAGAAAAATGGTGACTTTTTTTCATGGTGGAGACAAGCTTCCATAGTTTTGGTTATTTATTTTAGTAGTTACTAAATGAAAATAAGAAATTATGCCTAACTAGTTAAAGGGGTGATGAATTGAGAAATCAACTTTCCCTTGAGCTTTTGATATATAAAAGGTCATGGCAAAATAAGAATATCCTGTACGTTTCAGAGCTAAAAACTTCCTTGTTAGTCAAAGAAAAGCTTTTACTGACAGCTGGCTCAGCAAACACTTGATCTGGGAATCTGCCACGCTGTGACGTCAGAGTGTGGTGAAACGCCGCCTTAACCGAAGAAGACGAACGGCTGATTATGTAGCCCCACCCACCGATTTATACATGGCATGTTATAGATAAATAACATAGGCCTACGTGGAGCTAAACTGGATCGAACTTCCAAGCAATAAACATGCTGCATAAGCTTCATTTGGATTCCAATATTATAAATGCATAGAAGATCCAGCTCACGTGGGGAAGACATTGTGCGTTTGTTCCTTCATTTCACCACGGATTAGTTTGTAAACAAGAGACTGGATTTGTAGACAGGATGAGATTACATGAATGAATGAAGCAACACACTAATGTGAGTAAAAAATATTGCATTGTTACAGATCGTTTGATATAGATCTATTGATTATGTGTACGTGTCTAACTGAACATAACTTAGCACGCTGTCACGGGCTGGAGAATAATTTATTTGAGGTGTTGGTGGTTCATTGTGCTGCGATTCGTGATCAGACTTGGACATGTATTGGCCAGGGCTTGCAAAGACAGGCTATCTTAAATAGTGAAATAACATTACTTTCTTGATGTGCGTTGTTCACTCTCTTGACTTGATATTTGAAGGAAAAATACAAATTTTGATCATGCAGTGAGGCGTGTGGATGTGTGTTAGTGATGCAGGGTTTGCGGTTATATCCACCGATCGGGCGGGCCAAGTAATAAAAAATAACATTCCAGTTAATTTCGGGTGAATGAGAGATAAATCATTGTGTTTGTTTGATAAAGACGTTTTACGTGCCCTGTGGGCGAATCATTACGGTTGCCATTTTCCCACACGCTTTTAAAACAATTCCTCACGTGTACTGACGGGGTAGCAGATCGCTCATTATAATATGCAAATCTTATCCAATCATAGCAGTGGGCATTTACTTCCAAGTCTTCAGTGCGGCACACCCATAAAAACCCAGCGTTCAGGAGAGAGCCTTAAAACCAGTATAGAAAATAGCCTATTACTTATTCATTATGACGTTTTTGAATGTAAAAACCATGCGAACGTCATAAGTTGACCTCAGACAACAGTATATATATAAAAAAAAAAAAAAAAAAAAAAAGCCAGTTCATGACCCTTTAAAAATAAGTTTAGGTTTAAATTTTAATTTTTTTAAGTCAATGTTTATTTTATTTCAAGTAATGGAAATGTTTATGGCTTTAGTTTTAGCTAACAATAATAATAGCCCTGGTATAGAGATCATTATTATATATTTATTTGATTATTTTATATTTAATAATTATTATTTTAACATTACAATATATTTTAGCACCACATCACAATTTACAACCTGAACTAAACTTGCCAACGTTTAATATATTTATAATATTTTTACAAAATGGGTTTTCTTAATTTTGATGTCAAGATATTAGTATCGCCCTGAACTTTCTAACTTGATGCCCCTAAAAAGTAATTCCAAAATTTAATAAGAACTTATTCACGTCATTTAATGTATGAATTGCTTTTTTTTTTTAAATGTATTTTTGAATTAATTAATTAATTAATAGATCTGGACAAACAACTGAGCATTATGTCATTGACCCTGTTTCCAAAAATGTTTCCAAATATGATGTTGGACTGTTCAAACAAACACAGCTTGATAAGAACGACAGGGTCACAGTGTTTACACATTTCTACTAATGGATCACTTATATTTCTCTCACACTCAGCTGGGATGGGAGAAAACACTACACACTTCAGCTTTAATCTAAAGTGTTCTAAACTATGTTTCCCCGTTTTAAAGGAAAATATCATTTATGGCCCTCCATTCACCTCCAGGTCGCTCTCATCCATAGTGTGTGTCTGTTGAAGATCAGGGTTATTGACTGTGTCCAGCAGCTCTATAACCAGGTTACGTGTGAGGAGCTGCGTGACAAAAGCATGCTGAAAAAGTAAAAAAAAAAAGAGGTCATTCTAACTAATAAAACCAGTATCAGAAGGCCCTACAATAAAGAGGATGTTTTTACATACAGCAGTTTTGGTTACTAAGTACCTGGAGGAGTTTTTCTGCTGTCGGCCTTTTCCGAGGGTTCTTCGTGAGTGCCATTTTGATGAAACTGTGAAATTCTGTGGACCTAATAAAGCAAATGAACTTGCTTTCATTGATTTCACAAAGTAAAATGCAAAGATGAGATGCTAATTTTTATGAAAATACCATTTGTTCTTGTCCTTCAGTTTGGGAGGCTGGAAACTGCTCTTGGACATCAGCATCAAAGCTCTGAGGAGGAAAAAATACCACCAAATCTCATTTTGACCTTTCAACCTAAAGTCTATGAAAAGGTCAACGCAATCGCATGGCAATTCTTAAGTATTTTACATTTTGGCGAATTGGTGGCTAATTTGTGTGAATTCATACAATCTCATTCGTATGTTTTCATAAGATAGTTAGGGGTCGGGTTATAGGAGGACAATTCAGTGAAAACATCACCTTGTAAAATAGTTAAATTTTCCTGTGAGATTGGGTTGGAAAAGCTTTTTTGTTTTCGAGTTGTTTGCTAGACAATTTAACATCACGCTTTGCAGCATCAGGTGAAAACGTGGATGTTTTTGTTGTTTTTGGAATAGCAAATTTCATGTTTGCCAAAGGGGGTCAAAGGTTTGGCTGAGTTGAAGTTAGCAAAAAGATGAAATTGCACCTTTAACATTGGGAAATATACTTTGTAGTGTGACTATCACTGCATGTTAAAAGGTTTAAATACTTAAAGGGTCTACATGCGCGTGTGTGTTCAAACCTCATAGGGTGTAGGTCAAACATAGGCGGTTGCAGCTCTGCTAGTTCAATAGCTGTGATGCCCACCGCCCAGATATCACACAGCTGGTTATAACCCCCTTTCCTTTCCACTGCCGCAACCTCTGGGGCCATCCTGAGAGAGAGATATTAGAGTAATATATGAAGGAAGCAAATAACAAAGGAACCGGAAGCAATAGCAGATGGGATTTTTAACAGACTCATTGTGTGATCATACTGCTTTAAATTTGACCCAAATTTAATATTTATAAAAACAAACCCGATTTCAAAAAAGTTGGGACACTGTACAAATTGTGAATAAAAAGGAATACAATAATTTACAAATCTCATAAACATATACTTTATTCACAATAGAATATAGATAACATATCAAATGTTGAAAGTGAGACATTTTGAAATGTCATGCCAAATATTGCTACCTGTCCCATTTGGAATGTGAGCTACACATTCCAAATGGGACAGGTAGCAATAAGAGGCCGGAAAAGTTAAATGTACATATAAGGAACAGCTGGAGGACCAATTTGCAACTTATTAGGTCAATTGGCAACATGATTGGGTATAAAAAGAGCCTCTCAGAGTGGCAGTGTCTCTCAGAACTCAAGATGGGCAGAGGATCACCAATTCCCCCAATGCTGTGGCCAAAAATACTGGAGCAATATCAGAAAGGAGTTTCTCAGAGAAAAATTGCAAAGAGTTTGAAGTTATCATCATCTACAGTGCATAATATCATCCAAAGATCCAGAGAATCTGGAACAATCTCTGTGCGTAAGGGTCAAGGCCGGAAAACCATACTGGATGCCCGTGATCTTCTGGCCCTTAGACGGCACTGCATCACATACAGGAATGCTACTGTAATGGAAATCACAACATGGGCTCAGGAATACTTCCAGAAAACATTGTCGGTGAACACAATCCACCGTGCCATTCGCCGGCTAAAACTCTATAGGTCAGAAAATAAGCCATATCTAAACATGATCCAGAAGCGCAGGTGTTTTCTCTGGGCCAAGGCTCATTTAAAATGGACTGTGGCAAAGTGGAAAACTGTTCTGTGGTCAGACAAATCAAAATTTAAAGTTCTTTTTGGAAAACTGGGACGCCATGTCATCCGGACTAAAGAGGACAAGGACAACCCAAGTTGTTGTCAGCGCTCAGTTCAGAAGCCTGCATCTCTGATGGGATGGGGTTGCATGAGTGCGTGTGGCATGGGCAGCTTACACATCTGGAAAGGCACCATCAATGCTGAAAGGTATATCCAAGTTCTAGAACAACATATGCTCCCATCCAGACATCGTCTCTTTCAGGGAAGACCTTGCATTTTCCAATATGACAATGCCAGACCACACACTGCATCAATTACAACATCATGGCTGCGTAGAAGAAGGATCCGGGTACTGAAATGGCCAGCCTGCAGTCCAGATATTTCACCCATAGAAAACATTTGGCGCATCATAAAGAAGAAGATGCGACAAAGAAGACCTAAGACAGTTGAGCAACTAGAAGCCTGTATTAGACAAGAATGGGACAACATTCCTATTCCTAAACTTGAGCAACTTGTCTCCTCAGTCCCCAGACGTTTGCAGACTGTTATAAAAAGAAGAGGGGATGCCACACAGTGGGAAACATGGCCTTGTCCCAACTTTTTTGAGATGTGTTGATGCCATGAAATTTATTATTATTTATTATTATATTATTATTATTATTTATTAAATGTTTTATTATTTTTCCCTTAAAATGATACATTTTCTCAGTTTAAACATTTGATATGTCATCTATGTTGTATTCTGGATAAAATATTGAAATTTGTCCCAACTTTTTTGGAATCGGGTTTGTAAATGCAAGATTAAAAAATTTAATTAGACAACAATGCACCATATTTGAAAAATACAGCATACTGTTAAGCAAACTATTTTATTATAAATAATAGAATAATACCACTAAAAAGTAAATATGCATTTTATGGTCTATATAATTAGTTTTATAAACACTGCAATTCCAAAGGTTTTTTAAAAGTAATTTTTATTCAGCAAGGATGCATTAAATTGATCAAAAGTGACAATAAAGACTTCTAAAATGTAAAAAAAAAAAAAAAAAAGAATACTGACAATAAAAAAAAAAAAGTTTTCACAAAAATATTAAGCAGCAAGACTAAAGTTATAAGTTACAAGACTAGCTGTGAGAGTAATACGTTTATGTAAAATTTATGTTTAATAATGTTTTGGTAACATTTTATTTTACAGTCCTGTTCATACTATGAACTTGTCATAGTAATTACAATAACTGTGTAATAACTAGGTACTAATCCTAAACCTTACCTAGTAATTTAGTACATCTAAGTGCACATACTGTAAAATAAAGTGCAACTAATGTTTCTTGAGCAGCAAATCATCATATTAGAATGATTTCTGACTCTGAAGACTGGCGTAATGATGCTGAAAATTCAGCTTTGATCACAGGAATAAATTACATTTTAAAATGTATTAAAGGTGCAGTAAGCAATTATTGAAAAATGTTGTTGAAAGTGGATTGGACCAGGCACCACAAACTTGTAGCCAATCAGAAGTAGGGGGCGTGTCCATTCATGAGGAGAGAGAGCTGAGCAAAACAGGGAGATTTGAAGAAAGATTGTTGAAAGAGAAATGGCTGAGAGACATTACAAAAGAGAAAAGAGAGGAATATCACTGGAAAAAGAAGGTTTACGATCAGGCAAGAGCGTTAGGACCCGCATTAGTATTAGAAAAGCTTTCCAGCGCTGATGAGACCTAAGTGGGAAGGCCTGAAAACGGATGCTGTGGTTACACTGTTTCTGCTCCAATCGTGAGTAACATTGGTTTTGAGTGCGTGCTGCTGGCGACTAGCAACCGACTCTTGCTTGTATATACTCGAGTACTGTGTTAATTCTGTGTTCATATTTTGTTCTTTCTTTATTCATCTTCGTTTTATTTTTCATGAAGCTTTATTTTGCTTTGCTTCTGCTATGATAAAGAGACATCCACCCTTGCATTGTGTGTTTGTGAATTTGGGGGGCGGAGCAGTGAAGGGAGGAGAGTGTTTGTTTGGGTTGGGTTCAACAATGATTCTCATAAATCGCTTACTGCACCTTTAAACAATAACATTTCATAATCTTACTGATGCCAATGTTTTGAATGATACTGTAAGTGTATACAAAAGTAGCATATCCTGATGACTCACCAGTATGGCGTCCCGATGAAGGACTTTCTCTTAGCAACAGATGCGTTGATCTCAGCCGCCACTCCAAAATCCGCTGACAGACAGACAGAGGGGAGACAAAAGGCCACATTTAAGAGATTTATGGATTATTATTTAATATATGCATTTGTGTGTCTGAGACAGGAGTAAACCCTGACTGACCTAGTTTGACATCTCCTCGCTCTGTCAAAAGAATGTTGGCACCCTGTGGGCAAACAAAAATGACACAATGAGCACATCCACGCTATCAGACCCAAGCTATCATCTCACTTATTGTGCTATAGAGAGGCTCACTCATACTGCATACCAATAATTAACTCTACTAATGTATATCAAACACACAGCATGACAACATGGTTATAGGCAATGATGGCTTATTGATCTGTAAAATTACTTTTATGTCTCTATGCATTTTTCCTGTATGATGGAGATGATGTAGTCCCTGTAAATAAATAGAAAACAATTGTGAAAAATCTGCATAGAAAGGTGTTGAAATTTCACTGTACATTTATAAAGGTTAACACTTTTATTTACATATTTAAAGTCACATTGGAATAAAAATGTACCCTATTTAATTTCTTGAATATCTTATAATCTTATTGTGAATGATTAATTGATGCATGTTTCTTTTTTTAAATTCTGACATCATAATTTGCAATCAAAATGGATCTTCTGGTGAAACGACAGACTTCTCTTTGCTGACGTATGCTAGACATCTCCAATCATTTAGGGCCTTATTTTAAACGATTTGAGCGCATGGTCTGAAGTGCACGGCGCAGGTGCACTTAGGGCGTGTCTACTTTTGCTAGTTTAACGATGGAAAAAACGATTGTTGCATCAGGCGCATGGTCCAAAAGGGTTGTACCTAGTTTCTTAATGAATCATGGGTGTGTTTTGGGCATAACGTGCAAAAAAAAACAATCAGAGTCTCATCTCCCATTCCATTTAAAAGCCAGTTGCACTCGCACCAATCCGCTATTTACAAGGCGGAATTTATGAGCAGAAAGACTAAACGCTTCTCCAGAGAGGAATCCTTTTATTTTTAAAACTCTATAGGTCAGAAAAGAAGCCATATCTAAACATGATCCAGAAGTGCAGGTGTTTTCTCTGGGCCAAAGCTCATTTAAAATGGACTGTGGCAAAGTGGAAAACTGTTCTGTGGTCAGACAAATCAAAATTTAAAGTTCTTTTTGGAAAACTGGGACGCCATGTCATCCGGACTAAAGAGGACAAGGACAACCCAAGTTGTTCTCAGTGCTCAGTTCAGAAGCCTGCATCTCTGATGGGATGGGGTTGCATGAGTGTGTGTGGCATGGGCAGCTTACACATCTGGAAAGGCACCATCAATGCTGAAAGGTATATCCAAGTTCTAGAACAACATATGCTCCCATCCAGACGTCGTCTCTTTCAGGGAAGACCTTGCATTTTCCAACATGACAATGCCAGACCACACACTGCATCAATTACAACATCATGGCTGCGTAGAAGAAGGATCCGGGTACTGAAATGGTCAGCCTGCAGTCCAGATATTTCACCCATAGAAAACATTTGGCGCATCATAAAGAGGAAGATGCGACAAAGAAGACCTAAGACAGTTGAGCAACTAGAAGCCTGTATTAGACAAGAATGGGACAACATTCCTATTCCTAAACTTGAGCAACTTGTCTCCTCAGTCCCCAGACGTTTGCAGACTGTTATAAAAAGAAGAGGGGATGCCACACAGTGGGAAACATGGCCTTGTCCCAACTTTTTTGAGATGTGTTGATGCCATGAAATTTAAAATCAGCTTATTTTTTCCTTAAAATGACCCATTTTCTCAGTTTAAACATTTGATATGTCATCTATGTTGTATTCTGAATAAAATATTGAAATTTGAAACTTCCACATCATTGCATTCTGTTTTTATTCACAATTTGTACAGTGTTCCAACTTTTTTGGAATCGGTTTTGTACATATTGTGCCTTTAAAGAAAGACACCAAACAAACAACCTAATGCCAAGACAAAAACCTATTATACTGTAAGAAAAAAAGGTACAGTGCTGTCACTGGGGCAGTACCCTATGGTACAAAAGCAAAAATGTACTGATATGTACCTTTAATGCACTAATATGTACCATTTAGGGGTGAGTAAGGTACAAAGATGTACCTTTTCACTTTTGTACCTTAGGTACCGCCCCAGTGACAGCACTGTACCTTTTTTCTTAGAGTGTAGGATAATAAAAAACATATACTGTATATAAGATTAAAATCCCTTCCTATAGCACCATGAACCTTAAGTGATGAAAAACTTGAATGCATGCTCACCTGAAGTGTCTCTCTGCTCACATAAGCTATCTGTCTTTCTTTCAGAGGACCAGTGACTGCAGAAACACAATGACCTTATTCAGACTGACAAATTACCATATGAGCATTAATCCTCTTTCAGGCAATATAAATAACAACAGAAACCACTGCAAACCACATGACCCTTCAGAAAAATACAGAAACAACATATAGCAAGGCTTGGTTTTGAAACCATTAAACACCAGCACTTCAGCTTTTTTATTCAATCAATCACTTAAGAATAAAAGAAGATAGATTAATCGATTAACTATCAAACTATTTGCAGTGCTAATAATGTCCTAGAATATCTATGAACAGTAATTGGAATTATATTCATTCGTGTATCACATTATTACATATGTCAATCTTTGAATTGTACCATGGTAAATGTCCTGCAATGATCCTCCTCCACAGAACTCCATGCAGATCCATAACTTGTTATTTCTGTGGAATGTGAAGAAGTTCACTATTAGTTTTACTTCAGTTTTCTGCTAGCTGCAGTACTGCGGTAACTAACCTGAGGTAGCTGCCGAAATATGCGACAATGTTTTTGTGAGTGCAATCCTTCATCATGGTTATCTCATGTTGAATGCTTGAAATATCATCACCTGACAAAAAGAAACAGAGGGTTTTCTGTAATCTTGTTGTTTGATTCTGCTATCATGTTTTCAACATTCTGCCTCAAAAAAACAAAGCAAAACAAAACAAAAACAGCAGGATTTACCGGGATTAAAAGATTGAGCTGAAATTCAGATGCTGCAGCGAATAATTCAGTTCAAACTGAATTTACAACCATAAAACATGGATCTCTAAAGATATATTAAGATAGTAAAAGTTACAGCTGCTGTTTATATTTATATTCAGTTTTAAATTCTAAATATGTGTCTGTGATAGACGGTTATCTTCGGAAGCTTAAAACAAAAAACAACAAAGAATCAATGTAATATATAATGTTGAGATAATTAGTTGTGGATAATAATTGTAGCAATTAACAAACTTATAGTATTGTATAGTAATATAGTAATATTGACTTAAAGGGTTAGTAATTATCCTCATGTCGTTCCAAATCCACAAGCCTTTCCCTCACCTTCGGAACAGAGCTTTCTGATGAAATCTGAGAGCTTTCTGTCCCTCCATTGACAGCTACGCAACTACCACTTTCAAGCCCCAGAGAGGTACAAAACTGAGGTTAAACCACTGGAGTCACATGGATTACTTTTATGATGTCTTTACTCTTTACTACCTTTCTGGGACTCCAGTGGTTTAACCTCAGTTTGATACCTCTCTGGGGCTTGAAAGTGGTAGTTGAGTAGCTGTCAATGATGGGACAGAAAGCTCTCAGATTTCATTACAAAGATCTTAATTTTTTCCAAAGATGAACGAAAGTCTTACAGGTTTGGAACGACATGAGGGTGAGTAATTAATGACAGAATTTTCATTTTTAGGTGAACTATACCTTTAATTGACCTGTTGTTAAGCCCCGCCCCTTTCGTAGCTTTAGGGGCCCTATTTTAACAATCTAAGAGCATGGTCTAAAGCGCACAGTGCAAGTGCACTTAGGGCGTGTCTGAATCCACTCTTTCTATTTTAACAATGGAAAAAACAAGATCATGATGAGTCACGGGTGTGTTTTGGGTGTAACGTGCAATAAACCAATCAGAGTCTCATCTCCCATTCCCTTTGAAAGCCAGCTGCGCTTGCACCATGGTGGATTCGCTATTTAAATGGTGGAATTTGCGAGCAGAAAGACTGAATGCTTCTCCAGAGAGAATCCTTTTATTTTTAATATTAAAAAATCTTTGTGTGCTGCTGCGTCCTGCGTCCCTGTGTGTGTGTAATAAGCAGAGTGTATGCGTGTTGTGCATCTGCCTATATGCGCATATTACAAACGCGTCCCTTTAAATAATACAAAAAATACTGCGCTATTGGTTTTTGTTGGTCAATGGCACAGTCATTTTCAGTTGCCTCAAAATAGCAACGAGCCAACAATGCGCCTGAACACACCTCAATTTCAGACCATGGGCGAACAGATGGGCACTATTTAAAGTCCTCATGAAATCAAAATAGATCTTACTGATCTTTGTTAGCACACATTACAGGTCTTAGGGTGAACAATTAATCCGTGCAAGTTAATACACAGAAAATAATTGTTTGCCGTAGTAATCTTTAATCAAAATCTGAAAAGTAACTTCCAGTCTGGAATGGCGTCCCCTTTGCCATGACGGCAGTTTGACGGCTTGGGTTTGAATATCCTTAACCACTCCCCTCCAACTGTTTGATATGAGCGCGAGATGGAGAGGAGGAGTGCTGAAGTAAAACAAACCTGGTCTCATTGGCAAAATGTACCCATGGCAACGTTTTTGCAAACCCCAAAATACATACCAATAGGTACAAATCACTGCAGTTTCCAACAGAAATGAACACTAGAGGCAGTAAAGGCGTTTTTTTTACCATAGTCCATGATTTGTAAACGAATACATTTTGGAGTTTGCATCACTTAACCAGCTGTTCCATATGTTCGGCTTTTCTGACATACTAAGCTTTCTCAGTAGCTCAGCTGGTACGGATTTGTACTCGCAATACTGAAAGCTTGGGTATGAATCCCGTGAAAAACAAGTCATGATAAAAGAGCTCAAAGACGAGTTCAAAACACAGGCTAAAATTACATGGATACAATTGTATTTTTGTCACATCTGCTTTTGTTAACACTATCAGTTAGGTTTAGGGTTTAGTGTGGGTGTACGTTAAAAAACCAACGTAACAAAACGTTGCCAGATTCACGCTCATCTGTTCCGGCAAAAAACTAAGCTTTTAGCATTATCCAGTGGACATTTCACTTTGAAACTGTTGCGATAACTAACCGATTTCACGGTTTGCAAAAACGTTGTCACAGGTACGTTTTTCCAGTGAGACCAGGCTGAGTAAAACCCTGCCCTCTATTCCACTTCACTTGGAAATACGTCACAGTAATGAAATAAAATCAGTTGCAACTTCCGGTTCACTGGGACTTTCAACAATGTGGCACTGGACGTGAAAATGATAACTGAGTCAGGCTGAAACTAGCAAAAAAAAAAAAAAAAAAACACTTTGTATGATAGGGCCCATGTTGTCAACTTATTGATCATATATTTTTTTTTGCATTCTCTTACAAATGTTTTGTGTTCCCCGAGAAATTTTGCATTCGTTTTGAAAAACCTATGCATTCTGCAAGCGAACGCAATGTTTCTCGGGGGAACGCAAAAGATTTATAAGAGAACGCAAAGTTTCTAGGAGGAGCGCAAAACATTTGTAAAAAATGCAAAAGCACTGACTTATTATTTTTCACCACCATGTCCACTTAGGGGCTCCATAGATTACTTTTACTATCTATTTTTTGGGTGAACTATCCCTTTAAAATGCCATGGGGTACATGAAGTAAATATTTTAGGTCAGAGGGGTTCGGCTGACAAAAACGTTCTGGAATCCCTGCTGTAGTGTATAGATTAAAACTATTTAAACACACAGAAATGTGTAGACTTACATTAGAGGAAAAAAAGCAAATGTCATCAGTTGCTACGGAAGTAATGAGTTTAAAGAAGGGGTTAGCAAAGGTCATTTTAAAATATGTTTGAACAAATTTTGATGTAAATAATTTCACAAATTTTCCTACATTTGTTTACATAATACTGACCACTCAGTATCACCCACATCTACTGAAAAGGCCAAGTCATAGTATGCATCGCTATATCAATACAATGCAAATTATATTTTATTTAAAAAAATTGCTTATGACCTACCAGGGTCCAGTTTGACCACTTTAATAGCTGCGATGACTGAAGTCTTAATGCTGCGGGCCTATAGGGACAGAGAAACAAAGTTGGTGCTTTATGCAGATTATTTTAATGTAATTGTGCTTCAACAAATAAGCAATGCATGTTGACATCAAACCTTTGCATCAGTCACTTCAAGACAAATTTCCTCCTTGTTCTTTTGAAAGGACGCGTGTGTCAAGCCACCACAACGACTGTTGTGTCACGTCACTTTCAAGTTCCTACAGTGTTTTTGTGGTTGTACTGGATCATAAAAAGCCAGTGCACAAAGAGCCGCAAGTATTTTGATTCTAAATACTACCTCTTTGACGTTTGACTGGGTTTCAGTTTTAGTTCTTTTAAAGGCCTTATAATATCTCAACAACGAAAGAAATGTAATTGTCTCATTCACTACATCACAAGGACATTGCCCTTAAAGGGACAGTTCACCCAAAAATGAAAATTCTGTCATCATTTACTCACCCTCAAGTTGTTCCAAACCTGTATGTCTTTCTTCTGCTGAACACAAAAGAAGATATTTTGCAGAATGTTGGTCATCAAACGGTTGATGGTAGCCATTGAAAAATACTACAGAAGTCAATGGGGTCCATCAACTGTCTGGTTACTGACATTGTTCAAAATATCTTCTTTTTTTCAGCAGAAGAAAGAAACTCATACACGTTTGCAACAACATGAGGGTGAGTAAATGATAACAGAATTTTCATTTTTGGGTGAACTATCCCTTTAAAAAATCATAACATCTGCCAGCACTGAAAACATCATACGTTGTGTAAGGCACAGTTTGTGCCAGTGTGGTCTACGCAAGACAGAAAAATGAAGCTGCCTGCCTGTAACCACGGTAACCAGCAGCCAATAGTGGATCAGCAGACACTGGAAAGGTGAAGTAGAGATGAAAAAAAAAGTAACAGTGCTCATTTCCTGTTTTCTTTCCTGCTCAACTAAATCACATCCTGTAATGTGACTTTCTCCGTTATCAAGGCCATCATTCATGTTTGTTCAGGCACAGCGATATAAATGGACAATCCACCCAATTGGGGCACGAGGTCACTGAACATTTCAGCATGGCAAAATGTGCATAAAGACTTTGCAGATGTTTTACTATTTGCTTCCTTGTATGCAAAAATAAAATGTTTTTCACGCCCTGTTATTTCTGCTGCACGCTGTGCCAACCTTAACACATTCAATTCAGTTTTCAGGGAATATTCAAGTTAAGTATGGCGGTTTCTCTGTCATGGGAAAGCGATCCACAGTGCATGCAGAATCGCATGTTTTTAATGGTGTTAAACATGCCAGAGCCACATGGGTGTGAACATCAAAGTCAATGTGGTATGAAAGTGAGTAATATGGTCAGACGGTTAGTACACACATCATTCATACTGTGAAACTGGTAGTTCATAGTTCCAAAAACATGTTAAAGGGATAGTTCACCAAAAAATGAAAAGTCTTGTTAGTAAGACGTTGTTCCAAACTTTCTTTCTATCTACTGCTGAACACAAAAGAAGATATTTCAAAGAATACAGGTAACCAAACAGTTGATGCGCCCCATTGACTTCCACAGTATGAAGCACTTTATTTTACAGCCCTGTTCCCCATGTACATACTATGTACTAGTAACAACCGGGTAATAACCCAGAACCTACCCCTAAACGTAACCTTAACCCATGTAGTTACCATATATTACCCAGTAAGTACACTGTAAGTGCATGTACTGTAAAATAAATACTATGGAAGTCAATAGGGCCCATTAACTGTTTGGTTACCGACATTCTTCAAAATATCGTTTGTGTTCAGCAGAAGAAAGAAATTCATGCAGGTTTGGAACAACTCGAGGGTGAGTTTTTTTTTTTTTTTTTGGTTGAACTATCCTTTGAATGCACATGCATAATATAGGCTATACTATTCTAGTTGGAAGCACGATCAACAGTGTTGCAAATATAACTAAGATACAAGATGCTATGATGTGGTTTCTGTCTCATGAGACTATCAGACTGCCCTGCTATAAAGTGTTTTGGAATGCAAGACGTAAATTTGCTGATAGACCATCTTGGACCAGCAACAAGGCGATTGCAAAAACGTGATTTCATGCTAGTTAGCCTATAACTAACCCAGCTAGATGGGAACGTTCTGGCGAGGTTCTCTCAAGTTATGAGCAAACGTTCTTTCAGTGACGTTAATAGAATCTTCGTTCAAAGTTATCTGGTCTTTAATAATGTTCTTAAAACTTTAGCACAAAAGCATTATTTGTGTATTGTTAATGGAACGCTTTTTCGGTAATGTTTTAGTTGAACGTTTATCACTTTTTAAATGTTACTAATATAATTAAAAAGTAACATTCCCATAACGTTAGCGAAACGTTCTGAGAACGTTCTATTTTTGTTAGATGGGTGATCTGTGGTAACGTGACATTTTAGCCATTACAGTCATGAGAAAGAAAGAAAGAAAGAAAGAAAGAAAGAAAGAAAGAAAGAAAGAAAGAAAGAAAGAAAGAAAGAAAGAAAGAAAGAAAGAAAGAAGATGTGGGATGGAAATTTTGGTCATTGTATTTTTTGCATCATTTTTTATCACTGGCACAAACGCAAAGAGCTTGAGAGCTTTATTTGCACGAAATGTTTACGGAAATTGTCACTTTTTGGCGCTGTCCTACCTTAAACACATCTCCATATGTCCCGCTCCCTATGCGGTGTATGAGCTCATAGTCATCGAGCGGATCCGTGCGCGATACGCCGATCGCGTCCATAGCAGCGCGGCATTGGGTTCTTTTTCTCACGGTTCTGAATCAAGAGCGGATGATACTCATCCAAACCACCACTTCCTCAACATCCGCGTAACAAGTGCACTAGAGTGAACATGGCAGCGATCACAAACGCATCTCTCTGTCTGCCCGCTGAAGACAGGGGGCGTTCACACAAGACGCGTTCACAGGAGCGCAACAGGATGGCGCAGAACGCCTCCCGTTGAACACAGGTTATAAACGAAATGAACAATATACTCTGCTTTACACACGAAACACTTTTTACCTATTTTTATTATTATTATTTTAAATATAAATCATGTTAATTTTTGTATCGATTTCTACTTATTATAGAACTCATTGTGTGTAGGCTACATGGTTTAATAAACATTGCTAGAAAAAGAACGCAGGGTCTCAAGCCGCGTCTTTTTAAAGGATAGTTCACACAAAACTGAAAAATCTGTAATTTACTCTTCCTCGATGTTCCAGCCCCGTATAAATGTGTTTCTTCTGCTGAACATAAACTAAGATATTTTGAAGAATATGGGTGCCAAACAGTTGCTAGTCCCCATTGACTTCTATAGTAAGGGGGATAGGCCTAACGCACTATATGTTGACAGAATTTTCATTTTTTTTTTTGGGTGAACTATCCCTTTAATTTCAATGACGTCTTTAATAACACACCGCTGATCAGTAATCAGCTAAACTGGCTACGTCGTTATAATATGCAGCGAGTTCAGATTAAAATGTTTAAATTAAGTTTGAATAAAACACATGGCAAGAGAAAGACTTTATACTATTGCAGGCTACTTTTAGCTTTTCATTTGGCTGTAATATTAGTTAGGCCCATATTATGCTTTACTATATTCTATATTAGACTAATCTTAACATAAAAAAAAAAAAAAAAACATTGAATGAGGAAAAAAAAAACACATCAGCAAGTCTTAAAACATATAGGTGAAATTAGGTGATATAGGTCAACAGTATTATGTTATAACAGATATTCAATAATGTAATTTATAATATAAAATACTAATATATTTCTTTAATGCGTGTTTGAAGCAGTGTTTAGTATGCGAGTGCCACCTACAGGCAATATTTATTCGACTTGACTGTGCATGAGACAGAATTAAATATATATATATATATATATATATATATATATATATATATATATATATATATATATATATATATATATATATATATATATATATATATATATATATATATGCCCTAATATGTATATTCACACAATAAGATTAGGCTGTGTATTATGTCTGATAATATGTAATGATCCAGAATTAAAGAGATATTTCACCAAAAACGTATATATAATTATTTACTCATCCTCAAGTTGTTCCAAGCCTGTGTGAATTTCTTTCTTCTGCTGAACACAAAGGAAGATATTTTGAAGAATGTCAGTATAACATAGCCATTGACTTCCATTGCATTTTTTCCCCCATATGAAAGTCAAAGGGTCAAAACAACTGTTTGGTTACTGACAGGTTCTTCAAAATATCTTCTTTTCTTCAGCATATCTTTAGCAGAAGATAGAAATGTATACAGGTTTGGAACAACATGAGGGTGAGTAAATTATGTCAGAATTTTTATTTTTGGTTGAACTATCCCTTTAAGTATTAAAAATATCAAACGAATATATTATATTACTGTCTGCTGATGTTGAGAATGCAAATTTACGAATATTTGGCTCATGAATATTAATTACGTTACGACGCTTCAGAAAGATTACGTAGAACGTCAATGATTGATTCATTAATTAATATTCATAACTTAGTCGGATGCGTAGATGAGACTGGGTACCCTACTCTGTATACACCTGGAAGCTCTTGCGGAAGACTCAGATTCGCTTATGGTCCCATTCCTCCCTTCTCCTCTTAGCAATTTCTTGTCTAATCTCTACTGAATTTGTCAATAATAAAAAAAAGATTAATTATAGTCAAGCCTTCTCCATAGTAGAATTGGTGTGAGATAAGCGCCTTCTAGTGGCTAAGCCTCTGTATTGCGCATGCGCAGTGAAAACTCAAACGGTGTGTGTAATGGCTGCCTGATGTAGTAAGTGAATTTAGATGCTTCTTCTCTTCTGCTTGTAATTTTGACTATAACCAACGGATAACGTCGAGACGTCTGAGCTAAAATGGTTTATATTTACCCAGGGGCGCAGCCCAAGACGAAATCTAACCGCGTGAAGTGACTAAACAACATGTAAGTTAAGTCTATTTATATTATGTTTGCCGAAGCGTTTGTAAGGGAATAACGGACACAGTTCTGCAATGCTGTTAGCTGAGCAGATAGTAATTATTTTACGCGATATACTTTTACACATTTACCTCAAAAAACGATTTTCGCTTATATTTTACGACCTCTGAAGCGGCTATATATAAAGTTTAACGAATCATTAGCATTAGGAATATATTCTTTAGTCAGCACAAACTCGCTACAGCCAATGTTTAAACCTGTAACGTTACTCTGTCATCTTATCAGTGTAATATTAAGGTTATATATTAGGTTTATCTATTCAATATTTCACCAGCGTGCTGTTTTTTTTTTTTTTAACTGTGACTGTTGATGTGTCGGGGTTACTAGAGTTCAGACACGTTTAACACGTCAGGTGTAACAATAAGTAGTACACGTGAGTTTAAAGATGCGAAATTCATCGCTATTTTATCGTTGCAGCACAATGATTTGACTCTAGTGTTGGCTAAAGCAGTATGTTATGTAAGTGTAGAGGGTTTTTCATCCTGTGGTAATAAGAGAAGTAGGTGTGTCGTTCTTCCACTTACTAAAAGTACCTTGTATTACCATGGTTACGTAAAGAACCGTGGTATTATCTTCAATGTTGAAAATGTTGTTTGTTGCTTATTTTTTTTAAAAACAGACATTTCTCAGCATTTCTTTATTTAATTTTATATTTCAGATTGAAATATAAAGTTAATCTTCTTGACTGAGTCTCTCATGATTTATGTCTTCAAAGCTATGTTCTCTCTCAGTTGAAGTCGAGGCCTGTTTGGTGCCCTGCTGGTCATGGCAATGAAGTCCCGTGTGGAAGCGGTTCTGAACGTGGGTCTGCGTATCCCCAGCATCATGCTGCTGGAGGTGCTGTACAGATGGGATGTCAGCTCCTTCTTCCAGAAGATCCAGAGGAGCAGTCTCAACAATAACCCCCTCTTCCAGTACAAATATATAGCCCTGTACCTGCATTATGTCGGTAGGTCCAAACACAACAAGCGACCACTCCCTGTCTATACAATAAGCACTGAATGACATTGAACTAGAAATGCTTTTTCGCAAGAACTTCTTGAAATTATAGGCTATGTTCACCCTGTCAGTTTTTGTGATTGACAACCACATTTACTTGCACGTGTGAGTTTTGAAATGTCCCGTTCACACAGCAACTTACAGTAGCGTCTGGAATACTGTCTGTATGAACATGCAAGGGGAGTTGAGCCCGTTTTCTCTTATTAGTAACATTAGCGAATGTGACCTAAGTAATATCAAAGATGGCGACATCCGTAAAACTGAAAAGTGACGTAGGATGTGGGAGTAGCGTAAGCTTAGGTGAGAGCAGACATCTCTCACGGTTCAAACAAATAGGGCTGGGCGACAAACTCCAAACTCAAGCTCCTCTAACAGTTCTCTTTAAAAATTCACGTTTTAGACTTCATGACCAGTGTTTTGCTCTATCCTCTGCACTTCCGTGTTCGTCAATACATCATGCGTCAGGTCAGAAGTCACTCTTCCGCCAGAAATAGACTGGTCTACAGCTGTTACCGGAAGCCAGTGGTTATAGTTTATAAAGTTTTCGTACAAAAACGCATTGCTGCACTTTAGAAGGCCTTTATTAAACCTTCATTAACGTGCACTACTATGAGAAGCCGTTCTGTGCGTATGTGTGTGTGCAGATCACAGAAAGTGATCACACAAAGTTTTAAATCACAATAAAATGAAACCGAAATGCGCGTTTCTTATCGAATCACTGGTTC
The DNA here is from genome assembly GCA_018749465.1 of Paracanthobrama guichenoti. Taxonomy (NCBI): domain Eukaryota; kingdom Metazoa; phylum Chordata; class Actinopteri; order Cypriniformes; family Gobionidae; genus Paracanthobrama; species Paracanthobrama guichenoti. The sequence goes on along the minus strand of CM031963.1, from coordinate 21,641,262 downwards.
TGGGGGAAATATGGAACCGGTTTTCGATACCATCCCTATATACACCTAGTTATGGGATAATTTTCATTTTTGGGTGAACTATCCCTTTAAGGACTAAAATACAGGACTGACAATTGTATTCTGCTGCTGTGTAAATGTAGCCATAGTTTTCTTAACCTTGGATTAAGATTTACTTTTCTAACTGATCAGACTTATGAATTTGACCTGGTTTATGATCATATGGGTGACACCGTCAAAGATGAATCTGTGCTGCATCTAGAGGTGGGCGGGCAGCCCATAAAAATACTAATGCAGCAACACACTGGCAAGTTTTTTGTGCGCATGCTTGTTTTCTTGGCTGTCTCTGCTCTCTGTTGAAGTAAAGCAAAGTGCTAGTGCTGTTTGTACTCTGGCTGGAGCCCTCTTTTAATGGGCCAGTGGAAATGCAGAGTCAGGAGTTGGGAAGATTTTTAAGATGGGAACATTCTAGGTTGTTAGTTATTAAAGCAGTAATTAAACTATCAAACTGCAAGCTGTAATTAAGGTCTGTTCTGTGTCATGACGCCCGCTTCGTTTGTGTCAAAGAAAATGAGGAAAGAGAGAAAACCTAAGGATACACGATATAGAGAGAGTTTGATTTCTAGATGGAATAAAGAGTGTAGCTATGCAGTAATGTTGTAATGGACTACTTGCACTGAGCATCGTGATGTACTTCTGTTTTGAAATAGTAACTCATTTATTTCCGGTTATGTATATTTTCAATGTGCTGTAGTCACCTAGTTGACTAAACGCCACCTAAAATGATTGTCTGCAAGAAGGTTTAAATATCTGGACATTTTCAGAGAGACAGGATAAGAGAGATTCTGATGATTACTGTGTAAAGAAATTTCCGAACTCAAAGGAATCTCCTAAACTGCAGCTCTTGTGGGGTGTTCCCGTGGTCAGTATCTATCAAAAGTGGTTCAAGGAAGGAACAGCGGTGAACCGGCGACAGGGTCATTGTCCAAGGCTCATTGATGCACGTGGTTAGTGAAGGCTGGCCGGTGTGATCCGATCAAACAGACGAGCTACTGTAGCTCAAAATGCTCAAGAAGTTAATGCTGGTTCTGATAGAAAGGTGTGAGGATACACAGTGCAGCACAGTTTGTTGTGTATGGGGCTGCATTGTCGCAGACCAGTCAGGGTGCCCATGCTGACCCCTGTCCCCAGTGCCAACAGTGGGCATGTGAACATTAGAACTGGACCACGGAGCAATAGAAGAAGGTGGCCTGGTCTGATGAATCACGTTTTCTTTTAAATCACGTGGATGGCTGTGTGTGCGCTGCTTACCTGGGAAACACATGGCACCAGGATGCAATATGGGAAGAAGGCAAGCCGGCAGGAGACAGTGTGATGCTTTGGGCAATGTTCTGCTGGGAAACCTTGGGTCCTGCCATCCATGTGGATGTTACTTTGACACGTACCACCTACCTAAGCATTGTTGCAGACCATGTACATCCTTTCATGGAAACGGTATTCCCTGGTGGCTGTGGCCTCTTTCAGCAGGATAATGCGCCCTACCACAAAGCAAAAATGGTTCAGGAATGGTTTGAGGAGCACAACAATGAGTTTGAGGTGTTGACTTGGCCTCCAAATTCCCCAGATCTCAATCTAACTGAGCATCTGTGGGATGTGCAGAACAAACAAGTCCGAGCCATGGAGGCCCCACCTCGCAACTTACAGGACTTAAAGGATCGGCTGCTAACATGTTGGTGCCAGATACCACAGCACACCTTCAAGGGTCTAGTGGAGTCCATGCCTCGACGGGTCAGGGCTGTTTTTGGCAGCAAAAAGGGGGACCAACACAATGTTATTAGTCATAATGTTATGCCTGATCTGTGTGTGTATCCACCTGCACTGTAAAATAAAAAACAATTATTTTAGAAGTATTTCAAATAATTTACAGTTAATTACACTTAATTTTGTCTCTTTAGTTAAATGAATTTCAACGAGAGACTAATCACTAAGTTTTTGTCACCATTTCTGAACAAGCATATGATTAGGCAGTATACACAACAAGCTTACGTTATATCTTGAGGTACATTAAACAATGTGTGTAAACAAACAACATGCAGAACAGAGCATACAAAAAACATACTAATAAAGCAGACTGCACCAATTATCGTACAGAACATACATATACACTCAAGTTGGAATATGGTTGTCGTGTTTATATTGTTTCACATGCTCCTGTTGAGGAAAAACAAGAATATTCACATGCTCGGGTGAAAGTTGGCTTCTTAGTCTGATAACAATAAGGCCGGCTGCAGAGAAAACGTGCTCTGCCGACACAGATGTTGCAGGGTCAGGAAAGATAATGGTGTGCTAAGCAAAGTTTCTTACAGCGCTTTGTGTTTTCTGTACTTAAAACCGTCTCCCTAGATGAAACTTCAAGTTCATCTACTGTGCTCATGCATCCATCTTTAAATTAAATCGTGTGTGATCATGTATATCAGCTTTATATCAGCTACCCTGATCAAAACCTTTGGCATCAGCCATCAAAAAAATCAGTATGGGTCAGCCACTACTCGTTAGTTAGCTAGAAAAATAACTCTTTATAAAATAACTCTCAGCATTTTGCATTATATCACATTCATTATATTTTTTTACTTTTTACCTATTAGTAATGTAATGTTAAATAAATCTGTCATGAAGACAAGTTGAGAGAGCCACCTTTTTTAATGGTTTGTTTTAACAAGTTTCATGAATTGAGTAAATAAGCAGAAACATATTGTACACTCGATTATGTGTTTACACGTATGTGTTGTAGCAGGCATGATGTCCAATAGCTAAATTAATGAATGAATTAGTGAACGTTTAATAGTATGTGAATGTTTAACATTCTGGTTTCTGATTTTATCCATCTGCCTGTTAACTTTGCATTGCAAATACAGTTTTGACTACTTCATTTATCCAGCATATCCTTGATATGAATGCTTGATTCTGATTGTCTGATGAATGTTCTAAGCCGTGCAATTATTTTCAGGGAAGCGCACGGCTAAAGGTGTTCCAGGCAGGTCTTGACCGCATTACAGTTCCATATCACTTCGCCAAATGATCTGTTATTTCAAAGGTCCTTACAGCCTATAGAACCAAAACCCACAACGACACTGGCAGAGCAAATAAATAGAGTAAACAATAGGATAAAAATAACAAATTATTTCCAAGTTTTTTCCACAAAATTACGTTTGATGTATTATGCATTTATTAGTCATTATGGATAAGCATTTTCACCTTTCATGATGTTTCTCACTGGAAAGTTGTGGATAAACGTAATTTCGTTATTAGTAGACAGTGGCACCTAACACTGTTGAGAAATGCACAGACATATGTAATTCACACACTCTTAATCTCTCTCTCTCTCTCTCTCTCTCTCTCTCTCTCTCTCTCTCTCTCTCTCTCTCTCTCTCTCTCTCTCTCTCTCTCTCTCTCTCTCTCTCTCTCTCTCTCTCTCTCTCTCTCTCTCTCTCTCTCTCTCTCTCTGTGTGTGTAATAACTGCATTAGTCTGCTATCAATGGCTCGGGCTTCCATTACTAGCTCTAAAATGACGTTTTGGGATGAGATGTGTAAGAAATTAGTCCTATACACTAGCGAATTAAGGACAAAAACCTGACAAACGTCTTGAAATACATCATCAGAACAATGTTTTGAGGTGTGGTAACCGTAGTATAAGAGGAATAATTGACTCCGGGCCCTGTTGTATTATTAGACCGCTTCACATCGTGGCTGCATTACCACCTCGGATGGGCCCGTCGTCAGTTATTCCTTACATAATTTTTTTATATTTTTGAATTTTTTTTCTGTTACTCAAAATTATAAGGCAAAAAATACACTTTTGGTGTGTGCGAAATTTCCCACAGGTTATGCGCAATACAAGCACTATTCAACTGTAGCAGCAAATGAGACAAGTGAGTGAGAGGCGGCAGGTGTGTCAATTCGCTGTCGGAGAGTAAAGAGAGGAAGAATGTGCGGTTTGGTATCGGTGTATTGAGAGACTGCAGAAAACGAGTATTGGAACAGTGATTTGCAGCGTCAAAGTGACCATGCATTTTAACTTGCCGACCAGCGACATGATGCCACACTTCCGACCACCTGATACATATAGATACAGAATGCCTGCTTAAAACTAACAACAGTGTCTCTGTGACCTCCAGCTAAACACTATCAGTATGAAACAGTTCTACAGATAATATATATGGCTTAAATACACACATCTCTACCACACCTTCCTCTCCTCACTGTCCCTCTGATTGTGTGACCTGTGTTGGACACTTGATCCAGCCGAGTAGGTTTCAGTGACGCTGATTTGTGCCTCATAGACTCGACACACAAGACTAACACACTACATAACCGCAGAAACTAAAGAGGCATTCATTCATCCTTTGGCAAATATTGACATTTTTTGTCTTTAAGCCAAAATTAAGTATTCATTGTTAGGAGTATTTATTTTTAAGTAAAAGCAATTATTTTATGCAAATGTTCTTTTTTTTATATATATATCATATTTTATATTAACAGTTTTATCATGAAATTTCATTATTATAATATTTATAAAGTTTTCTTACAGAGGTTTGGTTAATCTAATTTATAATTAGCTGCCCAAATGGGGAATTGCTATTCTTATTTTTTTTTCAATTGCTAATTCATACCCAAGTAAACAATTACATAAGCATAATCATTCTGTGGTAGGTGAAGTCAATATAGAGGGAACAGCTGCACTGTGCTTCACACACACACACACACACACACACGCACACGCCTATAAACTAATATTGCAGAGCTACTCTGGCATTCTCACACAGTACTTTCCGGAATGATGTAAGCATCAGCAAATGCTTCATGGATGATCCCATGCAAGCTAGATGCTCACCCAGCTGTCCACCGCAGTATATTAGATTTCATTCTTTTTGAATATGCTGGATTATCTGCATGTTTGGTGCAGTGGATCTAAACCACCACAAGAAGGACAATTGTTTGCAAACCAGACACGCATGATGTTTTACTTCATTGTAGAATCTTTCCCAGACGTGCTCATTCAACTAAAGATATTTGCATAAGAGAGCTATTCTAGTAGAACATGCTGGCCAGCCCAGGTGATGAATCGGCATGGTGTTTGACTTCCTCTTGAAGACACTACTGCTGCAATAAAGATTTCATCACAAATGTCATCGACCCATTACTTGACCTTAAAGTTTATTCCTGGTCTATATAGCTAGCTATATATGTATGTTTTTATGCAAAAGCAGCACTTTATTTGGCCTTCCGAAAGTGGACGCAATTAAGAATCAGTGGTTAAGATTTATTTACAACACTGTTCCAGAACAGTACAACCCAAATGTGCGTGTGCAGTAGGGCTGCAACTAACAATTATTTTGATAATCGATTAGTTTGCTGATAATTTTTTCGATTAATCGGATAAAAGAGCCATTTTTTTATTTTATTGACAACACTATTCCACATCCTGCCCAGTGCTGTCCTTCAAACAAACGTGTCAGCTGAGTGCTATGGAAACACACATAGTGAACATAATCTACCATTACAATAAATTAACCATGGTTTTACATTGAGTAAAACTAACAAAAATAATATTAAATATTAATAAATAAATAACAGAGTTATTGTAGTTATTCAATGGTAACCACAAATTAACCATAGTTTTGCTTCAAATCCATAGTTTAACTATATGGTATTTATGTGGTTATACAAATGGTTATCAATACGACAAAAACATGGTTTTATTATAATAAAAACAAGGGTTTACTATCTAATAGAAATATAGTATATATAGAATAAATAGAGTAAACAATAGGATAAAAATAACAAATTATTTCCAAGTTTTTTCCACAAAATTACGTTTGATGTATTATGCATTTATTAGTCATTATGGATAAGCATTTTCACCTTTCATGATGTTTCTCACTGGAAAGTTGTGGATAAACGTAATTTCGTTATTAGTAGACAGTGGCACCTAACACTGTTGAGAAATGCACAGACGTATGTAATTCACACACTCTTAATATATCTCTCGCTCTCTCTCTCTCGCTCTCTCTCTCTCTCTCTCTCTCTCTCTCTCTCTCTCTCTCTCTCTCTCTCTCTCTCTCTCTCTCTCTCTCTCTCTCAGGGAACACAGTCTCTGCTCTCTCTCTCTCTCACACACACACACACACACACACACACGCACACACTCTCACTCACTCTCTCTGAGAGCACAGGGAACACAGTCTCTGCTCTTGTGGCTGCCATCTCAGTCTGTGCCGTCCTCTCTCTATGGCCAGACTGTGGTCACTCAGCCTGTATCTGGTTAGGGACTTTTTCACTTTACGCTCTTTCACACAGCTCAGGTATTCTGCTGGTTTATAGTCTCTTTCCAGGTGTAAATAGAGTTCCATCTTCTTTTGTAATTTAGTGGCTTCTTTCCAATAGGTAATGTAATGTTGTTTTTGTAGTTGTATAATTTGGTTGGGCCAGAATGTGCTGTGCTGGTGTGGGTGTAGCTTCAGTACCAGCTGTGAGAGAGCTCTCTCTCAAATTCAAATTCAAACAAGCTTTATTGGCATGACTTGTACAGTATTGCCAAAGCATTGGCCATCACATAAGCAATGAAAAAAATAAAATAAGTCAATAAATCAATCCGTAAACAAATACATGAATTCATTTTATAATCAAGAAAAAATTATGACAATAAGATAAATAATAAATTAATAATAATAATAAAAAAGCTTTGTACATTTGTACACATTAAGATGAGAGGAATATTTGACTTTAGTTTTGTCCACTGGCTGACTCGTTTAGTTTGTGGCAGGCTGTCACATATTTTGCTGCTATAGCAATCAAGCTAGATTTTTCTCCCAGAATATGAATTAATTTTTCTGAATTTGGTGATGCCATAAAATTTGGTTCTAGTTGGAATTTAGTGAAATAGTCCGATCTGATGTTGTGATAGTAATCACAGTGCAGCAGGAAGTGTTCCTCTGTCTGCACCTCTCTCTGAGAGCACAGGGAACACAGTCTCTGCTCTTGTGGCCGGTTCTGCTCCTGACACCATAGGGCTTCAGCCTGGTACGAGCTCGGGTCACTGCGCTTCAGGTGCTGGTAGAATTTTAGAGCTCTCTTTTGGATGCTTATTAATAAGGGGTATTGTCCTAATTCGGCTCTGCATGAGTTGTTTGGTGTCACTCTGTTTACTTTTAGGATGCTTTTACAAATTTGGGTATGCAGAGTTTCAATTTCTTCTTTTTCCCAATTTGAAAAATCTTGTGTTTTTAGGGGTCCCCAAATCTCGCTGCCATATAGTGAAATTGGTTCAATTATAGCTTTTAAGATTTTTAGCCAGGTTTGAATTGGAATTTCATGTGGAATTGTATTTTTAATCATGTAGAAGACCCTCATTGCGTTTGCTCACAGCCAGATTGAAGTCTCCTGTTGAACTCAGTTTTAGTCCCAGATAGGTGTATTCGTGTGTGTGCTGGAGGACCTGGTTTCCTGCTCTGAAGATGTATTTATTTTCCCTACACCTGGATCTATTTTGAAAAATCATTATTTTCAGAAAAATCAGAGTTTTTGCGAGGTTAATTTTAAGAGCCCATGTCTGACTGAATGTCTCTGATGTCGAGGAGCTGTTGTAGCCCCTCTTTTGTTTTTGAAAGCATGACTAAATCATCTTCAAAGAGGAGACATTTGATTTCCGATTCAGTCAGGGTCGGGCTGGGGGCAGTCTAATTATTTAACACTTTAGCCAATTCATTTATATAAATGTTAAATAGAGTGAGGCTCAATGGACAACCTTGTCTGACTCCTTTTCGCTTGTTCCCTATTTTTACAGCACGTGGTGTTTTTATACATGGTGCTGATCAAATCAAATGTTTTCCCTCCAATCCCATTTTCCAGGAGTTTTAGGAAGAGTCCTTTGTGCCAGATTGAATCGAAAGGCTTCTCAAAGTCAGCAAAGCAAGCAAAGACTTTTCCAGAATTTTGTGGGTTTTGAGAGAGTTCTGCAATCTCATATTAACAATCGAACAGAATATTTTCCCCAGGTTGCTACTGATGCATATGCCGGAAATTGTTTGGCTTAAATGTATCTCCTGTAAGATTGGTGTAATCAGGAAAATATCCTACATTCAAAACCATGTTGAATAATTTGATAATTGCGGTTTTGAATTTATCGTATTTGATCATTTCGTTTAATATTCCATCAATGCCACATGCCTTGTTGGGTTTTAAAGTATGTGGTCTCTCTGTTAGCTCATTTACTGTGATTGGGAAATCAAAGGGGTTCTGATTGTCTTTAATTCTCTCTTTCAGGTTTCCTAATTTGTTTTTCATTTAATTTCGAGCAGGATTTGAAAATGTATTTTCCAACAGAGCTATTCATCTAGTGAAATTGTTTTTATATCACAAAATATATCGCAGAAAAACAAAATATCACAATGTATGTTTTTTCCAATATTGTGCAGCCCTAGCATAGCGGAGCTATGTACAGTATGTGAAAAATAATGTATTTTTTGAACATTAATGCATGGTAACATATTCTATTACATCTAATACACAAAATAATGATTTTTGAAAATGGCATCATATGACCCCTTTAACTTTTTCTTCTTTTTTTGCATTCCAATTTTTTTTTCCATTATTTTGGATGTTCTTATTTGTCGTTGATTCTTATGGATAATTTAAAACCAAAGTTTTTGTGATTGTTTTAAGATGGCATAAGCACTTGGTTTATTTAATTTAATCCAATGCATATCTGCATATATCATTATTCATGTCAATAATTGAGACTCCCTTTTCTTCAGGTTATATCCTTAGTCTGGTGTTGTTGACTTTACCCCGGCAACACCTGGTGCAGCTCTACCTCTACGTGCTCACAGCTCTTCTGCTCTTCGCTGGACACCAGCTTTCCAGGTCTGTGCTCACAGCAGCCTTATGCATGACTGTATACTAACACAAGATGTGATGCAGATGGGTTTTGAAATACGCCCCATGTTGTCAGTTGAAGTACACACACTCACATTAAATCTAGTTGCTGTGTTACTTTGAACCAGTACAGATTTTGACATTTAATGCAGTTGTTTAGTACTTATCATGATTGTCAAACAAACAGTACTCAATGACTGCTGTTCCTGCAGGGATTACGTACGCGGAGAGCTGGACTCTGGTTACGAGGGTCCCCTCTACTTGGAGCCCCTGTCTATGAACCGCTTTACCACAGCGCTCATCGGTATATCTTGCGCCATCAACTCCGAAACAACTCTATTTTGTTCTCTTCACTCCTGTGTTTGTTCCTGAAGCATTATTAGGGACTAGTGTTGTATTACTGAATTTCAGTTCCCACCCCTGCTGTAAAAGAGACCTGACTGCTGAACTATAACACAGAGTCTAAAAGAGAAGAAACCAGATCTCAATGTGCTCAATTTGCTAATGAATAGAGGCCCTGTGAAATGCTTCCAGTTTTACTAATGAGGCATTTAGGAATGGAATGGCATGCAACCAAACCTTTCCATGAAAAACTGTCTTCAGTATGCTTTTATGTGATTTAACTGCTTTAAAAGAAGTGAGACTTTATCTCAAGGTGGTAAAACCCAATACACTGTCACCTAATCAGCTTCTATCAACATTCTAGAGGTGGCATTTACAGATGAGGCGGAATATCAGTTTGACATGTTGTCCATGTCATCAAGAGTTGGATAAAAGAGAAGTAAGCTAAAACGGGAGCAGCACTCGGAGGTAGAACAGAAATAGTTTAATTGTTTTTGCTCAGTTCTGCATCTGGGAATGTGTTTCAGACTTATAGGAAGTAATGGACGTCACAAAAACAGTACTTCTGTAATGCTACAGGAACTTTGTTTGTAGCTGGTTTCAGGAAGCAAAAACAGTTCTACAGGGCTCCTGGAAATTACAAATTAAAATTCCATGATATTTCCTGGGAAACCTTGAAATATAAGGGAATTTTAAATTGGGATTTACAGGCTTAGGAAAATTTGAATTTTTATAATATAATTTTTCCCCCAAAAAATAATTCTAAAATAGTTTTAAAAGGAGTAGAAAATCAGTAGACATTTCTCTTTGCAAGCAGTTTCACAGTTTCTTCAATTTTGAAAAATCCTGGAAAAGTCAAAAATATTCTATAATGAATGTAATTTTTATAATGAAAGTGTTTTTATTTTTTGGGGTGGTGGTGTTTGGGCAAAAAACAATGGAAATTCACAGACATTTCTATAATAGATTTTCTTTTAAAATGCTTCTAAAATATTAGAAAGTAAACTATTTCAATGGGTTTTGCAAGTGCAATATCCATAAAAATATTTTTACACTAATCCTGGGAAAGGTCTTGGAAATTTGTTTGTTAAAAAGATTGGGAGTCAAGTCATGTTTATACAGATATTTCTGTAAGAAATATCCAAATATTTAATCACAAACACAACTGCACTGCAGGATAGTTTCCACAATTCACTTGAAATTAAAATAGAATATCTTCATAGTCAAAGTCTGTAATATTTGCTGGCCCAGCCAAATGAGGATCTGAGATGAAACAACTATTGGCCTTTTGATTAGTCATGTCAAGTGACATGTCATGTCAGTGGCACCACTGTGCACAGAGCACACGTATTATGCCCCTTTGGCAACAACATCACAAGAGACGTCATTTGTAAATAAAGTCTTTCAGTATTGTGGGAACAGACTGCATTACAGTGACTATTTGCGATGCAGCATAAAAGCATAAAAAGATGAATTTAAGTTTCAGCAAGTCAAATTCAGTCTTTTATTTTCCATGTCAACTTAGCAAAGCCAATCACATTGGGGGACAGTGAAGTGTGGTAGTGTGATTTTTCTTTTTGTGTTTGTTCAGTAAGACTATCCTCTCCCTCAGGTCAGGTTGTGGTTTGTACGCTGTGTTCCTGTGTAATGCAGACCAAACAGATCTGGCTGTTTTCTGCACACCTGCTCCCCCTAGTGGCTAGACTGTGCCTCGTGCCCTTGGAGACTATCGTCTTCATCAACCGCTTTGCTATGATCTTCACCGGTCTGGAGGTGCTCTACTTCATCGCCGCCAACCTGCTGGTGCCGTACAATCTGGCCAAAACTGCCTACAGGGAGCTGGTACAGGTATAATTGTGCACTATTTTTCTCATGGGATCATATACTAAGAAACTGAGAAAGTTTTTTTTTTTTTTTTTTTTATATATTATTTTTTTAAATAATTGTGCTAGAATATTTTCTACACAGCAGGTGAATAATTTTGTCAAATTAAATTTGTAAAAAATATTATATAAAAACTAGTGCTGTGTAAATTATCGCGTTAACGCAGGCGATTATTTTTTCCAGTTTAACACATTAAAAATATTTAACGCAATTAATTAGTTTTTATATCCATTTTTGCCTAGCGTTACATTATATGATCACGCTCTTATTTATGTAACTGCTTTTAAACCATCTAAACACAACAGGACAAGAGAACGTGCTGTATGTCAGTGTCCTGTCTGTGTGGCTGCGTCTCAATCAGATCCCTAGTTCAGTAGTCAGGGCACTGATCAGGGAGTCGGCCACATTCATGTACGTTACACGATATACTGATTCACCACCTAAGACACACACACACACACACACACGCTAGGGGTGGCACGGTTCCCAAAACCCACGGTTCGGTTCGTATCACAGTTTTAGGGTCACGGTTTTTGGTTCTGTACGGTTCTTGTTGTTTTTTTCTTTTAATCATTAACACTCCAGAAATTCACTTCAGCATATGATATATAGCTTAAATATCCGCAATTTAGGATACAGTATTAAAACATTTTTTAATATCATGTAGAAGTTGTTTCCTAACTGGCTGTCTCCTGCTTACACTTTCTACTGAGTCCATCACATTGGCGTAACATTTTTAATGTTAATTTAATTTTTAATGTTAATCATATCAATATTGATCAGAATAATGCACTTGAATATAAGACGACCCACCCCCCCATTTTCCAGACTTATTTTTGGGGAAAGAAAGTCGCCACCTCTGAACATTGCATTCTGTGACTCCAAATTTTTTGGCAGCTTTGCAATTATTAGATGATTCTGCCTCATTCATGACCATAAGTTTAAAGTTGTTGTCTTTTCTCAAAATGATCTCTTGACTTCTCCATGGCGGCACTTTACTGTTTATTTAATTCATAACACTGTCACTAATTACGTAGCCTATTGTGTTGGCGCCCTCGACTGTTTCCCCCTGTTTTCTCCCTTTCCCACATGATTTTGTCTATATCGCGAATATAAGACGACCCCCCCATTTTTCAGCCTATTTTTAGGACACAAACCTAGTCTTATATTCGGGTATATACGGTATTACATTTCTGTATATGTCTAACAGGGAAGGCCACAGGTAAATATAACATTTATTATGATGGGTTTATGTAAAGATCTTTTCAAGTTCACTTCAATTAAAAGTTTTTTTTTTTAAGCCTAATAAATGTTGAAATTGGTAGCTTTCATTTATACTGTAATGTAATGTCATTAATGTTTCATAGAGATATTAGTATCAGTTATACTGGCCTTCATTCATAAAAAGATGCCATTACAACACATATTTAAAATATGCTGTCTTTAAATTGTTTCTACATTAAATTGGAGAGTAACTGAAATTAATACAATATCAAAATATTAAAAACTTGCGATTAATTACAGAAAAAAATAAACATTTTTAATTGATTCCCAGCACTAATAAAAACATTCTATAGTTTCAAAAAGTCTTGTTTATTAAAGCTGTGTTTTGATTATAAATGTAGAAAAAAACTAATATTGTGAAATATTACAATTTCAAATAATAATCTATTTGAATGTATTTAAAAAAAAAAATATTCCTGAATTTTCATCATCATTACTCCAGTCTCAATGTCACATGATCCTTCAGAAATCATTCAAATGGTGATTTTCTGCTCAATGACTTTTTTTTTTTTTTTGATGATAAATCAATGCAGCAGTTGGGATTTTTAATGTTTTCGTGGGAAACTAATAATGATAGGAGCTTTGCCTCAAATACTTTCATATTAGACATTATTTTTGTTTTAAGGCAATGGAATTATGCAGTCATAAATGTTTTTTTTCCAATTATATTCATTTTTATTTGCAATGTAAATTGTTCACATTTCCTTCTGCCAGCCAATCATTGAACCCATGGTTTCCTGTTGTTCTGTAGGTGGTGGAGGTGTATGGATTGCTGGCTCTGGGCATGTCTCTGTGGAATCAGCTGGTTCTGCCTGTTCTCTTCATGTGCTTCTGGCTGGTGCTGTTCGCACTGCAGATATATACCTACTTCAGCACACGGGACCAGCCGCCCTCCCGAGAGAGACTGCTCTTCCTGTTCCTCACCAGGTCTGACTGCTGCACCTGTGCACCGTATAGTCCACCTGTTGAGGCCACATACAAACTATGTTTCAGGAGTAACGACCGCATTTCAATATGGGAGCAAGTCCCATGAATTATTTTGTGTGTGTACGAAACACGACTCGCTCCCGAAATCATGATTGACACTGTGGTAACCATAGCAACATTCTGTCGTCTCTCACGTGTGTTATACGCCGTTTTGCATTAATATTTAATATTACCTTATTAACAAATGGCTTTAGCTTCAGTGTGGAGTCTCTGTATTTAATCCGCACAAACAGTACCGTCTACACTTAACCCTGAATGCATTGCAACAAGAATTTGGAACAGCACCATTATCATAAACTTAACTGGATTCTAGGGCAGTAGAAGACTAAAACACCATTCGACAATATCTAGCATATGTAAATGTTTTTGTGTGTTTTCTGCAGTATCGCTGAGTGCTGTAGTACTCCTTACTCACTGCTGGGGCTGGTCTTCACGGTGTCTTTTGTGGCGCTGGGCGTCCTCACCCTCTGCAAGTTCTACCTGCAGGGCTACAGAGCTTTCATGAACGACAACGCCATGCACAGGTGAGAAACATCCAACCAAATATGGTTACAGTACATTTTAAAACATGACATTTTGCAGGGACTTGTATATTAGGGGTGTTGAAATTAATCATTGCATTGATGCAGAATCGTCCACATCATGCATCGATGCAATAATAGACCATAATCGATTATAGCCTATTGATGTTTCTCTGACATCATAAAATGGCAGAGGGAGGTGAAACACAAAAGTGAGTAATAAAAAATGCACCCACCATTTTAACTACAGCATGCCAGTGTGTGTGCGAGCGTGTGCGTGTTTGTTAGTGTTGCATGATATACCGGTACTAGAAAAGTACTGCGATACCCTGTTATTAAGAACGGTATGATATGAAATTTTATTATTACCGGTACTTTTAAGAAGGACAGAACTCTAATAAGAGCAGTATTTCTTAATTTGCGTCGATGTGTGACAGCAGGAGTGTGTGCAGAACTCTGCTTCCCTAAGCAATGAAGCAGAAGAGTTAATAAGCGCAGCACATGACAAAGAAAGCAACAGAAACGCATTCATGAGAAAATAAAGCGTTGCGCGGGACGTGCTCGCGCTGCCGGACTCTGACCTGAAGCGCGTGCACACGCCTTTTACTCAGACAGCATGCGATCACAATTGGGATTTGTGGATTATTGGGATTGAATTGTCAAAAATATGTAAAAACGCACGTCCTGGTGAGTATTCAGGTAAACCCAGTCGGATATGTCTTTAGTGAACGCAGAGTTGAGTGAGAAATCGGATGCGTTACAGTGTATTGGGTCCGTGCAGCTCTTAAAGGGCCAGGCATAATAGTCTGTGTGAGTAATGTTAATCAAACAACAAAAAATAGAAAACTACCCCATGCTTGAATGAATAACTTTAATATATTTATTAAGATTCAATGTATAGTTAATTTATAGAGTGAAGACTATGCAGGGTTGTTTTTTTTTTGTTTTTTTACATTTGATTAATTTCTTTCTTGAATGCTAATGTTAAATAGACCTACTGTAGCTGAAAATAAAGCAATAAAGTTTTTGTCATTGTTTGTAATTTACATTTTGCTTCCTTTTTAAAAACAAAGATTAAATTAAATATCTATATTGTAATTATTAAATTACTACTATTATTTAAATTATCCATCTCTCCCTTTGGAATTAAAGAAAGGTGACCTCTGCTCTGTAAACATCCATGTCAATATGAGGGGAATAAATTGAACTGTTACTGTCACAGACTGTCATCCATACATATTCATTTTAATACTTTTTAATAATTTTACTAATTTATAAATTTTATAATTTTACATGTGGCCTGAGAAAGTCATGTCTATTATTTTGGTTTGTTTGTTGCGTCACTGATAAATTCAAATGTGCTATCACTATTCAGACTTTTAGACAAGTTGCATTTCTGACCGTTCTGTGCAAAAGAAACACTCGGCGTAGCAGAGCTTTTTGCGGTTAATTAACCGTGACGTTGTTAAGCTCGGTTAATCACTGCATCCCTAGTGTGTGCGTGCGCATTCTTGCTAGTACATGCGAGTGTGTGTGAGCATTATTGTAACTTAAGTACACTACTTGACAGTTTCATGCACTTTTAGTAGCCCATTACTAGTTTTATTAGTTCTAAATGCTCCTGTCGTCTGCTGTGTTCAGACCTCAGTTGTTTGATGTTTGCTACATCTATATCTGACTGTGTGTATTCAATGAAGAAAACGTAGCCATGTGCAGTAATAGTGAAAATTGAGGATGCAACAAGTCACGCACATCGTGATATCGAAATGAAACGTTGACAAGACCGTGATCGAATTGATTTGTTAGACCAGTGACGATGCACACCCCTATTGTATATACAGTAGATTGTAACCATATAGATTGTGTATTTCTTTCTCTTCTGGTTTTCAGAGGCATGACGGAGGGTATCACTCTGCTGATCTTGGCTGTTCAGACTGGTCTCATTGAGCTACAGGTCATTCACAGAGCTTTCCTCCTCAGCATCATCCTCTTCATCGTGGTAGCCTCCATCCTGCAGTCCATGCTGGAGATTGCTGACCCCATAGTTTTAGCCCTGGGGGCCTCCAGAGACAAGTAAGAGCCCCAGCACCTCTTGCATACTTCATGCCTGATCAGAATACATCTCTCTGGCAACATCTCAACATCTCATGTACATCTCATTCTGGGAGTTTGTTGTCTTCCATCCACATGAGACAAAAATAAATTTTCTGTCTTTTCTCAGTCTAGAAGGCACCAAATAAAAAAATAATTTCACATTTCTACGACATAAATTACCCAGTTTAAATACACTTTCATCTTCCCAGCCCCTTTAACTGCTGTGATTACATTCTGTCGTGTGCAGCCCTCTACTGGATGTACCAGTTCACAACACATTTCAATATTGTGGAATAGCATAGCGATAACAAAAAGGGTGACTAAAAACTCAAAGTAGGGAAATACTCAGTACAACATGAACTGAACTCTTCCATGCCTCAGCAAAAACTACAGTGGTTGAGGGTGGGTCAAAGTTGACATTGTTTGCAGGCTGCCAATGAAGACCAAAGAGGAAGAGTATTATGCTAATTTGTTATAAACCTATGTGGGTTTGTGCAGGAAGTAAGACTGGAATTACTGACTCCTCATTTCAGGCACTTCTGAATTGGTTCATTCTTTTGGGAAACAATAAATCCATTTATCTGCACTGAAACTTTGTAGACCTTTTACATTCACAAACAGCTTTATAACACACTACATGAAAGGTAATGTACAAAAAAGCATAATAGGGGCACTTTAACAAGAAGAAAGTTTCAAACAAAAGGGCAGGTCAACAGAGGACATGTTAAGAGAGGATCAGTGTAGTTTTTAAATGCCTTTTGATGTTTTTGTTCCTTTTTTTTTTTAATTGTACAGTGCATGTTTTTCATTCTAAAGCTCTCTAGTACTTGCAGGGGGGTATGTGTGAGGACCTGTATCTTGAGCCTTTCTTGTGTCTTCTGTTCTTGCAGGAGTCTGTGGAAGCACTTCCGTGCAGTGAGTCTGTGTCTCTTCCTGCTGGTCTTCCCTGCTTATATGGCTTACATGATCTGCCAGTTCTTCCGCATGGATTTCTGGCTGCTCATAATCATCTCCTCCAGCATTCTCACGTCATTGCAGGTACACACACCTCACACACAGCACATGTATAAAAACACACTTTTTCACAGCACATAGACAAGTTTTGTTAGTAGATGAAGTGCTGTAGTTGTATGTTGAATTGTTTTTCATTTTGTTTTACCGTTTCAGAGGCAGAGAAAATTATTACATTTTAGATTTTTTTTCTTGAATGTTTAGCACAATGAAGGAAGTGATTTAAGAGAGGAAAAATGAAATGAGAATGTAAAAAAAACTGAAATGTGTAACATATGCATGTGGGGCTCGACATTACTGGTTATCTGGGCAAGTGGATTTTTTTGAAGGGGCAAGTGAAAGAGAATTTTACTTCAGTGATTTAAAAAAAAAAAAAAAAAAAAAAAACTAGGGAAGCATCGAAACGCGATAATGATTCAGATTTTTCCAGTGTAAACAGCAATTAATAAATGATAGTGTATTACTGGTAACGGATCTCTTTGCGAGAGACTTTCGTAGAGAACTCAAATCAAATGAGCGTAACAGCATTAAACTCACAAAAGAAATGTGATATGATAATTCTAAATGTGGAGTTTTTATTTATTTTTATTTATAATGTGGTATAGTTAAATAACACTACATGACCAAGGGAGCTGTTTTGCAGAGTATTATCACAATTGCAAATGTTACATTTTGATTTTATAGTTCAATAAACAAGTAGTTAATATTAAGTTACTTACATTTTAGACACAATATTGACTGTTCTTGTTCTAATTATATATTTTTGAACAAATGGTTGAATGAATGACTCAAGTGACTTACCGCCACCTACTGGCGGTTTCATGTTTAAAAGGTTTTTTTCCCTCAACATTTTTATTTGTATATTCAAAAATGTATTTAAATCAATAATCTCATAACATTTATTCATTGCAGATGTAATTTTGCATTGTAAATTATTTAATTTGATTAACAACCTCATAGTGTCTTATTATTATAATTGAATTTAATGTAAGAATTTGACATGAAAGATGACACATTTAATACTGTTAAAAAATGGCATTTATAAAGGTAAATATAAAGGTGAATAAGTGAATAACCTGGCTTAATGTCGAGCCCTGAATCGCGATTTTAAGAAAAAAATTTTTTAATTGAGAACAAATAAATTACAAGGGAGAACGCTTATAAATAAAGTAGGACAAATATACAAATGCTGATACAGTACCGAAATAAGTTATCTTTTGTGTCTTATCGCCCTTGAATGGTTTATAAAAGCACTTGAGTGAATGATTGATTGGCTGATCATAGAATAGGCATACATGCAGACCATCCTCGGTCGACCGCTCTCTCGCACATCGCCAGGGCTGGTGAGTGGAACCTAGATAGCGTGACCATATACTGCAGGGGTCAGCAACACTGGCATGCAGAGGGGTAATTGCTGGCACATGAGCAAAAGCGAAGAGAGGTGTATGCATACTGCATACAGATCTACGTTTTGAGGTAATCATACCTCATAGTAGTAACACAGCTTGTTTTTATTAAGTTAGGAGTTATAAATACTATTAAAAGTGAGAGAATTAAACTGCACAAGTTACTGACTGAAGCACTTACAGTTTGTTCCACTGTGCTGTACATTTCAGAGATATTCATTTAAGTAAATTGAGTCCTATTAAACATTCCACACATCGAAATGACACATGATGATGCATGTGGAAACTCAGTTCATGTGTACCTGGTCACTTCATGTGTTTTCTCTGATCGCAGATGAAACTAGGAAAAAAAACATTTGTTGTTGAAGCCACATATGTAAATTTTACTTCTCTAAAAATGGAAAAAAATAAACATGTAAGAGCGTGTTAAACGGCTCTTGGTAGCCAGATATGAGAGCGCTGCTGCAGCACGCATCGCTGCTTAGTATCTCATCAAGCCGACATGCAAACTGCCACAATTGAAACTGAAAGCATCAACATTGCATCCTGAAGCTCAACACACAGTCTTCATTAAAATAGTGAGACTAAGGCTACATTTACACTGCAGGTCTTGATGCACAATTCCGATTTGGTGACTATATCCGGGTTTTTTGACGACCCGCATATATCGTCTTTTAAAAGTGACCCGTGTCCGATATTTGCATTTACACTATACACTGGCGAAACAGCCCAAGACGTTCTGACCCGGAAAAGGAAGTAAAACCGCACAACATACAATGGATGCAGACTAAATGATTATTCAGTGTTTTGATTTCCGCACTCTCTTTAAAGGTCGGCTAAACATTGCTCTCGTAAAGCGGAGAAAAAAAAGAGGAGAGTCCTTGATCGCAGTTCGTGTCCACCTGAGTTGACGTCATTCGCCTCCGTCCCTTTTTCAATGACGTGCGACTTGCATTTAATGGGGAATGTCCGATTTGACCGCTCACATGGCAGACGCAAATGCACGTATCCGAATCATTTTGGCTTTTTTACCACATATGAGTGAGGCCTGAATCCGATCTGAGGATATCGGAATTCATGCATTTTTTTTTTTTTTTTCTGCTTACGCGTTCACATGTCATATCTGATCTGTGCATGAGAGGGAAAAATCAGAATTGGGTCACTTAATGATCTTATCAGTGCTGATGCCGCTCCCTGTCAAATTGCGGCGTTTGATCTTGAAATTACCTGATGATAAATAAAATCAAACTCATATCTTGCTTTCAAACTCCATCACATTTGCATATAAAGCAGGAATTAAAGATTAGATTTATATTCGTTTTGTGGAGACGTTTTGCCACGTGTAAATGGAACGGATAGCTATCCGATCAGTTCAAACGCTTGAATGACCAGGTATAAATAGGCCCATTGGGAATCTGTTCTTCAAAGCCTAATTTAAACCTGAAAACAAACTAAAGGATTTTGACAAATTAAAAATAATAATAATTAAAAATGGCATTAGAAATATTTAAGGTTCTGCACTATTTCTATGTTAGCCATTATGAATATTTAAAATGATTATACATTTGGTGAGACAGTGATTTAACTCAAACTTAAAAAGACACTTCATGACAAAGAGGTTGCTGACCCCTCATATACTGTAACGCTAGCCAAAGGATGCCAGGAAGGAGGAAAATGGATGCTGGCTATTTGTTAAATATTTTTAACTTTTCTGATACAGCCCTAATATAACAACAAATATGTATACTGAAATAATGTATAATATAGTAAAAGGGATGACACTCCTCTCAGGTTCTTGGCACCCTTCTGATCTACATCCTCTTCATGGTGGAGGAGTTTCGTAAGGCTCCGGTTGAGAACATGGATGAAGTCATCTACTGTGTCAATGGGACCTACCGACTCCTGGAGTTCCTGGTGGCTGTGTGCGTGGTGGCCTACGGTGTTTCGGAAACCCTGTTTGGAGAATGGACTGTAATGGGCTCCACCATCATCCTGGTTCACTCCTACTATAACGTGTGGCTAAGGGCACAGCTGGGCTGGCAGAGCTTCCTGTTGCGCAGAGATGCAGTTCACAAGATCCAGAGCATGCCCACTGCTTCAACATTACAACTCCAGCAACATAATGACATCTGTTCTATCTGCTTTCAGGTAAAAGGGGTGTTTAAATAGATTTTTTTTCTTAACAAGGATGACATAAATTAGAGAGTTTTAGAGCAGTGTAGTCTGATTCATAACCAAATGACTCTTTTACACTGGTTCTTTTTAGTGAATCATTCACACAAGTCCAGAACTGAAGTGTTCATTAGATAATTATTTAAAAAATATTTATAATACATTTTTCTTTTGTTGATTATTAGACAAGCCCTGTTTTTAATGTTTAAAAGCATTAGCTAAGATACATTTTCTTTCATACATAATTAAAATTGAATCAATTGTTAATCAAAATCAAATATTGAAATCTGTATTGATATTTGAGCCCTAGTTTTTGGAATTGATTCTTGAACAATTTTTGCCATCATTTGAACATGAATTGTCTCTCGCCATCCATTTGTCAACATGTTCATAATTTCTCGTCTGGTTTTAACCGTTGTTTCTTGCTTCCATCCTTCAATTCCAGGATATGAAGTCTGCTGTCATCACACCTTGCGGTCACTTTTTTCATGCTGCCTGCTTAAAGAAGTGGCTGTACGTACAAGAGACATGTCCTCTGTGCCACGGGCAACTCAAAAGCCAGTTACAGCCAACTAGCTCTCCGGGTGCCACCACCCAAGGCACTCCTCCAGCCAATCAGAACCCAGCAGAGGTGGAGCAGGAGCAAAGTGAACCACAGATTGAGTTGGACACTGAGGAAGGCACCCAAGCAAAAAACACTCCCCCCATGGAAACCTCAGCCGAGCCAGAGCTTGAAATGGACTCTCTATCGGGGAGCTCGAAAGCCCAGCCCAAAGAATGTGACGTAACGGCAGAGAGCAGCACATGCCCAGCTGGTGATTTGGATGATGATGATGGCGGTTCTTGCGGCACATCAGATGTCCATTCCGCTTCATGTGCAAATGACAGTGCTCAACTCTTATCGGCCTATTAGGTGTTGCCACAGACTCTTCATATTGCCAATGTTGAGGACTAGATGGTTAAGAAATAAAAGTTCTGTCATCATTTACTCATGACGTTCTAAACCTTTTTTTAGTGGAACACAAAAGGAGATATTTAGAAGTTTGTTCTAACTGCTCTTTTCCATATAATGAACATTGAACAAAGGCTGTCAAGCTGTGACAAAAAACATCTAACAAAACAAAGATATACAAGTAGTCTATATGAATCAAAGTCTCCTAAAGGCATATGATTACTCTGTGTATGGTGCAGACCAATATTAGGTTGTTAGTGAAAATGTTATGTAATGTTAGTAATGTAAGTGTGTGTGTATCTTTATAGAGCTTTCATTATATGTGTGTGAGTGATATATATATGTATTGAATCAAAGCTCCAAGAAAAATCTGCTAAACATCTCCTTTGTGTTCCACAAAAGAATGTCGTACGAATTTGAAATGGTATGCGTAAACGATGACAGAGTTTTCATTTTTGGAATTAACTGTTGCTTAAGGATGGTCACATGTCACTCACAGATGCATTTACTTACTTTTATATGATCTGTTCACATTATTGCTGGTCAAAAGACATTTCAGAATACTGCCCTAACGAGGATAAACGTAATTAACAGCGTTTTGACTTTGATGGGCAGAAACGTTTTCAGTATGCGTCCATTCGAAATATGAACGTCATCTCTATGGAGGTAACGGATGATTCATGCTACGCCATGCTATTTTGTCTTAGATTATTGGGAATGAAAACTGTACATGTATATAAATGTTTTGGAAGCGCACCCAAATGAGCCGCTGTCGACTCCAGACCCCTGCAAAGTCAAACTGAGGAATGTTATTTAAAGTGCCATTGAGCCACTTGTTTTATCACAGCGAGCCTGTCATTATTTACCCCCGTTTTAAAGGGATGTACGAAGCCGGGAGGCTTTTTCATACATATTTTTGTCTCTACCATGTGTCACAAATAATGTTAAACCATCAGTGCAGATAACGTTGAGCTGTCAGTTTGGCAGTTAGCTTGATTCTTGGAAGCGAGCATTTTCCAAAGCATATTGCAGACTATATAGACTAAACCTGTTTTCTGGTTTTAATGAACATTTAGTGAGTAGACAATCAATTAAATCACTTTTTCTTGTTTTGTTTTTTTAAATACAGTGGATGTTCATTAAGGACAAAACGGGGTCAGGCTGTATTTCACACCCCAAAAAATAAACTATATTTTGAATAGGTTTTTTTTTTTACACAAATAATTCCCTTTGTAATACAGTACCATCATGTATACGTAATGTTTTCTTTGTTTTTTGTGACGCATTCTTGAAAGTTATGACATTTACCTTAATACTGGCTGTTGACTTCCAGCAGCGCTTCATTTAGTCTTTGACTTAATTTGCCATTATTTTCTGTCAGAACGCACTCCATTTTGTTTGCCAGAGATGTCATGCCATACTATGTTTGCACTAATGTCATTTAAAGCGAATAATCAATATTATTTTGTCTTGTTGGGCAACAAATGCTCTCGGAGCAGATGAAGTATAGCTCAATATAAATGTGTACATATATGGGCAGATATATTCCCTTGTATATTCTTTTATCATGTTTTTGATATGCCGCACAGTGTTAAAGCAGCAGTGAACGTTATGAAGTGTCCTGAGGACCGTGTGAACACTCTCAAGAGTGGGATTGATGCTGAGGACACTGAATGTTTTCTCGCTGTTCTTTAAGAGATGCATTTCAGAATGGCAGATTTGTGTGCATGAATACATCCGATGTATGAGCAAACACGAATGACATTCGAAAAGTTCTATCGACTAGTTTTTGCACATTTTTCTTGAAAATAAAATGGAAACGTAGACAGAATTAAGTTGAGTGGGAAGTTTTTATTTGGTGAATTTTTTTTATTACAGTTTGAGAATACAATTTCTGACTTGATAATCAGGTGTGAATCTACAGATTGTAGTTGCCTTCAAACCATATTATTACCTTATCTCAGATACACCGACCAGGCATAACATTATGACCACCTTCCTAATGTTGTGTTGGTCCCCCCCTTTTTGCTGCCAAAACAGCCCTGACCCATCGAGGCATGAACTCCACTAGACCCCTGAAGGTGTGCTGTGGTATCTGTCACCAAGATGTTAGCAGCAGATCCTTTAAGTCCTGTAAGTTGCGGGGTGGGGCCTTCATGGATCAGACTTGTTAGTTCAGCACATCCCACAGATGCTCGATTGGATTGAGAGGCCAGCCTTCGCTCCCCACGTGCATCAATGAGCCTTGACCTATGACCCTGTCGCCGGTTCACCGCTGTTCCTTCCTTGGAGCACTTTTGATAGATACTGACCACTGCAGACCGGGAACACCCCACAAGAGCTGCAGTTTTGAAGATGCTCTGACCCAGTCGTCTAGCCATCACAATTTGGCCCTTGTCAAACTCGCTCAAATCCTTACACTTGCCCATTTTTCCTGCTTCTAACACATCAACTTTGAGGACAAAATGTTCACTTGCTGCCTAATATATCCAACACACTAACAGGTGCCGTGATGAAGAGATAATCAGTGTTATTCACTTCACCTGTCAGTAGTCATAATGTTATGCCTGATCATCGGTGCATACTACAACAAATAAATAATGTTAAATCAATTCCAAGGCAAACTGTACTGATACTAGAAAGCAGATTACTAATATAGAAATGGATACTGTTGAAACTTTATATTAATACATGATATGGTTAATAATGAGTTTCTCGTTCTTATTTTATAATCTACAATTATAAGCGGTTATTAAACATATGCAATATTCTTTTCAGTATCAGAAATTGAATGTCATGATTCATATCACTTTACAAAAGTTTCCATTTGTGTCCATTAACTGCGTTCATTAATGTGAACTAACAGTAAAAAAGCATTTATTAATCTGTTAATATTAAAATGGACATTTACTAATGCATTATTAAAACCAAATAATCTGTTCATATTATTTAATGGACTGCGCTAACACGACGTTAACAAAGAGGATACGCAATAGTAAATGTATTAACTATTGCGACTTGAAGTGTAGGCCGTTATTGATTTTCAGCGGTTCAGGTCTAGTCTGTTAGTGTGATCTTAAAGCTGACCGCACGGTGGCGCTGTCGCGTCACATGCCCAAAGATTCACACGGCGCGATTCAAGCTGAGAGCTTCAGATGTAACATTTGATCAGTGTGCTTTAACGGAGTGGGGAAACATTTAATAAAGCTGTACTAAAATTATGTTTGGCAATAAATTCGAGAAATATTTTTAATAAACTAAATTCCACATGCTTTGGGCAAAGAGAATAGGCTAAACATATAGGCATGTTCATGCTGTGATTGAATCATACGTTTAAAAACGCTAAATGGTTTCTGTTTATGAGCATAAACAGCAAGTTATTCTTGTTTTATAGGTACAGTGCCATTAGTTCTTTATTTAATTTCATACATTGTTAGAAATCAGGATTATTACAAATATACACTCCACTAATATATGTTTATTTTATTGTTATTGGTTTTATTTAGAGGTAATATCAGCGAGAAGAGTATTAGGGATACCTGTTGAATTAACATCATTTATTAGATGATAATAATAATAATGTTATTGTTTATAATTATTAGCTATGTTCGTATAAATTCACATCTTGATTAAGTAGCTAAATCTCTTTTCCAGAAGTGATTTTTTTTTTTTTTTTTTTAACATCCTATGTAAGTTGCATGACTGTGTGCAGCGTGGGAGAATGAGGGGACAAACTAAAAATACAGTGGCCCCAGGGGCCAGTGCACACGGCCGCATATCTGTCAGTCACAGCTATACAGTTTGGAAAAATAAAAGGGTTACAGTGAGTGTCGTGTGTGTGTGTGTGTGTGTGTGTGTGTGTGTGTGTGTGTGTGTGTGTGTGTGGAGGAGCGCGTTTGTTTCTCAACGGATTTCATATAATTCCCCTGCAATTAAATCCACAGTTTATCCACAACTGTAAGCTGTGCATATGCAACTGGATTTTTTTTTTTCACATTCTGAATTATTATTTGACCGAAACATACTCGTGCACCTGTTTCATTACTAAGGAGGAAACGGTCCACAATGCACGAGATCGAATAGGCTGTCCTAATGTATTCCCAAATTATATAGGGGTGAATTCAGGTTGATTGGGACACTCAATGGCAAAAATGAATTCACCCTAAAATATTATACAATTGCAATCTATTTATTTATATTGTGTTATCAAGCATTTTCTATCATGAAGCAGCTTCGTCATGCGCGAGTGCATCAACCACATAAAAATCATCTTTTATTTCTGTGCTCTGAATATTTTTTCTGTCATATCATTTCTCAATGAGCGCTCCGTCTGTTTTCATACAATCTAGACGTCAAATTTAAGAAAAAAAAATCAAAGTCATAATTAAGCAAAATCCTTATCTCTTTATTATTGTGCACACTCAGAAGAAAAGGTACAAAAGCTGTATTAATATGTACACAAAGATGTACCTTTTGAAGCGGTACTGCCCCAGTGACAGCTTTTGTACCTTTTTTTTTTTTTTTCTCTGAGAGTGTAATTCTAACCGAATTAGATTGAATTCAGGACCTGAATTTGATTGAATAGCTTAATACATAGGCTATCTATTTGTAAAATCGTCCGTCAAGTTAATTAAATTAAAGGTTGGTCATACTTTACGGCGTAAAGTACACCTTTAATGTTAGTTCGTCACACATCTGGAGAACCCAGCCCTGAAGGTTCCTCGGATCTGCTGTAATGAACTCACTGAACGTCACTGTGTTCCCCGCAAACACAAACCCTAGAGTATGCCGTTCTTAACCACATTCTGAGCTCTATTGACCATAAACTGGCGTTGATGTTCTCTAATGGTTATGTTAATGCTCCAAAACTGGCGCAGGGTCTTAAGGGTTTCAGTGTCCGCTTTGAAGGGTTTCCAAATGATCAGAAATCTTTTCATTTGTACACCTTTAGTAGATCGTCAGTGTGAACTACAGCACTTGTTCACCTGTGACACACAATCTGTCCTTATTACCGGGTCTCCAAAGCGCGCGTTAATCCTTTACGCGCGAACAAGGCACGAAGTGTTTTATTGTCAAGCCGGCAATTACAGCATCAAGAAGATAACTAGATGGATCGATACAGACCCATTTTGCGCGAGATTTGCCGCGTCTGACTCCAATCAGCTTCCTTTGAATGCTTTAGTAATGCCATCTGACAAACTGATGGAGTGGGTGGAGGAGAGAGAGAGAGAGAGAGAGAGAGAGAGAGAGAGAGAGAGAGGATGGCAGCTCTGGTTGGGCGGATCTGACACTGGTTTGCCTTTGGACCGCCTCTCCCGGTCCCTCCTTCAAGCCTCCGGGGCTGCTGCGCTCGTGCTTAGTTCCCTCTCATATAGTCAAAGGAAGGTTTGATTCCTTTGGGAAGAGACACAAATCACTCCAATTTGATCAAGAGGGCTAAGGATACAGCCTGCTCTTGATTTACCCACTTTTTGTTGTTGTTTCCTGACAAAGAAAAATCCGAAAAAAGAAGACAAGAGGAGAAAAGTTGTTAGGTCATGATGACATTTGATATGAGATCTGCTTGATCGCACCAGCTGCTCGCAGGAAACAATATCATCATCCTCTCAGAAAAGGCTTTTTTTCTTTTTCTTTTTTTGTGTGTGCTTTTTTGCGTCTTGGTGACACCGGGATCTGTCCTGGTTTTCAAACTCCTTCCCATCTGAGCGCTGAGCTGCCTCTCTCTCTCCCTCTCTCTCTCTCTCTCTTACGCACGAGAGGTGGGCACCTGAGAACACTACCAACGGGAAGAGAGTGTGAGAGATCCCGGTTTCATGTTTGGGATTCAGGAGAGCATCCAAAGGAGTGGGAGTATTTTGAAAGAGGAGCCCATCGGAGCCGGCATGAACGCAGTCCGAACATGGATGCAAGGCGCCGGGGTGCTGGATGCGAACACGGCCGCGCAGAGGTAAGAGACCCCCGGGGCTGCGTCTTCACCTCCCACGGAGCGTGGACTGATCGTGCCGCTGCTGCCGCCGCCGCTGCTGGCGTTTGTTTGGGGAAACTCTATCCGGATTGTGGAGGATTAAGCCTTTCATTCGCTTTGCTTTGTCGTTTAGTGAGCTTTGATGAGTTCCTTTGGATGCAAAGTTTGGGTACTTTGCCAAAGCTCACCTCTTTTTGCATGCAGTCACATCTGGGGGTCTTAAGACCACTGGATTTGAACTTGATGGGGCAAATAATAATAATAGCATTATAATAGCATAATAATATCATAGCCTAATAATAATAATATTTTTAGCTTTCACCTGTATAATTGTGTAAGTATTTTTAACTCTGCAAAACTCACTCAGTGGACTAAGAATTATACACCCGTTTTTATTTCAATGACACATATCCACGTCTAATATCTAAGGGATGTTTTAACGGGCCTTTCTGCGTGTCTTCCCCGCAGTGGAGTGGGACTGGCCCGGGCGCACTTCGAGAAACAGCCGCCCTCAAACCTCCGCAAATCCAACTTCTTCCACTTCGTTTTAGCCCTTTACGACCGACAAGGACAGCCGGTGGAAATCGAGAGAACATCTTTTATCGGATTTGTGGAAAAAGAGAAGGTGAGTTTCCCGAAACGGATTTTCAGCAGCGCGATGTGAGCGGAGCGCCAAACACGCTCGCGTATCCCTGCGCCTTTATTTATTTTATTGTGAAGGTGCAAGAGATGCATGGGGTAGGAAAGTAAACGCAAACTCATGCACATCTAAAAAAAACAAAAAACAAAAACAAATAGTGAAATAATTAACGCAGCCTGTTAATATATTAAATAATATTTGCGATGAATATAATGAAAATAATAGCAATGTTAACAGGATTTAAAAAAAGAAAAAAGCAGCTAAATTGTATAGTTGTTTAATATGATCATTGCTAATAATTATTCATTTTTAATTTAAGAAGAATGCTCAATATGCATTTAATATTTCTAAGTAAAATTCTTGAATGTCTCTAAATTTTGCATGCCTCTAAAATTATTCAGTAACCTGTATTTTTTAAATTATATATATATATATATATATATATATATATATATATATATATATATATATATATATATATATATATATATATATATATATATATAATCATATGCATAGCCTATTATAATAAAAATACTGTTTAATGTAACATCAGTGATGGCCTATAACATAGTGCTATAATATTGTAACATAACATAACAAAAGACTATGAATACATTATTTTGACCTAAT
Source organism: Paracanthobrama guichenoti (assembly GCA_018749465.1). Taxonomy (NCBI): domain Eukaryota; kingdom Metazoa; phylum Chordata; class Actinopteri; order Cypriniformes; family Gobionidae; genus Paracanthobrama; species Paracanthobrama guichenoti. Next base: position 21,612,439 of record CM031963.1, on the reverse strand, counting down.
ACATTAAATACAATTAAGTTTATCGCCTAGGCTATTTCAAATAGATTTTCGTTTAACAATTGCATTTTGTAAGCGCATTCCGCATTCCTCCCATTACTGTGTGCTGTATTATTTTGAGACCTGTTGTAATATTGTTTTCATGCCCAGGAGACTACAGGAGAAAAGACAAACAATGGCATACATTACAGACTGCAACTTCTCTACAGCAACGGTAAGACACGCTCGAGTTTGCGCACATTCACTGGTCGTCGTTCGCCATCCACCGCACTAAAACAGCAGCGATAGCAGGGGCTGTCATCGGAGGTCTCTACTGGACGGAGATTGGCAGCGGTTTAAATCAATGATTCACCCGGTCAAGACTGTCTCTGTCTGAAAAATTCAACGCTATCAGTGATTGGCTGATTCCCAGTTATACTTTCTTCAAATCAAAGCACGACTCTTCACAATGAATCCGATTTATTTAAACGCATTAATACTTCAGTCAAGGTTTAAATCAATTAGAAACCTGTTTTCCGAGCACGCGATATTAATTGTTAATGTGTTTTTCTTCGAATGAGTGTGAATTGATCGTGTTCATTAGCGTGCAATCTGACAGCCTTGTCTATCATTTTGTCATATGGTCAGTTTCCAGATAAAGCAGCTGTACACAGTTGCTTTTTCAAATGTTTATACTTCATCACAATCATTTCGGTCATTTTTTTGAGTTTGGATTTGATTCATACAAAAGTGGTTGAAAAGCAGTGAACTCTGCGACTTTGGCACAATTGAGAATTTCATTTAATTCAAGGCAGAAATTAAATTTACAGTGTATTATTTTTAAGTTATTTAAAAAAATTGAATCATATATTGTGTGTTTTTCAAAAATGCTTATTTAAATGAGTACAGATTACCATATACTCGAATGCATTTTTAAATAGAAATAAATAAAATATGAATTAACATGTGTGGCATGGGCAGGTGTGTTATAATAAGGCTAATTATGCATATTTTTTTCCATCACAAAATGTCTTCTGTAAAAAAAAAAAAAAAAAAAAGGTCCTTAGTTCATTAAGTCATCTCTTTCTTATTGGAAATACTTTGTTTTTAAAAACACGGCACTAAAAGGTTATTGGTTATATGTATTGTCAATTTATTGCAAATTAACCAAAATGTGCTAGTGTTATTTCAAGAACATTAGGTAACACTTTATTTTACAGTGTGCTTGTACGTATTTATGCACAACTAACCCTCAACCAAATCCTAATATTAATCAGTATATACATATTTAATTACACTGTAACAAGGACACCTTAAAATTAAAAATTACACTTTATTTTAAGGTGTCATTGTTACAGTGTAATTGTACCTGTAAGTACTGAGTAATAGTAATTAGCTACATGTTCTTACTATAGGGTTAGGGTAGGATTAGGGTTTAGTTAATGTAATTATGTATCATTTATTGTTATATGGCAAGTACATGCAACATATGTAACAAGGAAACTGTAAAATAAAGTGTTACCAAATAAAGTGTAACCGAGCATTGTGTGTGGTGCAATTACAGTGTCTATTACATTGTAATAGCTGATTTAAAGATAATGATTGTGAATGTGTTTTTTTTTGAAAATGTAATGAAAAGCACATGCTGATGTCAAGTTTCTGTGTGTTCCAGGCATCAGAACAGAGCAGGATTTTTATGTAAGACTAATCGACTCCATGACTAAACAGGTAAGGGTTCATCTCGTCCCGTACAGCACCATCTGCGCATGTCACCAGAGGCTAATTCATGCATGTTGGGGCATCAGGACATGCTAAAGGTCGAACTGTCTGTGCCCCGCACAGATGAATCTCACAGCGTATAGTGTACGTGCATGTGCATCTCCCAGGGGCAGTGTCACATTTTTACATGCCTAGTGAGAACAGCATCATGTGGCTTCTTTTAGATGTTTTTTTTTTTTTCTCGGTTGGAAGTTTGTTTGGTGTTTAACTGTGAGGCTTAGCGTTTATTTTTAGGGGACCCTTATTTTCTCTGGATTTTTCTGGTCAGTTTGCAGCCCCCTTGTTTTCCCTTTTCAACCCCCCATGCAAAACGTACACTAACAAGTACACTTACCCAGCTAACAAAAATATGGGTTACACTTTATTTTAAGGTGACGTAGTTATATTGTACACTGTAAAAAATTATATGATCAATAAGTTATGACAACATATGTTTTTACATTGCTTTAACTCATCATAATAAGTTAAGCAAGTCAGTTTAATCTAATTTAAGTTGAAATGACTTAAACATCCAAGTTAAGCGTCTACTTAAAAATGTGAGCATTTTTTTAAATTTTTTTTACAGTGTACTTATTTAGATAAATACTGGGTAATTCATTAATTAACTACATGTTACAGATATAGGGTTAGGGTTGGTTTAGGGTTAGTTACTTGTAATTACGCATAATTTACTGTTATTACTATAGTAAGTACATGTAGTAACATGTAACTATGTCACCTTTAATTAAAGTGTTAACAAATGTTTTGACGTTATGAAAATGTTATTTCTGAATGTTCTCTTTTTTAAATGTTTCTTTTAAATTATTGGTTAAAAATTTGCTGCCTTAAATTTTTAAGTACAATCAACTTGGATGTTTAAGTCAATTCAACTTAAATTACATTAAACTGACTTGAAATGAGTTGAATCTTGTATAACTTGCTTAACTTATTTGAATGAGTTAAAGCAATGTAAAAACATAATGTTACCTTAACTTATTGATTATATAATTTGATACAGTGAACATCCCATTTGATCATTTTGCAAACATTATGGAAACGTTACTTTTGAATGTTCTCTAAACGTTCTGAAACAAGTAGTAACATTTTTAAAAATGTCAGACGAACATCCAACAACAACAACAACAACAAAACATGAATGATGTATTAATAATGTTTTTATGCAAACTTTTTTTAGAGAATTTTGAGAGAACCTTGCCAGAACGTTCCCTGTTATCTGGGTACATATCCACTTCTCATGTAGTCTTTTGGTGTACATGTTTGTGTTGCCCGTTGGTGTGTTTCAGATGTTACGCTCGGCTGCCTCCTTCTGAACTCTGGGTTGTTTCATTTCTAGTATGCGCAATATGGCAGATCTACATTATTAGTGTTGCCTGTTTCCTGTTTCCTGTTTGATATTATCTGTCGCTGAAGACATGTGTGGCCCTGAGCTAGTGTTTGGATGGTTTATAAATAAGAGAACCAAAAACGCTGACCCTGGATCAGCCGTAATTAGCGTGTCATGGGAAGTAGCGATTAGCTTTTGTCAAAGAGCGTCTATTAAACATCTCCCTGTTTATTAGCCGCCTGCTGCAAAATGAGAAAGGCTCCATGCTAGGCTCTTTACACTTCGCTAACGGCCGCAAACTTACCTGCGGGCGGCAGCTTCCTCTCCCTCTCCCTCCCGCCTAAGTTGCGTTGTGGGGAACATCAAAGCGTATTAAACCCCAGTAGCTGCTACTTTGACAGCACTAGTCTGGCAGTAGGTAGAAGAGCTGTTGTTTCCTAACTATCTGCTTTGCTGCACTTCGTGGGAGGACATGGCACTTTTGAGCGAAGTGTCGCTAGAGCGCTGTTTATCAGTGTCAAGTTAAAAAATAATCACCCAGACGCCTTGGCTTCCCCCTCACACATCTTTTGTAGTTGTTTGCCGGCAGTTTTCATGTCAGTCTTCTCGGAATATATTTAGCACTTGTATTCATTATTTTTGTGCAGGTGTAATAGAAGTCACAAGGAATGAGATTGCGATCCCCTTTGCTGCTATATTGTGTGAGGGAAACTTTCAGATGTGAAGACAACCTATGGTTAAATCACTCACTAAAGGGATTCGCTTAGAACTACACTTAAAGATACATGTGTAACAGCAGTCGGAGGGTATCAAATCTCGTTCTCTGCCGCAAACGTGCAACATTAAGACAGCTAGTTACCTTGTAACAGCTCAAAAATCACCGTTGTGAGTGATATATTTACTGCGTGCACAGCTCGTCGGCATGCGTCTTTGATTTCCTCAGGTGAATGAGAGAGAGAGAGAGAACTCGGGATCAGATGTGGTTTCGCCCAGGGGCAGTCAGACCTGTTGAGACGGTGAAATGAGACCTGGGTACAGGCTGACCACAGGACAGCTACAGGTGTCTCGGCCCATGTTGTGGCTCGGGCTAAAAAACAAGCTTTCAGTTTGAAGAGTATGCACTCTTGAGAAGGGAGTGCAGATGACTCTATGCTGGTTACAGATGACCTGAGTAACCATGAGACCGTGCGAGTTATTAGGTTGTGGAGTGAGTTAAGGTGCGGTTACATTAGGGACATTTCTGTATAACTTTGCAGGCAAAAATGTCCATAGTCTGATGTCAATAGTGATGCATGAAGCACCGCTCACACAGCCGTCACTTACAAACCAAGCAGTTTTCTGTGTGTTAATCAACATGGCGAATCCGCATGAGAAACTTGAACCTGCTGCCTGTGAAAATGTGACTGCAGCTTGATTCCAATTTGTTAGCAAGACTATTACTTTCTAAGTGACTGTGGGAACAAATGCTAATCACAGAGGCTGCTAAAGTGTTGTGCGGCGCTAGTACGGCTAAAACACTTACAGGCGACCACTCTGTTTATGTTACGGTGGCAAAAACAGCTAAAACAGCTTTAGCTTGGACTGTAATTAGTGTCCAGATTTGCTGTTAGTGCTCTCAGAGCGGTTACAGAGCTTATTATTCTGTGGCGAGACTGATTTACTGTTGCAACTGCTCAACAGTTGCATGAAGACGCTTGTTATTTTGGTAGTTACTGTCACAGTCAAATTATTAGATTCAGCAGATATGGTAAACATCTCAGTGTTATATATTTCAAACTATAGTGCTAATTTACTGCATCTGTTGTTGTAGCTGTGCCCTAGCGGTTAGCATACGTGCTCTGAATCTCACATGTTGAGCATTTCTGTTGTCAGATTTTGTTTTTTTTCATGCCACAGATGCCGTTGATAGAGTTTAACACATATTTATCTTGGAATAGTTTAGGGAGTTGAGGGAAGAATACGCCACATGCTTAGATTTTAGCATGCTAATTTAAAGAACAATAACATGCATTACACTGCAGGATTTCCAGTTAAATGTGCAGTGTGTAATATTTAGGAGGATCTATTGACATGCAATATAATATACATAACTATGTTTTCAGTGGTGTATAAAGGACCTTACATAATGAACCGTTATGTTTTTATTACCTTAGAATGAGCCATTTCTATCTCCATACACCGCGGGTCCCCTTACAGTGAAGTTACCATTTTGCTCCGGCATGTTTCTACAGTAGCCCTAAACGGACAAACTTCTCTACAGAGCGCTAGCTACTTTCTGCTGTCTCAGATGATGACATCTTTGTCCTGTGTCAGCCACCATAGCTTCTCTATATGCTTCGAAAGGGAGGGGAGAGGTTGCAATTTGCAACCTCAGCGCTAGATGCCGCTAAAATTTACACACTGTACCTTTAAGGACAAACCCCAATTCCGCAGCTTTTATTGGTCCCCTCAGTCAGAGTTCAGACTTCATGGATTCAGTTCAGAAACATCATGAATGGTTCAGATCATGACAAACAGTAATTCTTTCTATCAGGATGTGCCACCAACACTAAAGCTACGTTCAGGCTGCAGGTAAATCCGAATCCGTGGCCGCTCACGTGACACAGATCTGTTTTTCTCATGACAGTGTGAACGGCACAAACCAAATGTAATCTGATCTTTTCAATTCTGATTTGTGCCACTTTCATATGTGGTCCAAAATCCGATACAGGTCAGATGTTTCGCAATGCGACCTTAGTCTGAACAGTCATATTGGAATTCATGCGACTTTTACGTCCTTCAGATCAACATTCATCTCAATTCTGCACTCAAGGGAGTCACTTCAAAGATTTTACATACCCAATGTTATCAAGACAATTGTGAAAGGTAGTCAGAGACAGCAACATAGTGTCAGCCCAGAACCGGCCCACATCTGGTACATGTGGAATCCACGTCTGGGCAGACACTATGTTGCTGTCTGGGATAGAGATGTGTCAGAACTCACAAGTATTACAGTGACAGGCAAGCAAAACATTATAAATGTTTAAAAACTGCTTTTTTTGTTTGTTTGTTTTTTTTTTGCATCCTTTTTGCATCCTCATATTTGTTTTTTATATTGCCAGTGCATAAATTTGCTGGCTTTCACGGCAGATCACATTATAGTTAAACGTGTAATCACTTAGTTTAATGTTCTCCGTGTTTATTTCCGTATGACAGCGTGTTGTGTGACGTCTTTTTATCGTTCTTTTACGCATACGGGTCTGTCCTGTTCGCATTGGAATCTGATATTGGCCACATTTACAACCACAATGTGAACAGCTATGCAAAAAAAAAAATCTGAGCAATAAATCAGAATTGAGCACTAAGGCTCGCAGTGTGACCGTAGCCTTAGGTTAAGGTTAAGTTTAGGGTGTAGGTTGGGGTTAGAATTTGTTTCAGTGTTGTGTAGGCAGTCAGCTGTGTGACTGACGTGGCCAATTAAACCTTTTAGTTTCGGGTGTAGGGCGGGGTTTGCACTTTAACTGGTTTAGAATAAAATCACACTATTATACTAGGTTTGTAACTCATAATGTGATGCAAAAGTGAGAATCAGGGACGTGTGGGGCTCTTAGGTGTGAGTCTGACAGTTAAATCTGTGATCAGCAGCTTCAGCACCAACACATCACGCTGAGACAACATAGCGCAGAGACAGCAGACCTCCCACGTTCCTCCCTCATCTATCCTACTTTTCCTTTTCCTCTCTCATTACCTCCTGGATTGTTTATGTTTTTAAGATGCCATAAGAGATGTCAGCTGTTTTGCTTGAGCTAAACTTAGCCACTGAATTAGACCACGCCCTCTTTCCAAAACCTGGCCCTCCAAAGGCATGTTAGCAGACATGTATTGGGACAGGCTTGACAATACCGTTAACCATTGATTCCTTTTCATGTAAACTCTTAAAAAAGAAATGTTCCAAAAGGTTTTTTTTGTAGTGATGCAATTATTTTGGGACACTCTTTTGCCGTTAAAAACTATACCGTCAAGACACGCAGTGATACATTTTCGCTGAAAGGTGTGGACAGGGTTATTTTTGCGGCTGACCTTATTGCATATGCATTTGTAGGAGTTTCCCTTTCAGACACAAAATTTATGGGAGGAGAGTATTTAAATGAATCATGCCAGATTATGGTTTGCGCTGGTCAATTTACTGGTGTTTGCGGCATTATTCATCTAAAAACCAGGCGCTAATTTGCGCTGCTCTTGGTAGATTGTGTTGGTCATTATGGAAATGATTCTTTTCCATTCGACTTCGTCGTCAGTAGATCATGCGCAGAACTTTCCACTCCCATAATTTTTTGGAATTGCGCTCTCACGCTAATTTGCCCTGTTTAGTAAATCTGGCCCTAAATGTTCTTAATGGAACTATTAAGGCCAATTGACAAACCTTTATTTTTAAGAGTGTAGCTTTTGCTTCTTCAATCCTCACTTTGTAACTCTTTTAACCCATCTACTCTCCAACTCTCTTTTTTCCGGCCTTGTTTTATTCCCTCGTCTCCTGCTCAAACTCTTGCACTGTCTAGAAGTCTCTCAGATGTCTGTTAGCTGTCTCTAGAAACCCTTCGTCTATTATCCTGTCTGTCTGCCTGCCCAGCACTTGCTCACTCTTCCTCTTCTCTTGTTTCTCAGGCTTTATGTCTGAACAGCTGATCAGGGGTGGGGTGGGATACTTATTCGTGAATGTGAACGCTTCTGTGTGTGTGGGAGAACAAAGAGTGAAATCACTGCCAAGACAGCACCTCTTTAAAGGTAGCGCAGTGGCCTGGGAAAAAAAGGCAGCCGTGTTCTTAATGGCATGCTAACAGATGATGCCAACTGTGTAGGAAGTAGGTTTCCATGTATTTATAGCATCTTGTTTACTTGCCTTCGATTTCAAGCGTCACATCAAAGTCGTTTAGGAAAATGCTGGATGAAATATGAAAATTGTGCTTGGTGAGATGAAATATGTATTACAAGGCATATGAACGTTGTATGCTTATTAATGTTCCCTTCTCACACTTTGGCAAGCAGTTAAAAATGCCCTAAATATCATGTTTGTAACATTAACATAGGGTAATTTTTAACACGGCACCTTTGCACATTCGGTGTTCCTTCTAAGTCAAAAAGAAACTGTTTCCTACGTTTATCACAGCACTTCCTGTTCTTTGATCTCAATAAAAGCAGCCAAGGCATTTTAAAGTTATCAAGATGGCACACTTTAAGAGTATACAAAGACTAATTAATCTTTATATGAGTCATGTCCATTTGTATGACTAGAGGAATCTGTGACACTACAGGCAAAGCCATTGTTTTTCATGCACTGATCAATTTTGACCATAACATGTCTTCTTTAAGACTAGTGTAAAGAAAAATACACATGTAAGTATATATTTTATTACACTTGCATCTGTAGATTTCAGTTACACTACATATTTCCTCAAAATTAGTTTGAAATCTCTACTTAAAGGTGTTGTTTGCAGAGAGTTAGGAAACATGCTAAGTTCACATATTTGTTTCTCAGAAAAACAAAGCTACAGCCAGTTATTCTACTTTGAAATGTGCGTTCCGTGTCGGATTGTCTGTTTTTGTTTTGGTCAGTGTGGTCCTGCCCACTGCCATTTTACCCAGTAGTATTTCGACACCCCAGGTTGCCAGTTGGCAGAAAACACATTGTCTTGCAGCCATGGAAGCCAGCAAACTGGGTCATAAATCGCAGATTCTACCCGACTTAAAAAACCTTGGCATCCATCTAAAAAGCTTTATGTGGCATATTAAAATGCGGACAAATCAACTTATCAACTTACAGTGTAAGACTCGTCGTCTTCCACTGTCCATTGCGCTCATTCCTGTTGCGTGTCCTTAATCTGGCAAGCAGCGTGAGCATCAAGTTTGAGGAGGAAGGGTGGGAGAAACAACCCTCTCCAATATTTAGAATTTGGACTGCAGTACCCATTTTAACCACTAGCTGTGAATATTCTATATTGCATCTTTAAATGCACAACATGTAATATTTTTGGATTAAAATATCCAAAAACCACTAGAAAAATGCTATATATTTTGTTGACTTGTGTATTTACATTATCCCAAATTTTTCCAAGAATGTTTAAATCCAGAGAAATAAGCAATTTTAACCGTGTGTCGCTGCATAATATCATTGCGCCGCTGCACCCATGGTACAGCAGCAAAGTCCCTTGATTATTACGCAGGAATGAGAGTATAGTTCCTAGCCATATCGGTAAAGAAAATCACAACTTTTCATTTTCCGTTGGTCTTAGTTCACAATGTAACTACAGAAGAGTCATGTTTTAAATAGGAAAAATATCGAAACTCTTTGGTCATTTTTTTAAGCAAGATGCTAACGGTCTAATCGGATTCAATTATCTATGCTAAACTATGCTAAAAGTGCTACCGCCATACCTGGAGATCGACTGAATGGATCGAAAACAGTAAAACTCAACTTTTTAACTTTAGGGGAGCTGGAAAATGAGCCTATTTTAAAAAAATAGTGGGGTGTTCCTTTAAACCTTGTTTTCTTGATTTCTCGAGTACCATGTTTTACCATGCCTAATATCGATCTAGCTTACTGCAGTGTGCAACAAGTGTCTCATAGTAGCATTATAACATAACGTTCAACACACTCAAAGGTGATATGATAAAATAGAGCTGTGTTACTCCACATATGTATGAGCGGAAGAAGCAGTAGCGGTCGTCTGTGGCATAATAAAAGCTCCACTGCTCTCGAGTCGAGTGTCTCTCATTAGCAATCGCTCCAATCGTTCTGCTCCAACGTCGGATTATTTTCCACCGGCTGTAGAGGTGAAGACAACAACTCCCATGATTCAGTGAAATCGAGGCGTCATCAAGCTACGCCTTTGTTTTGAATAAGCGACCTCTAGCGGAAAAATTACATACTGTGCCTTTAAGTCTGAAAGAATTCTGAACCTGACTATATCCAATATTCAAATTTTTGTTCTGAAAATGTATGCAAAGATCATTTGCACATTTCAACATAACATTTGAGAAAATGTAATGCAAAACAGTTCTGTTATGACAACTGTTGAAGTGTTTTGCATGGCAACGGGAATGACAATGTTGATATTTTGGTCTTGGCGGAATAGATGTGCTACGCTGCTGTTATTGGTGCTGCTGCTGCAGAGCAAGTACTTGCTACTGCCAATATATACACAACACACTGTTGCGAGCAAGGAAGACATGCTGCTGCTGTATAATAGAGCATACATGGGTTACCCGTAGCAGATCTATACAGGTGGAGCTGGGGAAGGTTGAGGGTTTCTGAAAGCGCTGCAACTACTACAATAAATGCTGAAGTATTTGAAGGTCGAGCAGCGAGCTCATTGGCTGCTGATACATCAGCTGTGCCGAGAGCAAGCGTGATTGTGATTGAAAAAAAAAAAAAGAAAGTAAAATTTGACTTCCCTGATTTGATCAAACAGGATATTCTGTGAGAAAGAACGTGATATAGTAAATCAGAAATCGATAAAAAAAGAAGTAATTTAATAATTAAGAAAGTAAAAAGGGTAAATTTTGAGTTCATGTTGACTTTAATGGCTGGATATAACCCGGATGACATTTTATATTATTAATGAATATGCTATTAAGGCATTTTGGCAAGTGGAAGAATGCTGCTGTTCCTGAGCACACCTTAGCCGGAATGGGCTAAGATAGATTTGGTGTTTATAGATAGAAATTTGAAGCAGGTCTTTTGACTAGCAGACAGTGATGCATGCTGTGTACTTCTAGAAGACCTTGGCCCCCATTCCCTCAAAGTGAAAGAAAACCATCTGAACAAATGCTCCGAGCTTGCCAAAATCCAGCACTGGCTGTAACAGTATCGCTCTCAGTGCCTTTGTATAATGTAAAGTACATCTGAAAGACATCAAACAATGAGCCAATGTGTCGTCTGTCCCTGGATATTTCTTATGTCAAATTACCCTTCCTTGGTAGATATAACTTTGCTTCAGTGTTTTTTTCCTTCTTTTCTATTAAGGTCAATGTGACAAACTTTTTTGATGCTGGACTGGCTTGCTGAATTACACCTCCGTTACATGGCAGAGAGTAATGACTGTGCGTAACGGGACAGATTTGCTGCCATTCGGTATGCCTACGAACGAGATCCCAGAATCTTAGCAAGGTGACACGCTTGGCGTAGTCAAACGCGGCACTGTTCGGAATGGCATACCATGTCCAACATTCAACTCGGGGAGGAGGGGGGGGGGACACACGAGGCTTTGCCAGCCTGGCAGCACTGTGTTTTGTGTTAAGGAGGGGTGAGAGCAAAGCCGAGAAAATTTGGGAGAAAATTGGGGGGCCGCACCAGATGGTGCACCGTGCTCCAGTCTGGCATCCCAACTGCTCTCTCGCACCCACCTCCTCCAGCCTCCTGCCTCCCCCTACCGCCCCTGTGCCACACGCCACTGATGGTTTGGCACATCATATGCTAGCGTAGGTAGTTTGCCAGTAAGCGCATAGGCACTTCACATTTTTACCCTATGAGAGATGAGAGATTCAAAAACGAAAGAAAAAGACAAGTGAGTGAATTAATATGAATGCTGTTAGTTGATCTAACCAACCATGGATGTCATCACAGCATATCGTATTTTTTTAAATATATCATTACAACCAAAAACTAAACAACAAACAAACAAATAAGAACAAACAAAACTTACATCTACGAGGTTATGTTTGGAGATTATGCTGAATTACAATAAAAGTTTCGCTAACCTGAAGTACACAGTGTTATGCTTCATTTGGAGACAGACATCAACTGAAAAAGCAATGATAACCTGCAGTTCAGTAAATGAGTCAGATCTTAATTCACTATCCGCTTTGATTGGTTCAGTGAGTTGATTTGTTCATTTTAAGAACCGACTCATAAGAGTTGTTTGCTCGTTGATCGGTCTTTATTGCGCTGTGTGTTTTTTGAATCACTTAAAGGAATCGGCTCATACGAGTTGTGAATCAGATTATACTTGATGTCTTTGATACGAAAAAAATAACCGGCACATAAGACTTTTTTTTTTTTTTTTTTTTTTTTTTTTTGCTCGTGAACAGAAATACGCTATTACGCATGCTTTGACTCACTAAAAACAGTGCGCAATGGTCGTTTGCCGATGCTGAATCTGTCATGTTGTTTGCGTGTTTGTTTTTACGCGCGAGGATAATTCAGCTGTCCTTATTTTGCGGTTCAGAGTCTTTTTGTTGCTTTACATTCAGTTCAGACTATATAATTCACGTTCACAACTCAGGTACATAAAATATGATTTATTTTTCTATGGCGCTGGAGATTCATAAGCGAACGGAACGTTCTCAGAACTTTGGCTAACGTTCTGGTTCTGTGGGCTGTGAGCAAACGTTCTTCCAGTAACACGAAATGTTCACTCAAAGTTATTTGTTCTTTAATAACATTCTCAAAACACAAACAAGCAAGTTTTTTTATGCATTGTTCACGGAATGTCTTTTATGAAACGTTTTAGTGTCGACATTTTAACGTTTTTCTATACATTACTACAGCTTGCTTCAGAACATCCAGAGAACATTCAAAAGCAACGTTCTCATGGTGTTTGCAAAACGTTTAAATGGAACATTCCATCACTGTTTTCACCAACGTTCACATAAGATAATTATTTTTTAAAACTTTCATAGAACATTTAGAAATACCATTTTCATAACTTAATGAGAATGTTAGCAAAACATTCTTAGAACATACAGATTATCCAGCTAACAAAAATATTTTTTTTGTCCTCGCCATCTGAATTATTTTCTCATTGAATATTCCTATTACAGAAGTAAAATGGGTTGCGAACAGCATTTACTGTTGACGTTTATTATTTTTTGATAAATATGCTTTCTCTCATCAATAGGAATCACTGTCATGATCTCTCCCGCTAGTTAGAATCTGAGCAACCAATCAATTATGTTCTTTATCATCTCCTCCACCTACAACAGGTGTTCTTCGGTTTGCTACCCATCCCTCAAAGTAACCGCTCTGAGCTGGTGCTATTGTACATCCCATCCTCTACCACGTTACCCCACCTCAGCCCCATGCCCTGTAGGGAGAATAATTACCTGAGCTAGAAGTGAAACAATGAGCCCTTCTCATTGGAGCACCTTCATTTCTCACCTTCTGTTTTCCTTTACGTAATGAGCCAAAGTCCTGTGTAGAGCCAGAGCTCTGGACAGCCTGTCCAGAAATAGCCTATTGGAACAGCTTAGACGATTCCCCACGACACATGCTGATATTTATTAAATACGACCAGGCCAACAGGCTTTAACGGCAGAATTACGCCTCCTCTCAGTGTGTTTCTCAAGTGAAATTGGCTTCTGTGACTCCCTGAATGTAAGTGTGGATGAGTGGAGGAAATGTTTTTGTGGGATGTTAGATGGTCAGTGTCAACTTCCTGTAACAAATCTTTTGAAACAGCTTCATATGTAACATGCTTAATTTAATTTTCATTGCCTAAAAGATTCATTCTAATGTCAAAAAAAAAAAAAAAAAAAAGCCTGTGTGAGTCCAAACTGACTTTTTTCTTCTCTCTGTTCAAAGGCCATCATCTATGAAGGTCAAGATAAGAACCCGGAGATGTGCCGCGTTCTCCTGACTCATGAAATCATGTGCAGGTGAGACCGTTTCCATTACACTTTGTCCTAACAAGGTTTCCAAATAATCTGTCTGTCCATGCTAAAAACGCTGCACGGCACAGTGCGATCACAGTAAATCAGAACATCTCTGATATTTAAAAACCCCATCAAATTGTATGACAAACAATTTTTTTCCAGTACTGACATTTCCTGTTGAAAATATAAGATAACAGTTCATTCATACTTATAAAACAAAGTAAGTTCTTATTCAAATGTAGTACCTTTCGGATGCAGTATCAGATTTTAAATTCATTGGGTATTTAATATTCAGGTATGCTAAACCAATGAGATTTCGCTGTAGACGGGGCTACCTATAATAGCCAAGTGATTGTCAAAATGTCCTTTTTCTTTATTCTGTCTGGTTAGAACACTAACCAGTACGCTCTAATGCTGTATTCTGTTTCAACTTTATTTGGTCTTACGGGTATTGAGTCTTACGTTATACCAAAACAGTATATTAAATAGAATCTCATTTCATATTAATACTATCCAGGTCAAACCCCTAGTGAAGAACAGAGCCAAAAAAACAAGTAGAAGATGACTTTTTCTATCAAATGCTATGTATTTAATTAACATCCAAAGATGAATTTGCTTAAAAGTAGGTTGTGATGATCGACTCATGCCTATTTTTAGTGGTATTTTAACAGTGCCGCCCACCCTTGTAACCCCCACCCCCCCTCATGAATATCACCCTGATGCCTGGTTAATTAGGACAAGCAGAAACTCATTACTCAATCTGAAATTTCAGTCTGCCCCGCTAACAAATGTGCCCTGGCTCACGTGGCGTCCATGAAATATATGCCAGGTTTTACCGGCAACGCATCACGCAACTTAAAGATGTCACATAGGCACTTTCACAATTAAAAAAGCACCCGATTTTTCTTTTTACTTTTAGAATTGACAGCTAATGTATATTCAAACCGATGGGGTCCTCATCCCCCCACCTGCCAAATCAGCATTGATATGCCATCGTGTATGTGTGCGCGCGATAGACTGTATGTGTACCTTCAAACGCTGCCGCAATTATAAGCAGAAAATTAGGCTGTTCACCATTAATCAGCTCCACTAATTGCCACGCACCACCATTAGCCATATGGTGCCATGCCAGCTTGCAAGTGTGGGACAAAAGTGCTTATTCCTATCATTTTAACAACTAGGGGGAGAAAAAACAAAACAAGGAATTTGTTTCAGGATGTTGTTTGTCGCGAAACTGGCCAAAATTGTTTTTCTAAAGATTTTAAGTTGTCATAACACAAATCCAGTGTCATGAATCAAAGAAATCATGGGAAGGAAACATATGTTTGAGGCGTGTGATGATAGACGCGTTCCAAACGGTGACAGAGTCAACTACATCCTGCTAATTACATGAGCCCATTTAGACATTTCTTCAAAAGCCGCATCAGGAAGGAAGCGTTAAGATCTAAGATGCGATTTCCTTCGGGTGTCCTACGGGACGGTCTTGAAGAGGATCAGGAAAAAGATTGTAACCTTCTCCACCTCCCAATAAGCTAATGTAGGCATGTAATCATTTCTGTAGTTGTGTTTGCTAAAGCAAATGTTTATTATTTTTCATACTTAGGGTTTAGGGTTTGTTCCAATATGTAACTTTAAACATAAGTACACTGTTTGTGCTACTGACCTCAAATAAATCATGTTTTATAGCAACCACATAGCAATGTGATATTTGGGTCAATGCACACACTATTATTTAAAAATATATAAAAATGCAACATATATGCAATGACTTGATTGCATCTCTTCTATGATGTATTTTTTTTTTTAAATTTTACATTTACATTACAGAGGACAGAACTGCTACACTAATTAATATTTGAAAAACATTGGTTGTGCAAAATTAAAGTCATGTGGTGTGACCAGTATGCAGAAACATGCAGAAAATATCTTTGAAGACCCTTATTACCATTTCAAGTTCAATAATTATCTTAAAATATAAAATAAAATATTGTCAAAAACTTTTATGACAAGGCAGAGTTAGAATAATAGGCTGTAAAATGTTGTTTCAATTCCAATATATATATATATATATATATATATATATATATATATATATATTTTTTTTTTTTTATAAATGATAATTGTGTACATATAAATGCATTCATGGGTTAGGAAAATATGTTACTTTTTACTTGATGGTTACACCACAGGACATTTTTAAGGGTCATTACATTTGGACATTTTACATTACATCAAACAATTTTGTTGAAATTGGTGTAAAAGTTTTTCAGAACCATATGCGACCAACATGATTACAAAGAGAAGAGGTTTTTATTTGTCATTGACCCATTGGCCATCCATAGCAACACCCTGGCAACCACCTACAACACCCTTGCTTTTTACGAAAACCCTTGCAAGTTTTGCTTAGGAAAATCTAGTTAAAGATATTTGTCTTTAATTGTGTTGAGTGTGTATCTATGCATTTGTACGCTCAAGGTTCTGTGTATCAGGAGCTAAACCGTGTCTCCCATGGGCGCTGCCGGATTTGATCATTAGGCTCCTACAAATCTTCTTCCTGCACTGTATAAATACACACACACACACACACACACACACCACACACACACACACACACACACACACACACACACACACACACACACACACACACACACACACACACACACACACACACACACACACACACACACACACACACACACACACACACACACACACACACACACACACACACAGAGACAGACAGACAGACAGACAGACACAGGCACTGCAATCCCTTGTTACAGTCCTTTGGGAGGACACTGACCTAGTTGAGGAAGCCTTGCAAAAGGAGGGGCAAGAGAGATAGAGATGTAGATGTAGATAGAGAGAGAGAGATTTTAGTCCTCTATTCATGATGAGTTTCTAAAGAAAGACATTCATCATGCATACCTGAAGAAGTGTATTATATAAATCACACACGTTTCCTCATGAATAAGCATGGCACATCTTAAGATACGATCTCCTGAACGCTTGTAGTCCGTGAATGAATGCTAAAGTCTATTGGAACATCTGAAAACTGTGTCATTGGAGAAAATAGGGAGCTGGGAATGAGGTAACAAGAGAAACCGTAAGGCGAGAGGGTGGAAGCAGAGAGAGTTGTGGGAGGAAGAAAAACTGAAGGGGGAAGGACAATGCCAGGGGTGTCATGTGACAGTTTTGTCCCCAGCCCTTATTCAGTGTCCTACTGCCATCTGTGCGGTAGAAATGTGATGCCGGTGGTCTCCAAACCGCCGCTGAAGCCCCTCACACACCTTAAATTCTCCTCTTGTCATTCTGTTAGACCTTCATCACCTATGCAAATGCACACTTGCAAGCAAGCAGTCCCGTTGTACATTCTTAACTTGTGTTCTTACTGTGGTGGTAACAAACTCCAGTACTCAAGGGGGCGATACATTTACAGTTGAACTAACTTTTAAAGTCAATAAGACATCAAAAATTACATTGTTTACTTTCTTAAAGGTGCAGTGTGTGAATTTTAGTGGCATCTAGCAGTGAGGTTGTGAATTGCAATCACGCACTGCTCACCCCTCCGTTTCGAAGCACATAGAGAAGCTACGGTGGCTGACACAGGACAGGACAAAAATGTCATCGTCGGAGAGAGCAGAGAGTCACTAGCGCTCTGTAGAGAAGTTTGTCCATTTAGGGCTACTGTAGAAACGTGCAAATGGCGACTTCACTGTAAGGGAACCCGAGGTGTATGTAGATAGAAATGGCTCATTCTATGGTAATAAAAACATAACGGTTCATTATGTAAGGTCTTTATACACCACTGAAAACATAGTTATGTATATTATATTGCATTTCTGTCAATAGATCCTCATAAATACTACACACTGCACCTTTAATACATGTTTCTGCTTATGCAAAAGAAAAAATTTCAAGCTGTTGTAACATGCTTTGCCTTTGAAACGACTTTCTTTTTCTGGTGATGTCACCAAGAACTCTTTTAACCCCCTCCCATTTAACCATCTACCATATAGGCTGCGTCCAAAATTGCATACTCTACAGTAGGTATTCACTTTGTATAAAAAAGATGGACGACACCCCTTCACTATTTTCCACTGAAGAAAAGTGAAGCCGTCAATGTCCGAATATGGCTCTGACATCTGCATCTGGAACCTGCATCTGCGCAGTAGTGACCTCGGGACCGGAATCTGCGCAGTAAAGAGCAGGAAGTAGAGCCGTGATATCAAAAACCGGCCCAAACTCCAGTAGTATCTGTTAGTACAGTTTACTGCAGAACAACTCATTATGTCGGTGTGAAATAAACAGTTATGGAAATGTAGAAATTAAAGCTAAAGCTCCAATCTCCTCCCCAAAATACTGAAAAAAATCCATTGGTCCAGTGACAACTTCACTCAGAGAAGCCGTCAATTAGAGTCAACCATGACATCACACCCCCCGTTTTTATAGCATCAAATAACTAAACTTATTTTAAAGAAAGAACACTTGCACTTACATCAGCATGATAACTACCTAAAATGACAGAAGCCATCTTTGGAAAATATGTATTTGAAGTGTAATTTGATTGTTTAGTTTGTCTTGCATCCCATTAGAATACATAGAGGGAGTGGGGTTTATGAGCTATACTGGGACCAACCACCTGGGGGCGATCACCTGAGATGCTTTGGCTTCACTTTTCAGGATGTGTGCGCCACACTTGTTTGTTCTGTATAGTATGAATGTGTGTAGTATGAATGTAATCTGGACATACAACATTCGACATGTGCCTTATCACGTGACCTACCAACGTCAGCTGTAGTTGGAGCATTGCTTCACTGCCATTCACAAATCCTCTCCCGTGGACCTGAAGTATATTTTGCCTACTCTTTTATGAGTGCTATGAATTCGGACATACTTCTTTTGTCACATACTGTTTTTCGCCTACTATACAGTAGGGAAGTATGCAATTTCAAATGCTGCCATATAAATTACTTTTCACCATCCAGTTAAATTCCTGTTGGATAAAATCTAGTCTAGCTTCTATATTTAAGCATTATGTTAATGTTCTTGCATTGAGGATGTTTCTTTAGTAAATTGTTATGCAATAAAACGTGCATAAACTTTAATAGTCAAAACACAAAGACAATACAAATATGACTTCCTAAAATAACATTTCCTCTGGGCAAAAAAAGTCCAGAAAAATGTCATGTATAATACTCATGACATAAGACCATAAATGTCTTGATGTTATACATGATGCCCTTTTTTAACTGATATTTTCTTTCGTCCCTTCAGCCGTTGTTGTGACAAAAAGAGTTGCGGGAACCGAAACGAGACACCCTCCGATCCCGTCATCATCGACAGGTAGGAACTCTCTCCCTCATTAACACTTCCTAACATTGTTTGTGTGCCTGAAAACATCTGATGCTTTTATTGTTATGATCATGTTGTTTGAGGCTATGGGTGACGTCGAGTTTGGAGTAGTTCTCAGGGCACGCTGGAGTCTTACGGCCATCACAGTCTGCTGTGTGTGTGTATGTTTGAGTCACTAAATGCTCTGTCATGTTGTTTCTTTTGCTGATATTTTTTTCAACATGTTCTTTTTGTTGTGGGATCAGGATTGGCTGAGCCCAAACACTTAATATTAATGTGCCTTTTATTGCTGTCTCTGCCTGAGTAAATTACATGCCTAAAGGCTTTAGTCAAAAGGCAGTCTTTGTGTTAAAAGTGTTGAGTGAGTAATTTCTCTTGAGAAGATGTTTGACAGTAAACATGTAAGCAATTTAGATAATATCTACATGGTATGTACTTCAAATTGAGATCTGGCCTGGTTCTGGATTATGGTTCTCCCTTCAGAAGTACAAAAGACAGTGTTCTTGGTCTCTTTATTTTGTCTTAATGAAATCCACATGTATAATGGGCTGTGAAACAATAGACGCCAAAGACCCCTGCCCCCCCCATCCTTTCTACCCTGTTCTTGCCATTTCTCTTGATCCCCTAGGGCATCGCTTTCTTTCACCTAACATTCATCTCTTTAAATCCAAATTTAAACCCTTGCATCCTTTTTGAATGATGTAATTGTAGCTGTAATAATGTTAGCATTACTGCTAATAGGATTTTTAGCAGCGCTAAAGATTTCACAGTCCTTAAGGTAGTTTTTTTCATTGTCGTTAATGTTGTTAGCTTCAGGCTAGCTGTGTGGAGTTATGTGTTTTGTAATGTGGAAGCTATTAGCCGATGTCTAAGGGCATTTACTTTGACAGGTCATGGTTCTCGGAACTGAGCAAAACAATCTTTTTCCCATTGTTGCAGCTAAATGGTTAGCAACTGCTACGCTCAATGAAAATTGCTAATCGTCCCTTTGAGACAATATATATAGGCGCATGAGGGGAACATATCAAGAGCTGCTTAGCCAATTTGAAGAAAATCAGCACTGAATCACATTTCATTTGGAATATTTGCAGCTCCCCAACTTCCCAAGATGCCTTTATTTCCATAATCTGCCCGTGACACTGGGAAAGGCCACAAATCAAAGGTTTATCTCAGTGAGAATCTATTGCCGAAGGGGAAAAATGACTTGATTTACACTACATGGAATGGTGCGTAAGAGTTATTGTGTGCAGATGACCAGACTAGGTTGATTTGTAACGTTTGTCAAAAGAGCGTTCAGGCTCATTTGCGAAAATTAAACCCCACTGAGAAGAAAAAAATGTTTCCCACTATCGGCTTTCCCGGTTTTGCTCTGCATGTTTACTTCAAGTTTAGACAGCAGTCAGTAAAGTGTTGGACGGTTGTGGCTGTTCGGCTTCAGCCACTGACCCGTTCCTGCAGAATGGACTCAGGTGTGACCGGAGCTGCTCAGCCGACCGCGGTCGGACACAACAGATATGCACCCCCATACCTGACTCGCGTGTTTGTGGGCAGCCGACACAGTTTATGCTTCACTTGACCAGAACGGGTCAGAACTCTTGGGAGCCAGCTGTGGCTCCCTTATACACGCTCATACGCCTTTAAACCTCACTGAGCAAAGAGGCTCGATATGGACACAGGCTGATGAACCTGCTGGAGGAACTCATGTGTATTGGTCCCATGTGCAGCGAAAAGGCCCATTAGAAGGTCTTGGTAACTTCAAGGCCGTCAAAAACTTACTTCTTTTCCACTTGGTGGGAATCCAGGCATCTCAAGATTTGCATTTTCTTTCAGGGAGTCACAGTGGCAACACAAAACGATTCTCAATCTAATTAAAAAAACAGCATGAATGCACGAAGCCGTACAAATTTACAGTATGTTCTGAACAACATATATTATCAGTCCCGCACAATAAATCTATGTAAATGCATTTATAACACCTCTGTTCTATATTAAAAAGTGTGTAATTGTGCCATGACATGATATATATGCGACCTCCATGCTATTATTGCACCGTAATTTTGGCTTTAGTTAAATTTTTTTTATTTAGTGCATCAGCCACATGGCACTTATTTATATCTCTAATGGTTTGTCCTGCGTTTTTATCCTTTAACTTTAAATGGATTTAAAAGAATGCAGAATTGCATTTGTGCAGCATTTTTTCCCTCAGTCCTACTTAATAATCCTCCCACATATTATGTCTTTGTATATACCATCAAGTTTTTTTTTTTTTTTTTTTTTTTTTGGTCATAAAGGTGAGAGTGTTTAGATGTTGTGATCTGATCTGATTGTGTCACTCCTGATCTCTCGTCGCATGATTCTGCAGCCCAGAGAAATGGGTCATGCAGCGAAGAACAAAAAAGGTGGGAAAAAAAGAAGAAAACAACCTAATTTTGGTATGTATTCTTGGCAGCTACACATTTTCTCACAAGCTCAATGACAGTGCCTCGATTATGACTTATTATTTCTCCTAAACACGTAACCTAAAAGAAAAATAAATCCTAGTTCCGCCTTTTCCCTCTGAGTTATTTAGCTTGGTTAATAAGGGCTCATTAGCGAGCACTTCTTTCAACGAGCCGATTTGATTTCACACCAGTAATTAGTCTGGCTATGGTTAATTCTGCTGGTTTTGCATTGAGAGTGATGCTCTAATTAGATACACAAAGAACACAGCTAATCCAAATCTGTGTTAAAAACACTAATGAACCCTTATTATGCTGTTAAAACAACTAATTTCATATTTACTAAGATTTGGATTGTAAACAACATCTGTAAACAAACAATATCCACCCTCTGAGTTTATCGACGAATATAATTGACCGAATCGTCCAACTGCAGGTTGTTGTTAGTCCTTTTGATTTATTCACAGAGACAGGAGGAATACCACTAATCATAACCGCTCACAGAATTAGAAATGAACTTCGATTTACACCACATGTAAAACGATTCTTTTCATGCTTATTTATCTGGGTCTCTTTATTTATTTTATTTGAACCGGTCCCTCTCGCACTTATGTGTGCATGTGTGTAACCCCCTGTATAACATTAGCGACTCCTCAGCTGGGCCATATGTTCCTCTCTGCCTCTCCCTCTCCCGGACTGACCTTTCATCGGCTCTGTAAGATTATTTCCAATACTTTAATCCCGTCTCATTGACATGGACACAAAGCACACTGACATCTAATAGACGCCTCCTCACTTTCTCCTTTCTTCCTCTCGGTTTAATCACTTTCAGTTCAGGGCCTCCACCCCCACTTTCCTCCACTCCAACCCCTGCAGCCCTGGACGTCTATTGTTCAGGCCTCGTTTTATTCCAGACCCTCCCTTCTCACTTCTGTTTATGTTTAAGGTGCCAAAAAACCTCAGATAAGTAGCCATGTTCCTAAAGTTAGCTATAGGAGAAACAGTTTTTAATTCTATTCAAAGGGAGCTTTGTATTTGTTTTACGGGAAGCGATAGCGCACAGTTTTAAAGAGGACGGCGGGATGTCAATTGGTTGCAAGTTCTTTTCCTGTTGGCCCGTTTCAAACATCTCCACTTACGAGTCGCCTTTTATATCTGTGATGTTACATCCTCTGGCGCAGGAGGGGTACGAGAACGGGTGTGTGTCGTTTATACGAGTGAGATTGTCCTTCTGATGTGTATTCTGTAACGCACTAGACGTTACTTGAACACTCTGCCGTCGGCTTTCTCGGAGGAAGTAGTGTTCTATCCACTCTGGGATCATGAGGGCTCTTGTGGTGATGCGGTGAGCCCACGCTGGGGGATGTCAAAAGCTGTCAGAGGGCCGGCGAAGAATGGAATGCGAAAGTTCCTGTGGATACCGTGGGACTTCCTGTACCCCCAAGACTCGGTTCTCAGCCCCTCTTGGCTGGCCTGACTCTCAACGCTCAGAGCTCAACATCTGGATCTCTGTTCTCTAACCAAAACAACATTCACAGAGCTGATGGAGGGAAATGGGTCACCATGCCCTTGAATTTTACATTTAATGGCCTGCTGAAAAAGTGCAGCTCTAAGCTAAAAGTTCACGGCGTGCAGGCAAAATAGATCTCAAATCACATTAACTTGCTATGCATGATTCATTTAGTAAGAAATATGACCAAGTACAATATTTACATTGTTTTAGGTCTTTTGTCTGGTGTGGTACATGTTTGTTAGATTTTTGCAAATTTGGACACACTTAGAAATATTTAAATGTCAATAAAATCTCAAACCATGTGAACACTTTTCAAGCAAAACATTTCAGAAAAGAAGTGTAATTTAATTTGGCATCACTACATCATGTAACAGAAGCCTGTATTCGCCGCATACAAAGATGATTATGACTCTTTCATAATTGCCACTTTATATGTCGTAATTAAAATTTTACATCTTACAATTTTGGCTTTGTCACAATTGCAATTCTGACTTTATATCTCAGTGAGACCTTATTGTAATCGATATTTTATATCTCATAAATTTATTTCTAAATGTATTTATTTCTAGAAACTGCGACTATATCTCACATTTGCGACTTTATTTGTCATTCTTGCAATCTAATGGCAATTTGTAATTATTATTATGTTTAGGGATGGACCTTCATGCTTATTTTTTTGTGACATTTTTTTTTTTCCATAGTCTTACTTTAGATCTCATTTTATCACAGTGTGTGACTTCATTTGTTATTTTAATTTTGCAATTCTTTTATTTATTTTTACAGACAGAGCCAGGTTTCCATACTAAGCAGAATTGCTAAAGTAATGAAAAGTAATAATAATAATAAAAAAATCCTCTTGACTTCCCAGCAAGCAATTTTACATTTAATGCTGCCTTCACGTGCTATCGGAAATGTCATAATTCCCACTTCTGAAGTCGTAATTACGAGCTTGTTGCATTCAAGTGCTTTGTTGTCGGAATGAACAGGAATCATGGAGGACACCATGGTTTATTTTTGCCTATTTATTTGGAAAATCTTATTAAAACCAACATTATATGTAGTGTCACATGCACTGACAACCATTTACACATTTACGATGCTATCCAGATAGTCAAATGATTACTTGTATATGTAAATATGCATTACATGAATGACCAGACAACGAATAACGAATAAATCATACCTGTCACAGCAGTAGTTCTCCCCGCCACCATTTTTAAAGTTTATGGCACGCCCGTCTCAGGAATTTTGGGTATCAAAATTATTTCCGAACTTCCCAGTGGTAAACACGACATCAGAGGGCTTCATGTTCAGTTTTTACCTAGGAAACTGGTATTTATAATAATTCCGATAGCACATGAAGGCAACATAAAAGACATCTAATAGCAAGGCAATAGCAATAGCAATAAAACAAGGCAACATTTTGGCTGTCATTGAAAATTGTATCGATGTCTAACCATTGACCAAGAATCGATTAGTCATCTAGAGCATGAACATGTCAAAGAAATGAAACCAAACACCTTGTAATCACTGTTGACTTGCTTACATGATGGAATATCATACATCTCACAAGTTATTTAGGCAAAAACTACATGTTACCAAATTCAAGGTTATTTTGGCTAGAAGTTTCGGCTCATAGCCGGACTATATCGGGTCTATAGTTAAAGCCGCAATATGTCGCGGCGCTGTTTTATCATATTAAGGTAACGCGGCGCTGTTTTATCATATTAAAAACATTATTTGAGTGTGTTGAAAGTTATGTTATAATTCTACTCTGTGCGTTCGCTCAGCGGCTAGTATGAGACACTTGTTGCACACTGCAGTAAGCTAGATCCATATTAGGCATGGTAAAACATGGTACTCGTGGTAAATCAAGAAAAAGAGATTTAAACAATAAGACTGACTGTGTTGAGTGAGCTATATAACGATTGGTTTTCTGTCGATGAATGTATCCAAACAGTTAACTTTTGGATACTGTTGTATCCAAAAATGTGGTTAGTTCTGTGAAAAGCTTGTCCATCATTTGTTTAGGGCTGTCATCTGATGTGATATTTTGTGTTTTAATGCAATGACATTCATTCAAGTGCTCCTATAGTGTCCAGATACTTTTTGGGGCAACCGTCTGAGAGTTCAATACAGACCACACCAGCAGGAGAGTACTGTGACATTAACGGTTTAATTAGCGGTATCTATTGCCCAGCACACGATTGTCTCAAATTAGACTGAGGCGACCATTGTTAGGTTAATCCTGTCCAGATTGGCCTATTGAAGAAAGGAGACCGCTTTTAGTGGCTAGTGTGAGAAAGAGTGACAGAAATCAGAAAGGAGTGAAAGGCGGAGGAGAGAAAGAAGCGAATATCCGTGGCTTGTTCCAGTGCGTTCGGTTGTCAATGTTGAGCCGTGAGGTTCCTCGTGCTTTCTCAGCGCCAGTTCTTTGTGACAGGCTGCGTGTGGCCCGCTTAATCCCAGCCAGGAAAGACGATAATAACAGTGTCGCCCTCTACCTCTCCAAGTTAATATACGGTTAACGACTTCTAGTTCACCGCCAACAATCCTATCATGCGCCTGGTTGACCCCTAAAGCGGCGTACGCATTTGTCTGTGTGTGAGCGTGTCCGTCTCTCTCTCACTGCAACATCAGCTCATATTCTTTCCATCACTGTTTTTTCCCTTTATTGCTGTTCAGTTCAGTATTATTTGGATCTTTTGAGCAGATCTTTGAGGTTTTTTTTAATGCTTTGATGGTAAGATATCACTTCCTTCCTTAGCGAAAAAGCTGGTGCAGAATGCAAAATGCAGGCGAGCCCCGTCTCCCTCACTGCCTCGAACATCAGTAAGAGGATTGAGTGAGTGTGAGACCTGTCAATCAAGGCGTCTGAATTCAACTGTCAATCAATCAGTCTCTTAAGATTTCCTATTAGCATAGATTTTAAAATGGTTCATTTATCTGTCATGTTGTATCTTATAACTGAGCTTTGGCGCACGGTACTTCTAGAGTTCAGTTTCGTGATTTATTACGTTTTTTTTAAGCTCTAGGAATGGGATCAGGAAATGACGCAAGCTCAATTTGAAGAACCCGTGCTTCCACACAAGAACTTGTCTGGGTTCATGTTCTTGGGAAATCTGTGACTCACTGACAGCAAATCCCAGCTTTCCCATGAGAGACAGATGTTTGAAATTAATTTTCAATGATTTGTTTTATTTCAGAGAGCTCAAGTTGATCTGGGAATCACTGTTTACCGTGGTAAGGTGTTCTGCGTGTGTTTGTGTGTGTGAACATCGGAGATGATGATCAGGGCTTCCTGCTAATTGAGATTTTGACCTGAACTCAGAATGGCAGACAGGATGGACCACTCCTAGGGCATTGATGTCGCTTCCTTTTTTCTGTTACTCTTGTGCAGGTGCAAGAGAAAAAAAAAGTGTGAGAGAAATACAGCTTGTTGTCAACATGTTTTTCATACAATCATTTAAATTAGTTTCTTTTTTTGTAGGTGGCAATTATTCCTGTTACATTCATTTACATTGATTCTATTTATGTCTCCATTTCTATTTACTTTTCTGTATTTACTAAAAGCATAATGCCCGTTGTACTGCATACTGCATATGTATTGCATATGTGTTGCAACAAAAAAAAGCTTGTGAAACAGTATGCATTATGCATGCAATTCAATATATCAAACAGGCATTGTTGACACTTATAATTTTGCATGCTTAATCCAACAAGTTATGTACATTTATCATATTCAATCTAAAACAGTTATTTTGCGTTTTAATCCAATTTTCTATATAAATGTCTAGACTATTGGCAGTCCAATTAAGTAATATCACTCCAGTTCATCTGTAACACTGGAAAATGGAAGGTCAAGTCTTTTGCATTGCATTGTGGGAGACATTATTCCTCACAGTATGCTGTTTTTAACGGGTCATATAATATGCATATTGTGCATGCATATTATATATACAATATACAGCAGAAATTGCAATATGAGTAGTATCCAGAACATGACCTCTGACCTAATGACCTCAAATCCTGGCATATTAAAGGAGAAAAAAGAAAATAAATATATGTATAGGCCCATTTGGAGCAGATGTCACAGTTACGTCACTTGCAGCTGTGCATAGTGGCTGCAGAAAAATAGCGTAACAAGTGGTGGAAAATGGGCAAAATCCACAGAATAAGAGAAAAATGTTTTGTTGTGCCTTTTGTGAAAAATACGGTCTTCATTTTTATAGAATTCCGTCGTTGAGACACCGTTTGAAGCTAAACGCAGACGTTTATGTTGCAAGTCACAGACTGGACTGATGAAACCTGCGATGATTAGTCTAATATTAATGCATGGATTTGATGTCAACAGTAAGTCTACATAATCTTCACATATGCAGTTCATAGGGGACATACACACATAGCAGTTATAGCATCAAATAATATTTAAACCATAGATTTACATAGATAACTTTTAAACATAGCCTATGACATTTTTATCTCACAATTCTTGACACTGTTTTTTGCATTTGCGTGTTCATATCTCCCAGTTCGGACTTTATAGCTCACAATTATGAGTTTGTCACAACTCTGAGGGGAAAAGAGTCAGAATTGCAGGATATAAACTTGCTATTCTGAGGAAAAAAGACGACTATATCTCACAATTCTGTTAATCTTTCTAAGAATTGTGAGATATAAACTCGGAATCGCGAGAAAAAAACTCAGAATTGTGAGATATAAATTTGAAATTATTCTATGGCTTCCAGAGATTGCTATGGCAGAAATGCCATTTTCTGCCCACAAAAAAAAAACGTCATCGCTGTTTGCAAACACAAAATAGGTCTTTACACTTTACATGTTTAACCATTGACAAGGTGCTATGGCAAACGGATCTGTAAGACGTATCCCACTCACTAACATCAATTGCGTGGAATAACAGTGCTTATCACTGGGTTAAATTATGTATATTGATTAATATTTGTAATAAGAATGATTTGTTATTGAAGTAATGATAAATATTATTATATATTTGATATTATAGAAAGCAATTGTAGTTAGAGAGGGCTGCAGATTTTGCCTCTATTGAGTCAAACTCTGCACCCTTCTTTTTTTTTTTTTGCATTGCATTGCAGAACTATACTATGTAAAGAGTCTATTTATTATTATATTATTCTCTACAGGATAAAAACATTACCCCATGATTTAAAGCAGTATTTTAGACTTCAGCTTAGTTTGATTTTGGGGCCGATATGGACCGGAGCTCTCTGCTGGTCTTCCCCTTCCAGCATGTGGGTGGCTGTATTTATTCAATGTGAATTTTAGGGACTGTAAATGAATAATTTATGAATGTATAATGTATGGGATCCGCAATCTTTCTGTATCCCCGCTGTGTTTTGAGTGTCTCCTTAGCCGGGATCCCCCTGCGCTCGGGCCCATTGTTGTGTTTCGATTCCACTTCCTGTGGGGAAAGGTCACCCGTGGCTCTGAGAGAGAGAGAGAGAGAGAGAGAGAGAGAGAGAGAGAGAGAGAGAGAGAGAGAGAGAGAGAGAGAGAGAGAGAGAGAGAGAGAGAGAGAGAGAGAGAGAGAGAGAGAGAGAGCAGTGAATTATTCATGCCATTGACTTTGTGTCAGAGAGAGAGAGAGAAAAAAACTGAGAAAGAGAGAGGGGAAGAACTGAAGATGTTTTATTCATTTATCCTATTTTGAATCCCTTTTTGCACCTTCCATCATTAGAAAGCTCAACATTTACATTTGATGCTAATTCGCAATAGGCCCCCAGATTCCAACCGAGTGAAATTCTCACACAATAGAATTTCTTCTACTCTTTTTCCGAAACTCAAACAATAATATGTGACAAACTTGTAATCTGTTCTGTCCCTGAAGTAAAGCAGAATGGCTTGTTTATGAATTAGCTGCCGCAAAAACAGACAAACCAATCCTACTTGCTTCACATTTGCACCTAGTGTTGCTCTGCGGTGGGCCTAACCAAGTGCCCTGAGGCGGTGTTTAAAGGGGCGGCAGGCACACACACTACTCCAGAGCCAACCTCTTGGAGCTATAAGGACTGGAATTGAAGAAGCAATAGGGAGAAATGGCCTTGCCCCAGGATATGTTGCACACAGATGTGTCCCTATGTCCCTGCGTAACCAGCCCCCCATTATACACTGGGCAATCAGCCCACTAGAACAGGCAGGGTGGAATGTATGTGAAATATCAGGTGTAACTTTGTCTTTGCCCACAAAACTTATTTTATTACTTTTTTGGTTTGTTTTTCAGACATTGTAAACATTACAATTTCTTTCAAAAACATAAAAAATCTTACAGACCCCAAACTTTTAAACAGTAGCGTATCTGTAATTGTCCCAAAAACCATCATGCCAGATTACCATGGTATTACCAGTTGATACCGCCACTGTATGACCATAGTACGTTTTTGTAAGCACAAGTAGAGGACATCTATTGCATCTACTGGCTGATGGAACTGTGGTTTTGGATTTGGGCGCCAATGCAAAGAGCTACTCTCACTTAATGGTCATTAATATCACTGCCAGAACACCCCTCCCTTTACCTGACCTGAGAGTTCACGTATCCATGAATGGACCGCTGTGTGACCATCCCCCCTACAGCTCCCAAATCACCACCACGCACCCACCCAGCACCCGACCCGGTGAGTTTGCATTAGCAATGCCATTAAAATGAAATGGACGCTGTTGGCCAGGAAACCCAACCACCCTTTTGCTCAATAGACAGATTCAGTCACGTCCCTCGCCCCTCCTGGCGTAATGGCCGCGTATAATTTCCCATCGTGAGGCTGAGTGTGTGTGAGCTTGTGCACATGTAATTTCATTAGGCTGGTAAGTGGTAAACATTCCTCGCTCTGTTTTTTTTTCTAACGTAATTTAGCAGAACTCTGTGTACACAGCGCTAGCGTATTTTGCTGCCGCGAGGAGGGCTGTTTTGAAATCACGCTTTTGAAGCACCGCTCAGAGAGTTCTCCGCGCCGATCTGTGCCGTCAGGACTTCAAAAGGCCGCTATAAAGATGGCTCTCCATCAATGTGGCATTAATTTCCATACTGCCTGCTTCTACATCACTTTATAGGGAAGCGTGCGGTGTGACACTTGAGATTTTAACTTTGCCGACTTTGACAGAAGGCTCCAAAAGGGGTATGATCCACTTGCTTGCTCTGGTAGTCTTGGGGTGGACGACTGGTCTTTTGGTACTGGTCTGGTCTCGTGGTGACAGCGAGGGTCTGGGGACAGCTGGACCTTGGGGAATTGGTGGACTGTCACCACCAAGGCACGGCATGATTGAGGATGCCACAGTAGCTGTCAGTCTCGACTGTTTTCTTTGTGCACACAAAAAGGACCAAGCCATTTTTCTGCAGATAACTGATAAAGTCATGAAAGAGCAGACGGAAGCCCCCTGCATATTCATCTCTACCGGTTGGTGTCCTCTTTGCAGATACCTGTGCTTTTTTGCAGTTATGTTAAGAGGAAGGTGACATGGAGGTGTCCTTATTATTCTCCACCCTGGAGGTGTCTGGGAATGTGTATTTATGTAAGAAGCTTCAGTGCCAGTGCCTCCAGCTAGTAGGTCCAATATAGCCCTGAAATTCTTTTTACTTGCCTTCATCCTCGATTTAGCTTTTTTGAAGGAGGAGGGGGTCGCTGCAGAGGAAAACCCTCTGGGGACGGTGGGGAGTGATGATTGACAGGCCGTACGCTTGGCTGTTTGCAGATTCTTCGTCACTTGCAGAACTAGACCCCAGCCCCTGGTGAATTCCTCCCCAAAAAGTTTCGAGCCTCCGAAGTTCAACATCTCAGTTGGTGGGGAAACTTCAGACCCATAACAGTCATTAATACAGGTTGCAGGCAAATTCAACTGAATGGGTCACGCTGAGAATGTAAACAAGGTGTAGATGTTGGCGACGTGCGTTGTGAAGTCACTCGGGTAGCGAGTCAGCACTGCCTTGAGAGAATCTAAAAGTGGGGGAGGCTCTGGACGTGGCGGTCATGCATCACTCCATTATTAATAGCAGGGTCTGAATAAAAACGCAAACCTTGTCAGATTTAACGGATGGCTGCGTCCACACGGCAGGCCCATCAAAGACAGGCGGTGGGGTGCTGTAAGACCGGGGCGCCGTCAACCCTAAACGAGTGCGTGTGTGTGTGTCTTAGTGTGTTTTTATGGCACTACCTGCTGGAGGAAGCAAGTAGTTAGGGTTGCCAGGAAATAGAGCTCACGTCGTCAAAGGGATGTTGCATGATAAAACATGCCCTCTTTTCCTTGCAGAACACGATGCGCCAACATTTTTTTTTTTTGTCTTGCTAAGGTTAATTTAATAACTAGAATTTTATGGATCCTAAGTACACACAATTAAATAAGAGTTTCACATTTTTGGCACAATATATTCATCAGTTTACATTTGATATTTATTTAATATTTTTTTATTTATTTATATAGTGTTTTATACAATACAGTGATAATAGGAAAATGATTCAATGATGCAAATAGAGTTCATTTTGGCTGTACAGCACCTCTAAACAAAAACAGTGTCATTGTTGATTCAGTTCAGTTGTAAAGATCAGCAGTTATTAAATTAGTTCATTTCATCTGTAAAGCAGTTCTGCAGAAGACAATGATTTTATTGTCCAGCTCAGTTCAGTTTTCATCCAATAAATCCATATCCACATACACATACTCATACTGTTGTAACTTTGGTAAACATGTACACTAATGTTGTTACCTATTAAGGGAAGTTTGTTGTGGAAATGATGTCAACTGTGGGACAGTCGATATTTAAATTAATGCATATATTTTTCTGACAATAAATATAGAAAATATCTTTGTCTTTGTTTAGATAATCATAGTACATTTAAAATGTAATAATTCAAATTTTACAATTAAGGATAACATAACAAAATCTAACCAGACATTTGAAAAGTAAAAAAAGATGTTAAAAGTTTTTTCTTACCCAAGTAACAAGTAAATAACTCGCAAATAATTTCACATTGACTGTACAAGCATCTATTGAGCCACCACATCCACTTGTTTTGCTTTCGCTTCACATTATTTGGATTCTTCGCAGCTACAACCACATTGTAACATAGCTTACTTAAAAAGCATAACCCAGGCGTAAAATTGTTTTATCAAGTTCCCCACAGCCTATAATATGACACATTTCTTGGTCCTATTGATGTCCTCACTGGGTGCAGAAAGGTCTTTAAAGTGTGTAAGGGTGGGCAGGAGAGAGCCAGCCTGGAGCTCTGGAATGAGCCACTGGTTCAGGGTGGGGGACTCCATGTGTCAGCCTGTCTGGACCGCTTTACCGCTGGGTAATTAACAGGCGTACGACACCGCAACCATCTTTGTGGAAGATTTCTCATCTCTCTGTTGATCTCTGTCTCTCAGACAACCTGACACAGACTAAGCAGTGAAGCGTCTTCTAATTGTGTGATGGCTTGAGTTCTGCTTGGGTGACCAGGGTTTGAGTTCTTCTTGAGTTCTGGGTTAAGATGATCCCATTTTTTGCAACCCAATCATATTTCAAAGTTTAATACTGAATATCATCTTCCTTAGAGATACATTACTAAAGTCAAGAGAAAGACCTTTCCATCTGTGTATGGTGAAGATGTCTCTCAAGTCATTGGGACGGTTTTTCCAGCAGTCACCTCACATCCACTTTCTACAGCAGTTCCATGATCTTGGCTTATCGACCACGTGATAAAGAGAATATATAAAACCTCTTTTCACCAATTACACGGCAGGCCCTGTGGGGACAATGCCCTAAAACGAGAGCAGACTGGTGGCAAGTCAAGCCGACTTCTCTCTTTTGGGTTGGAGCACTCTTTCATTTTCTTCTTGTGTTTTTATGTGCTTTTGTTTTTCGAATGCTGGTCTGATGTAGCCACAGTCAACCCCCCGCCCCCCCTCAGCTGTGCTATTTGAGACATATTTCAGGAGTTCGTATTGGCAGGGTATGAACACAAGGTGCCCTCCTCTTTTGGTGCCATGCAAGCCACACAGCTTCATGTCCTCGGGCGCTTCCCTCCTACAACTGAGTCACAATGAAAGGAAGAATGCCTGGAGTCTGCCACAGCTGCCACTCCTGCTGTTCGGGCCAACTTTAATGCATTCACCCCGCACTGTCGCCACCCCACCCCTCTCGACGACACCGTCTGACTGTCGGTGTCTGTAAACAAATCTGAGACGGCGATAAAGAGAGAATGCCGTTAGCCTCTCATTTCAGCGTCTTCATCAGGGAGAATTGCCTGTCCTTGATATGAGATGATGTCATGTATCTGGCCATGCCGTCGGCCCCTTTGTGTGGATCAGTGGGCTCTTCCTGTTCGACAGGTCTGTCCAGCGATCGTGCTTGGAGGGTGTTCGACAGACGACTTCCCCTCCAAAGCGCTCCAGGAAGAGAAGACCAGTATCCCACTGAGCACAGCATTGTTGTCCCCATTGTGGGCCCCTTCTCTCTCTGCGCCAGCTGCCCTGATCGATGGCCTTATTCATCGTCTTGGTTGTCCCCGACAACACGCAAGACGGCTGTACAATACCCTGGGACGATGGGCCTAAATCATGCACTTGAGACAGACAGAGGCTGTGTAATCAGGACGGGGCTGTATATTAGATATTCACAATATATTTGCCATTGATTGGTGATATAAAGTTGATGAACATTGTGGATATTGCAATGAATTTAATGTGCTCTTTATTTGAACTTAAAGTTCAGGAACAATGGTCGGTTTGTTCATTATATAGTTTTATACATAATTGTTGACTTCAGAAAAAAAACAAGAGTTTAAGATCAAAACTGCCTATTAGCTCAGGGAACAGCGACACCTTATACAACATCAAATACTCTTCATCAATGAGATTAAGTGCTAAAGCAAGTCACGCTCTTTTTACCTCACATTCATACTAGAAAAAAAGACATGTCCACCCTCTACCTCCTTGGGGCGGAATAAGAAACGAAGAGACATCAAAAAAGAGAAACGCTGCAGATTTCTAATTCAGTCAAGTAAAGCACTCCCCATGTCAGCTGTCAGGCAGGAAGCTTATCCGGGGGGTCAAGGGTCACAACGCTGCTTTCATGAGAGCACTAATCGATTAGCCGTCAAGGCATTGCCGCCTTGCTCAAGTGGCAAGACCGATGGCAGGCCACCTGGGTCCCATTTTAATAATTGCTCGCCGCCTGGGGTGTGCCACCTCCTCCTGTTTCTCCTTAAGGGAAGGAGAGATGGGAAACGCAATGAAAGTGAAAAATAAATAGCAATAAAACAAACCACTCGCTCTCTCTCACTGGCAAGTGCGTTGCGGTCCATATTGATTAGTGGACACGGGAGGAATTGTTTAGTCAGAATTTTCCCTTGTGACCCTTTGGAAGGTTAAGCCCGGAGATTTTGGCCCCTCATTCAGTTGTACTCATTGCGTTTGGATCCTGTGCATTGCAAAGACGGTAGTCCATAATTAAACATCTTGCTATGCTAACTAGACTAGTTCATTAGCTTCCGTTGCTCTAGTCTCTATGGACATCTCTAATCGAGAAGAACTGCTTATGAGTGGAGGATAAGAATCCCATCCAAACAATAAACACGTTCAAAGGCTCACATGATGAGACACATGTATCTCGGCCTGTTGAAGGAAATGGCTACATTTCCTCTGTTGACAAATGTCAGAGCTCTATGAGATAATATGAGGAAGTGGAGCCATCCATCTTTCCTGAGGGCCTGTGTCAGGAACGCTGTGTTTATGTCGGAAGATTTTAGCGTTTTCATCTCAATATTGCAAGTTAGTACAAATAACTGATTGGTTTGAGTAAAAAGTTAAATGAAAAGAGACATTTTTGAGGTTTGATGTACATTATGCAGTTAAAAGATAGTAAAACTGTTCTGGTGTTCAGGGGTGCTTCCTTTTCAAACATGATTTCATCTCAGAGTGGCTATAATATAATGAGTTATAGCCCAGACATTTTTATTCTTAATTGGCGAATGAGAGCTTGGTCAACCATTTTTACAACAGAAATCTTGCCGTTCTCTTTAATAGCTGTGTTATCATTAAAAAAAAAAAAAAAAAAAAAAATATATATATATATATATATATATATATATATATATATATATATATCATCAATAGTTCTGGCACATTTACATGGAATTAAGTCACATTAAGATCTATTCCAGAGCTGGGGTGGGGTTAAAAAAAGAGATGCCTGTTAATAACAGGATGGCTGATTTTGTTCCTGCACATACATACACGCACTGTGATGCATAGGAAAGCTGGATCGCTCAGGATATATGGCACTGGCGATTAGGCGCTAATAGATTGCTCAGTCAGGAACCATAGCTTAGGCTGCCATTAGCGCCACGTTACTGACACGAGCCTCACATCGCTGATGTCACACGGTCAATTGGAGACAAGGCAGGACCCATCCGTCAAGCATTTAGCACACCGCTTGTTCATCTCCACCATCCGATGGCTTTATAGTCCTTTTCTAAAAGAATAACACTGCTCAGTCAACAGCATTAGCATTAATGTTAGGATATTTTATTTTTTAACCGAATCTATTAATTTATTGAAAAAAAAATATTCTAAACAATTCATACATAAAATGACACCTATTCTATGATTTCTGATTTTAAATTAATGATGAAATTTTAGGTCTTGATATCATAATGAAAAAAATATATATATTGAAAAGAAAAGTTAAACTTCTTAAAAGGTTTGCCATAATATTTTGTTATTTCTTAGTAAAAGGACAATTTATATTCTGTAATATTATATTGCAATGGCAATCTGTTTTCCATTGTTCGTCATTTACCAAATCCTGTGTAGTACACAGGATTTGGTGCGTGAATCCATAACTTTTCTTGCAAAGCTTTACTTTTTCTTGGGTAAAGTTACATTTACAAAAGTTACAAAAATCGAACTCAAAAATATTTACACTTATTCACGTTCAAAAACATAAATTCTATCCGTTTCCATGGTCAAAAGACTGTCTAGCACCACCCTTCCTCCTTCCTTTTTCTTCTTCAGAATTATTACGTATACGTAATACGTATAAACTAGTCAAAATCACGTGATACAAAACAAATAACACAAAATATACATTTATCAAAAACATAATCACTCTTAATATAATGCAAATTATATAAAGTGAATAGTAAGTTCTGTCATATTATTCAATTACTTTTACTTTTTTTGCTGTGGTATCGATAAGTCTGGTATCGTATCGAAGTCATAATTTTGATATTGTGACAACACTAATCTAGACCTTTAAAATTATAAATTATCAGGCATGAATTGAAAGTCTTACCCCCAGTTTCACAGAAAAGGCTTAAGGGTGATTTATACTTGACATGTCCGCAAGTTCGCTTGGGTGCGCATGGCAAAAATGACGTCATTGCGGAATCGTCATAATTGCGTATTGAGTGCGCGCCAAACCATTTTGCATGGCGGTGTGCACGGCATTTTTTTTTACTTTCCGCGCTGCTCCGCTTCCGAAGATGCACGAATTTGTGGCGAATCTGGCCAAGCATGAAAGTCCCACCACACCGGCACAGTTTGCACGTGTCTAAATTAGTTGCTCTCATTTACAAAATAAACCCTTTTGATGAAAATAAAGGTCCATGTTTAATAAAAATGTTTAGTGAAATAAAAAAAAAACTTGTTTAATTTTGTACGTTCTCATATCCATATACACTCACCTAAAGGATTATTAGGAACACCT
The DNA here is from genome assembly GCA_018749465.1 of Paracanthobrama guichenoti. NCBI lineage: Eukaryota > Metazoa > Chordata > Actinopteri > Cypriniformes > Gobionidae > Paracanthobrama > Paracanthobrama guichenoti. The sequence goes on along the minus strand of CM031963.1, from coordinate 21,575,702 downwards.
GTTCAATTTCTCATTAATGCAATTATCTAATCAACCAATCACATGGCAGTTGCTTCAATGCATTTAGGGGTGTGGTCCTGGTCAAGACAATCTCCTGAACTCCAAACTCAATGTCAGAATGGGAAAGAAAGGTGATTTAAGCAATTTTGAGCGTGGCATGGTTGTTGGTGCCAGACGGGCCGGTCTGAGTATTTCACAATCTGCTCAGTTACTGGGATTTTCACGCACAACCATTTCTAGGGTTTACAAAGAATGGTGTGAAAAGGGAAAAACATCCAGTATGCGGCAGTCCTGTGGGCGAAAATGCCTTGTTGATGCTAGAGGTCAGAGGAGAATGGGCCGACTGATTCAAGCTGATAGAAGAGAAACTTTGACTGAAATAACCACTTGTTACAACCAAGGTATGCAGCAAAGCATTTGTGAAGCCACAACACGCACAACCTTGAGACGGATGGGCTATAACAGCAGAAGACCCCACCGGGTACTACTCATCTCCACTACAAATAGGAAAAACAGGCTACAATTTGCACGAGCTCACCAAAATTGGACAGTTGAAGACTGGAAAAATGTTGCCTGGTCTGATGAGTCTCAATTTCTGTTGAGACATTCAGATGGTAGAGTCAGAATTTGGCATAAACAGAATGAGAATATGGATCCATCATGCCTTGTTACCACTGTGCAGGCTGCTGGTGGTGGTGTAATGGTGTGGGGGATGTTTTCTTGGCACACTTTAGGCCCCTTAGTGCCAATTGGGCATTGTTTAAATGCCACGGCCTACCTGAGCATTGTTTCTGACCATGTCCATCCCTTTATGACCACCATGTACCCATTCTCTGATGGCTACTTCCAGCAGGATAATGCACCATGTCACAAAGCTAAAATCATTTCAAATTGGTTTCTTGAACATGACAATGAGTTCACTGTACTAAAATGGCCCCCACAGTCACCAGATCTCAACCCAGTAGAGCATCTTTGGGATGTGGTGGAATGGGAGCTTCGTGCCCTGGATGTGCATCCCACAAATCTCCATCAACTGCAAGATGCTATCCTATCAATATGGGCCAACATTTCTAAAGAATGTTTTCAGCATCTTGTTGAATCAATGCTACGTAGAATTAAGGCAGTTCTGTAGGCGAAAGGGGGTCAAACACAGTATTAGTATGGTGTTCCTAATAATCCTTTAGGTGAGTGTATTTTGTTCTAACGTCAGTAATAATCTTTGGTTTAAAAGGTTTAGTGGGTGTTACACGATTCTTTTGTAGTGTGGTTTTTGTGAAGTGTACTAAAACCATCATGACGTGTGTACCTTCTCACCTCTGATTCCTGATGGTTTAGAGGACAGTTACTCAGAGTAGCCCCCTGTTGTTTCAAACAATTGTACAACGGCGAGCACATCAAGTATAAACACCTCGTCCATTTGGGGAGGTGCGCGTGCAATCAGCGGTGGCTCATGCTGCGGACCAAGGCGAAAGTATAAACCAGGCTTTAAGATAGTCCCAGACTAAAATGCATGTTTCAGCTGTTTTAACTGAAATTCATAATGACAAGTGTAACTGCTGTGCAATGTCGTCAGATGCATTTTGAACTGCGAGAGGCGTGGGCGCTACACTTTTTTCCGTAAGTTGAATACGGAAGGCGATTCGCCGGAAGCTAGATAATTTACTTTATAAAGTTTTAAATATGGATATTTTTCTTACACAAACACTTGGCTTCACTTCAGAAGGCCTTTATTAACCCCCCGGAGCCGTGTGGAGCAGTTATATGATGGATAGATGCACTTTTATGGACTTCAAAAATGACCCAACAGTCACTGCCATTATAAAGCTTGGAAGAGCCAGGACTTTTTAAATATAACTCCGATTGTGTTTGTTTGAAAGAAGAATGCCATATACACCTAGGATGGCTTGAGGGTGAGTAAATCATGGGGTAATTTTCATTTTTGGGTAAACTAACCCTTTAAGATGCACATCAGTAATGTTTTTTTTCTAAGGCACGTTTATAAAAGCTACTTTGTACTATTTAAACTAAGGCCTAATCCTGGCTTAATCTAAGCACTGTCTGTGAAACCAGGCCTTATTTTTCTAGCCTTGCTAACTGGTGATTGGTTAAATGTGCAGCGAGCTGTGGGTTAAAATGGAGACACAAAACATAATGTAAACTCACTTGCCATTGCAAAGACATCCTTTTGATTTGATGATTTAAGTCATGGCTTTACTCAAAAAGCTTCATGTTGTGACTTCAAGATCTGTCCTGTTCTTCCAACCCACAAGAGCTAGATCATAAATTCAGGTCATGTTCTGGTGTAGTTCGGCTGAGGGAAAATCTTCCTCGTAAGAACCCTCACCACCCACCCCTGACACGCAAACCGTTCTCTACATCTGCCCCCTACACCTACCCCCGTCAACCTTTCAGAGGGAACACGCCAGTGGCATGACAGGGATTTGTCGTCGTGAGACAGGCAGAGACGATCCCGCGGATTTCAGATCTTTATAGTTTCTGGCTGAAGGGGGTTTGTTTTCTAAACAGGCGGAGGAACCGAGACGTTTCACGCGAGCTCCAGTCACAACACGCTGGTTTGTTTTCACGCGTCCTCTGATTTGTTTAGACAGTCTCCTCAGCGAGGGCCTCATCTCTTAATGTCAGAGCACGGCTGGATATTATGTAGGCAAATCAGCGCCACCGCATAAACAGCCATTTTTGCATCCTCACTTGTTTAGCGCCTGGCCTATAATTTAGCAGTCTAAGAATCTAAGTCAAGGAAGATTAACAACATCTTTAACGCCTGGATTTAGTCTGCGGAAAGCAGCAGAGATCGTAGGGATGGAAGTGTCGCTCGGTGTTGGCACTTGGATATAAATATAATCACATCCAGTCTGGCTGCGAGGTGTTTTTTAGCGTGCAGTGAGTCTTTGTTGGTGGAGTTCAGTAATAAACAAGCCTATTAATAAAAGTCATTGTGAGGTTATTCCATGTAGGATAAGCCTGGTGCGTCAAACAAGGATCTTAAACAAAGAGTGTGAAGGTTTGTCTCAGGTGATAATAGATCAAGAATAGCATGGAAATGTATGGCAGAGGACAGGGCGTGAAGCTTTTCGACCCCTTTGCGCATATGTCACAAAAGAAAATGACCCCCAAGGCCTTAGGAACCAGCTTGTGAACAGAAAGGGACAGGCACATTGTCAACGCCGGAAGGTCAAAGGCACAGACAAATTGTACAAAACTAAGTGAGGATGCAGAATGGTGGATGGAAAAATTGGTTGTGGGGTGACTAGTATCTGGTTTTCAATGTACCAGATGGAAACTCAAGTCTGAGACTTGAATTGCAGTGAATAATTATATTAATAATTCACATTATATTTATATTCACAGTCATAATAAATAGATGGATGATGGATGATGGATGGAGAGATGATAAATGGATGGGAGATATGACGATGAACTATGAAATCTCTTTTTTTGAGATTGCTCAAATATTTAGCATTTATGCATGAATGAATACTCAAGTCAATGGTGTAACCACCTAGCAACACCCTAGTAACAGCATAGTAACACCTGACACTACCCATAATACCTATTGCTTAGTGGAGTTTTGAATAGGTAAACACTATTCGCATTGTCTTCAGTTAATATAAAAATATAGTTTTAAGGTATTGCTTATTGCTTTTTGCATCACAAAATACCTCGGCTCTGAATGTTGTGGTACAAAAAAATACATGCAATTTTGTTGTAGGTGGTGCATGTAGTTCCATATGTCAAGTACATTGAGCTGCGACAATGGAAAAAAAGGCTTGGGTCACCGACCAGAGCTGGCACTAACAGGAAGTTGATTCCCTTTCCTCGTCCTGTGACAAACGGTATTAAATGTACTTGCAGGTGCTGATTGTAGTGCAGAGAGGGAATCTAATTATGTTTCTGCCTTCTCTCATGCACATCCTTTTTGTAAGCTCGTATCAACAGGTGCAAAGGTCAGACCCATGCTAAGATAAGGAACGGAGTGTTTTGTGTTTGTGTGTGCGTTTGACGGAGTCGGGGAAGTCGTCGACATGTCGCCGTCAGATGTGTGGAGGGCTCTGAATGATGAATTCCTCTACTCGCTGGATTACTTCCTGTTCTGGAGGGCCCTGGCTCAGAGAGCGATGGCGGCCTCCCTACTCCCACAGGAAGTGGGTTCGGATCAGCTAATGGAGAGGAATGTATTCCCGGAGGGAGTTCGGGGTTCTGAACCCTCCCCTGTTTTTTTTCGTTTGGGGGTAAGGGTTGTGTTTTTGTAGTGTAGTTTGTGTTATAAGCAGCCAGAAATAGACAGACAGAAACAAACAGAAGGGAGTCAGCACTTCGGACTGCAGTTAAAGGGCCCTGTGGGAAAGATGTTACCTGGACATCTGTGTATACCACATTTAGCATGCAATCTCAAAACTTTGTATTCTCTTATAAAGTCTATAAAGGAATGGTGACAAAAATTAGTTTGTATATTTTGTATCTATGTTGTACCAATATTTTTTATTATGCAACATTTTGATTTATTTTCTTCAAATGAACACTTAAGAAGAAATTGCATGGAACTATCATCCATATATAACAAAAATATACAGTGAGCAGTCAAAATATAGGGTGTCCAATTATATGAAAACACCATTCAACTCACCCCCATCTCATCCCAGGTGTCCGTGTCTTTTTTTTTTTTCAGTCGAAAAGAAATTCAGTTTTTTAAGGAAAACATTCCAGGATTTTTCTCCACATTATACACTCTAAAAAGGCTGGGTTAAAAACAACCCAAGTTGGGTTGAAAATGGACTAACCCAGCAATTGGGTTGTTTTAACCCAGCGATTGGGTTGTTTTAAGCAAACATTTAACCCAACCGCTGAGTTAAAACAACCCATTTACTGGTTTAAAACAACCCAATTGCTGGGTTAGTCCATTTTCAACCCAACTTGGGTTGTTTTTAACCCAGCCTTTTTTAGAGTGTAGACTTCTATGGCAACCAAAATGTTGAAGATCCAAATCAATGCATTTTCAAAGCGCTTCGAAGGGCTTCAAAGGCTCTGCACGATCCCAGACAAGTAATAGGGTCTTATCTAGCGAAACCATCAGCCATTTTCAAAAAAAAATGTAAATGTATATACTTTTTAACCTAAATTGCTCATCTGATGTGCCATTGATTGCGTAATCACGCCGGAACGGTCACGCTAGACGTAGGTGGAAGTACCGCCCCAAGCGAACGTGCGAGGACTAATACAAATGCCCTTTACCAAAAAACACTCCATCTTCAACTTCAAAATAATCCAACATTGTTGCTTTACCTTTTTTTTTTTTTTTTTTTTGCTAAAGGACATTTGTATTAGTCTTCGCACGAGCACTTTGTAAACACGGGGGCAGTACTTCCACCTACGTCTAGCGTGACTGTTCCGGCGTGATTACGCAATCAGCGGCGAGCCGCAGAGCAGCGCAAGATTAGCAATTTAGGTTAAAAAGTATATACATTTTTAATTTTTTTTTTAAATGGCCGATGGTTTTGCTAGAGAAGACCCTATTCCTCGTCTGGGATCGCGCAGAGCCTTTGGAGCGCTTTGAAACTGCTTTGTTTGAATCTTCAACATTTTGGTTACCATAGAAGTCTATAATGTCAGTAAATTATCAGTACAATTTTATTTTGAAGTGAACTAATTCTTTAAGTCAAGTTAAGTTAACTTTGGTCAATGAGATGGCATTCATTCTAGATCTATTAATATAATATAATATAATATAATATAATATAATATAATATAATATAATATAATATAATATAATATAAAATAATATTATCTTTTTCTTCTAGGAAATAAACAATGAAGTATTTTTGTAAAAATTACAGTATCAGATAATTTGGCCTTTTCATGACATTGCAAGTTTAGTTTAGGTAGTAAAATTTGATGTGGTACAACATTATTTTTATTCTTATTTATGAATTAATAATGCATGATTTTTTTTTAAACAAAACACTTATTTTCACAATATATTTATAATTCTATATAAATATATATTTATACATTTATCTCAGATTTCTATTTTGGCCTTACACAGTGGAAAGTTGGAAAGAATGAATAGTTTTCATCAAGATAGATAAATGGATAAAGTCAAGCACATAATTAATCCCATACCTGGATTCTCCCCATTCATGAAAACCATAAGCAATAAATCGGAATACAGTTTCAAATAGCATGTGAGGAGCAGGAATGGCGCGTAGCATTCCCATGGCCAACAGCACCAGTAAATAATGAAGCTGTCAGTAGGGGGCCTGTGGTTTTGCATTCTGGCTGTAGGTGGATGATATACAGCAGACCTCTCTGTTTCCCCACAGCTTAATCCATCATGCCAGGCCCTTATGCGATTGTACAACACCGGGACTCGATCAGACTCTGCCCTATTGGGCACGCTGCCATACACCTTATTTGACAGAGAGCATGTGGTAAGGGTGATGGTCGGGGCAGAATCCAAGAAATAACACAGATTTATTTAGACTGTGTACATGGCCCACATTTGTAATCATTTGTAATATGTTTTTGCTATTACTTTTAACCAAAAAAATAAAGGACTAGTCCCAACCAGAAAGTCTCCAAATTTGTAGCAATTTATAATGTTTATGCTATTACTTTAAACCATAAAGTAAAGGACTAATCCCAACCAAAAAAGTGTCCATATATATATATATATATATATATATATATATATATATATATATATATATAGTATTCAATTTGAACAATATATCTGTTGTTAACTTTAAACCTAACAACCTTTTGTAATGGGTTGTAAAAAACTAAATCCAAATAATGTTTGGTGGTCATGATGTGGAAACTCCCAAAGTGATAACAGTATTGCTTTGCTCAATCTCAAAACTGGAAAGAATCCAATGGTAATAAAGAAGTGTAAATGACTTCAAAAGGGGCGCGACAGAAAGGTCACAGAATAAAACATTTCAAATGAGATGTAAGGCACTCAATGCACTCATATCGTGTGGAATGTGAAAAATGTTTTTAATGTTTTCTATGGGCAGTGTGTTTTTCCGCATCATGCCAACATTCCTGGCTTTGGAGCGAAAGACACAAGCGTGAGGGAACGGTCCTCCAGAGCTCCGTTACAATGACAGGGCGTGTGGATTTCTTTTGTTTCTTTTTATAATTTGTCCCGGAAAAGCTGACAATTGCTTGGCTGTAATGAGTGCCGTTATCAATCTTGCTGATGACAATACTAGGAAAACCTGTGCTGTGTGCAAGGCAGGAGGGACAGCATTTCCCCCTCGAATCAACCACACTGACCTTCACTTTGCATTCTTTGTAGTGTGTGCATGTTTTTCCTAGCTTTCATCACTTTGTGGGAGATGCCCTTCGCATCTTGAAGTGCGAGTGTCCGTAAGTGTGCGGAAAACATTGCGAACGTCGAAAACAAATCCTGGTTGGCTCTTGATTTACCCAGAATGACCAGAGCACATGGTGGGTAAACACATAAATGGAGTGTTTAGGGGGACGTGATTTGTGTGGGAACCTCTGCTGAGTTTATGAGTCTGCCATTTGAATATGCTGCTACACATCGTAATATGTCAGGGTCACCAAAAAAACATCATGCCTTCCTGAATTCCCAGAGCTGCTTTATTCGTAGTTGTTAAGATATTTATAATGTTCAGTGAAAAGCTAATTCATTTTTTTTTATTATAATGTCAATGTCATTCCAATTATACTCTATTATTTTATGCAACAGATTATTATTAGGGGGTTCTGGTTGCTTAAATGCGTTTCAGAAATGTTGGCCATGGTGTAGCTGACATGGTGCTCCCCATCATTTATTTTTGTCTTGTACCTATTCATAAATTAAAGGCAAAACTTTTTAAAAATATATATTTTTAGTTATTTTTTATGCAGCATGACATTTGTCAAACACTTCGCCCAGTACGAACATGAGTACTGGTAACATTTTACAATAAGGTTTCATTTATTAATATTAGTTAATGCATGAACTAACATGAAGCATGAGCTTACAGAAAAATAAATAACTGCATATAGTGTAATTTTTTGTCAACAAAGGTTTTGATTGAATATTCTGAGTATATATATATATAGTATATGCAAAGGGTTTTTTTGAGGTGGAAAAAACACATTTATCCATTATAAGATTAGAGATTTATATTCTTTGTAAGTAACCTGGAATATTCCTTTTTACATCATCATGAACTTTCTTGAACTCATCACCTCATTTTCATTCTTTTCCGCCCGCTCAGAGTTCACACTTCCTCCCCGCATATACTGTATGGTTAATAGATTATAGCTGTTTTATATTTGTTGAATTATACGTTTAATTAAAAGCACATGCTGCTTTAAGCGTTTCGCCCAGGAGAGATGTTGAAGTTCTCTCTGCAGTGCATTACATTCAAGCACTGCTGCAGCTTTTTAAAAGACTGCTGAACCAAAACGGCTCGTGTGTTCCTGGCTCCAAATGCACCTCTTTGTTACTCTATACCGCTCGGCCAATTACCTGCCTCATTATGTCCACATGTGAGCCAAATCTGGGACCGAGTAGTAGTGCAAATAATCCTGAAATACTGTTTCATGAGAAATTCATGAGAAATTGTGTGCATACAATAGTTTTTCTGCAAATATCACTCTAGGGACTAAATGGCCTAATGTTCTAATGTTCTTAAAAGTAGTTTAATTTCAAATACTTAACATACATTATTCATGTACGTATGTGTATATATATATATATATATATATATATATATATATATATATATATATATATATATATATGTATGTATGTGTATATACACTCTAAAAAAATGCTGGGTTAAAAACAACCCAAGTTGGGTTAAAACAACCTAATCGCTGGGTTAGTCCATTTTCAACCCAACTTGGGTTGTTTTTAAGTTTTTATATATATATATATATATATATATATATATATATATATATATATATATATATATATATATATATATATATATATATATATATATATATATATCTTTTTTATGAATGAAGGCCAGTTTTACTGATATAATACAGATACCGATGTCTCGAATTTTAAACATTAATTATAGCCATTTAACATTTAGTGTAATTGAAAGCTATACATTTTTAACATTTATTAGTCTTCAGAAAATATAACAACTTTTAATTTAAGTGAACTTAAAACAATTCTCACATAAGCCCATAATAAATGTCATATTTAGTTGTGCCATATACAGAAGTTAAATAAAGTTTCAAACAGTCTGCACTGCATAAATTATAAATTAAATATTGATTAATCCTTATTAAAGCTACAAAAGTTCTTTAGTCAAGAGCAGTCAATGATTATATATATATATATATATATATATATATATATATATATATATATATATATATATATATATATATATATATTATATCTCTGTTATATTTTTATATTTTTAACACGTTGAACTGGAAAAAATGAATCACATGCATTAACGTTGTATAACATTATATTTATCATCATACTCTAGGTACTTCAAAGAATATTATAGTCCTAAAATCTATTAAAAATGTATAAAATATATTTTATATGCAGTTAATGAGCAGCCAATAACTTTGATGCCAAATCTTCATGAAAACGTTCAGTGCTCTCATATTTTTGCCCTCATTGCGACTGAATATGTGGAATTTGGTCCCGATGAAGCGCTGCAAATTATGTGGTGCCAACATTTGGTTCTCATAAGCAGGAACTTGCTGGAATTCCAAAGTAAGAGACAAACATCACAATCAAATCACACCAAAGAATAATAGTAAGAGATATAGTTATATATTTGTAGTGTATATCCTGCCCACGCCATCTTCAACCCAATCACTCTCAATGTAACCTAAAACATTAGAATATTCATATATTGTTGAAGTGTTGTATGTTTATGGCTAATGGTTTGATGGGTACAAAGTTAGTCAATATCAATATGTTTTGCAAGAAACTGAAGTTGCGGGAAGCTGAAGATGTGTGCTTGTGCTAAACATTACAACTACAGCTCTAATATCAGATTCGTTCTTTCAGTGAAGTGAAGAGAAAGAAGAGAAATGTTTCAACCCAGTTTATCTTAGCAGTGTAAAAACTGAAGAATGATAGTCTTAGTGTTTCTTTTTTTCCTCTCTATTCTTCAAACAAAAAAAACATTTAGCCTTTTTTTTTGCGGTGTCTCTACAGTGCACTTTTGTTCGGGTTAAAGCAAAAACAACAATGGGTTTATTTATCGTTCTCTTTTGTGGCAGACTGGTTTAAATAACGCTTGGCTTCTCTGTTTAGTTTTTCCTCTCATCTTTCTCTCTGCCGCTCTTTCTTTCTTCATCTCTTCCTCATACTACTTCTTTTCTGCCTGCTCTAACTAATGGCAAACAGTTAAATGGCTGTTCTGAAATGTTTGTTTTCTTGGCTCTGCAAAAAAAAAAAAAAAAAAAAAAAAATAGTTTGCAGATGACAAACATGTCAAAGTTCCGCCAAGTATGATCTTTTTTGGCCTCTTGCTTTTGTTTAGCGCAGCCCATCTCGCTGTCTAACAGGCTCAAGTTTGCTTGTTTGCTTTTGTTTTGCTGTATGTAGACTCCATGTAGTTTGTGTGTGTGATTTTGCAAACTATACATAGACCTAAACCTATATAGACCTATGCTAATATTTGCAGAAAAATCAGCTAAATGAATTTTAACATGCGCTGAGAATACTACACTCATCATATAACCGAAAGCTCTAAAAACTGCTGGATTAAAAACAACCCAAGTTGGGTTGAAAATGGACAAACGCAGTGGTTGGGTTGTTTTAACTCAGCGGTTGGGTTAAATGTTTGCTTAAAATAACCCAATTGCTGGTTTAAAACAACCCAATTTCTGGCTTAAAACAACCCAATTGCTGGCTTAAAACAACCCAAACGCTGGATTAAAACAACACAATTGCTGGCTTAAAACAACCCAACAGCTGGGTTAAAACAACCCAATCGCTGTCTTAAAACAACCCAATTGCTGGCTTAAAACAACCCAAACGCTGGATTAAAACAACCCAATTGCTGGCTTAAAACAACCCAACCGCTGGGTTAAAACAACCCAGTTGCTCGCTTAAAACAACACAATTGCTGGGTTAAAGCAACCCAATCCCTGGGTTAAAACTACCCAACCGCTGAGTTAAAACAACACAATTGCTGGCTTAAAACAACCCAATTGCTGACTTAAAACAACCCAACAGCTGGGTTAAAACAACCCAATTGCTGGTTTAAAACAACCCAAACGCTGGATTAAAACAACCCAATAGCTGGGTTAAAACAACCCAACCGCTGGGTTAAAACAACCCAGTTGCTCACTTAAAACAACACAATTGCTGGGTTAAAGCAACCCAATCCCTGGGTTCAAACTACCCAACCGCTGAGTTAAAACAACACAATTGCTGGCTTAAAACAACCCAATTGCTGGCTTAAAACAACCCAACAGCTGGGTTAAAACAACCCAATTGCTGGCTTAAAACAACCCAATTGCTGGCTTAAAACAACCCAACAGCTGGGTTAAAACAACCCAATTGCTGGCTTAAAACAACCCAATTGCTGGCTTAAAACAACCCAACAGCTGGGTTAAAACAGCCCAATTGCTGGCTTAAAACAACCCAACAGCTGGGTTAAAACAACCCAATTGCTGGGTTTGTCCATTGTTTCTGACCAAGCATTTTTTAGAGTGTAACATGAATACAAAAGAATACATTTCTGAGAATTTAGCACATTTGTTTTCCTAAATTTAAAATGAAACTAATTTCTAAACATTTTTCCCTTTTCTAAATGATGGCCACTCTTATTCGTAATTGTTTATGAATGACGGTAATTGCAGAGTTCTTTGTGCACACATTCCATGTGGACCTTAATTGTAAACTGGAGGCCTTTTAAATGATTAGTTATGGTAAATTGGATGATGGTGTGTGTGGTGCGCTAATGCACATTACGAGGCAGATCAAATTATAAGTGTTTAATTTGTGTTTTAGTGTTTTTGTGTAATGGATCAGATGCTAGTCGGCCGATGAAGACTGACAGAGAGATCAGGAGAGAGTGAAAAATAAAGATAGACAAGGGAGAAGGAGAGGGAGGGAGCGATTGTGGGAGGGAGAGCTAATGAGCGTATGGTGTTGTGTTGGAATCCGAGTGTCAACTCCTCTTGTAATTATCCTTGTTCTCTGGCTCTATTCCTCACATCTCATGTTTGAAGCACAATATGGGTTTTGTTACTGTACCATTGAAATCCAATATCACCTGGACTCAGCTATCATACAGATCACACACACACTGCTAATTCATTCCTTGAAGTGCTTCTTAAAATTCAGCAATTTTATGTTACGTGATATTTTAACTTATTTCAAAACTTTTTCTTTTTGTTAAGTGGTCACATTAAAAGTCTTGAAACTTTTTGCCATGCCTCCATTTTAAAAGCCTTTTACAGTATGTGCAGATTTTATCGTTTTACCATCATCTCAGATCCATATATTAACTCATAAATTTATGAGACAGCGCTTCCCCGCCATTGACAGAAATTTCCGGCTTTCCGTGTTTTCACTGTTATACAGTAGGGGAAAACGCGTTTTCTCTTTTTTTGTTCAAAATGCTTTTTATGAAGCTTACCCACATTTAAGTGTTCATAAAAAGTAATGCATGAATAATAGAATAATATATATTATATTATTATTATTTAAAAAAATAAATAAAATATATATATATATATATATATATATATATATATATATATATATATATATATATATTTTTTTTTTTAAATCAGAGGGTCTGTTCTTTCTTTTGATATATTGCATGTTCTTATTCATTCAGCAAAATATTCTGGGGGCCATGAACTTAAAAATTATCAAATGCTGGTGGTGCCTGGCAACTTTTTTTAAATAAACGCTATCGGGAAAAAGTCAAAATGCAAATCTATCAAATTTTTTTTTATTTTTTTTTTTTTTTTTTTTTTTTTTTTTTTTTTTTTTACGGATAATCTGAACAAATAACGTCAGTCATAATTTTCAAAATTGTCAATATTTATTGTGTGAAAATATAACACAGTTATGTGAAAGTAAGTCTCTTTTTGGCCAACCCCCACCCCAACAGAACTGGGGATGAAATATGTTTAAAAAAAAAATAAATTTTGAGCTGAAATGTAGTGATTGTTCAACTCCAAAATGGTAACCAAAACTAGTTGTGACCTTTCAGAAGTTTAGTCAGGATTTTCTCATTCATTTCTCCTTTACCGTACTCATTCAAGTAGTACCATCAGCACTTTTCACCTCTGTTTATTGAGAGTTCAAACGAGGAGACCACTTTCAGTCCTCCAGACCTCCACATTAAAAGACAACCAGGACTGAACAATGGAGAAATTGTACTCCTTTTAAGAGGCCTATTAGCATTTCTATAGGACGTATTAACCACTCTCAGATCAGAGCGGAGTGGAATGGACTCATCTATTCAGCATATATTTCTCAATTTTGACTAGTTTTGTAACATTCAAATGAATTTGAATGCAAGCTGTTGATTTCTCAACATCTGCCCTCTATTATTCAACATTTGTCCATGTTATTAGTTACTGAACAAAATGTAGGTTTATGTTAACCCAGTTATGAACTCAAAAAGATGTTGGAGGAGTCTTGTTGAAGAGAAAAATGCTGGTAAAATAGGTTTGCAGAGTGTTAGAGACTGATTTGAAACGGCTTGACACTTTCTTCGACATGTTAACATACGGGAAGCAATAATTGTGTCCTATGGGTCGCTCTTGCCCTCCAACGTGCCATTACCAGAGCTATTTTTTTCTTGGCGTCAGTAACAGGATATGCCTGCCTTGTCAAAGAAGAAAGGGTGTTAGAATGGCTGCAAAATCCTAATGAAGGGGCCCTGTGAGAGGAGACAGTGAGAGGTTAGGGGAGAAAGCGTCGAGCTGAAATCTAGAAGCGGGATCTGGTGGAACTAGAGCGCTGCTGACACAATCGCAGGAATCCAGTGCCAGCTCTTTCCTCCCCCCCATATTTTTCTCTCACTCAACAAGACCTCACAAACCTGAGAACATCATCATGAAACATCTGTGCGACAAACATATTTTTATAGTAGGTCTTCATTGAATCGGCACTCAAATGAAAGCTATGTAGATTTCACAAATGCACCTGTTATTCACAAAATTCCACGTCAAAATTGGAATCGTTCTTTGCCTGTTTGCTAAATATCTCAGCTAAATTTTTCATTTGATTCGATTAAAATCTATTCCACATAATTCCACAGATGTTCTGGGAAAATGTGAAAAAAAATGTAGATTCCGTTGAGGGCATGGAATCAAACAAAGTTCATTTGTTATGACGACAACATAATCTTCAGCAGAGAAAACAATACAGCCTACACGAGCCATAGATTCCCACTGGGCGGCAGATGAGATGCTTTAGAGAGTTGTGTGGCGGTCATGTCGATGAAGCCTCCAAATCCAGTGTTTCTCTGAGGTGGCAGACTGAAGTGAATTATTAGATAAGTGCCTGAGTGTTTACACAAATAGTGCCGATAGCAGTCGAGAGGCTGCGAGAAGTGTTGCAAACAAGCTTGCTCGCTCTTAGGCTGGAAAAACAGCATGGGAAAGAGAGGAGATTAAACATACAGGCACACGCTCACAGATACACACACAAACACCGTCGAATTCCAAACCCTTGACATCTGAGAGCAATACAAACACACTACGTCCAAATATTATGGGAGTGCTTTGTGGAGAAACATCCTTGTTATTCCAACTGTGTCTTAACCCCTGGCGGTGTGAGCTTAATTGTTAACACAGTAGCTAAAGAATAGATGAATTAGTTGGTAGAGTTAAGCCCCCTTTGAAAACATTAATTGAATTAGGAGGGCTGGAAGCTGCAAAGCATTCTTTAATGAGACAGCGCGGTAACATGAAAGATGCTCTTAGCCAAGGTCTTTTCTGCTTAAAGCCTGTGAGATGCTTTTAAGAAGGCTTAAGAGCGAGGAATAGAGAAAGAAAGAGATGAGAATGAAGGGGGGTTCGACAGCATGGGATTTCCTGGCAGGTAGAGTTGGAGTATAATGCTAGTGCTGGTGGAACATAATGTTGTGGAAAAATCGAAATGTGGAAAAGTCCAAAAGAAGGAGACTTTAAGTCTTCCATCCAACATGGAAACTGACTGGGAGCTGACCACTAGGGGCTCTGGGCCCCTCAGCTTATATAGCACAATCTTACCATTAGGGTCCCCGGGTCCCTCAGCTCATACAGTACAGGCTGACCACTAGTACCTTGGGCCCCCCTGCACAAGCTGAGGACATGGGGCCCGCTAGCACATACGGCACAAGCTGAACACTAGGATCCCCTGGTCCCTCAGCTCATACAGCACAAGCTGACCACAAGGGCCCCTGGTCTGTCAGCTCATACGGCACAGGCTGACCACAAGGGCCCCTGGTCCCTCAGTTCATACGGCACAAACTGACCACAAGGGCCCCAACCCCTTTGCCACATACAACACAAGCTGACCACAAGGGCCCCTGGCCACCCCAGCATACAGCACAAGCTAACCACACCCCCCCACCCCCGCCACATACAACACAAGCTGACCACTAGGGGACCGGGGACCCTCAAAACATGCTGCACAAGTTGGCCACTAACACCCCTGACTACTGTTTTTAGTTGTTTATAATAAAACTACAATTGACTATAGAGGGGGTTTGGGGGTCCTCCAAAGACATGCGCCCAGGACCCTCATGGGACCATGATCCAGCCTCGGTTTCACTCTGCCCTCTATGGCAGTGATATCATTGTCGAATTTGGGGAATTGACTATCTCATGACATCCCCAGAGATGTTAAAACTGACTGTGTGTGTGTGTGTGTGTGTGTGTGTGAGAGAGAGAGAGAGAGAGAGAGAGAGAGAGCTCTCCTAATCTAATAAAGTGCTCTCTGCCAGTAGTGTCTCACAATGAGCCTGAGGTGCTTTGCTAGCGCAAAAGAAAAAGCGAAGAAAATCAATAGCGATTTATAATTTACAATGGCAGAGGCCTGGCCACTTTTTTATGGCCTCCATTCTGGGCACTAAATATTGCATGAGAGGCGCACGTATGTGGTCAAGGGAGTTGTATTGGGCAGAAATTCCTCATGGGGGTCGGAGGTGAGTGTGTGAAGAGGTTTTGGATTGATAGCTGAAAGCTGTCAAAAGATGTTCCTCGGTGGCCAGTGCTCAAACAAGGCTTTTGATCAGTTGGTCCATACTGGTTCATCAAGAACATCATGTGAATACTTAATGCTTGTGAGGAGCGAGATCAGCTTGTCCCGGTGCTGGTAACTGCACAATAGCAATAGGGAAGCCATCATAAGCTATTAAAAGGCAGTAATTTAATAATTGTTACACACACTCACACACTTGCTGTTGACTCATGTCTCATATTTGCTTTGTTCTTGTCTTTTTGTATTTTTTATGCCCTCTCACACCAAACGTTTGATTAAATTATTTAGTATGCTGTACAGTATGTCCATATGTATACATATGTATCCATGCCTTGAGAAGCCAGTCCTTGACTTCCTACTTTAGGTGCCTGGTGGAGCAGATAGCTTGTATCTAGATAGCAGAACATCATAGAGACTTGGAGATGGACTCTTTTGATTTGGGTCAGGAAAATCCACTCTAGCATCCACCTAGCAAGACCTTCAAACCACCCACAACACCAGGGATGTCCAACCCTGCTTCTGTAGGGCCACATTCCAGCAGAGTTTACCTCCAGCCCTAATCCAACACAACTGAACCAGCTAATCAAGGTCTTGAGGATCACTAGAAACTTCCAGACAGGTGAACCAGGATCTAAACTTTGCAGGACGTTGGCCCTCCAGGAGTAGGATTGAAAACCTTTGCACATTACGCTAGGAACCACCTAGGAACATACTAGAAACCTAGAAATGACAGCAGGTTTTGCACTATACACACCACTCATTTGTGTGTCTGTTGCAGTCAGTGTTACAAGTGACAGTGTCTCCCTTTGACAAGCCCTTATTGATTTTCGAAGGCCCCTGTGAGCTTGACTGACCAGCCCCATGGCCCTTCTAACTTTACAACACATTTATGGGGCCAAAGAGGCCCTGCCGCCTGCCAAAAGTGTCTATGTGACAGAATCTGTAGAAAGGAAATCAATCCCATTACATCTTGACCGTCTCTACCCGTACATCATCACAAACCTCTTTTGGCCTCAGCAGTCCTCCCATCCTTGCACTATTTTCATGATTTTAAACAACAACACTGCGTCACGTGTAAGGTAACACATGCAAACGCAGAAAAACAGTGCTCGCTCTCTCCCGTTCGCCCGCACACATGGGATCTTGACTGGCACGCGTCTCTGGGGAGAGAGTTTCTCGCAGCTGCTCCCCACGACTGCTCGAACCTGGGCACGTTTCATATCGCCCGCTTCAAAAACAACAGCTCAATGTTGATCCCTCAAGTCTAGCATAAGGTGTGTGTTGATGAGGCTACGCAAACAAGCCTAAATTGGAGACTGTCCCTTTTATTCGGTGTGTGTGTGTACATCACGCCTCAGGTGACATGTCTCCATGGCGACTTCCGGCCTTGATAGAGAAAAAACCCAATTAGTAGGAAAGCTGTTGATTGGTTTGAGGCAGTAATTAACGCAGGTGATGTTAATTAGGTCCCAAGAAACTAGTTATGCTGTTTTGGGAAAGCGTGCGAGCGTCTCCGCGCGTGTTTGTGAGTGCGTGTGCGTACTAAAGATGGAAAAGTGCCAGATAAAAAAAAAGAAAAAGCTTCTAATATTATTCTCTGATACTTTATTGCTGGTGAAAGTTGCGGAGGTTTTTAATATGCATGTAGGGTCCCTTGTGAATGAAGCTTGGCGTTGGGAAGTAGAATAATTGAACTCGGCTGATTATGGAAACGGGGACAACCTGAGCGTAGAGGTGTTCCTGTCATCATTGAAAGAGAAAGAAAAAGCAGGCAATGAGATGGATTAAAGGTTATTTAATGTTTGTTTAAAGTCTAACTTCCAGGCTAACAGAAGAGTCTTTCCCCGATCTGCTTCGTTTAATTCACGGTCCCTTTTTTCCTAGGGACAGGCAGCCTAAAATGGGAACTGTCTTTGGAAATGTCCCTGTTCATTCAAAACAGCAGCCTTAGATTGTTGAATTCCAGTTTAATTTCTGAAATCTGGTCACTTTACCCTACTGACATGTTCAGTTCCATGTTGGTCCAGGCTGGTTAATTTTGGTTAGAACTGGTATAGTGCTGGTCTAGCTGGTGGATCAGCACAGTCATGCTGTTCGCAAGCAAAACTGAGCTGATGTAGCTGGACAAGCAGCACTACTGCTTCCCATGCTGGGGACAAGCAAACCAGCAACTAGCAAACAGCATCCCATGCTGGTCCCAGCATGCAAAACATACCTCATTATAGCCGCGTTTCCACCGCGGGAACTTTCCCCAGGACTAGGGACTTTGGGGGTTACTCTGTGTGCTTCGACCGCAGGAATCAAGGTCTAAATAAAGTTCCGGGTAAAAATTTCCACCTCAATACGACCCTGCTTGCAAGGTAGTACTTTTTCAAAGTTCAGGAACTTTCTGGGGTGGGACTTGGACACTGAACATGGTGATTGGTTGAGTTCACGTAGCATTTTATTTCAACCTAAAAGTCTGTTGCAGTGCGTGCAGTAAGAGTTGTTTGCTATTCGAATCAACAATGGAGTTTAAAAAACAGGACCAGTGGACCGACGACAAAGTTCAGGCTTTATTACGTTTATTTGCAGAGGAGGAAATCCACTGGGTTATGGAAAGTCGCGCGCAGTCTTACATCACCGGACTAATCTTCACGGTACTTTAGACCACGATGGAAACACAGACAACAGCAGGTCCGGGGGAAAAAAAGAGTTCCTGGGACAAATTGTTCTGGGTGATTTCGGTGGAAACGGGGCTTATGATGACCAGCAATGCTGGATTTTTCAGCAGAGTAATTACATTTCTTCCATGATACACACTTCATTCCCATTCAGTCTTATATATTGCAGTTGGGGGTCCGCAAAGGCTAGCAATGATGTTAGCATGGTGGAGATTAAAACTAAGACTACAGATAGAGAGAAGATATGAGTGTGTGGGCATAAAGTAAAATTAACTACCCTGAAGAAAAGTATGGAGGAAAAAAAAACAAACACATTGGATCCCATTTAGTGTATGGACAAAAAACTAGAGATATTTTTCAAAATATATTATTTTCTGTTACAAAGTAGAACGTCAATGAAAACGAGTGAGTAATGATGACATAATTTTCAAATTGCGGATCAGAACATCTTACATATGACTTCCTGAAAACACAAAAAACTCTAGAATGCTAAACCTTGGTTTGTTTTTTGTACAGTTTGATTCATTATAATGTAAGGACATTTGTTTGGTGGTATTTTGGATCTTTTAGAGACCCTCGGCCAGCCTTAGTGAAGTTTCTGAGATGCATTTGAGAGCGGCAAACGTCACCTTTGCTGAGTGTTGTGCAGAGATGTTGTTGTGCTGTGTGAGGCTTGCACAAACATCAGGCAGCTCTCTATTCCCTTCAGAGACTTCACTGTTCAAAAACAGCACGAGTGAGGAAAACAAGGTGGAGACACACACACATTCGCTCTCTGAGATGACTGATATCGCCCTCGAGGGCCAAGATGTTCGGTATGGACTATTATATTTTATTAAATGTACAGCAATTCTTGAAGCTACAACGCGTAGCTGCTATACTGTAAATACACACCATGATTGATAATTAACTTGATATGAATAAATGCATTTTATTAATTATTTTATTAAACTACTAATATCCAAGTACATTACCATTCAAAAATGTTTTTTTGTTTTGTTTTTTTACAGAAATCGTTTTTTCAGCAAAGATGCATTCAATTATAGAAGCTTGTTTCTGCCACAGAATAAAAAATATAAAGGGTTATTACGACTTTTTAATCTCACAATTCTGACTTATTTTCTTGCAATTGTGTTGATAAAAGTTGCAAATATAATTTTTTTCAGTGGCGAAACAAGCTTCCATATTAAATGATAAAAAGTGATAGGAGGTGACATTTATAATACAAATACAAGATATCTTGGTAACACTACTTAAAGCCTTTATATATAATGTATTATAGAAGTATTTATGCACCTTATAATGCATTGTATGATTTCATGAATAATTGTAACCACTGTAATAAAACATAATACTTATGTTGAGCCTTTAGAAAGTGTAATGTATTAAAACACATTAACAACAAACTATTTCAGATGTAACAAGGAATCTGCAATTATTATAATGCATTTTAACTTTGGTTACAATTATTTATGAAAAGATATAATGCATTATAATGTACATTGTGAGCATAAGAGATGTCCTTCAAAAACATGGCGTTTTTCAGGTCTTCAACCTTTTTTGGACTTTTCAAGGAACTTTTGGTGCATAGAGATCGAGGCCGTCACTGATGCCTGGTCTATAATAACATATGCATACTTATATATTATTAAATGTGCTTAAATACTTTCGTATAATGCTTACATTGCAAAGCCATTTAAGTAAACTGTCATATAGTTCTTATATTGCCATTTTAATTTGGGAGGAAAAAAAATTAGCTGACCTTTATCTTCTTACCTAGCTTTGAAATATTTTCAATAATTGTCAGCCCCCCGTAGTATCGCATCGGACCCCCTGTTGAAGAACTGTGTTCTACTGTATTTTGTAAGCACTGTGAGAACTAGATTTGCATCTCCAAAGGAAGGCAACAGAAGAGTAGTGTTTAAGTTTTATGTAAGATTATTTTAGTCTTTGCTTTTGCATAAATAAAATTTATGCCAGTTTGTCATTGCAATGACACTTAATTTTTTTTTTTTTCTTATATGACAATGTATTTGCAGTATGTGTTTAAACTGATGCAAGAAACGACAACAACAAAAGAAAAGCAATCAGGATTCAGTATCCAAATAGATGCAAAAAAAGCCAATCATAATTCATTATGCAGATATCACAGTGACGTAATCAGTGGCCATTCGAAAAACATTCTAAAATTGCCAGCGTAAAATTCCAGGATTATATATGAGGAATAAATAAAGTGTCCCATGCAAACAACTAAAGTTATGCATGACTTTAAATGTCTAACTTTTAAAGACGTGTTTGATAGCTCACCATCTCAGTTTTCTGTAAATCTCGCATCATTAGCATGAGTAACGTGACACACTTTTTGATCTGTTTTCGTACAGCCCAAACAGCCGCATGGTGTTTGTCAACTCATTTTTTCAAATACATCTGTTCTGTAATCATCATCCTCTTTCTAGAATATGTGTTTATATTGACTGGATAATTAAGCAGTCATCGTTCCATGAATATGTGACAGTTGTCACAGCATCATCCTCATTCTTGTGAGAGCTTCTACGACAGATCGCCAGCATGCCAACTTGGCATGGATCTTAACGGTGCCAGCATTATACCTGGCAGGGATTGACGTTTGCGTGACAGAGTTTTCCTGTTGCGTATCAATATTTCCTGCAGCAGAGGTGGCTCATCTTTGATCACTGCTGGAACGCTAATTAAAAGGAATGATGCTGTCTTGAAGAGAGCAGTTTTAAGACAGAGGCCTGACAGCATCTCCTCTCTTTCATTCAAGCCGTGAAGAGTTTTATCAGAAAGAAAAGCAGCTTGTCAGTAACAAAAGAGTTCTTGTTGCAGCAAGAGATAAATAATTCTGAGAATGTTCAAGGAACATTGAAGGAAAGACGGATTTGTCCACATAAATGTGCCTCTGATTGATTTTTATGACACTAAGAGTGTCTTGGATGTCTTGAAAATTTACCTCTATAGTTGAGGTAACACTTTATTTTAAGGTGACGTAGTTACATGTTACTACATGTACATACTAGAGTAATAACACAAAATTATGCATTATTACAAGTAACTAAGCCTAAACCAAGCCATAACCTAACCATAACTCTATAAGTACATGTTGTTAATTAATATTACTCAGTACTTATTTGAGTAACTACGTCACCTTAAAATAAATAAAGTGTAACCTATGTTTAATTCATCATTGTATATTATCTTATTAATATTCATAGGTAAGTATACAGGTAAGTATTCAGGTTGGGCTTGACCCCTTAGTTCCAGTGAAATCTCTTAATGAGCATACCAAGACATTTTGGACAATTTCATGCTCCCAATTTTGTGGGAACAGTTTGGGGATGGCCCCTTCCTGTTTCAACATGACTGCGCAGCAGGAGGAACTTGACTGGTCTGCACAGAGTCCTGACCTCAACCCGATAGAACACCTTTGGGATGAATTAGAGCGGAGACTGGGAGCCAGGCCTTCTCGTCCAACATCAGTGCCTGACCTCACAAATGTGCTTCTAGAAGAATGGTCAAAAATTCCCATAAACACACTCCTAAACCTTGTGGAAAGCCTTCCCAGAAGAGTTGCAACGGGTGGGCCAACTCCAAATTTAACCCTACGGATTAAGAATGGGATGTCATTAAAGTTCATGTGCATGTAAAAGCAGGCGTCCCAAAAATGTTGGCAATGTAGTGTATATCAGTGTGTGTGTGTGTGTGTGTGTGTGTGTGTGTGTATATATATATATGTGTGTGTGTGTGTGTGTGTGTATAATTTAGTAATGTTAAACTTTTTTAATTGCATTTTTTTAATCTATACATTTAATCACTTCAATGGCATTTTTAACATTTTTAAAGTTGGACATAGGGTTCTTGCTTGTTGATATTTAGATATTGTATCGATTAGTGTCTATCCAATTTAAAATATGTACATATGTGTCCTACATTTCATGTATGTGTATATATGACTATCAACGAGATTATGTTGATCATGTATATTTTCCCTACAAATCAAAGATCGACTAAAGATATTTTTTTGCACTAGATTACCACATTGGCAACATTTTGATGTGCAATTTTTTCAAGTCACCTTTATTTATATATCGCTTTATACAATAGGCTACAGATTGTTTCAAAGCAGCTTTACAGTGATTCAATTATGCAAACAGTTCATTTTGGATGTACAGCAGCTCTAAAAGAAAACAGTATTATTATTCAGCTGAAGTCATGTTGATTCAGTTCAGTTGTAAAGATCATCAATTATTAAATTAGTTCATTTCATCTATAAAGCAGTTCTGCAGAAAAACAGCCATGTCGTCGTCCAGGGCTGCATTTCTCAAAAGCATTGTGAGCCAAGTTTATCATAGATACCCTTGGTGGCAATGGTTCTACGATCTACTTATGATGCTTTTGGGAAACACAGCCCAGTGCAGTTCAGTTCTCATCCAGTATTGTCAGTGCAGTCAAATCAATAATATTGTTGAATATTAAGTGTCCCCAACTAAGCAAACCAGAGGCGATGGCAAGTGGCAAGGGGCCCAAACTCCATCAGGTGACAGTTGTCCTCTGGCCAACAAACAAATTAAACATTGTTAGTACCCAATGCTGATGAATGAATCTAAAATGGATATGGACCAGTATAACAACCAGCATTGGTTGTGGTAATGACTGTCAGAAGGCCAAAACACTTTGAGGTGTCAATCACAAAGACACCCTCAAAGCATTTTAAAGCTCAGATCTCAAGCATCAAGACACTAGACTTGTACAAACGATGTTTTTGTAAAAAGAAACTCGCTGGCACGATTCTGGGTGGTTGCTAAGGCATTGCTAAGGGAAGAAGGTGCTAGGTGCCAAGTCTGAAAAACTTCCACTTTGCTATTCAAATAGCTAGATGACTTGGGTGCTTCCTTCAATGTACGTCTATCGGATCTTTATCACCAACCAGGTGTAAATTGTGTGTCGTACGTCAGCTTTTCTCAACAAGCTGCTTGATTTGTGTTCTCATTCATGTCCGTAGCACAAACAGTATGAATTACACTGCAAAGTTTAATAGGGTTAGAGGTTTATTCTCACCCAAGTATGAGTGATAGTAACAGTGATGTTTCTCTTAGCAGGCACCACTAATAATTTAGAAGCTTTCTCTTGGTTCTTATGAAGTCGTTTGACTGCTTGTTATGGGTCTATCAACAAAACATCTTCATATCTGGTGCTCTACTCAGTGTGGTCCTGTTAGAAAAGATTTTAAGAGCAAATACGATGCCAAATCAGGTACACCTGAATGTGCACTCCTTGACAAGTCTGCCTTCTCAAAGCCTTTATCTTTCTCAAACCAGTTCATTTATTTATGATCCTGTGAGTGGGAACAAAAACGAGGCGATGGCAAGGCAGCTAGAGGAGCGTTTGATTGTGTCTGATGGTAGGAGCATGGCATCTGCTCCCGCGTGTGTGTGCGAGCCCGCGCCACAGTCAGGGAGCTGTCAGCCTTCTCCAGTGTAACGCGTGTGTGTGTGTGTGTTTGTATGACAGATGCAGTCTTCAACACACGTGTACACACATAAACACGCACACACTTTCTCTTCCGACTTCTGCAGTCACTGATACCTGTCAGAACCCTCTCCGGGCTTCACGACGACTTGAAACGGAGCGTTTTCCCCGCTGCACTAAAACACACTGTTGGCAGAGAGGAGGAGGCCTTTTTATTAACAGGAATTTTGGCTTGCTGTCACATATCATCCTTCACCAGGAACCTGAGCAAAGAGGAGAGGAGGAAGTAGGTAGGAAAAGAGAGAGAGAGAGAGAGAGAGAGAGAGAGAGAGAGAGAGAGAGAGAGAGAGAGAGAGAGAACAAAACAGGACGAGAGAGCAGTTTTATTCCTTTTTCTCCTCTCTCTCTCAAAAGACATATAAGGTGCAAAGTGTCAGCAGTATCATCATTATATGGAGTGCAGCTTAATCTTGCTGATGCTAAAGATAAATGGCTAGCGTTTCATAACAAGCCAGTGTGGCGTATTAGGACGTATAGAATATTTTCGTCCGCGTGCCTCAGCATTTCTCGATATATGATTCTGTAATGTGCGGCGAGCTACCTGAAGTACTGAGCAAGCACGTACAGCTGTACTGCACACCGATTCCTATTTTTGGAGTGCATAGTTGATAATTTTATGTGGCGTATGGTCAAGTTCCTCTTGTTATGCTCAGCATCGGTGCCTTCCCAGAAACAAATCTCAATTAGCAGGGTTGGATAGGCCTCTCTCTCTCTTGCTCAGACATCCTCCGATATTTCCACTGAGAAGGGTGCAACGAGGACAACATTTCCCTCTTTGCAAACAACATGACCAGCAAGCTTTTGCATGCAACAGTAATAATTAGATCTGCCCTAATGAGCCGCCAAACACACACACAGAAACACACACATGGCGTAATGAGCAAGCAATAAGACCGTAATTCAGTGCTGCGGTAGGGGGTGTAACGTGTATTCTTGGATCTGGCCTGAGCACTTTTAAAGGGATAGTTCACCAAAAAAATCATAACATCTAAAATAGATTTCTCACTCTCGTGATGTTCCAAATGGGCCAAATGTACTCTTTTTATTTATTTATTAAAGATTGATTCTTTGGCGATTTTTGCCTTTTATTGTGACGGGATAGTATAGAGTGGACAGGAAGCAAGGTGGGATGGGATCGGGAAAGGTCCACGAGCTGGGATTTGAACTCGGGTCACCAGCAACAGCGCTTCCACCAAATGTACTGTTTTAATATGAAGGAATTTAGGTATTGATTTTTCACAGCTGTTTTACTTGTATTGCACATTGCCTTGTGTTGTGTTCTAGGGTTAAAGAAAATGTAAACAGTTTATGTCCTGGCAGAAATGTTTTACGTGTACATGGAACACAAAATGAGACATTTTGAAGAATGTCCTGGCTGCTCTTTTCCATACAGTATAATGAAAGTAAATGGGGACTGGGGCTGTCAAGCTGCAAAATAAAAAAAAAAGCATCATAAAAGTAGACTTGTGCACTATATTTCAAGTCTTCTGAAGCCATGCAATAGCTTTGCAGACTGAAATTTCAGTCATTATTCATTGAAAATCTGTAGATCTAAATGACATTTGTCACGTGTCAAAAAAAACAACAACCTCAGGATGGCTTCAGAACACTTGGAATATAGTGTCCCCATATAGCAATACCTTTCATGGTGCTTTTATGAAACGTTTATGGTGTTTTTGTCATTTTACAGCTTGAAAGCCACAGTCCCCGTTCACTTTCATTAAATGGAAAAGAGCGGCAAATAGTTTTTTCTTCAAAAATTCCTCTTTTGATTCATAGGAAAAAAAATGCCTTATGGGTTTCGAATATGAATGTAAACTATTTTGACCTGGGTCCAATTGGCACACATTCAATACATTGGGCTGATTGTATAGTCCTCCATATGGACAATCTTGGACATGGAGCTGTCCGTTTGTTTAGGCTTATAGATCAAAGCAGGATGCAATGAAACATGCACATGCATGAACACACATATGCACACAAATCGTACTGTGTATCATAATGATCTCACACACATATATGGACTCATTTGAATGTAAGAACACACACTAAATAAGGGGTTGATAAAAGGCAGCAGGACTGTGTTTTCATATTTACGGTTTCAATAATTAAAGTGCATAAATTTGGGGGCTGCTTTAGTTCTGATTAATTATTCATTAACAACATGTTAATTGCATCCGCTTTCTGAATATTTAACAAAATGCAAAAACAAAAGGGGAAAGCGAACGAGCTCTGCATCAATGTTATGAATATTCAAGAAGTTAATGAACAAAAGCCGAGAACGGAACAGAAACAAAGATGCGTTTTGAGGGAGGAATTTAGCATCCTGGGCAGGATTAGGCCGTTTGAAAGATAAGTAATCTCCAAGACGACGCTCGACATTTCCATAACAATCGCAAAGGAGAGAGCAAAGAGATAGAGGGAGGACTCAAAGATGAGCGGTCGTCATATGAGCCGTATTCAAAGTGACTTCAGAGTTGGAGGTGACCTGAAATCTCTGGGGTAAAATAAGAATAAGAAAGGGTTGAACTACACCCAATGCGGCTTTGTAGGTGTAATGCAGCTCAAATGGTGGTTTTGCAGGTTCGAGTCTACATGTAAAAGAGCGAATGAGACATTCTCGTAATACCCTTGATCGAGAATAGAGTAGCATTTGGCATTTAGCAGTAGGTGTGGTCTACAGATGGTAATGGTGGTGTATAAGTGACTGATGGGGTCTGGTGGACTTTGACATTTCCCCGCATAGATAAGCATCACCTGTCCATCCATCCTAGAGCGTTCAGAATGCCATCTGTCAATCATGCCCTGTCATGCACACTTAATGTTTGTTACTTTGGTAGCACATGCATGCTCACATGTGTTTGTGATACCCACCCTTCTGTGTGCAACCGGATCTGACAATAATAAATAGTTCAGTTACTGTATCACTGTTTATCCATGCACCACAAAAATGTCACTCTGGTAACACTATAAGCCAGTGTGAAATGCTGTATGCAATCCATTTTACTTAAATAATCGTACATATTCTTACAGTATGTAAAAAGAGACATGAATGACAGAAATGTTCATATCTGGTTCCAGCCTTTTCTTAACTAGTGAATAAATATAAAATGTTCTCAGAAACTTAATGCAGCTTTGAGTTCATTTTGTGTCCTCATCCCTGAGGCTGTAGGAGAAGGGGACAGGAGGAGACCCATCAGGGACGACACCCCGTATAAACACATTAACTGCCACGCTAGAGCGCTAGAGTAGCCTTCTTTCAACAAGCTCATTAGTGTCACTTAATTAAAACGGCAGCTTTTGACTTTGATGCAAGAGGAAGCTGTGGTAAAAAGGTGCCCATTAATGGAAGTGGAGCTCACACAGACAAGTAGCGCGCATTTACGTAAAAATATAGCAACAACTTTGAAGGAAAGAAAGATGCAGCATGTTAGGAAACAAGGAGAAGTGGAATAAAAGAAGAGGCAGTTTTGCTGGTGATGGATTGCGGTACACAGTAATGGACCCAAATTGTACCTGTTTCTTGCAACTTGCATAAAACATTATTAAATGCACAGCAGCTTTGCATAAGCCAAATTAATCAGCCTCTACGTTTGCGGTGGCAAATCACGACCCAAGCTTTTTTGATCATGGTTTTGTTGGAGCGGTGCTTTCTTAAGAGCAAAAGACTTAACTCAGCGAGGCAGCGTGTGGAACGCTTCCGTGTGTGGATGGAGAAAGAGAGAGAGGCAGCATTGAAATGCAAGCACCCATTCTGCACTAATTAAAGCTACAACTCCTGAAATGCCATAATAACTGTTAATTACGGGCTCTGCTTTTTTCAACGTAATTTGCTAATTAGTCGCTACATTGGTGTGGCGTCTCCGGCTGGTTATTGGCAGGGCTGAGCGACAGCTACTTGTGACTGGAGTGTAAATGACACCATTACGAGGTCCAGCAGCACTAGCGACCTGCCAGAAAACACTTAATTGCTTCTAGAACAATCTGGCAAAGAGGAAGACCTTTATTCCATTTCCAACGTCCACAGCTTTGACTCTTCAGTCTGTAAATGTAGCCCTTACTTTGCACTATGTCTTGTCTTTAATTGGACTAATTGTGGTTTTCTATGGTGTGGACATTGTGAGCTTTACATGGTACAACATCTTATGCTTAAATGTACAACATTACTGCTTGTCTTAACAATGTAGCCAATGGAATGATAAAGACCACCTGAAATGGTCTGCAGTGATCTGTGTTCTTTCCTGTTTTGAAACTTCCTAGAGAAATATCATGGCATTTTTTGTATAACCCAAGCATTTAGTTTATAACAAACCCTGGAAACAAAATCCAGTCCCTGGGTGGTGGTATTTGGGGAGGACATTCTCTTTATAGAGAGCATTGTATTGGACAACACATTGTATACGCCCCTGCGAGCTAGATGATGTCATCAATATCTCTGGACTATTTTATAATAGTGGTATATAGAGGCATCAAAGCTCACATAAATAGAGTAAGTCTTTTTTGGCTTCATTTTGGAAATTTGTCTCTAAAATAATGTTTTGCATATGTTGTATTTCCTGGCAGATTTTATGAAAGTTTCTCATTCAATTGCTATGCTATAGATAGAGCTATGTTGTAGCAGTTCAAAGTTCAAACATTTCCTGGTTTGCGCTCTTCCATTGCACCCCCCCACATACACACACACATAGTTATTCCTGTATTTATGTGAGATTTATTTAGAAAGGAAGGCCCTCAAGCTTTGCTTTCGTAATGCATTTCATGTTTTGACAGCCTCTTTAATGTGTTGTAACTGTAAGCCGTCTCCATCTGTGTTACTTTACACCTTTGGAGATCTTTACAAATGTTATTCAGATATTGGCTTCCACAGCACATGGCTTAAAATTAACCGTATAATTAACTAATCAACATTTCCTTGTTTCTCTTCCTCTCTTTCATGTCCCGTGGGTCTTCAACGCCATTTGCACAAACAGGTAGGAGCACATTTGTTTCTTCAAATTTGTGTGTTTCGGGATATTCGGGTTAGGGAATTTGGTCCTTGTTTTTTTTTGGTGTCTGGTGTCTGTGGCAAATTCAATAAACAGTTGCGTCACTTTTTCGTGCAGCTTTTTCAACCCTGCATTTTGTTCACTAAACAGCCGCAATCCAACGTGCTAAATAGCACAGCCTAGCACTCAGAACTGAATGTTAGATAGTATCGTGCAATTTGCATTAATCAAAACTTGTGTGCTAAAATGAGACAGCTCGTGAAAATGAATGTATAATCAAATGCATTAAAAACATGATGATGATGTATGGTACTTTGTACTTACCAATGATGACGTCAGCACACACGTTGCCTTCTTTGGCAGTCGAAAATGAGGTCACCTACTATGAGGGTGGCAGTTTGCTTTTTCTGCTTTCTTTATGGTTTTTTAATGACTCCCTCCAAATTCCTGCAGAGGACGGAGCGAAAGAGGGGGGCTGAGGGGAGGTCGGCTTTGCCCTGATTAACTCAAACATCACCTCAATGGCTGGCCTATCAAATCAGCCAGTATTCGTGGCCTAGGCCATTCTCCCAGGGTTCATTAGACAGTGTAATCAATAATGAAGGGGTCCTCCCTGCCTCCCGTGAACAGTCACGGTTCCAAAGTACCGCCGCTTCCCTCGTCTGCCAACCCCCCCAACTGGCCCGGACCATCATCCCATCATCCTGTTAATCAAATTACTCCTGAACCAAAATTGACAGTTTTCATTAATTATAAAGGATTATTCTAATTGCAATTCAAATTTATTCATTTAGAACAGACGGCGTTCAGTAATATTTCAGCGCATTTGCATATTAAATGGAGAGGGTTGGTTATTAGGTATGCTAATGTATGCATATTTCCTTATTTTGAACGGGTGGGCCATATGCGGCAGCGGTGCGCAAGGCAGGTGAGGAATCTCCAACACGTTTAATTTGTTTGACAAACACGGCGGGGGCCGCAACACGTCCTCTGCCACCCGTCCGTTCGCTCTCCTGTCTCCTTCCCATTTCTCGAAGAGAAAGGCTCCCCCGTCACGTCAGCTGGCGCGAAAACCGGCTTGGGTGACGCCGGCGCGGCTGAGGGGGCTGCCAGCATGTGTGTGTGCTGATAGGCAGAGTTTGTGTGAACATTGATGTACCATATGAACAGCATTGCCATTACATCATTTTAACCCTTTTTATCTCTCCGGTTTTTCGGTTTGACCCACAATTTGTAAAGGACACGAGTATCGTGTTTCAAAGGAGAGCGTCTGAGTGGTTTGTTTTTTGATATGGCGCCCCCCTACCCCCACGCCTCTTGTCTTTTTCTAAAAGCTGTGATCCTGTCATTAGTCGACACGTCTGTGATGAAATTGGCCCTTTAAAAATCCTTAAAGCTCCTGTCTAGCTTGCAGATTTTCAAGGTCGTCCAGTGCGAGTGGGAACTGAACAAGTGGAAAGAGGGGAAACTCCTTTCAAACTATCAGTTTTTTCCAGGTAACCAGAAATAAATTTGGGATAGGATGCCTTATTTCACACATGTACTATATTGAACATAGCTCGTCCTACATCGTTAGTGAAACAGACATAAGTGATACCTCAAACCATATAAATGCCAAGACCAATGCCTCCACATTCATTTATCGATGCAGATTTTGTTGACTATTTTAACTGTAATACTCAAATTAAATACTCTTTAAATCTATGATAATAATAATAATAATATTGAAAAATCTAATAATTTAAACATTTATTGTTGTTGTTGTTGTGTTTTCTTTTCTATTTTACTGTAATACACAATTAGTCTTTTAATCTATAATAATAATAGTAATTATAACAATGAATTGTTATTATTAATATAATTTTTGAGTTGTTGAGTTTCCTTTTCTGTTTCACTTACACATATGTATAACTTTAATCTAAAAGTTTATAATTTTAAATGTGAAATAAATCTCACTATTAAATTAAATAAGTTAAGTAAATAAGCTGTAATTATTAATCATCATAAGTATACATAATAATAATAATAATAGTAATTGTTGTTATTATTATATAATCATATAATCATTAGTATAATTCAACAAGCCATGAATAAATAAATAAATACCATTCTGTATCATATTCTTGCTGTTCAATTTTATATTTAATTTCACAATTCAACAATCGAGCCATAAGTTGCTTTAATTTAAGTCTAAAGGCCCGTTTACACCAATAACGATAATTATAAACATAACTATATTAGCGTCCACATCAGTGGACGATAATGTTCTGTTTATTTTAAGTGCGTACTTGCCTGTCACTTTAAATGCTCAAGCTCATTACAGCAGGATAGATTCTGATTGGCTGTCAATGTTTTTATCGTTTATCAGCTGAATAAAATCGTTCTGAAAGTGATTCCATTGATCAGGGGCATCGTACCCGTGGGGGATGTGGGTGTTTTAACACCCACACTTTTCCCGGTGAGAGGGTTCAACACTCGCACTTTTTCTGCACTTTTTCCGCAGTTTTACACAAACGCTTTACAGCAGTCGCTCCTCCGTTTCTCTGGCCGCTCTGTGCTCACTGCGGCTGCCTCCTCTCCCCTCCCTCTCAAACATGACACCGGCTTTGAATGTGACCGGCTGATGATTGGCTGTTCTGACTTAAGTCCCGCCTCTCTTGGTGTGTTACCGTTCCCAATTCGCATACTATCCATACTAAATAGTATTCGAAAATAGAATTAGTATGTCCCAAATCGTAGTATGTTGAAAAGAGTATTCCAAAGATACCCGGATGGTCTTTTGAATTCGAAGATCGACGCACACTCTAACGGCTGATATTTCCCACAACCCTTTGCGAGTTGGACGAGGATTCGATTAGAACTACAAGCGTGGATAAAAAGTGTTAAAAACTACATTACGGATGTGTAAGTAGAGAGATTATATTAACGGGCTTGAGTGATCAATCATCAGTATTTAACCTGACAAAGATATTTATTCAGTGTTATCCACATTATATTTCACCTGCAGCAGCATTGTGAACTTTTGTAATAATACGTTTGGCCATTAACTTTTAAATGCATCATTACATTTAAACTGCAAACACATGAGAGTCTCTGCATTAAAGACCCACACATGGTAAATCGACGTGCTACTACATTTCTCTCCGATACGGTAGGAAATTAAACTGAATGTGGAGGATTTTAATTGTGACAATGATTGACAGGACAGTTTAAAAGGTGACAGGGTGCACGTAACTAAGCGACAGAGTCCGTTATAGATGACAAAGTATGTCCCAAAACTTGCATACTCTTCTGCTACACACTCAAAAGTATGTACTTTTTCTTCACAAAAATAGTACATACTTTAGGTCGTAGTATAAGTAGGCGAATTGGGATGCAGCATCAGATTTATCGGTCAGCTCGTGCTGAGGAGGCGGGAACTTATGGTTATGGTTATTTACATCTCCCTTTTCCAGGTACTTTGAATGAGTGTTCATGCTTTCGAGGTTTTTAAATAAGCTTGATATGTGTTAAGATTGTGTATTTTCACAACAGAGTTTTGACTTATTTTCTGTGTTCTGAGTGTGTTTTTATACTTTTCAAGTATCACTCATTTAAATGGGAAGCTTTTTATATCTTGTATGTTATACCTTTTGTACCCTTCTGTCATTGTATTCATAATTTTTATTGTTAACAAACAAACCACATCCATCCCCCGCACTTATGAAAAGCTTGCTACGCCCCTGCCAATGATATCATTTCTCTGTGCCGTTATCGTTATAGCTGTGGTGTGAACTCTGCTGTTCGATTTTTAGACCTAGATCTTTATTGTTATCGTTATAGTTATCATGCTTAGTGTGAACGGCCCTTAAGAGTCTTGCTTTAACTATATGTGAGTGATGACATTATGGATACATGCACTACATAAAAACAATCAAGTCTTAATTAGTAATTAAGAGCCAAAAGTACATGATGACACTCTGGCAGTCCTTTGTGACCCCCTATTTACATGTCAGTTTTTCTAACCTAAATAAGCTCTTGTGTGAAGTCCACACCAGGTTCCATGTACCATTGATTTCTTCCAATCATCAAAAAGGAAAAGGAAAAGCAGATTAAATCTACTTGTAGTGTACCGGACTTTCCAGTGATGCTTAATTGTTCAGTAGTTTGGCTAAAATAACAAAATATAAGGTTGCATTTAAATCCAGTAACATTCTTTAACTGTCCGGTCTGTCACATTGAGTCCTAACAGCTCTATTTATCACTGTCAGCCGTGGAGACTGTAGCAGGGCTGTGGGGGGTGGTACGGCTGAAAATGAGCCCCTCCGCTGGGTTTGTGACTCCTGTAGAAACTCCAGCAAAGGCAAAGCGGGCCCTGAAGCCTGTCAGATTGGCCCCTGCTGAAATTAATGAGGTGTAGAACACAGTAACACTGGCCTATATTGTCAGCATTCATAGTCAATGTTCAAGACTTATTTTACTATATCATATCCCGTGTTTTTTTTTTTTAATTAATATATTATATATAATTGATTGAATGTAAACATAATCTATGATTGATACTATATTAAGACTTGGTTGTACTCTAATTATGTCTAGTTTGTAGTTTCTAAGTAGTTCCCCCAACACCGCTAAAGACAGAAACGAGCAGTGTTGGAATAATCTAGTATTCTGTAAAGATTTTATATATTTTTTATAAAATCCTTACTGCAGTGTCAGTTCCCATCCACTTCCTGGTTGGCCCCATTAATGCAGCGGTTGACCGTTCCCGTGTAGGTCCAGCGGAGGTGAGCAGCAGAGGCGGAGAGAGGCGAACAGGGTAGAGTGCATTTGTTCTGAGAAATATTTAAAGATGGCAGGGCGTTACAGGACACGAGCGGTATTAGACGAGAAACATGCTGCCATGAATATTTCATGACACTGGGATGTTGTGACTAAATAAAAGATTGAACCTGAAATAGAAATGAACCAATGGCTAGGTGCTGAGGCCACTCTTCCTGTCACTCGCCCGAGACTCCCACTGTGAGAAGATGCTGTCATACCACTAACGGTGTGTTACACTCATCATTACGTTTTTCTTTGGAACATGAACATGGACACACATTCGCTCCTTGCAGCTTGGAAATAATATAGACCAACCCCATTTGTGAAAACTAAGCTGCAAAAATGGTTTGTGGTCAAATAAAAGACCACTTACCAAGTTCAGTACTTTATTTTATGTACAACAGTGTGAACTGCACCAGTATACAAAGGTTAGCCAATCACAGCAGTGGTCATTTACAAATAAAAATCTTAAAGGTACAGTAGTAATTCTGTAAACGGACTTGCTAGAAATTATGCCCTTGAAACTTGTACTGATCAGTTGGAGACTTAGGCCCTGTTTACGCCTGGTATTAAGATGCGTTTTGTTCGATTGGATCACAAGTAGAGGAGGCAGACGCATACCCGTTTACACTGGTGTTTTAATCCGTCCCTTTTGTTCTATTTCATACACTTCTGTTCTGATTTCTTCAAGGGAATTGAGGGTCTATGGGCTGGTAAATGTATGGGCTCTGACAGCCACAAGACCACGCTGAACGCTGTGAGTGTGTGTTAGAAATCAGGAATGGCGAGAGAACATTGTGCTTGGTATGTTTATCGTCTTCAAACCAAACTTGGGTCTCCAGCTGACAAAGTTTAAATCCCGTCTGTCTAGCACTCTTCCCATAATATTTATGCATTAGGTCAGTGGGCAGAGAGCAAACGGTCTTTTGTGGCTGTTCGAACACTTTTGTTCCACATGGTCAAACCTGGTCGAATTCATTTTAGACTACCTCTGGAAGTGGTCGAAAGTGGACAAGCCCTGTTTACGCCTGTATTTAATGTCGTCCACTTGTGATCCGATCAACCAAAACCCATCTTAATACCAGGTGTAAACAGGGCCTTATTTGGGCAAATCATATGCTTAAATGATGACCTGAGTTTGACTCAGATCCAAACTTATTTGGTTCGGTTTGATTAATTTCATGATCCCACCAACCATCTTTTCATTGTATCAATTAAAGATAAAAACATGAAAACAAAGCATATAAATTTAGAACACAAATATAAATTACAGAAGTTTTTTTAAACTTTTACAGTGGACCGCAAGGGGTTGTGGATCTGTGGAAAATTTGAGGGAATTTTGCAATATATACTGTCTATATACCGCAGTCAGAGTTAACACGATTTCTTATATACACATTATATACTGTGTATATAAGAAATTAAAGGAACTTTAAAATGAAAATTAGCCCATGATTTACTCACCCTCAAGCCATCCTGGGTGTACTGTAAATTACTTTCTTCTTTTTGATGAACACAAGTTATATTAATAAATACCCTGAAGCTTCCAAGCTTTATAATGGCAGTGACAGGGTCCATTGAGTTTGAAGCTCAAAAAAGTGCATCCATCCATCATAAACGTGCTCAACACGACTCCGAGTTAATAAAAGCCTTCTGAAGCAAATCGATGGGGTTTTGTTAGAAAAATATCCATATTTAAAATGCTATAAAGTAAAATATCTATGTCTTCCATATTCAACTTACAAAAAAGCATAATATCACAAGAACGTATAGTGTAAGCGTTTTAAACTGCGAGAGGCATTACACTAATTTTCATTTTAAAGTGAACTACTCCTTTAATACTTTTATTCAGCAAGGTTGCATTAAATGTATTAAAAAAATAAAAGTAAAGACATTTTTAATATAGCAAAAGGTTTCTATTTAAAAATAAATGCTGTTGTTTTGATATTTCTATTCAAATCCTGAAAATAATGTCACTGTTACCATAAAAATATTAAGCAACACAACTGTGTTCAACACTGATAATAGTAAGAAATGCAACAGATCAGCATATTAGAATGGCTATGAGTAGTAAAGGCTGCTGAAAATTTAGCTTTGCCATCACAGGAATACATTTTGAAATATATTAAAATAGAAAATAGTTATTTTGAATGAATGATATTCCACAATAGCACTGTTTTTAATGTGTATTTGACCATAAAACATTAAAACATAACATTACCAACCCCAAACTTTTAAATGGCAGTGTATGATTTTATAATATCATGATTAATATGTCTCCTATACCAGTATAAATGCATCTTCATACATGAACATATACAGCTACCCTGTACATTAGGAATAAAGTCCCTTGCATGGGGATCAACATCCTTAGGAGTCTTTTCCATTTGTAAGTTTGAAAGGCCTACATATTTGACCCAGATTCATATCTGTATTTTGCAAGTTCTTAATAATAATGCCATAATCAGACTACACCTTACCAGTGTCCAAACCGAACTCTCTTAGTCTAGACTGAGAGTCTGTACTAGTCTCTGTATTATTGATGGCAGTTCAGCGTCCCCAGAGGTCTGCCATGGCTGTCCTGTTGGCACGAGACACAGAGCGCCATCTATCACCTTAAAGAGCCTCCAGGCATGACGGGAAAGAAGGAAAGAAGGGAGTTTCACAACAAAAATCAGCCTTCTTAGTCCGGTTTGAGCTGTCATTGATGTATGATAGCATCAGAGCTGTTCAGAGAAAAAGGGAGTTTGTGGAAGCACAAGTTTACAAATTTTACCAGTAGGCAAATGAATGACATCTGTTTGCCGTCACGCTGATTATTATTCCAGGCCCTCTATGGGGTCATGACCCCTGACATCCGAGGTCAACGCTGACCTCTCGCAATGCACATAACAACACGTGATCGCTTTACTTTTCACTGCAAATCACTGCAATTTCTTTGTCACACTGGAAATAGAAGGTCAAGTTGCACGAATTGCATTATTGGATACACTATCCCACACAGAATAGTTTAGGAAAAAACGTGTATACTGTGCACACTACATAATATATACTACAGAAATGAAGTAAAAGTCCTATGTTGAACAGTCACAGTCAAAATAGTCCAAATTTTTCCTTTTTGTCCTGTGGTTCGACTGTGCGGCACCAGTATCGGCTACCTGTGCTCGATGGGTGTGAGTAACATACAGCAGAACCCACGGATGGATGATGTCAGTGTGTGTGAGAGTTTGGCTGGAGTCTCTGTGTATTGTCGGACAAGACCTAATGCAGATGTAGCTGCCTGGAGGCTGTGTAACGCTAGACCTGCCTGCACTGGTGCCTGACTTGGGTTACACACACACACACACACACATATACACACTCAGTCATAACGTGGATCACTGGCTCTTGTAAAATCCCACGCTCCCCCATCATCATTTTCCCCATCCCAGATGGGACAACTCCCTTTTCCTGAACTAGTGTGTGTGACTGTTTTCTTGCATATGTACTGCATCCTTAAAACGAGATATATTTATAGATGCAGAATTAATTTTAAAGAAATTAATGTTTTAGAAAATACAATATAATAAATATATAAAATAACACATTTAAGACATTTTATAATATATCTTATAATATATAAGATAACTATAATGATAAAGATATAGTTCTAAAAATTGTTCTAAAAATATAGAAGAATAGCAGAGTTCACACCACAGCTAATGATAACGGCATGAAAAGATATCGTTGGAATCACTTTCAGAACATTTATTTCCAGCTGATGAATGATAAATACATTGACAGCCAATCAGAATCCACCTGTGGCAGACGTCAAAACTGCAGATAAACAGAACATCATCCATTGGTGTGGATGCTAATATAGTTATTTTTATATTTATAGTTATTGTTCTTTGTGTGAACGGGCCTGAAGTCTTTAAAAATCGTGAGATTTTTGCTTAAAACAAGAAAAATATATAATGAGCTCATGAAAATAAAACTTAAAGGGATAGTTCACCCAAAAATGAAAATTAGCCCATGATTTACTCACCCTCAAGTCATCCTAGGTGTATATGACATTCTTCTTTCAGACGAACACAATCAGAGTTATATTAAAAATGTCCTGGCTCTTCCAACACTGTAAAATCAAATAAGTTAGACTTACTTGAAAAAAGCAAGTAAAGTGAAATAGGAATAGTATGTTGTGCTAACAAAAGCTTAGTTAGTATAGTTCACTTACACAAGAGTTGTAGTAACTAAAAAGAACTGTAGAACTGAGAATACTTGGTCTTTTACTTTAGATTTCCTCTTGACTTAGTATAGCTACCATTGCTCTTACCATTGTTGTGTTTTGATGCTGAATGCTGAAGTCTGTGTGTGACTCAAGCATGATCGGCTGCAAGATATTGTCCAAATATAGAGGATTATATACAACCCAATTAAAAGTTTCACAGGTGTTTATGACGTAAGTGTTAGCAATAAAATTGTAAACAATCATTATATGACATAAAGCGAAATATTACATAGGTTAATTTTAAAAGGTGACCTTAATTTCTGACTAAATCGTTAACTACAGTTAATTAATCAGTCAGAAGCTAGGTCAACTTTTAAAAGCAAACTATTTATTGCTTCTCTTCCTTTGAAACCAAATAACTGTGATTTCTTGTTGCATCGCTGCATCAATAGGAACAGAGTTATAATAATATGAATGTTCCAAGTGCCCAACCAAAGTGAACACTCATCATTCATTTTTGCTTGACACAATGGCACTCAAACCAATCAATTAATTTTAACTAGTTTTTTCTGAGTAAACAAGGAATAGTATGTGAATAGATTACTAGATTTTTACAATTAAGGGTGGGTTGCACCAACAAGGATTAAATTCTAATCTAGGATTTGTTGATCTAGGCTTTAATTTAAATCGAGTTGTGTTGCACCACTCTATTTTAAACCCAGATTAACAAATCGGGGATTAGAATTCCCATTGATAGATGATAGATTCGCCATTGACGGCAACAATACTAATATTCAATTTCCTTTTTTATTGACCACCAGAAACTCTCTTTCTGGCATAAGTAGCTCTTGCCGATAAAGGAAGTAAACTTGTAAAATGTTAGCTGTCTTTATAAAGCGCTACGTACCGTTACTTATCAAGCAGGCAATGAAAACATTGCGGCAGCGCATGCGGATTTCATGAGCCTGGAAATATATTTATAGTATCAATTAATGGAGTCTATTGTGGCATCGTAACTTATGACAAAACTGTCATGATTGGCGGAGTGACTATCTCCGCTCTTGACAGTGCTGCCCATTCCGTTTGATCGCCGCGCAGCAGCCACGGGCATGAGAAACGCGAGGCGCGGCCGCGATCACTGGCGCTCACCTCATCATCCCCGCTGCCGTTAAATGCTAAATATACTCCTCTCGTCTTTTCTTTGTCCGACACCGAGGTGCACCGAGACGAGTGACGGATCTGCATCCCGGACTTGATAGCAAGCGTAAACTCACGGGCTGCCAAGGCCCTCGCACTCTAACGGCTCAATGCACTTTATATTTCTTTTTTATTAGTAATAAACACTTCTCTGAGACCTGACGACACACCCACTGTTTCTATCTCTGTTCAATCATCTGCATAGTTTAATTGCAGGTGCACTTTATTTTATTTAAACCTCCTCAAATGTAAGTTTAAAATTAATCCATAATTGAGATTTAAATCTGAGTTTAAAGTTATGGAGCAACAGGATTAAAGTTAATCTATTTTAAATATAAATGAAATCCAGGATCAAAATTATGGTTTAAATGTAAACCTGCTTATTTTAAAACAAGGTTTAAAGTTTGGTGCAACAGAATTATTAGATAAACCTTGATTTCATCTAGATTTAAGATCCTTGTTGGTGCTAAGTAAAGTTAACTAAAAAGTGTTAGTATCACTGTTGGATTTTGCAGTGAAGCTTTATAATGGCAGTGAATGGTTGTTTCTGTCCATAAAAGTGCATCTATCCATCATATAACTGCTCCACACGGCTCCGGGGGGTTAATAAAGGCCTTCTGAAGTGAAGCGATGGGTTTGTGTAAGAAAAAAAAAAAAAAACATATTTAAAACTTTATAAACTAAAATAACTAAATTCCGACAGACGGTAAATCATGGGCTAATTTTCATTTTTGGGTGAACTCTCCCTTTAAACATTTTATTTTACAAAGTATCTCTCATATCTAATATATTATTTTATAGTTATGTTTTTGATGTAAATTTATACTTTATGTTTTATTCACCACCGTGCAAAAGTTTGGGGTTGGTAAGATGTTTTTAAAATATTTTTTTAAATAATCAAAGTCTCTTTTGCTCAATAAAACAGTAAAAACAGTGGTATAGTGAAATATTGTTTTATATTTGCTATATTTTAAAATGTAATTTATTCCTGTGATCAAAGCTGAATTTTACTCCAGTCTTCAGAGTCACATGATCCTTCAGAAATCATTCTAAGATGATGATTTGCTGCTCAAGAAACATTTCTGATTATTATCAAAATTGAAAACAGTTGCACTGCTAAATATTTTTGTGGAAACTGTGATAAATTTTTTTCAGGATTCTTTGATGAATAGAAAGTTCAAAAGCATTTATTTGAAATATAAATCTTTTGTAAATTTTTCAATAAATGCCATTACTAAAATCACGGTACGAAACGGTAGTGTATCTAAATGTATCCTGTTGTAATAATGTTTACAAATCAGATTCATTGCGGCACAAATCACTGAACTGTACCCATCACTGAACCCATCATGAGCTGTATCAGTAGCCGGCTACATTTCCTGGTGTTCAAAAGGGTGAAGCATTCCTTAGCTCATTTTTCAGCAAGATAAATATGACACAAGCCATGACTTCCCCTGAAGTAAATACTGTAAATAATAAAAGACGCTTCCCTCAAGGCCATTTATAATGAACTGCGCATGAGGGGGGTAAAGAGAAGGGAATAAAAACATCAGACTTGCTTAGTGAAACACAGCTAACAAATTAGATTAACACAAAGAATGGAGATTTGCATAAGCCTTTTTATTTATCCAGGCTTTTGTTACAAGTTTTGTTCATTGTTTGGAGTTTTGCACTATTTTTAGTTACTTACATCATAGTAATTTTGGATCATAAACAAATTAAGGGATTTCATTGGTAAAAACCATAATAGCACTTGCCCCTTAATAGGTTGCGTGGCTTTTTGGCTGAATTTGGTCTATTAGAGCCTTGGGTCTGGTCCAAACCTTTTTTGGGCCTCCTTCTTGAAAACACAACTCTAGATCTGGTTTATTGCATAATAATGATTATTCATTGGCCATATTTAAGACTGGGGCTATAGCTGTATCTGAGCGTGGGAAACTGACCTTTATATATTTGGGAACGTGGACAAACTTTTAGCCGTTTGTAATCCAATCGCACTTAAAACGAACCTTAAAAATTGCAACTGTTTCCTGTTCCTTCATGAAATATTCTTTATTTAGCCATCGGAAAATAATCCTCAGCTGTGCTGATCATATCCCACGTCTATCAGAGCCACTTCTCAATGTGACCCATCCTCAGTAATTAAACCAGACACAAATAAGAAGGTGATGGCATCTCTGCTATAATGCAACTCTTTCCCAGGATTCTGCGAGATAATCAGGAGATTTTCCCTGTCTATTATCCTCCCTAATCTCCATCCACTAATTAACTAGCGCTCTTGGAGCTAGATGGGCAAATCCAACCGTAGTTCAACAGCAAGCAGATGTTCGGAGCGGAGAGAGAGTGAACCTGAAAAGTCCACACACAAGAGATGGAGCCAAAGGAGGGATTTTGTGAGGGGAAGTAGTAAGCAGCTAGTGCCAATCAAAGCACTTGTTAGGAGATTTTGTTAACATGATTAGAATCAGAAAGGAGTTAGTTTCAAAGATTTACTAGGAATTTACTTAGTAAGTCGATCCCAAGGCAAAATGAAACATAATACGCAATAAACATACAAAATGCACAGTGTGGATTTAGAGTGTGTTCAGAAATGTATTAATCTTGTAACGTATGTGCGTTTTCTCCTACTTTAGCGCACATGGGTGCTGCTCAAACACACCTGGATGCGTTTAACACCTGGGTACTAGCTTCCCGCAATACAAGTTCCTAGCATGAC
This sequence comes from Paracanthobrama guichenoti, assembly GCA_018749465.1. Lineage (NCBI taxonomy): Eukaryota > Metazoa > Chordata > Actinopteri > Cypriniformes > Gobionidae > Paracanthobrama > Paracanthobrama guichenoti. Next base: position 21,533,392 of record CM031963.1, on the reverse strand, counting down.
GTGTTTTCTGTCCTCACTGAAGGTGGAATGTGAAGCAACAAAATCACAGCCAATATAAACATATTTGATGCTTGAAATATGAATTACCATAATTGCGAGATGACTCTGAAATCAATATTTTTGAATCAGTGTGAACGGAATGTGAACTGATTCATGTAAATTTCACCGTGAACAAAGCTGCCTGCTCAACGTGATCGCCTGAATGTCTTGACATTTGGGGTTAGGTAAAAATATAATTAATTTTCAAGTAATCACAATTTCCATTTGAAAAATGTTTTTTACTCTTTCTGAGAGCTTTCAGTGCGATTCAGTGGTGGAGCGTCACTGCAGTTTTAAGTAAACATATTTCACACACAGACAAAAAGGGTGTCAAAATTGTACCTTTAGTGGTACAACAGATGTACAAAGATGTCCTTTTAAGGGTACTGCCCCAGTGACAAGCTGTTGTACCACTAAAGGTACAATTTTGACACCCTTTTTCTCTGTGTGCATACTGCATACAACGCCACACGTGTAGTCTGATTCACAAAATAACTAGCCAATGCTTTTTATTAGTGAATCAGAAACATACTGTACAGCACAACCAGTGTAGTCTGATTCACAAACAAATGACTCTTAATGAATGCTTTTAATGAATCATTCAATAACATTCTGGTCTGGAGTTTCCGTTTGAATCAGTCTGATGGATTTAGACTCACTGAATGAAGTCACATGATGTCATTTTCAGCGATGGAATATTTGAATAAAACACATAAATATTAGTGCTGTCAACGCGCATAACAGCATAAGTTTTGTCATCCTTTTGCCTAGCGTTACGTTATATGATCACGCTCTTATTCATGCAAAACAAAATCAGTTTTGTCAAGTATTCTCATATGAGTTAAATAAAGTCTTAAATGAACTTAAAGAGCTCAGAGAAAATGTATATGTAAACATTTATGTAATGTACCAAATGAAAACTATATACAGTGGTGGCCAAAATTATTAAAACACCTGACAGATCTGAAAATAGTGACCTTTTTTCCCTCCAAAACATGATTTAATTTCATAATGTTCATGAAATATGCAAATGGTTGCTCTGACCATCAAATATCAGATGAAGTGAGTCGCACTGTTTTTATCCACTTTTAACTTTCATATTTGGTAAGTCCACCTTTTGCAGCAATTACAGCAGCACATCTCTCTGGCACAGTGTCAGTATATTTCCTCTGAGAACTTCAACACTAATGTTATCCCATGCCTTCTGCAACTGAAGCCCAAGGCTTTCCTTTGAATTTACAATAGCTCTGTCCAGTTTATTTTCCAACTCGCCCCAAATGTGCTCGATGGGGTTGAGGTCCGGACTTTGAGGGGGCCAGTCCGTCATTTTCAGAGTCCCAGCAGATTCCTTCCATCGCAGGTAGTTCCGGCAATAGTTAGAAGAATGTTTCGGGTCATTGCCCTCTTGGAAAATAAATCCAGGCCCAATAAGACGACTCCCAGATGCCAAGTGTTCAATGAATCAAAAGGTTATGACTCAAAATCAAATTGGGAAATCTGGACAATTTTGATACCCAGTCCAATCAGTTTCCTGATTTGGAAACTCAGATCAACATGCAAGAGATTTGATGTAAGACCTGAGTAAGACCTAAAATTTTTTTTTCAACTGAAAGACTCTCATAGACTCTCTTACACATGACATCACTAGTCCCTTTCTCTTCTCTGGTAAATCAAATTCCTGCCAAATCAGATCAGATGGACCATGAATGAGGTCATCATCTGGAGACAGTTGACCAGACGGAGCGAGAAACCATCTTGTTGTCCTTTTATTTGTCTCTGCTGAAGACAGGATAAGACAGGTGGAAGAATGTGGACGTAGTGGCTGTCAGTATGAGTTCTCAGTGCCTTGACTTCACTCTGCTGTTTATAAATTATTTGTGGAGCCAGCGATGACAAAAGAGTATGTGTCTCATCAGACGCCACCTCCAGCTCTTTTGATATTTGCGAGAAGAATGACGTGGAAACATCCATATTCAGGGTGTTATGTGTATCCGGCAAGCATTTGTACAGCTGTACACACACTTAGACACATCTATGCCTTTGATATGTGGAGAGAGACATTTGATAGCCCATTTCTGGTTGAGATGGGAAAGTGCCTCTCAGCGTTGTGTAAGCTGTCTGCTGACACGTGCAGAAAATCGTTCACATGCCTGAAGCGTAGAGTTGGTTAGCTGTCTTGTGTTATAGACTGTGCAAGATGGTCTCTATGCACACTGCAGAAACAGAGTTTCAATTCTGTAATGATTGCTGGATGTGCCATAACAAGGTACACTATTTTACGTTCCATTTGAGACAAATTTCCTCGCTCCCTGTGGACACAAAAACCCCAAGTGCAGTTTATTAGTATCGGATGAAAACCGTTTCAAATCATGAAAACAAAAGTAAGATTCAACTTGGGAAACATGCATGACTTTAAACGGTAAACATGACACACAAACAAAAAATCATGGAAACTCACTAAAATGGTCCGATAAACACCATTCAACATGTCAAATGCTCAGAAATATTATTTTATATTTGTATTCTCTTTTTTATTATTGTTATTAGAAATATAACTGATGCTTTGTATTTTACCATATTTCTTGTGTTGTCGCAGAGAATGATGGGAAATGCAGTTTTGCCATACAAGCATATCGCTGCAAACTAAATGTTACTTAAACTTCTTATTATCCCATTTGCTTTTATGATTGAATAAATATCCCATGAAAATTGAGTTTTGTTCCTAAACATTGACAAAATGAACAACATTTACAGTCTTTCTCTTCTTGGAAAAAATAAAATGAAATCGATGACTCATGTTGCACTCATGGGTGTGTCCAATTTTCTGGTCCAATCAAATGCTTGCTTGAATGAGAATACCCCTCCCACTAATACCATGATGACTCATCAGTATGTTCCTGCCTAACTTCCTGTTGCAAATGGATCAACACTGCAAAGAAAACTAATACATACAATCATTTTAACATGACTTAAAGGGTTAGTTCACCCCAAAATGAAAATGATCCCATATTTCACTCTCAAGAAATCCTAGGTGTATAGGACTTTCTTATTTCAGCCAAACACAATCAGAGTTATATTAAAAAATATCCGGGGTCTTCCAAGATTTATAATGGGAGTGAATGGTAAAACATTTTTAAGCTCTAAAAATCCATCCACCATAAAGTAATCCACACGGCTCCAGGGTGTTAATAAAGGCCCTCTGAAGCAGAGCGATGTGTTTCTGTAAGAAAAATATATTTATAACTATAAACTATAATCACTGGCTTCTGGTAACAGTCGTACGCAAGTCTAGCTCCGGCAGAAGAGTGACCTCTGACCCGACGCGTGACGTATTGACGAACGCAGAGGATAGAGCAAAACGAAACACCAGTCACGAATTCTCTAAAATGAGAAATGTGAGAGGAGCTTGAGTTTGTTGCGTCTACTCTCACCTAAGCTTACTCTACTCCTACATCATACACCGGAACTTGACTCTCTCGTGCACGCGCGGACAGATGTTACCGGAAGCTAGTGATTACAGTTTATAAAGTTATAAATATGGATATTTTTCATATTAGCATTGCTTCACTTCAGAAGGCCTTTATTAATCCCCTGGAGCCGTGAAGGTTACTTTTATGATGGATGGATGCACTTTTTTGGGGTTTCATAATCTAATGTCCCATTATAAAACTTGGAAGAGTCACAATATTTTTTAATATAACTCCGATTGTGTCTGGCTGAAAGAAGAAAGTCAAATACACCTAGTAAATTATGGGATCAAGTTTATTTTCAAGAGGGCTGTATGGAATGCAAAAGAAAGGAAACAAGACTTTTAAAATAAGAGACTAAATAAATTCAAAATGAAAGACTGGAACATGAGACATGAAGACAGAACAAAAATCAACACAACCATTAGCCGAACAAACTCTCTCACTCTATGCTCCCTCGTCTCTTGCCCTGGTCTAACCCACCACTCAATTCACCTCCCCAGAGAAGACAAACAGACAAAGAAGAGGAGGTATAAAGCCAGTGTTTGTGTGCAAGAAAACAAAAGTAGTAAATCTGCCAGCCCCCAAGGTACGGGACCCTCCCAGCCCTGCTAACCGTTAATCAGCCCTGCCTCTCTGAGTGTGTGTGTGCGTGTGCGTGTGCGCGTGTGTTAGCTGGGCTAATGATTTCCCAGCTAGACCACCACACCAGCCCCCCCACGACCCCCTGAGCAAGCCCCCAAAATCAATCTTGCTCTCATGAATTATTGAGTTGTTTGCCTTCAGCCTTTTACAATAGACACTAAAGGAGACCTGTCTCACTCTTTTCCTTTCTCTCTCAGACTATTTTTGCTCTCTTTTTTCTCTATTTCTTGGGTTGGTTTGTTGGGGACTCTGTCAAAGAGGTTTCCAGAGGTCAGGTCATCTTTCTTGCCAGGTGAAAGTATGGACTGTGTGTGTGTGCTTTTGACTGAAGAGTCAATTTCCTTTTCGGTCAATGCAAGATGCTGCCTGTAATAAGGATGTCAAAACCAGTACTTTAAGTAACACTACTAGTCTCTATAGTGAGTGCGGCCATTTGTATTTTGAATGTGTGAGGCTTCTGTTGTGTCATACGCTTTGGTTATTTTTAGCTGTACAAAACAGCTTGTTATGCTACTTGATATTGCAAAACGGTGTTTCTTACGATATTATTTTTAATGTATTGTATTAAACACACTGGTTTGTAGTGCAAATAGTTTTACAGTTTAGTCAGACATTCACAGAAAATAGCTTACTTCTGCGTTGCAAAATAAGATGAATAGTAATGGTAGTGAGTACCAACATATTTGTATCATTTAAAGTGTTTCAGTTTCATTTGTTACTATTTATATTAATACTACTTATAGTATTTATTCAATGTGTATATTTCTGATTTTTTTACATAAATGTATGTAATTCATGAAGTACTGTAATTAACATAATGCATCAAATTACAAACCATCAACATATTAATTCATAATCTACTTGTGTTTCTAGTTCAAGCAGTCATATTATCTCCAAAGAAAAGATAGTTGAACTTAGCAGTCCAACAAGATGCCTTGTTATAGAATAACTTTGTCTACAACACAGAATATAAGCATGAATATGATCCAGGTGAACCAGTCATCAACCTGATTTCCATATCTCCAGGGACCTCTCGGTTTGATTGACAGCTCTCTGTTCCCACACCGGGGTGAGCAATTACCAGTTCTGCATATTAAGAGTTGCTTGTGTAAAATGATGCTCCCGCGTGATTTTCTCCTTCTGTGTAGTTTATGGAGTCGGTGTTGTATTTATGCATATTTGAAACTCAGAGAGAGAAATTTCATCTAAAAACATAATAGCAAGAGTTAGCAGTGAGTCAATCCATAGCAGTGATTTAATCATGGCATGACATCATCGTTTGAGTGACATCACATCTGGTAATTCTGTCGCACCCTTTTTGAGTCAGAGAACTGGCATTTGAAGGAATAGTTCATCCCAAAATGAAATCATCCTCATGTCGTTCCAAACCCATATGACGCTCTTTCTTCTGTGAAACACGAAGAGAAATGTTTACGGTGCTTTTCCCCCACTGAAAGCATACAGTGGCTGTCATAAAAGCACCAAAAAAAAGTGCAAAATGGTCTGCATACATTCAAATATGGCTGGTCAAAATGTATTACACTAGGTTTGACATCACCTGCAAATGAGAACCATGATATTTGAGTAAATGACACCAGATTTGGTGCAACGCATCTTGATAAATAATATTGTATGTGTGCGAAAATGAGATTTGATAGCTAAATGTCATATGGGCTTAGAGAAAATAATGACATTTTTTATGTTTGGTGAACTAAGCTTTAACATTGATGTTTGTTTTTGTGAATTGTGGGGACATTCCATAGGCGTAATGGTTTTTATATCGTACGAACCGTATTTTCTATCCCCCTACACTACCCCTACCCCTAAACCTACCCATCACAGGAAACTGCACATTTTTACTTTCTCCCAAAAAAACTCATTTTGTATGATTTATAAGCCTTTTGAAAAATGGGGACATGGGTAATGTCCTCATAAGTCACCCTCTCCTTGTAATACCTATGTCATACCCATGTCATATACACATTTGTGTCCTGATATGTCACACACACACACACACACACACACACACACACACACACACACACACACACACACACACACACACACACACACACACACACACACACACACACACACACACACAAGAATATGCCTAGTATTTCTCTTGGCATGATAGTATTGACACTGTTGCAACAGTGGTATCATGTGACTGCTGCTGTCAGCATTGAATTCTCACCACTACATCAGGAGCCAATTGTACAGTATTCAACTAAATTATTGATCTGCCATGTTTAAGTATATTTTCCATGTTTGAAAGTATATTAGCATGTCCTTTATGTACATATTGCAGTGCTGTAAAATGAACCAGTGTGTGTAAATGCTCAGAAACTTATATTTGCACTTAATGCATGTCATAACTGCTTTATTACTATGTTATAAATGTGTAATAGCATAACTGAAATTCTCTTTGTTTTGGGATTTGGGAAATAGCAAATGCTATAATTTAAATCATGCAGAAAAGAGAGTAGTTTGAGAGGCTGAGAGAGATAGAGACCAAGCAAGTGAGTTCAAGGAGAGAGAGACCCAAAAAATACAAAGAAAGTGGATAGGGAAGACCCCCCCTTTCCCAATCTCTCTCTCTCTCTCTCTCTCTCTCTCTCTCTCTCTCTCTCTCTCTCTCTCTCTCTCTCTCTCTCTCTTTCTGATTCACTTGGAAGTGTGTGTTAGCCCTCATAAAATATTAATGTTGGTTGTGCTCAGAGCCATAATTGCCATCTCAGCCCGTGAATAATTTATGCTGCTGTGCTGTTCACATGGGCTCATTTACTCTTGGTGTGGCTCGCACCATACAGAAATATGGCACAGGCAACTATGGCCGCTGCTTTGCATTTAGTAACCAAATTAGATTACCTCACACAACCCTTTTCCTCTTTCATCTTGATATCAGCCCTCCTCAATTTCAGGAATTGCAAAAACCCGCTTCTTCACCTCAAACTACTTGCAATCTAGTTTAAGCAGGCGCTAAATGTGCTAAAATATAGTGCCGTGCTGTGAGTATTTAAATTATGCCATTGCGATTCTTTTCAGCATATTCTCCTTCTCTGTGAATTTTTGCTAATTATTGGCATATTATTCCCAAAACTACTAACGTTGCTCTGTTATGTTTAAAAAGTGAAGTTTGACTTTAGTTTAAAACATGTTTACATTTATTGATTTATTGATCATGGCAGCTGCAGTTGATCAAATAGTTTTCAAATGATCGAGAAGATAATAATATAATATAATATAATATTCATCATATATTAATTTTATACAGTAGACAAATAAAATATAGATTGGAATGATGGCTTGTAGTTTGCTTTGTCAAACTTTTTATTTATGTTTTTATTAAAGTTGCTCTATTTAAAACGGGAAGTTTGAATTTAATTTGAGAGACATTTTTACATTTATTGGTCTATTGATCTTGACACATGCAATTGATGGACTAATGGACTAACTCAGCGATTGGGTTGTTTTAACCCAGTAAATGGGTTGTTTTAACATTTAACCCAACCACTGGGTTAAAACAACCCAATCGCTGGGTTAGTCCATTTTCAACCCAATTTGGGTTGTTTTTAACCCAGCATTTTTAGAGTGTATCACAATTGGTTTTAAGGAAAGGAATTCATGGCTAGTTTGCTTTATACTTTTGTGTGAGAGAGCTGTTTTCATACTGTGGAGCTGACCTACAACCTGAATATTGACCTTGTTATAACAAATTATTTGATATTTCAAAAGAAAAAAGTTGTTGTACAAATTAATTGCATTTTTAATGTATTTAAAAAATACAAAAAAATACAGGCAACAAAATGTGCGGAAGTGTATTGGCCCACTAAAATACAATAAAGACCTGTTTTACTCCATTCTGCTCTAAGGACAATTGTTTTATTTGGTATATCCTCCTGTTTTTCTCATGGATTCATCAGTGGTGATGTATTGTGATCTGTAGTGCTATAGAGAGGTCACAGGTGTCTCACTGTTAGCTCGTGTAAGTAAGTATATGGCTCCACACTCAACCCCTCCAGTAATTGGCCTTCATTGGAGTGCTCTTAACTGAAGACGACAGCAAGGTCCTTTCAATTATAGAACCGTCGTGTGACTGTGAGTGTGTGTGAGTATGTATGTGTTCATGAGATGATCCACGCACACCTCAGTGCTCTTCGCTTTATATCTGGTCTTGTCAGGCCACGTTAGGTCAAAAGTATTAAGCAGACACCTGGTATTAACCTGGCACTTTTAAAGGCACATACCACATATGAGTATACACACACAAGCAAACATCTACGGTAACACTGCCATTGTATTAATGTGGATAAATGCGATGCTGGCTTCAAATTTGGCTAAAGTGAGGAATCAGGAGTAGGTCTGTCACGATAACTACTTTTGGTTTTGCGATATATCGTCCCAGAAATAATTGCGATAAACGACATTACTGTCATTTTAAGACTATTTTATGCCACTGAATATATAATCCTAATATAACAGCATAATAATGCAAGTAGACCTACACACCTTCAAATGACAACCTTTTATTCTTTAGATCATGGAAATTAAGGGTAAAAAATATATTATCCTAAATAAAAAATAAAAAATAGTAATATTTAGTAATATTAGTAAATAAACATTTTCCCTTGTGAAACGGCTTTAAGACTCGTCATTCTGCATTGACATTTATATGTGCACTGGAACAGGTGATTGCGGCTTTGAAATCGAGTTCATTTGGACTTATTCTTCCAAACTGTCAGTAGTTGTCAGGAAAACACTAACGCCTCAAATGGCGCCTTTTCTTCACCTGTTGATAACCGCTCTGTGTATGAAGGAACTGCCCAAGAACCACTTTCGCCTCCGTCACGGAAAACATAAAAGATGACAGCACAATCGGGTAAAATTCATTATCATGCAAACACAATGGGCGATATATTGCATCACAAAAAAAATTATTGAGGTCATGTACATATATTGTGTGATATATCAATATATTGATTATTGTGACAGGCCTAATCAGGAGGCAGCATAATTTAGTTACCAAGGAACTGCCTTTGTGTTGCGATGAGGCTTTTGGAGCAGAGCAATCGTGGGTGTGTTTGAAACAGAGAGTGAACAAGTTATTGAAAGAATAGCTGATTCATTATATAACATTCAGTGTCATATTGACAAAGGAGACAGAATTGCAAACAAAGAGGCAAGAGAGAGAAATACATGAGGAAAAAAGGGTCCTGACAGACGGGTATATGTGCCATGGCATTATCCAGTTAGACACACACACTGTTTCAGTGCCAGTCAGAGCAGCTGGTATTGTGCTGTTATAGCTCTAATGCCAGTCTGTGAGTGAAGGGTTTGTGATAGCGCCCATGAATGTGCCCGCTCTCTGCTTACCATGATTATGAGAGAGACAGACATATTTTTCTGTTTGGATGGGAGTCTGCGTGTGTGTGTGTGTGTCTTTGAATCGGCGAGCTGTCTTAGCAGCGCTTCCCCTCGCGACAGATGGACGCTCCACATTTCAGCACACTGCCTGTTGCTGTGTGTGTTTGTTCTACTGAACTTTTAGAATGTGTAAAAGCTCGACACACAAAAAAATGTTCTCTGGTGTTTTTTTTTAGTTCAAAACCAGTTGAAAGGTTCTTGATGTTTAATGTCATGTGGTGTAACCATAAATTAAGAAGTAATAACATATTTCCTTTACAACTTGAATATATTCAGTAATGTTTTAAATATATTTTAAGTCGATTTATAAATATAATGGATTGCCCATTTAAAAATATCTTGTTTTTAAGGAGTCGCACCACATGATGTTATAACCTGAACTGACGTTACCTTGTTGTAAAAAGGTATTTTATTTATTTTTTAAGAGACTTTTTGACCTTTACACAGTCATGAGGGTCTTCGGGGATCCACTCATTTTCTGTGTCATGTTCTGCAAGTTGGTTGCACCACATGACTTTTTATAATGTTTTATTAAAATATTTTTCCCTAGTAAACAATAATAAAATATTATGTCAAACTGCTTAAAAATCCTTTAACCAAAAAAAGGTGAATGGATTTTAGTTCAGAAATTAACAACATGCTTATCATGAAAGATGTGAATTGTATTTTGAAATAAATTAATAGATGAGACATTAAAATGAGCATCACATCATTCATTAAAATATGTTTTTTGGGCTTTTACCCAGTGTCTGTGAGCTTTAAGGTCATCTATATGCTACACATGCTTAAAGCATACTATTCACTATAAAAACGACAAGGACTTTCCCACCCTAGTTCCTGTTTCAACAAGAAATACATCAACATATAAGAAAATTGCACTCATCAAACTATTTAATGGGATCTTTAAAGCATCAGTACATAGATGTTTTCTTGAGAGCTAGAGTCAAAGGATCTTTGTGGAACTTACAAAGCTTCTCCTGTGGCATCATGAATTGGATCTGCCTAATTTCACTGTCAAAGGTTTGGTAAACTGGAGAACTGATCAACTGACCCATTTATTGGGCTTAAATGTGTTTTCTATTCTGTATTAGTATTTCAGGGCATTCAATGGATTCCTTCAGTCCACCGCTAACCAATCTTTTCTGTTCTTTTGCAGGTTTTTTCTCAAGTTTTTCCTGAAATGCAATCAGAACTGCCTGAAGAATGCAGGAAATCCACGGGACATGCGGCGCTTTCAGGTGAACTTTTTATCTTTTAACCTTTTTTTTTTTTTAATTCATTAGTCTGTTAATTATGCACACTTTCCAACCACCCATCCTTCCAAATCATTATTTCCAAACCTCATGGCCTGTTTTTGCCGATCTGGTCTGGTTCTGTTTTATAGTGTTTTTGTATATCTTTTGATCAGTGCGAATTATTTAGAATAATTGCATCCACATTTAATTGTTATTTTTTTTAATGTTTGAATATATTTTGCATGTAGTTTTAAACTCTTCAGCATTTGATGGTATTAAAAATCTGGCTCCGAGCCTGTAAACACACTCTGCATAATTGCACAACAGTGTCACTCACGCAGTGCGCGTGTGTTTGAGTGTGAGACATTGAGTAAATAACCTATCACTGCTTTGCAAGAAACACAAGACCTTGAGCTCCAGTCGTTCATTGGTATGTGACCCTTGCTGCTTTCACAAGCACTCTCACACACGCACACTCTCACACACGCACACACGCACGCACGCACGCACACACACACACACACTTTCACTGTCTCTTGCTACTGCCTGTTAATTAGGTCTTCACACTGTTCCTACACCCATCAGAAAACAAGGATCTGTAAAAATTACCTTAATTTTCTTATTAATCTAAATCAGAATCTCTGGTCTTAGGGGTGGGCAATATGACCAAAATCTTATATCACAATATGGGTAATTTTATTTCACGATAACGATATATATCACAATATAGTTATTTTTTGCTCAAAATCAAAATGTTTGATTCTATGGAAACTTCATCATTCTTATCACCGTTTTTAATATCATTTAAAAAACTAATACTAGCCTAAAAAAACTCTCAAGCTTACTGAAGACAAGTAAATGGTGATAAAAAAAGAAAGATCAAAGAGAACAAACTACAATAGAACAAAGACACAAATGAAATAGACCTACCTGAAAAACATCAAGCACTAGAAATATACTACATAAAATGTATAAAAAAAAAACAATGCATAGTCTTCACTGTGTAGATTAAATATACATTTATTCTTATTAAAGTTACGAAAGTGATTCAGTCAAGAGCAGTGAGAGATTTTCTGTTTTTTGTTTTTGTTTGATTGGCCTTAATAATGACAGCAGGTAAATTTGGATGCTGTCACTTTAAGACCAGCTGCACGCATCCAATATACTCGTGCGTTTTCTCTCTCAACTCTTAACGTTCAGTTAAGACATAAATGACTGCTTACTTGAAAATACATATCACTTTGACACATAGGTATGTGTATTTAACCTTTCAAGCCTAACTAGGCGGCAAAAAGCACTCAATTCAGTTCTTACGCACTCTATGAGCAGCGGCTTCATGACGCACTTCTCTCAGACAATGCACACTTATGTTTTTATACCGCAATGCTTAAAAACGCATGTAAACGATAAGCTTTCGTGACTGAGGAGCACAGCAACATTAGATGAGCGTAAACACAATGGAGACGATAGTCCAAAATCTCTACCAGTTGACAAATTTCTACCGGTTAACCGTGTCTAACGGTATATCGGCCACCTCTATCTGGTCTTACTGTGCACAGCTCATCAGTACACACACACACAAAAAAGTCTGAAATAAATGTTCTTTTCCTGCTGATGTAACCAAGGCCTTGTGGGCGGAGAAAACATATAATGACCAATAATATCAAAGACAACCTAATCAAAGCCCCACCCTGCATTATTTTCCACTGAATAAGTCTGTTCCTCCTGAAAATGTGTCACATTGCATTTCATGATGTTTTTAAAACAAACCTTACTTATCAGTTTTCCTCATATATTTGGGGCCCCATCATACACCCGGCGCAATGCGACACCAGGCGGAAAGTTATTTTGAGGCAACTGAAATTGAGACTGCACCACTGACCAACAAAAACCTGGTTTAAAGTCAATAGCACAGTATTTTTTGTGTTATTTAAAGGGAGCATTAGTAATATGCGCCTATAGGCAGGTGCATGCTTGTTACACACACAGGGATGCGCAGCAGCACACAAACATGCCAAATATTACAAATAAAAGGATTACCATGTAAAAGATTATTATTGTGTACATAAAGATAAAAATGCCTACATGTCATAATGGATAGTCATTGCATGTATCAGAATTACCTATTTGCTGTAATGACGAATGAAATTGTCTACTTATTTAAACAATCGTGGCAATACACACATATGTAAACTGACTCGTCAGGTTGAGGGTGTCTATATTCCGCCATGTAAATAGTGAATCCGCCATGGTGCAAGCGCAGCTGGCTTTTAAAGGGAATTGGAGATGAGTCTCTGATTGGTTTATTGCACGTTACGCCCAAAACACACCTCATTAAGAGAATAGGGACAACCCTTTTGGACCATGCGTCTGGCGTGCCAACCGTCTTTTCCATCGTTAAACTAGCAAAAGTGGATTCGGACACACCCTAAGTGCACCTGCGCCATGCATGCGCTTCAGACCATGTGCTCAGATCGATAAAATAGGGCCCAAATGCTCATAGTTGTCTTATTCCTTCACTTTATACATTAAAGTTATGTAAGCTATTTTTGTGCAATATATTCTAATATAAGTATTCTAGATGTATATTCTAATATTCTTGAGATATTTTCTGCATTTATCTTATAATAATTTGAGTGGTTGTTAAGTATGATAGAATTTCTGAGTGATTATTGACCTGGTTTTATTGAGCTGGCTTACAAATTCTGCTTCCAAAATATCAGCCTGTGTTGGATCAGTATTCAGTGTTGATGTAAGATATTATCTCAGCAGCTGTCTGTATAGTTGTCTATAAACGAATCATCAGCACTCTACGAGCAAACTCACAGTGATTGTGTAATTAGCAGCAGAACGCAATCATATTTTTTCACAGCAAGCATGCAAGAATGCAGGAGAGAGACTTCCCATCACGTACATAAAGTGTTGTTGTAGTGCTGTGATGCTGTTTATTTCAAAATTCCAAAATAGAAACAAATGTGACACATACTGACATACAGTAAGGGAACAGAGATGCAAATTCTATGTGTTTTGTGTAGCTCAAATGGATTGATCTGATGTAGTATTGGAAGTGAGAAATATTTGAGCTCATATTGGGATCTCTGGCCTTTTTTACTAGGCTACTTTTCTCCGGAGCAAGAGAATTAGGCAAGAAATCACCATTAGAAAATATCAGTCGCATTGCTGTCAACAATTGAGGGAATCAAACCCCTTTAAACATCAAGCTCTGTGAGCATTAAAATGAGCGATAAAGACAGGGAGGGAGGGAGAATAAAACGAAAGTGTATATGATTAGCCACATCCCTCAGAGACTTCCTCACCAAGTCCTTTCTTTTTTGAAGAGGCAGAATTTCCACTCAAAGCTCAACAGCAATTGAAATAAGAGGCTCTACGTGGGGTCCTCTGTGGCTTAAGAGGGCCCGTTTGTGCCACTCATCACAGCAACTTCAAACACTTACTACCTTCTTGCCATTGTCTCAGGGCGCTCAAGTGCTGCCCGCTTTTTAATTGAATTAATCCGAGCCAACCTCTATCAGCAATCAATCAGAGAGAGCAGGGCATTGTGGGATAGGCAGAGAGGTGTGTTTGTATGCGGTGTTAATTAGTGTACAGCATGGAAATTATTAGAGACTACGAGTGCTTTAATCGGGGCGCCGCTGATGATGTGATTCAGTTCCGGCTGATGCCGCTATAGTGACGCAAAAATTACACACTTCCCTTCAAATGGATAAAAAATGCCTTTTTCTGTCACACTAGAGAAAATTGTGTATATTTCACAAATAATTACAAAGAAACAGCAAGTTACAGATTGAATTAAATGTGAAATTTTAAAGTAGAAAGACTGAAATATTTTCTTCCAATTTTTACAATATTCACAACTTTGGAAAAAAAAACTTTTTTTTTTACAGTGCATTACAGTATAGAATACTAAAAATAATATCATTCTGTGATAAGAAGATCCCAAATTGAAGTTATTTCAAACTCTGGCCCCTTATATTAGGTGGCCTTATCTACTATGTACAATACATAAAAAAATAAGTACAATGTGCTTGTGTTCATATTGTATTGCTGTACACTTTTGCTGATATTGAGGTGGGATATAGTTAGGGACAGGTGTGGAGGTATGGGTAAGTTTAAGGTGTAAGGGAAGGAATTACAGATGTAATTACACTCACCTAAAGAATTATTAGGAACACCTGTTCAATTTCTCATTAATGCAATTATCTAATCAACCAATCACATGGCAGTTGCCTCAATGCATTTAGGGGTGTGGTCCTGGTCAAGACAATCTCCTGAACTCCAAACTGAATGTCAATTTTGAGCGTGGCATGGTTGTTGGTGCCAGACGGGCTGGTCTGAGTATTTCACAATCTGCTCAGTTACTGGGATTTTCACGCACAACCATTTCTAGGGTTTACAAAGAATGGTGTGAAAAGGGAAAAACATCCAGTATGCGGCAGTCCTGTGGGCGAAAATGCCTTGTTGATGCTAGAGGTCAGAGGAGAATGGGCCGACTGATTCAAGCTGATAGAAGAGCAACTTTGACTGAAATAACCACTCGTTACAACCGAGGTATGCAGCAAAGCATTTGTGAAGCCACAACACGCACAACCTTGAGGCAGATGGGCTACAACAGTAGAAGACCCCACCGGGTACCACTCATCTCCACTACAAATAGGAAAAAGAGGCTACAATTTGCACAAGCTCACCAAAATTGGACAGTTGAAGACTGGAAAAATGTTGCCTGGTCTGATGAGTCTCGATTTCTGTTGAGACAGAATTTGGCGTAAACAGAATGAGAACATGGATCCATCATGCCTTGTTACCACTGTGCAGGCTGGTGGTGGTGGTGTAATGTTGTGGGGGATGTTTTCTTGGCACACTTTAGGCCCCTTAGTGCCAATTGGGCATCGTTTAAATGCCATGGCCTACCTGAGCATTGTTTCTGACCATGTCCATCCCTTTATGACCACCATGTACCCATTCTCTGATGGCTACTTCCAGCAGGATAATGCACCATGTCACAAAGCTCAAATCATTTCAAATTGGTTTCTTGAACATGACAATGAGTTCACTGTAGTAAAATGGCCCCCACAGTCATCAGATCTCAACCCAATAGCATCTTTGGGATGTGGTGGAACAGAGAGCTTCGTGCCCTGGATGTGCATCCCACAAATCTCCATCAACTGCAAGATGCTATCCTATCAATATGGGCCAACATTTCTAAAGAATGCTTTCAGCACCTTGTTGAATCAATGCTACGTAGAATTAAAGCAGTTCTTAAGGCGAAAGGGGGTCAAACACAGTATTAGTATGGTGTTCCTAATAATCCTTTAGGTGAGTGTACATGCAGGTAACTTTTAAAATTTAAGTACAATGTAAAAACTTGTATGTACACAATAAGTGCATTGTATCAAATGATTCATTTAAATGTTAGTACAAAGTAGTTAAGGCCACCTAATATAAAGTGGGTCCCAAGCTCTTGAATGAATTATAAAGTGAGTTTGGAGTGAAAACATGTAATGTTTGGCGCATTTTGCTTTTCAAATACACATCATAAGACTCAAACTCACAGCGCTTGCAGAGACCATTTACTGATTAGCCACTCTGATCAAACTTCCGCTCCTCACCATGAAATATTACTGTTTAGCACATTATAAACTATTATTAAACTAAGTAAACAAAAAAATACAGATATTGAGCAGATATTCACAAACACAGTATTTCACAGTAAACCCTGGTATAAACATTATAATATTCATCATTACAGTGTAGACACCCATATTACTTTTATATCATACTGTGTGTTATATTACAGAGCATAAAACATCCTTGTGTCGTATGACATTTAGATTTATTTAGACATTTAGCAATGAACGGTTGCCTACCTTCCTCTATAGCCTATTTCACATTTCAACATGTTTCAGTAGATTTCAAACATTATAGTCTGGCAATAGTTTAACTAGTAAAATGTGCACATGTTTATGTAACAATAACATGGTAACTAATGTAAGTAAGAAATTACTTGCTCAGACATGATATCATCCTCTGGATTAAGCCGCACATCGCATTCTTCTTCTGAGGTAAATTCAAGACTTATTTCTCACAGCGCGTCTTCTTCCAAACTCGATGAAAAGTAGATGAACCTAATGAGGATTGATGCTTTGTTTATTGAGATGATGGGGGCGTTTACAGGTTTGCATGGCTCACATGGATGATTACCGTAAGAATATCCTGCACTGCGCGTGGGTGTGGTCACATAAAAAATAATGAGCTCAGACGGGAAAGACTGTACCTCTTGTTGGTTTCATATGGATTACATAAACAGAATATTTGTTCGGTATGACTTATATCATTTAAAAGTAGACACTTCAGCTTTCTAAAGACATATCTCTCATGTCTGTGTGGCAAGTATCCGCTGAGTTTCGGTTCATTCTTGTGATGAAGTTCACAGAGACTGAGACGGCAGAAAGCGCACTCTGTTTTATTTTACAAAATTTTTTTTTGCTATTGTGAGTGTAGAAAAAAAAAATAGAATACCCTTTACAGTTTCAGATGACATATTACTTGTTTCTGAAAGGAGTATTTTAAGTCGATTTGGCTGCAAATGGAAAAAAAAATCACCAAAACGCACCGATCCCAGAGGGTTAAGCCTTGTGCCCTTCTTTTACAGGTGGTTGTGTCGACAACAGTGAGCGTAGAAGGACATGTTCTGGCTGTTTCAGACAACATGTTTGTGCACAACAACTCCAAACATGGCAGAAGAGCTCGGCGACTGGACCCGTCAGAGGGAACGCCATCATACCTAGAGCACGGTAAGTTTAGCAGATTATTGTGATTTTATATTCTTATTTATTTAAATTAATCTGTTCATTTGTAAAGTAAATTTTTAGTAGTCATTTCTGCCTCTATATTCCATCCCAATTGGTTTGCAACAGAAAAAAATGTAAGAAATCGCATCAGAGAGTGTAAGATGGGGTTGGCTTGTGTGTGAACAGGGACCCTGACACACCAAGTACATTCACACTTTATTATACTGGGTTGAAATATGCAGTAAGTCTCTGCAAACCTCTGACAATAGCCACACACACAAGACTACATTTTATTAATAGTGTGTTGATACAAAATCTTAAACTCCATCCAGTATGTGTGAATGAGTTGGCGAGAGATAACGCTTAGCTGTCGGAGTCGTCTGTGAGCTTTGGCCCTTTAAGTCACTTCTCCAGTGGTGCGGAGAGAGTAAAAGATGAAGCAGAGATTAATTAAAGCACTAACCTGTGCCCTTCCTCATTCCTTTAACCCATCCCTCCATCTGCAGAAATGACTATGGTGGTGTTTAATTGAATACAGAGGATAAGAATTGCGCACAAAGACAGATACATTAAATCAGGGCCGTAACCACCATAGACATTGAGGGGGACATTTCCCCCCAAATAATTAGAAATGCCTTTGAATTCCTTTAAATAAACCAATAAAACCATTACCTCTCCCCTCCCCACCCCATGCAAAAAAACAAAACAAAAAAATAACTTTGGTCCCCCCCTATGTCTAAGGCCTTGCATTAAATCCAAATGCACTGATTTTTAAGTATGAGGCAGAACCATGGTAACATCATGGTACCAAATGATTAGCATATTCTATCTTACTCCAAGGTACTTCTAAGAATGTATACATTACCATGGTACATATTAACAAACGTTAACCATTTCTTAGGTGTAGACAATTCCAATAATGTTCCAATATACAAACATATAAATACTGGATCTTGAACAATTTCAACACTTTTCAGTATATATTCATTTATAATCAGCATTTCTTCATCATTTTTTTTGCAAACTGCTTTAAGCTAAGAGAGGTTTAGCTCTAGCACAGAGTACATTGTTTGCATCTGAATCGCCTTCTCATTCACTTTTCCCTACGTTACTCCACTAATATAGTCCACTGAATGAGTGGATGAAAGCGAGTGAGAGAATTTGGACACTGCTGTTGAGTGTACATCATTATTGCATTATGGGACAGAATAAGTGCACTCGAAATGGTCCACTATGGTTTTAGATACCAATACAAACAGCTCAAACTAATTCAAACTAATACATTTCTGATGATCACTGGTCTCTGTGTTTGTCCATCACTGTTTATTTTGTCCTTGGCTACTTCCTGTTGGTATATGTGGCAAAAGCATACTGTCGTTATTGAAAAATGTGTGCTTTTAATGCACACTGCATATTCATTGATCCCTTGATATCCTGCTGACATAATGCGGTGGAAAATCCCGCTTTTGACACCACATCCATCACAATGGATTACTGATGACTGACAGTTTGCATGTTGAAAATTGTCTCAAAAATGTAATTTCTAACTAATTCTCTTGTATGCATGAGGTTCTTAAAAAGCAGGAAGCAGTCTTTCTCTCAAAAGGGTGTTTGTCTTGGATTATCTGTTTGTTTAATGGCTGTAGAGTCTCTTGGTGGAGTTTAGCGTCAGCATTCCCAGAGCCCATCTGTGCGAGTCCAAGCCCACAATGACATGCTTTACAAAGATGCTTGAAGTATTTATCTAGACGTCCGACCAATCCAATCAGTGTCCCATTTAGCTTGTCAAGGATTTAGATGTCCAGGGAAATTTGTTGGATCTGGATGGAAGAACAGAACATATGATGTGGTGATTTACGGTCGTTGATGAATATGGTGTGATAAGCTGTGATGGTCTCTTGGGGTCTGTGGCCGCGTGCTGGCGGCATCAAGCGCTATCAGGAGGTCTGTTTGCATTTGGATGAAAGACAGAAAGTACAGATTTACAGTTCGTACTGACAGTAAGCTTCTGTTTTTTTATTATTATTATTTTGGTTAGGGTTTCAGTTTATTGCATTTCAGATGGATGTACTCAGGACATCAAACTTTAAATAGTGGTGCTTGTTCAGGGTTTTTGTTTATCTGTTTGGCAGGTCATAAAATGGCAGATTTACAGTTCGTACTGACAGTAAGCTTCTGTTTTTTTATTATTATTATTTTGGTTAGGGTTTCAGTTTATTGCATTTCAGATGGATGTACTCAGGACATCAAACTTTAAATAGTGGTGCTTGTTCAGGGTTTTGTTTATCTGTTTGGCAGGTCATAAAATGGCTGAAAAGAATCCCACAGCCCATTGTCGCGACAATTTACTGTATGTAGCTCATATTAATATGTGGTATATGATTTATAAAGGTGGTGCAGTTTGAATTATGAGAGAATGGATGATATTAATTGTGGTTATCATGCTTGAGATTCTAATTGGCCCTGAAATGTTTCATTAAGACAACAGCAGTGAGAATGAACTCAATAGGGGCAACTTCGACAACAACTAGCTGGATGTATTTATCTCCTGGAGCTGTAGGTTGGTGTGTGTGACCCCATATACTCCAGCCTACAACATTAAATGAGTTTATAAGAAAGGGAAAGCAGGAAAAATGGCTCAGCTGAATGCATCCCAGCGGAAGACGGTCTCTCTGTCCCAGAGCACCAAGCACAAACCCCAGGGACACGGAAAGAGGATGCAATCTGTCCATGGTGTGCACTAATGTGTATGTGTGTGCTACATACCTTATGTGGGCAGTGATTTTATATTCACAGTTTTGTTTCTGTGTTTGTCCATACAGATTTTAGTTTCTGCTTTTATCATGTACAGTATTTAATCAAATTGGATATCTTTCATTGTATTTTCTTTTAAATGTATTGACTTGATGGACAAATCAAACACACAACCTTTCTACAGGAACAATTGTTAATAATATTATTAATATTAATCATTCAGATTGTTAAGAGGGTCATTCCTGTTATGCAGTGCCTGCTAAATTAATATTGTTACATGATATTGTCAACTTGAAGCAACTTTTAGCATTTTTAGCATTTTTATAAATAATTTAGCACTGATTTTTGTAGCTTTATCAAACAGCATGGGATGTTTTACCACAAAACAGCCCAGAATTCATCAAATCCATTGCTAATAGTTATAGTGATGTTTGTGCCATTGTTTTCCCCCACCAAAAAGTCACATCCTGTGATTAAGGAACCGACTTTTGTTAATTAAAAGGATTTTGCTTCATTAAGACTAACAGGATGGAAAGTGAAATTGACAACAGGACAAGCCCTTAAACTGATTATCAATTGTGACAATATTTCAAATAAAACATTTTGTTTGAAAGTGGTGAAATGATTTTGTAATTCATCCCATATTCTCTTACATGTTTTATTGTAATTTTACAAAGTAACATTTTGAGTTGAGTATTTCATCCAATATATTAAGATAGGAAAGGACTTGTACTGCATAATAGAAATTGCCTAATATTTATCTACTTAATTGTAACCTCTGTTGTGTGTTTTTGTGTTTTATTGTCTATCAAAGTGTAATTACACAAATGTGTGTTGCCCTGTGTTCATACCTCTGTCTTTTGCTTTTGTATTTTGTGTGCAAGACTTTTTACATTGCAAATTAAACGTGTGTGTGTGTGTGTGTGTGTGTATGTGTCGGAGCAGCATGGTGAGCAGATGGCTTAGAGAAAGCCACAGAAAGTTTAATCCTATCAGATGGATTCATGCGTCTCCATCTGCTTAATCCAGCTACCATTTCAGCCTCCGCCAAAAACCTCCACTCACGCCAAGATTACCGCCACAGATTGCACCTCATCTTCCCTACTTTACCACCCCACCAAACGCCAAAGTGTGTGCGCATGTGTCTCATTTCACCCTCCAGGTCTGGATTTTTTTCCTTTCCAGCATCTGACATAAGCATGACATGTAAAAAGAGAAGATTAACATGTGTTTACAGAACACGAGAAGTTGTTCTTTTCAGTAATCTAAAGCTGTTTGTGATTAGGATTTAGGGATGTTTTTCAAATTACAAAAGGGAAAAAATATAAATATTGGCCACAGATTAAGCTTTTGGCCTTTGAGCTTTTAAATATGATAGCTTTTTGAAATCTAAAAATCAAATGATTGATGTTTCAAATAATGTGTCAGCAATCATTTATTTGTTTTGTTTTTTAGATTCAGAACTTTACTCAATTAATTATTTTCCAAATTTCAAATAACTGACATTTATTACTTTAACAGATATATGGTGCTTAACAAATAATAATAATAATAATAATAGCTACTTTTAAAAACACTATTAATATTATTATAGTGTAATGATATCCATACCTGTAAAATCAGTGCAGAAACAATTAATTCAATTTATTAAACAGTTTGGTTACGCTTTATTTTGCTGGTTCACTTTTTAGACATTCTTCTAGATATTCTTCTAACGATAAGTAACTTTGCAGCTACAGAGTTGCAAAAATAAGTTACTTATAGTCAGTAGAATGTCTTTTGGGAGCATCAAAATAAAGTGTTACCTACATTTTTACCATTTTTAAGATAGACATGAAACACTGTTTGTGCTTCTCAAAAAGGTGGGTACTATCATTGGGCAACATGCTGACATGTTTCTCATGCCGCTTATTTACTGTAACTTTATGATTCCACCACTTTTCCCATCATCAGAATCCCTGAGAGCGACAGCTGAGCTTAGCCTAGCAAGGTTACAATATATCTTACCCCACTTGCATCTCACAGCGTGTGGATCTAACAGTCATGCTGGCCCATCACAACTCTTCCTCTCTTTATATCTCATTACTGTGAGTGACGCTTTGGCATTTGGGAGCTAAATGCAGGTAAACGCAGGCTGGCTAAATTGCTTTCTTTGCCCCCTGCTAGCACGAGACTCTGCGTCTCGGAGGGGAGCAGACAGCTCTAATAAGCAAACTGACCTTTCTCCGTGGTGGTCCCTTTCTCACTCAGCCACTGATCCACGGCCGCCGCAGAGAGCAACAAACAGAACACGCTAAACGAGCTGCTGTACCTCGACGCCCGGTGACAAAAACACGTGTCTCCTGCTGCAGGAGGCCTAAGGTCACCTTATATACACGAAGAATATACAAACACACATTAATGTTAAATTCTACTCTTAGGACACTTGAAGAATTGATAAGTAGATATTGGATTTAGTTTGTTTTGTGACAGTTTGGTCGCTTTGATTAGTTGTCTTTTTGGCCTCATGGAAAGTAATGTTCTTCTCACTCTCACTACCTATTTCATTTATCCTCTAACACAGATAATTGTTATTTTATTTTATTATTTTTTTTCAACGTAAAAAAACAGACCTGGTCCTCTCTCGCCCTTCACTGGTGTCGCTCATCCTTATATGCCTCCGAGCTCCCTCATGAGAAGACTCGAGACCAGTGTGACTCGCAGGTGACGCTCATTCTCAAATCACGCACCAGTCTCGCTCGCTCCTCTCACGTCTCTCGCTCGCCCACCTCACCACAATGACATTCACATTTCTGCCACATTGTAATTTTAAAACTCTTTTGTCTTGCACAGTTATTACAGTTTTATGTGTCCTAAATACACATTTAAAGCTTGATTGGAAATGACGTACAGTAAAAAGTGAAATTTACTATAGGACAGATGATCGAAATTATTTCTTTCACAATACATACTAAGGCTTATTTAACTCTTTGTTTAGAATACTATAACATATAAAATGTTTCTGACTGATTTTCATACTTCTGGGACAAGAGTAAAACAATAAAATACATACATAAATAGGCATTAAGTAGCCAAAACAGCAACAACAGCAGCAAAAAAAAAAGACAAAAAAAAACCCTTAAGTGCAGCATAAATAGTTTAAGAAACCCCTAAACCATCCTCAGAAAACTATCCTAAATCGCTGCAAAAAAAACATTTCACATATGACTTTATCGTAAACCATGAAATATGGCCTAGTAACAAATGATTTGTAGCATGTATTGAACACTGCATCCTTCTAGCTAAAAGAGTAAATCTTTTGCCAGTCTGGCCCATAATTTGAGGCATTGTCTCACTTTTCTGCTACAACTGAAGCATTTCCTTACTGTGCCCTCAAAGTATGGATATGCAGCTCAGGCGTAGTGTTGGATGGGAATTCAGTGTAAGTGATCCTTTGTTTTTATGCCTAATGTGTGCTATGAGAGCTGTGAAAACCACCGACACTTTTCCAGAGCGTGTGGAATGGGACTCTTAGTTGGATCCAGCTGTGTGAGTTTTCTCGGTGACATTTGTGTGTGTTTTGGTTTCCTGCACTGGCCTTGAAATAAGAGACTGAGAGGTGTCAAGACTTCCCTCGGAGCCCAGGAAATAAACTACATTCAAATGACACCTTTAACCTTGAAATCTGCAACCCCCACACTAATGTTGATCCTGAATGTTAGGAAGTTCTCAACAAAACTTCTAATCATGGTCTAGTAATGCTAGTGCTGGATTGCTACAGTACACTAAGTACAAATGCTTAAAGTTGTTTTTCTCCCTTTATTTCTTCTTCCTCCAAATTGGTCCTGTGGTGTTTCTGGAAGCAGCTGCACCTTGTATCAAAGCCATTAGTCCCAGTGAAGGCTGGACAACAGGAGGTGCTACTGTCATCATCATTGGAGACAACTTCTTTGATGGACTGCAGGTCATCTTCGGCACCATGTTGGTCTGGAGTGAGGTGAGTTTATAAGTCATACATTCATCTGTCCAGCAGAACTTTGTATTTTCTGACTAATTGTTGCTACAACATAATCTCATTATAACCATAGGTGTTTGTACATAAAACGTTGTTCTAGTAATTTTTGCATGTTTGCATTGATACTGAAACATATTGACAGCATCTATATAAGTCGGCATAAAACAGAAATTGCGAAAAATTTATTTTTCTCCCTATTGTGATTCAAGTTAAATGGCTTCTCAGGGTGTGTTCACACTTGTAGTTCAGTTTATTTGGTCCGGACCAAAAAAAAACCCAAGAAACATTTAGTCCTGGTCTGCTTAGCGTTTACATTGGTATTTTAACACTGAACTTAAAGATAGCAAACCTAAAGGCATATGGATACATTCACAACCTGATTGGTTGCTTTTATTACGCATATTTCACAAAGGAATTTACCGAACATCCAAAACAATGCTGTGTTTTGGGCTAAATGCGCTCGTTGTATGTGCGTAGCCCATATATGATGGTATTTTGACCAGCTGAGAACTTGTGAAGAGCTTATAAAATATATAAAGGAGTCAAAACAGCAGCAGGAATCCCTCCAACGCAGTTCTGAAACACAGTTCTGACGCCTGTAATGAACTGTGATAGGCACCATCACGACTATGATGAGAAAAAAAAGTTTTAGGTTTGCATCTTGTTACGTCATGTCCTGTTTTTGGTTTCGTTTACATGTCTTTGGTCCGTGTTGCGTTCATATTTCATTCGAACCGCACCAGAGTTTGTTTGGCAGCGGACCGAGACCCATCTTTTCAGTGGTCTCGGTCCACTTGTTTGGTGTGCACCAGGGTTCAGATGGCAGCGTTCACACTTATTCAAATGAACCACACTAACAGAGCAATCGCACCAGGGTTTGTTTTAAATGTTTGAACCAAACATGCCAAGTGTGAACACACCCTCAAACAAGAAAAAAAGAAGTCAGGATTTGATTATGTCCATCTGTAATTGATTGAAGGTTTGCTATTCCTGTGATGTTTTCCTTTTAGAACATTGCATTCATGGAATCATTGATTTTATTATATTTGATCAATGGCATCGATTAAAATATATTATAACTTATATTATTACTTGTTGAGAATTAAGTATATATATATATACACACTCACCTAAAGGATTATTAGGAACACCATACTAATACTGTGTTTGACCCCCTTTCGCCTTCAGAACTGCCTTAATTCTACGTGGCATTGATTCAACAAGGTGCTGAAAGCATTCTTTAGAAATGTTGGCCCATATTGATAGGATAGCATCTTGCAGTTGATGGAGATTTGTGGGATGCACATCCAGGACACGAAGCTCCCGTTCCACCACATCCCAAAGATGCTCTATTGGGTTGATATCTGGTGACTGTGGGGGTCATTTTAGTACAGTGAACTCATTGTCATGTTCAAGAAACATTTTTTAAATGATTCGAGCTTTGTGACATGGTGCATTATCCTGCTGGAAGTAGCCATCAGATAATGGGTACATGGTGGTCATAAAGGGATGGACATGGTCAGAAACAATGCTCAGGTAGGCCGTGGCATTTAAACAATGCCCAATTGGCACTAAGGGGCCTAAAGTGTGCCAAGAAAACATCCCCCACACCATTACACCACCACCACCAGCCTGCACAGTGGTAACAAGGCATGATGGATCCATGTTCTCATTCTGTTTACACCAAATTCTGACTCTACCATCTGAATGTCTCAACAGAAATCGAGACTCATCAGACCAGGCAACATTTTTCCAGTCTTCAACTGTCCAATTTTGGTGAGCTTGTGCAAATTGTAGCCTCTTTTTCCTATTTGTAGTGGAGATGAGTGGTACCCGGTGGGGTTTTCTGCTGTTGTAGCCCATCCGCCTCAAGGTTGTGCATGTTGTGGCTTCACAAATGCTTTGCTGCATACCTTGGTTGTAACGAGTGGTTATTTCAGTCAAAGTTGCTCTTCTATCATCTTGAATCAGTTGGCCCATTCTCCTCTGACCTCTAGCATCAACAAGGCATTTTCGCCCACAGGACGGCCGCATACTGGATGTTTTTCCCTTTTCACACCATTCTTTGTAAACCCTAGAAATGGTTGTGCGTGAATATCCCAGTAACTGAGCAGATTGTGAAATACTCAGACCGGCCGTCTGGCACCAACAAACCATCCACGCTCAAAATTGCTTAAATCACCTTTCTTTCCCATTCTGACATTCAGTTTGGAGTTCAGGAGATTGTCTTGACCAGGACCACACCCCTAAATGCATTGAAGCAACTGCCATGTGATTGGTTGATTAGATAATTGCATTAATGAGAAATTGAACAGGTGTTCCTAATAATCCTTTAGGTGAGTGTGTATATATATAATTTTACAAATATATTTAAGTAAAAAAAGTAAAAATGATCAAATAAAAAGTGATAATTAGGCCAAAAGTCAAAATGGACATACTAAGTCATAATTATTAGATAAAAATATAATTGTGAGATAATATTGAGCTTGTAAGTCAGTTATTATTAGTCAAAGTTCAAATAGACTAGATTTAGTTTAGCTGAAAAAAAGCCCTCCTATGTTGTTATTTAAATAGCTACTATAAAGCCATCACCTTTCCCAAGGCTGTCAAAGACACCCATTCTCCTATCAGAATACATTAGCGTTACGTTAGGCTGACATTATGCAGGTGATTAAGTTACTGTGCTTAAGTGATTAAGAAATGTGATACTTTTAATAGCTATTCAATTGTTTTGACATGTCTTTGTACAAGAAATTGAGCAGCTTGTGTAACACTGGCTAACTACTCAATAACAATGGGTTTAAAGATGCTCAAATCAGTGGTGGTGAATCACATACACAAACACATTGATCTGGAGTGTTTTAGAGTACTTCTCTCTTCAGACAGCCACTCTTCATGAGCACTACTGAGTGTTCATCACAGCACCAACCCTGATACAAATTTTCCCACTGCATACTCAACTAACCTCTTTGATCTGTTGATGCTAAGTGCTATTAGCTACCAGAGAAACAAGCTAATGACTGTGTGTGTGTGTGTGTGTGTGGTTATGATGAACTACATCTGGTACCGATTAAATACACTGTGCTGAAATCTCCCTATAGCGGTTCCTGTGGACCTCGTAACCTTGTGACCTTTACCTCTTGACCTCATGACCCCCATACACGGGGGGCCCATCAAGAGCCAC
Organism: Paracanthobrama guichenoti; assembly: GCA_018749465.1. Taxonomy (NCBI): domain Eukaryota; kingdom Metazoa; phylum Chordata; class Actinopteri; order Cypriniformes; family Gobionidae; genus Paracanthobrama; species Paracanthobrama guichenoti. Next base: position 21,505,838 of record CM031963.1, on the reverse strand, counting down.
GTAGTTCCCTTCAGCTGCAGTGCCAGCGGAGATCTGATTACCACAGATAGCATCTAACGAGGGAGGAAGAGAATAAGAGCAGGGGAAGGTCCGAGGAAGATCTTTTTCTTTAATTTCTTCTCCTCGACTCTACATAGGCACCAACTCAGAGGCACCACATAAATAGCGCTAACACACAATTCACTCACTCTGTTTATTGCAGAACAGTTTGACATTAGCATGTTGCTAAGCTATCAATATGAGAGTCTAATAAGGATCAAAAACACAAAAACTGGGTAAACTAGTATATTTTTAATTAGATTAGTGATACATTTTTTGATAGTTAGTAATGAATAGATTACATTTTTGTAATCAGTTGTTGATTTCGGAATAGCACACTAGCATGCTACTCTTACTATTTCTGCTATATACTATACCTTAAATAGAATTCATAATAACATACAAGTATCAGTCAACATTTCTCTATACTCCTTTTGCCATTTTTTTTTTTTTTTTTCAGTGCATTCTGGTATTGTCGTGGCTAGAATTTGGGAGAAATTAAGTATCTTTAGTGTTGTCAGAATTATCGATATTTTGATATGTATTGATACTGAAATATCTGAAACGTTCTCGCTCTCTCTTCTCTCCGACTGTGTTTGTATTGCACATGATTTTACTCATTCGCGCAGGTTTCGCGCTCACACCAAAAGCATGTGCACCACTTATCTAAGTGTCGCTCTCAGAAAGCCGCCTCTCAAACAGCTCCCGAGTACCAAATGTACTTATTTTTCGTGGCTTATTGCGCTTAAACAATCAAATACATACAAAATGATGTCTAAATGCCAGTCTTGCAGAGTATTCAGGTAAATACAGTCAGTTTTGGAACGTAAATAGTTGAGACAAAACGCATGTTGTGTAACAGTATATTGGATCCATGCATAAACTCTTAAAGTGACAGCAGCCTAATAAACATGCTGCTGTCCGTCATGTTAATCAAACAAAAAACAGAGAAATCACTCATTGCTCTTACTTTAATAGTCTAATACTAAATAGACTATCCAGTGTTATTTTACATTTGACTCATTTCTGTAGTATTTCTTACCTGAATATACTGTTGGACCCACCTGAAAAACTTAAAGCCATGTTTATGTCATTTGTCTGTTTATTCTTTTGTATTTATTTGTGCTATCATTTGCAATTTATTCTTTTTTTAAATTTTTTATTACTGATTGTTTACTCGTCTTTTTATTTTATTTAGTTCAACGATTCAAATAAAGACTCCCCATGACAATAACACATTATCTGCATGGCGGTATATATGGCAGTTTTCCTGGGTATCGAATCTCTGTATTTTTCAAAGTATCGTATCGAAGTTGGAAATTCCAGTATCGTGACAACACTAGGTATCTTAGAAGTCAGCATACTTTTGCTAACTTAATTTTGGAAGGCCTTTGCATCCGGAGTGCGTCTAATGCCATAAATGCTGTCAGGCTAGGACGTTTACTTGTTTACTGGTTTGAAACCAAGTTTATGACTGTGAGAAACACATTTTCAAAGATGTTTTAGACAACAGCTCATATGAACCACATGGATATAGACAGTGAGATGCTGAAAGACAGCGTGCTGTTAATTACGTCTCTGAGGAGCTCCACCTGTCCTCTCCAGCCTTCATCTACGCCATCCCTTCACCACCCACCATAAACAGCCTGATAATGATTAGACACACGTACAAACACACACATGGCACACACACAGTCAGATTGTTTACTGATCAGAACTGGATCAAAGAACATAATCAGCCAGGGCAAATTAACACACAAAACACAACTAGCATCTGCAAACAAATGCTGCTAGAGCTTTTCTCACAACTTTTTCTTTATCAACTAGTGGTTTTTAGTGGATCTATGGAGTCAGTTCCTCTCAAATGCCTGTTGCCTTTCAAGTCACAGGTCAGAATAGTCATTAATGAGGGATTTGGGACTGTGTTTGTTGGCTCACCATCATTTTCCTGCAGCTTCAGAGCCATTAGTCATTAAGAGCTCTGATGATTGGCTCAAAACATCATGGCTGCATAACTGAGCGCCCATGAGCAAAGATGGCCAGTTTCAATTTTCTCATACTTTTTGTGCCAGCTGAGCAACTGCCATTGAGGGGAACGGGAATGCTAATAGATAGATTCCTCCAGGTATCGTAGACCTCCTTGGTTCTAACGTCCTCACTCTGATTTTCTCCTCACAGCTCATCACACCCCATGCCATCAGAGTTCAGACCCCTCCTCGTCACATCCCTGGGGTGGTAGAGGTCACGCTCTCCTATAAGTCCAAACAGTTTTGCAAAGGCACACCAGGAAGATTCATCTACACAGGTAAGCCTTTTCATCTCAAAACAAGTGACTTGTTTCAACACTATCAGTATATAAAACCGGTTGGTCACAGTAGAGGTGTGAACTTTATTAATGTTTTAAAACAATAATACAGACCTGGGTTGTATCTAGGGGAAAGGTATACTATCTAGCAACCAACAGAACAAACACTCAAATCAAACTAACAACTTCATAGCAATGTGCTTAAAAGAACTCAGTAATCAACAGTGTATTATAATCAACAGTGTATGATTATAATTCTGGCAACATAGCAGGTCTTAATTCATACTAGGTAAATAGATATTTGTAAGATTATTCGAAAGATTGGAGTCGTCACGCCGAAGACGGGTTTAATGAGGATGTCGTGTCGATGCAGCATTTACGGGGGGAGTTTATTTGACATACTCTCTGCAGACATTTCAGGGATGCGTTGGTCATGTCCAGGTGCTGGTCCACCATCTGATCTGGATACGGCCCGGATCCGGCTGACTGCAGTAAACCTCGGGATAAACAGAGAGACTAACATTAGCGTAGATGCCATTCTTCTTATGATGTAACGAGTACATCAGGTGTTATGGGAAGTGTTCCCGGTTCCGGCTGACCTAGTTAATGCAGCCTAACAATCATTTACTGATTTGAATAATAGAGATTGATAATGTTTTATGTGTAAGCCATAGTAAAGAGATGCGTTTTTAGTCTAGATTTAAACTGACAGAGTGTGTCTGCTTCCTAACAATGCTAGGAAGACTGTTCCAGAGTTTAGGTGCTAAATAGGAAAAGGATCGACCGCCTGCAGTTGATTTTGATATTCTAGGTATTATCAACTGGCCAGAGTTTTGAGACCGCAATAGACGTGATGGAGTATAATGTGTTAAGAGTTCGCTCAAGTACTGGGGAGCTAAACCATTTTGTGCTTTGTAAGTAATAAGCAAGATTTTAAAATTTATACGATGTTTAATAGGGAGCCAGTGCAGTGTTGGCAGAACCGGGCTAATATGGTCATACTTCCTTGTTCTAGTAAGAGCTCGAGCTGCTGCGTTTTGGACCAGCTGGAGTTTGTTTATTAAGCGAGCAGGGCAACCACCCAGTAAAGCATTACAGTAATCTAGCCTTGAGGTCATGAACGCATGAATTAACTGTTCAGCATTTTGCATCGAAAGGATGTGCCATAATTTAGATATATTTTTAAGATGGTAGAATGCAGTTTTGCAGATGTTAGAAACGTGGCTTTCAAATGAAAGATTGGTATCAAAGAGCACACCCAGGTTCCTAACTGACGACGAGGACTTGACAGAGCAGCCATCGAGTGCCAGACAGCACTCTAGGTTACTACTTGCAGAGTTTTTTTGTCCAATAATTAAAAACACACACACACACATTATATTATTGACCCACAATAACCTATAACACCATTAGCTTTTTCTTCAGAAAATATTAAAATCTAGTAATTCTATTATTATGGTTAGTATATGTTAAAAACAATATATATTTTTTAAAAGTGTGATGATATATGTATAGAATTATTTATTTCTTAATTGTTTGGGAATATATATATATATATATATATATATATATATATATATATATATATATATATATATATATATATATATATATATATATAATTTATTTATTTATTATTTACAATTTGAGCATATGTTTAGGATTTTTTATGTTTGATAATATATGTATAGGATTATTTTCTATATGTTTATAGCAGGATTATTGTAGGATTATTGTATTTTTCTCATGCACTGACACACACACACACACACACACACACACACACACACTGGTGCAACTACATTATGAGGACATTCCATAGGCGTAATGGTTTTTATACTGTACAAATTCTATCCCCCTACACTACCCCTACCCCTAAACCTACCCATCACAGGAAACATTCTGCATTTTTACATTTTTAATAAAACATTGTTTAGTATGTTTTTAAAGCTATTTGAAATATGAGGACATATGAAATGTCCTCATAAACCACGTTACATTGCAATACCAGTGTAATACCCATGTCATTATACAAATTTGTGTCCTCATAAATCACATAAACAACCACACACACACACACACACACACACACACACACACACACACACAGCCAAGCTCCGTTAAGAAGTACAGCTTTGTTAGCTTAATTACTGCTGATGAAGAAAATATAACAGCTAATGCTCATAAAACCCATTACAATCAAGGAAGTAAACAAGCTGCACTTTATAGGCCTCCATATTGAAGCCATTTAAACAGTGAAACAAACTGAGGAACCGTACAGTTTACATGAAACCGTTAATGCGTACATACACAAACAAAACCAAAACTGCCTCAGATAAGTTTACATGACAAAATAGTTAGTTATGTATAAACAGATATACATGTTTATACACTGTATATAACTGTTAGACAAATTTTATGTTTTAAGAGTAAAATATATAAAATTTATTTTACAAAACAAAATGACATAAAAACAATGACCTAATTGTAATTTTGTCAGCTATTTTTTTATTTTATTTTTATTTTATTTTTTTGTCGACTATGGCCTGGTTTCACAGACAAGGCTTAGATTAGTTCAATTAGGACATTTACTGTAAGTAGATTTTATAAACATGCCTTAGAAAAAACATTACTGATGTGCATCTTGAGACAAAATGGCACTGACATATTTTAAGATATGTTAGTGAAAGTTGCTTTTAGATATAACAGCACAAACATGCATTTTAGTCTGGGACTAGATTTAAGCCTCATCTGTGAAATGTCTGGCTATTTTAGTGTAGTTTTAGTCGATGAAAACTTTTCTCAAATTTTCATCATGCTGCATAATGATTAAATTGATAAAAAAATATTATTTTGCTCAAAAGTATAAGTGTGTGCGCATGGTTGCCAGATTGCAAAGATTAAGTAAAACACTGGGCAGAAAATGTATCCTTTTAAGAGAAAAGCTCTGATTGGGGGATTTAAGCTTGTGACATCTGGCAAACGCAAGCATGAAAGCTTGTAGTAGAGGCTTGTACAGCAGTGTGAAATATTTTGTCTCCTCTTTTTTTTCCCCGACAAAAATAGAAATTAAAATTTTTCGCCAACGATATTGCATGATAATATAGTCACAGTTATCGTTTAATGACCTGGTTGTTGTCTCGTCATCATCTTGTCTTACTCATTGAAAAAAAAGTCGTTGACGAACGTTTCATCATACTTTTCACTATTTTTTCGCCAATTACACCAGTGTTCATGGGGCAAAGCAATTGCGCTTTGGTCTTACCTCATACCTCAACCCAATCAATGCCTACTTCTTCCATGAGGTCAAAGGTCAGCTCGCTGGTTAATTTCATGGTTATTTTTTTCTGTTGCTTTTTGTTTGTACTTCCTCGCTAGTGTTAAATCATCACGCACGCACAAACAAGAGGACACACTTGAAAGTGATTCTAAATCAAAGGCGAATTAAAAGAGAAAAATAGCTGATCTGGTGCACAGATGGATCTTTTGAGAGGGCGACGGACTCGTTCCAGTGAGAAAGAGAGAAGGAAACAGTATGCGCGTCCACAGAAGTTAAGTGCCACGATAGAAGTGGTATCAAGAGTTGTAGGTGGCAACCAGTGACATTCAAAAGGGAGACACAGATGGCAAATGTGTTATTTTATTTATTTCACCCACTGCTATGAGTATATCAGTAATTTCTCTCAGACACCAGTCAGAAATTCTTTGGAAATAGAAGCAAATGTAGTCAAATTCATGCCTTTTGGCATAAATCTTCGAACTTCAAACGGGTAACATTCAGCTTTTTCAAACTTACGGTAACTGTTAATGTACCTCACTCTTGAAAATGAACTCAAGTTGGCACCTTTTAGGGCATCACCAACATTAAGCAACTGGCATACAAAGATGGCAGCTGGCATGGGTATTAGAAGTACCCAGCAGACAGCTGGCGATGCTAATCAGCCTCTGTTAACCGAGGCCGGCTATTTGCATAGAACACTAGCAAACCCTCAGAACTAATTGAATCAATACAGGCAAAGCCACGGACGCCTCCCGCCAGGCTCTGGCTGGGCATTAATCAATGGCTACCTGGAAACTACAACTGCAGTCGGAATCCATAAATGGCCAAATCAGTCAACCAGAACAAGAACGCAAGTTGAACGTAAGGTCTTGCAGACAATGACACAAGTTAGTCTGTGAGTTTTGTGTTTTATATGAGAAATACATGTCAAGATTTGTTGCAGATTAAACACAAAGGTATTAAAAAGAAGGCTCATATATAGGTATGTTATTCCCATACAAGTAAATGCAATACACTCGAGCTACTTGCTCCTCCATGAGTTTAACCTTCTGAAAAAACTGGTGTTCTGCTGGTTTAGCTAGCTGTCCAAAACCCCTCTAAAACTATCACACCAGATGAAGGATGTGCAATTTATATCACTATAGTACACTATCACTATCACTACAGTATTTTTGTATTGATTTTTGTATTGGATATTTAATTGTTATGCTCATTTGCCATGTTTTTACATTTAGATGACCTTTGCCATCATGTAAACGCTTACGTTAATCTTTTAATAATAGATAAATGCTATATATATATATATATATATATATATATATAATATATATATATATATATATATATATATATATATATATATATATAAATTAAATTGCTAAATAATCTCAAAATTAATATCCATTTTTCCTATTTAATGTAATTTTGTGTTACAATGCTATGATTAAATTCTAGGGTGTAACGATACACTCTTGTCATGATTCAATACAAATTGCAATACTGAACTCACGATACGATACTTATCGTGGTATTTAAGCCAAAATAAAAGCTTTTTTATTTTTATTATTACTTTTTACTATTATCAACATACTGTAATATTATTATTGTATTATTATTATTATTAGGACCCACAAATATTCCCCATTGCATTATTATATATTATATTCAACATTATATATAGTTGTTTAATGTTGTAATGTCACTGCAACTCTGAAAACTGTATTTTTTCCCTCATGCAGTACTCGTGCTTTTAATGCAGGCATTCTTTGGATCTCTAGGCAAGCCACGCTCACAGGCTTGCTATGTCCCGCCTCTTCCACTATTAATGCACAATACATATAACAACAAACCAACTAAAATGCTTTGAATTATCATACTACAAAAACTATATGTGATATGCTGATGTTTGCGCTTTCACTTTGAGGAATGTCTTTCTAGTGTGTATGCACTTCAGATGATCAATGCAGTCAATCACAGTTGTAATCGTGAGAAAGCTCATCAAAATGACTATTCCCAAACTGTAAATGGTTAGTTCATCCAAAAATTGTAATTCTGTATTTAATCACTCTCATGCTGTTTTCGCATGACACGCAAGCATTTGAACGTCCGTGTTTACCACAGTATGCGCGTCATTGTAAATCTCTTCAGAAGACTTGGATTTGGATTAGACCACTCGATTGATTATATTTACGATGACTTAATAACATTTTTTGGGATATTTTAAGTTTTAGATTAATAGACTTTAAATGGAGAGACAGAAATCTCTCAGGTTTCATAAATATTCATAAATATCTTCATTTGTGTTTGGAAGTTGAACGATAGGTTTGAAATAACATGATGACAAAATGTAATTTTTTTGGTATAAACAGTAAGCTGAGCTTTGGATAAAACAAACTACAGTATATCGCAAATCATATAGTTTACATCAACGATACATATCGTCCCATTTTTATATCGCGATATCTCGATATAACAATGTATCATTACACATTACACTACTAAATTCACTTGCAGCATTCAAATAAATTTGATTATATATATTTGTATGTAACGGAGGCCAGCTAGTAAGAGCTGTGCGAGTAAACATCACTCGCCTGGCCTCAAGAGGCATGCTAGCAACTGACACTAGAGGCTGTGAACTTTAGCGTCCTTGTTAGTGTGCCCGTCTACCATGCCGGAAACATTGGTTAGAATCCCGCTTGGAGCGGTGCGAGTAGAGTTTATTGGTTTATCAGTATCGGCCAGAATTGTACTGTTTCTGCATCCCTATACCTGAGCGACCTGAACAGTGGAAACAACTGTTAACAACCGCTAAGACCTGCAAACCACTTTAGTCTGGTTTAAGCAATTTTTTTTTCTTTCAGCAGGGTTTCTCTGTCCGTTTCTCTCTCTCATCCTGGTGTTTCAGTTGTAGTGGACACCATATATAGATCCCCAGGGATAAACTAATACATCTCATATAATTGACAGTGTAGGTTCTGTGTCACTTCTAAAACTGAATGTCAGCGGCGTGTGTTTGTTAGGAGGAAGTGCAAAGTGCCAATCGATAAACCATTGGAGCAACAGAGACAAATCCTGGCTATGGAACTGCCATAACATTCACAGGAACTGTAGGGAACCAGATCTGAGAAAGAAAGGCCACATTATTGTCGTTCAGTTCACCATTTCACACATTTTCTTCAGTTTCATAGTTTCGAGATTGATATTTCCGAACAGTGATGCGGCTGCCAGATCACTGCTTTACTACTTCCTATCAATACTTTCTTTCAAAGTTGTCAGTTTACTTCCATGGTGAAATATATTTCAGAGTGAATTGATTCACAATTTAAATGTTGTTTCAGAAATGGAGAAACTTGTTACATTTTGATGGAAGATAGATTAATTTTTTGTACACTCATTTAACCAAATATTGCGTCTTAATAGCAAAGCGTTTTTCTGCTGGCTAGATGGGCAGTAATTGGTGATGACAAAAATTCTGCGGGATCAACTGCTGCCAACTAAATGCTTTATTGTCGGAAGGGACTAGCACCTCCAATTAGATTACAGACAATTCCAGGTCACTGCAAGATCGGACTGCAGCCAGATATCTCGGCAGCGGCTAGAACTGAGTCTAGTAGCGCTGTAGATGGTGGATGAATCACACACACCAACACACACACTGCTAACAAGACCCCAAAGGATGAGTTTTGAGGCTTTATTATATAACACAGCCCCACTGAAAACAAGAGCACAATGGAAATACATTATTAGTCAGCACACCAAGCAGAAAAAACCCGTAAAAATCGTATTTCATAAGTAATGAGAAAAGAGCCACTCTAACATACTAAAATACTACACATAGCATGTTATATATTTGTGTATAGTTCTGTCATGTAAAGAAACCTTCATTCTGTAAAACCAAGACTCCTCTACATCTGCCTCTTGCATTTCTTTTACTGCCTGTTGTTTTGTATCATAAAGATGCAACTTCAGAAAGAAAATAGTGTGGTAGAAAAAGAGCAGAGGGAAAGACAAGAATAAGATTGTTCTCTATTGATCTTAAAGTGGTGTGGCTTGGAAAAAATAACTCATCTATAATAGGGGGGGAAGAATGAAGCAATAATTCAGAGGTATTGAACGCTCCACTGCCGTGGGTATTGATCCCCCAGAGCTCTTGCCTTGAGCTCGTACCTGAAGGTGGGGGGGGGTACACCCTCTGGGAAGAAGGAGGTGAAGAGGGGGAGGGAAGTGGTGACATTCCCTTGCTCATTACTGCAGTACTATAGCAGGAAAAGGATAGGAGTTTTAGTTAAAGACGATCCATACACTCATAGCGTTGTCAGAGCCATGGACCTGCTTGTACCAAGAATAGAATCAGTATTGCTATTGATTTGATTTGATAACTTTCAATTTGATTCAATTCGTATGAGTTTGATTTAGTTAGTCGCCTTGATTCAAACATTCTTGGTAAGCATTGTTTTAGTGAAAGTCCCATGTGTCATAGTGCTAGAGACCTGCTGGTTGTAGATTCTGTTGTAGATTCAATTCATTTTGTTTAGTGATATTTTTGTGTGATCCTCGTTATAGAACATAATCAATCATTTTATATATTTGATCTGTTTTATTTAATCATTGACTTTGATTCATTCAGATCAATTTAGATTGTTAGTGCCGACAGGCCGCTCGACCGGCTGATTGTAGAATATAATCATTTCTTTTATAGATTTGATTCATTTGATTTGATTCCGTTTAATTCAGTTTGTTTGACTTGATTTAGACACTTTAAAAAGAATGTGAAAGACGATCTACATTATACAATGTTAGTGCTGCCAGAGCCTCTGGTCTGGTGGTTCATGAATAGAATAGATTTTATTAATTTGCTTTCATTTGATAGCTTTCCATTTGATTTTATTGTGCTAGATTCAATTTGTTTGATTTGATTCAAAACCTGGCTCTAAAATAAAATCGATTAATCGATTTTGTTATACAGTAGATTTATTCTCTTTGACTTGATAACCTTAAATTAGACTCTATTTTGTTTGATTTGATTCAAACACTGGTTCTAGAATATAACTAGGTTAGATTTATTTCATTAGATTTGCTGTGTTCGATGTGCTCAGTTAGATTCATAATTTTATTTAAATGCTCAGTTTTATTTGAATGGTATAAAAAGAATGTTATAAAATGTCTCTGATGTAAGGCATGAATCAGTGGACAAACAATTCTCACATTTGATTCGTTCAGAAATCACATTTAATAAAAAGTATTAAAAATTTTAATCAAATTAATTACATGATTTGACGATTATTTAATCTAATTAATCGCAAATTAACTCTTTCCTCTCCAGACCTTTTTTTAAAGTTGCCAGCCATCAGCAGCGCTTTTAACCATTTTCACAAAATTTTCATGGCCCCCAGAATATTTTGTTGTATGAATATCTGAACATGCAATATATCAAAACTAGCTTTCCTGTAGCTCAAACAATAGAGTGTGGCGCTAGCAATACCAAGGTCATGGGTTTGATTCCCAGGGAAAGCAAGAACTGACAAAATGTAAAAGTCGCTTTGGATAAAAACGTCTGCCAAATGCATAAATGTAAATCAAAAGAAAGAACAGACCCTCTGCTTTTAAACAAACAAGCAAAAAAGTTTTATTCTAGCTTCATGCGTAATTTGTTTATCAACACTTAAATATGGGTACGTTTCATAAAAAAAACAACATTTTGAGCAAAAAGCTGAGAAAATCACATTTTTGTCAAAGACTACATCCAGATCAGATTCAGAACGATGATCAAAACACAGATGGAGAAGATCAAGTCCATCAACACCTAATGCTTGCACAGTCCTATAGCTCGTCCTGGGTCCACATTTCATTCAGTAACATTAGGCAGTTTTGATTTTGTATGCTGTTTAATGTTGATGATCTCTTTGCAGCTGCTTACATATGAAATCGCTTGTTTCTGCATCTTCTTGGCATGATCATAGCACCTCCTACCGTATAACAGTGAAAACATGGAAATGTCAGGGAAAGAGTTAATTGCAGATAAACTTTGGCTGAGAAATTACCCGAAATAATAATAATATAAAGTCATTATTCTATTCTGAAGCATCAAATATACATTACAAAAAGTAGGTTTAGAAAGAAATATTTGATTCAACATAGAAATTATGACACATAAACTTTTAGGCTACAGCGGCCATGATTTTTTGCTGCATCTGCATCTGAATTGACAGGCTTTACAGGTAATATTATTTTGCAAAATTCAGCAAAAACAGACAATATTGCATCTAAAATATAACTTCTTATTTATTGAACTGTTGTATAAAATCAATATCACATTTGTAGGATATTGCATATTCTGAACAAAAACAGCATTTGTGTGATGTTGCGCTCGTTACTCGTGTGATATTGCTCATCTATATCATATGATATAAAAAACAAAACTTATACAGGGACATTTTTGCCCTGATATCTTGACTTTTAGGGCCATTCTAGTTGAATTCTCTAGGCCAGTTGCATTAAATGCATTAAATCATTTTATTCACTCTATTTTTCCATAACTAATTAATTAAATTAACACATTAAATTGACAGCCCTAATAAAAAGCAGTAAGGTCTATTGAATCTATTAATCTAATGAATCTATTGGATTTTGTGACTTGGTCTCCATTGTATAGTGAATGTATGTGCAATAGGCAATTATGTACCCAACTACTACCCATCATACCACTTTATTATGCTCAAATTAAATGAGGACTTACCTCATCCTTCCCGTCTCCTCTTTCCTCACTATCCCTCTATTCACAACATTCTCTCCTCCAGGTCATTATAGTGAAATATGATGAGGCCTAGATCTGCCCTCATGAAATTTCAATAAGCATTGATCTCTGTGATTGCAAGAGATTCTTCTCAGAAAGCGAGGGATAGAAATAAGTGAAACCCAAAGGGCGGGGGCATATTTGCTCATTAATTTATTGCCAATGATGTTCTAGTCATATCAGTATGACAGCATCAGCCAATCGTTTTGTGCTGACAGCTCACAGACGATTCATTGATCCTACATTCTCTTTGCGGACACTAGTAGACAATATTTGCTTTGGCTCAAGATGTTTACTTATCTAAATCTCTGTCACCAAAGCAATTCCCAAATTTCTTACAAATCCATTAAGTTCAGATAATTTAGACCAGCCGTACCACATAAGCCATCAGATTACCACGTCCTTGAAAGTATCCCAAAGCTAGGATCATGTCAATATGTGAAATCGACTCTATAAGCAGAACTTCAGTAGCTGCATTGGATTGCTCTCCGTTGCCATGCTAGCACATAATTCCACGGTTCAAAGTGATATTCTTTTAACAACTCCCTACTGAAACATTTGAAGCTGCTAAATTAGCTATAGCACAGTTAGATACTTCTCTCACTTAGGCTATTTTTGGCTATTTAACCGCTAGAGCTACCAAGGGAGAACTATAAACCAACAACCCTGTGCAAATTGATGCCATGTGGTATTAATACGAGGAAAACAATAAAACAGTTTGAAGAAGTGGAGTTGGGCCAAACTATAAATACTTACCGTGTGGTTAGCGCTTGTTTCACATGTAGTGAATACTGCACTTGGCTACAGTGAAAAGTTAGGCCAACAACAATCCCACTTCCTCATTTTGGGAAGAGAACTAGAGATATTTAAATAGTTGAAGGGCTTCAACTTCATCCTCTTGAGTTTGTCCCTTGTTAGACCCCTGAAGTAACTTAAGGGATTATTTCCTCTATAGAAATTGACTTTATAGGTCTCAATGCCCTTGATATCTCTGTGTTCTTTAAAGTGAGGGTTAGAGGATGTGGTGAGTGGTGACCAAATCAAAAAGTATATCAAATTGGAAACTCATATTCTCCTGAGGGACACGTTGACCCACAGTATTAGCCTGTGTTGAAAGTGGAGGAAAGGTTCTTTCATAGGAAACATCTTCTTCAAATACACAGTTTCTCATAGGGTTATTTTTCTAAAGGGGGTTGGAACGTGTCTCCAAAAGTACTGTGGTTTAGGAAGGCATGATCGCCATTGTACTTCCCCCTCCCAAATGGGCACACAGTGGCCCGCAAATTTATTTGGAAAAACAAAGGTCAAAATGTTGTTCTGTAATTTTTGCTATTTATTTTTAATGCATAATATGATTAATAAGTTGTGTTTAATAATATAATATAATATAATATAATATAATAACATAATAAATGCATGTAATAAATAAAAACTAATTATATTTATTATATTATATTATATTATATTATCATATTAATAATGTAGATGGTAATTATTATGGTAATTATTAATATAATATAATATAATATAATATAATATAATATAATATAATATAATATAATATAATATAATATAATATAATATAATATAATATAATATAATATAATATAATATAATATAATAATGTTTTAAGGCTTATTTCATTAAAGTATTATAAACGTTGAATTATGGTCAATTCTTTAAGACAATTCCTTGTGAAAAACAATCCTAGTGTTTTATCTTTCCCCACGTCTTGAAAACCCCTTTGTCCCTGCTCTCTGTCCACTGCTCTCTCTCTCTCTCTCTCTCTCTCTCTCTCTCTCTCTCTCTCTCTGCTATCCTCTCTGTCGACCTCTAGGTCTCTCGGTAAGTGAATGTTTTCCCAGGCTGAGTGAGAGGATTGGATACAATGTAGAAATCAATGGCAATAAGAGAGGAGTGAAGTACTCCTGACACATACAAGCATGTGAATGTGTTTCCTAGCGCACTGACTCATCCATCTCCATATCACTTTATTAACAGATGCCCCCGCACACAGGAATACACACACACATACCGGCTCCTGACCGCATTTCTTTCTCCTTCGTCCAGACAGGTGTTTCAGATTAATTAGATATTATCAACCAGCATTTCCACGGAAACGTGTAATTGAAGGTCCTTTATTACAGTAATAACTGTGAAAAGCAGCACTTATACAGCCATTAACCTATATGTTCTTAATTGCCACGTACTAACTTCAATATAACTTAAACAGAATTTACAGTATCTTAACCATCTGCTCCAACCGACAGGAAAGTACCTTTGTTTCATGGCCCAGCAGCCCCTAACACTCCCTCACACTCAAACTGTCCTAACCACGCTCTCTTTCTCTCTTCCTCTTTTCTCTCTTTCTCCTCACACATCCATCCTTCAACAGCCTTGGGACCAGACACTCATTTGACATGTTATTTGAACGTTTTGCAATACATGTTCATATTTTGGGCCTAATCGGATGCCATTTTTAGATCCCATTATGTTTTGAACCACAGAGGACAGCACACAGTTCGGCACCTGTATAACACAGGCTGTTATGAATATATAATAAGCTTCTGTAAAAGTTTTCATTAAATGTTCCAATATTGTTAAAACATGATCCAAAATAAATGCTTGGCACAGTGAAAAAAACTCTTTTTGTATAAATTGTGTTTTGCCTTTAGGTATTATTTATTGTTGTGGAGGAGGTTATGCAATCTAGATTTAGATTTAGATTTATAATCTAGATAATATAATATAATATAATATAATATAATATAATATAATATAATATAATATAATATAATATAATATAATATAATATAATATAATATAATATAAATCTTTCATTTAAGGTCATGGTTGACAAGTTTTGGGCAAGTTACTCTAAAGTAGTTCATTACTAACTACTAATTATATCTTCAACAGTGTAATTAGATTATTGTACTAATTACTCACTCTAAAAAGTATTGCATTACTTATTACTAGTGCTGGGCAATCAATTAATCGCGATTAATCCAAAATAAAATTGTGTGTTTACATAATATACGTGTGCATATAGCGTATAATTATTATGTATATATACTAAATACACACACACATGCATGTATATATTTAAGAATTTTTTATAGTTATATATATATATATATATATATATATATATATATATATATATATATATATATATATATATATATATATATATATATATATATATATATATATATATATATATATATATATGTATATACTGTCACGGTTCTGTTTGTGTTTGTTTTCTACTTAAGTTGCACCCTCACCTTCAGACTTGGTCCAGTCTCTGTTATGTTAGAGTGTGTTTCTTTACCTGTCCACCTGTTCCTGAGTGTTACACCATTACATATAGAGTATATGCTTGCAAATATTTCTTAAATATATACATGTATGTGCGTGTGTATTTATATATACATAATAATTATACACAGTACACACACACATATATTATGTAAATTATAATATATTATGTTATGTTTATTTAGGATGCGATTAATCGATTGTCCACCACTGCTTATTACTAATTACTTTCTAAATGCCAAATCAACCTCGACCAGTTTCAGGAATTCCAGATGAAATTGCTCTTTTAATTCTTTCAAATAAATAATATAAAATTGCCATAATTATTGTTGATCTGACCAAAGTTTTTAAAGGAAAAGACAGAAAGACGATTTTTAAAGGAAAAAGACGGAAAAGACGCCTTGCATATGTGTGTGTACACATATATACATACATATATATATTTATATATATATATATATATATATATATATATATATATATATATATATATATATATATATATATATATATATATATATTCTCTCTTTAGAATTTGTAGTTTGTCTGAGCTGGTTATAACTGCCATCAGGAGTTTTTGTTTGGTCCCCTACTTTTAAGTTGGCTCTTAAAACTGTGGCACTTTACAAACAAAGTGCCATCATAAACAGATCTTCTTCTTTCCATTTTCTGTCCATTACTGGAACAAATGGTGTTAGATAGCTTGTTAATATCTCTCCTGTCCTCCATCTCATCCCTCACTCAAACTGAGTGACAGGCTTTCGCGTTTTTGACAGCATAAAGACTTTATGCAAAGTAATTGCTGCGCTAAACGTAAAAACATAAACGTCCTACGATTACATGCTATATGCGCTTCCTGCACTTAACATGGGTGTAAGAATTCCCAACAATTTAAAATGACTTCCATTAGAACCGTTTTATATATTAATATTGCATTTTCTACAGAGTTATTACTCTAGGTTGTAGCTGTATATTTAGAAAAAAAAAATTTATTTACAACTAAATGTCCATGTTCAGTTTTGTTCCAAAAATGCAGCCTTACAATGGTCAGCCATGTACTAGTGTTAAATGTAAAAGATCAATACGAAAAATAAAATGTATGGATTTGTCTCTTGTTTTTTTTGAAGCCCTGAACGAGCCTACCATAGACTACGGTTTTCAGCGGTTACAGAAGGTGATACCTCGACATCCAGGAGACCCTGAACGCCTGCCAAAGGTACAAATAGCATTTCCACTATTATACTAAAGTGTGCTGTTGAGCAACAGATGCTATATAAAGTAATTGTCTTGATTGAAGTGAAAATGTCACAATCTTTCTTTTATATATATTACATTATATCATGTAATATTATGACCACTGACAGGTGAAGTGAATAACACTGATTATCTCTTCATCACGGCACCTGTTAGTGGGTGGATTATATTAGGCAGCAAGTGAACATTTTGATGTGTTAGAAGCAGGAAAAATGGATTTGAGCGAGTCTGACAAGGGCCAAATTGTGATGGCTAGACGACTGGGTCAGAGCATCTCCAAAACTGCAGCTCTTGTGGGGTGTTCCCGGTCTGCAGTGGTCAGTATCTATCAAAAGTGCTCCAAGGAAGGAACAGCGGTGAACCGGTGACAGGGTCATGGGCGGCCAAGGCTCATTGATGCACGTGGGGAGTGAAGACTGACCTGTGTGGTCTGATCAAACAGACGAGCTACTGTAGCTCAAATTGCTCAAGAAGTTAATGCTGGTTCTGATAGAAAGGTGTCAGAATACACAGTTTATCACAGTTTGTTGCGTATGAGGCTGCATAGCTGCAGACCAGTCAGGGTGCCCATGCTGACCCCTGTCCACCACCGAAAGCACCAACAGTGGGCACGTGAACATCAGAACTGGACCACAGAGCAATGGAAGAAGGTGGCCTGGTCTGATGAATCATGTTTTCTTTTACATCACGTGGATGGCCGGGTGCGTGTGCGTCACTTACCTGGGGAACACATGGCACCAGGATGCACTATGGGAAGAAGGCAAGCCGGCGGAGGCAGTGTGATGCTTTGGGCAATGTTCTGCTGGGAAACCTTGGGTCCTGCCATCCATGTGGATGTTACTTTGACACGTACCACCTACCTAAGCATTGTTGAAGACCATGTCATGGAAACGGTATTCCCTGGTGGCTGTGGCCTCTTTCAGCAGGATAATGCGCCCTGCCACAAAGCAAAAATGGTTCAGGAATGGTTTGAGGAGCACAACAATGAGTTTGAGGTGTTGACTTGGCCTCCAAATTCCCCAGATCTCAATCCAATCGAGCATCTGTGGGATGTGCAGAACAAACAAGTCCGATCCATGGAGGCCTCACCTCGCAACTTACAGGACTTAAAGGATCTGCTGCTAACATCTTGGTGCCAGATACCACAGCACACCTTCAGGAGTCTAGTGGAGTCCATGCCTCGACGGGTCAGGGCTGTTTTGGCATCAACAGTGGGACCAACATAATATTAGGAAGGGGGTCATAATGTTATTCCTGATATGTATATTTATATATATATATATATATATATATATATATATATTGATAGCTGATTAATATTTAAAGACTTAATGGCATGACTCCATTGAACTAACAAGTTTATCAAGAATCCATGTTGGGTGGGCTGAATCATGAATCATTATATAGCTGTATGCATTTCATCTGACATTCTGCTATCACTATTAAGTGCTTCCAGATCCTCTTTCCTTGATTCAGAAAGAGTGCTACAGCATTAGCTATAACATCAAAGTAATGATTCTCACTTATGAAGGACTGAGATGGCGGGCTGCATGGTTATGTCATCATTGTCTTGGTGATGAAACTCATATGGTAATAATTCTGCTTGGATGAACATTAGAGTCTGTTGCAAAAGGACAGAAAGAGTTGCATCATGGAAAATATATTCTGTCTGTTGCTGTTGTTCTACTTCTACATGTATATCGAGCCATGTTTCGCATGTGTTGTGTTTGTTGTAATGTCATCCTCTAAGTGTAACAGGTACTCTGTATAGTGCGTTAACTGTTTTTCAGGTTGGGTTATTTGATCTTATTAAAACCTTGTTGTTTAGTTGTGTAAATAGTCCAAATAAGCTAGAGTCAATGAATGGAGTTATTTAGTTTGCATTTGTTGTGCTGGAGCTCTAGAAATATGGCATAAAACAGGCTTTGTTCAATCACTGTGATTCACAGTTCAAATCTCAGTTATACCAGGACTAGGTCAGGTGTCAGAAAACATCGGCTTAGATTTCGCTAAGTACAACGTGTTCCTGGATCAACTTTCTTGTTTGTCCTGGAACAACATTCCTATCGAAATCCTTTTTTGGGGGGGGATTTAGGGTTAGCCCTCAGATTGGCCTGAGGTTTGAGACTAAAGGCCCCGATATACCTCAAGCGAAATCGGAGAATGAACTGATGTGACGTCATATCGAACAAAAGCAGGCCACAACAAAGTTTGTTTGGAGTTTGTTTTGGGAGTTTGAAACAGTTTGCCAAAGCAAACTCTCTGGAAAAGTTTGCTCCGGCTGGTAAACTCCTTTGTACTACCATTAGTCCATGGCGATTATGTAATAGGTAGGTGTGCATGGAGGCTCCACCTTCTTTGACGTGAAAATCTTCTCTGGTTCATTTCTTCTTTTCAGTCAATCGAAGGTCAGACGTCCAGCAGTGAAAACTTGAACACACTTGAGAGCCTCTTTATAGTAGAATATGAGGTTGTAATTATGATGAAATGAGAAACTGGCACTGCTTTTCATGTTTAATACTGTAAAGCTGCTTGATTTTAAGCTATCTATTATATAAAGTGCTGTATAAATAAACGTGGCATAACTTTACTAAAGTGCCAAATTGCAGAGTTCATGCAAACATATCCACATTACTATGATCAGATTCTTATGCTTTATTTAAAAATACTTGCTGTTTTCTCATTTTTGTGTGTGTGTTTATTTTGTTATTTTGTGAGTATATCAGGGCCTTAAAGCAACATGCTGGCATTTTGATTTAAATAAGTCTTTAGGCCCGTTCACACCTAGGACGATAACTATAATGATAAAGATATAGTTTTCAAAATCATTCTAAATTTAAAAGAACTATAATGATAATGGCACAGAGGAACAATATCACTTTCAAAATGATTTTTTCAGCTGATGAACGATAAAAAAATCGAGAGCCAATTGATATCCATACTATCCATTGTTCTGCATTTGTGTGCTTGCTAATATAGTCAAAGTTATCTTTATAGTAATCATTCAAAAGGCCTATATATAATATAATATAATATAATATAATATAATATAATATAATATAATATAATATAATATAATATAATATAATATAATATAATATAATATAATGGTATAGTCTTGTAGTTAAACACCCACCCATTAACTGTTGCTATTAATTTATTAATTACAAAATGCATAATTTCATGAATACATATTATATTATATTATATTATATTATATTATATTATATTATATTATATTATATTATATTATATTATATTATATTATATTATATTATATTATAAAAAAAAAATTCAAATCTTTTTTTCCAGAGATATTTATTAAATATTTATTGCAAATATTTCATGAACAAATTTTTTTATATATTTCCTTATGTTTCTGACTCTTTTATCAGTCATTAGAAAAACAATTATAGATATTATTGACTTAATTCATTTTTAGTGTTTCTCAATATTATATTATATTATATTATATTATATTATATTATATTATATTATATTATATTATATTATATTATATTATATTATATTATATTATATTATATTATATTATATTATATCATATTATATTGCACTCACCTAAAGGATTATTAGGAACACCATACTAATACTGTGTTTGACCCCCTTTCGCCTTCAGAACTGCCTTAATTCTACGTGGCATTGATTCAACAAGGTGCTGAAAGCATTCTTTAGAAATGTTGGCCCATATTGATAGGATAGCATCTTGCAGTTGATGGAGATTTGTGGGATGCACATCCAGGGCACGGCTCCCTGTTCCACCACATCCCAAAGATGCTCTATTGGGTTGAGATCTGGTGACTGTGGGGGCCATTTTAGTACAGTGAACTCATTGTCATGTTCAAGAAACCAATTTGAAATGATTCGAGCTTTGTGACATGGTGCATTATCCTGCTGGAAGTAGCCATCAGAGAATGGGTACATGGTGGTCATAAAGGGATGGCCATGGTCAGAAACAATGCTCAGGTAGGCCGTGGCATTTAAACGATACCCAATTGGCACTAAGGGGCCTAAAGTGTGCCAAGAAAACATCCCCCACACCATTACACCACCACCACCAGCCTGCACAGTGGTAACAAGGCATGATGGATCCATGTTCTCATTCTGTTTACGCCAAATTCTGACTCTACCATCTGAATGTCTCAACAGAAATTCATCAGAGACTCATCAGACCAGGCAACATTTTTCCAGTCTTCAACTGTCCAATTTTGGTGAGCTCGTGCAAATTGTAGCCTCTTTTTCCTATTTGTAGTGGAGATGAGTGGTACCCGGTGGGGTCTTCTGCTGTTGTAGCCCATCCGCCTCAAGGTTGTGCGTGTTGTGCCTTCACAAATGCTTTGCTGCATACCTCGGTTGTAACGAGTGGTTATTTCAGTCAAAGTTGCTCTTCTATCAGCTTGAATCAGTCGGCCCATTCTCCTCTGACCTCTGGCATCAACAAGGCATTTTCGCCCACAGGACTGCCGCATACTGGATGTTTTTCCCTTTTCACACCATTCTTTGTAAACCCTAGAAATGGTTGTGTGTGAAAATCCCAGTAACTGAGCAGATTGTGAAATACTCAGACCGGCCCGTCTGGCACCAACAACCATGCCACACTCAAAATTGCTTAAATCACCTTTCTTTCCCATTCTGACATTCAGTTTGGAGTTCAGGAGATTGTCTTGACCAGGACCACACCCCTAAATGCATTGAAGCAACTGCCAAGTGATTGGTTGATTAGATAATTGCATTAATGAGAAATTGAACAGGTGTTCCTAATAATCCTTTAGGTGAGTATATTATATTATAGTTAAATGATACATTGATGAGAATCAACCTATCACAGTCTCTAGACAACCACCGTTCTCAAGCCCTGAAATCTGATTGGTTGATAGGAGTATTGTTCCAGGACCAACAATAATGTGGATTCAGGAAGATTCAGGAAGTCATAGTAAGCAAAATCACTGAAACTTCAAAAGTTCCCATTCAACATTCAACTTCTATATAGGAATATTGAGTATGTTTTGCTTGTTGAGATTATTCTGTTCATTTTACAAGTGTGTATGTTTGGTGATGAGCTATATACATGTGTGTGTATGTTTAAGAGCGGTGTGTGCGTGTGTGGGTGAGTTTAAGAGCGCAGGCACCCAGAGGTGATCCATCATGGTGAAGTCAGCTGTCCAGCGGTGCCTCCCGGCAGGTCAGCGATCGAAGTCTCCGCTGGCCGGACTTTATTATTGCTCCACCACCAGTAATTGAGTCACAGCAGAGGGTGTGTGTGTGTGTGTGTGTGTGTGTGTGTGTGTGTGTGTGTGTGTGTGTGTGTGTGTGTGTGTGTGTGTGTGTGTGTGTGTGTGCTTGAGAGGAGGAAGAGAAATTATTCCAGCACACTGGCACCTCTGACATTCAGAACAGTGTTGAGCTCAATGAAGAGGTCGGACATATGGAGGAACAGAGAATCATACATAATCTCTCGCTCTCTCTCCATCTCTCTTGTCTTGGCCACTGTCCCGTTGGCAGTAGTGGCGCCACACACACACACACACACATGCTCTGTTCCTCTCCGCCCCATCGATTTTCTCGTCCTTATTGAGGTAATAACAGTTTGTTGACGGGGCTCTCTTTTCAACTGCTCACCTCAATCATACCAGCCAAACACAGGGACGCCAAAGAGAGAGAGAGAAAGAGACTGGCACACACACATATGTTTACCTAGCCATCTAAATGAGGGCATACCATAGACTTCTATTGTTTTTATATAAAGCTAATTATATACTGTATAATTACAGACAACGTTAAACCAATACTTTTTAGAATAAAAATATATTTACTTCATGAATGATTTTTACCCTTGAGGATGTGGACGTTCCTGATTGTCCCCAAATAGATGGATTGATTAATGATAAATGTATCAATGTATTAACTTATTTTTAATAAATTAGGAACAGGTTTGTAACAGGTTTGTAAACACACATACAAAACAAAATAACTTAACCATAACTTAAGTTCAAGATATTTTAGCTTATTTTGAAGCTACTGTATTTGTTCACAATATGTAGGATATTTATTATTTGTCTTAATTTTAAAGTAAAAGACTGTACAGATGTTACAGTAAAAGCCTGTTAATTGATTAATGGTTCCCTTACTAATCCTGGGGAAAAACTGTAATAAACACATTATATTTCATGTAATTTTACTGTAAAATACTCTTAATTGTACCATTTTTGGAAGTAAAAAAATAACAAATCAGGTTTTTTTTTTTTTTTTTAATACAGTGTAGGTTCTTCAAGCCAGATTCACACAGCTTTTAATGTGAAACACCCTTTTTTGTCTGGGTTAAGCGAACATTTGCTGTACAGCTCATGCAATATAAATATGTCTTTGTTTTTGACACTTTTATCAGTCATTAGAGAAACAATTATGGACATTATTAACACAAGTGGCCTTTTTCCGTTCGTTTTTCAATGTTTCTCACATCTAAACCTCTCAGTTTAGTTTTATATAGAGTGTGTGTTGTTCCCAGTTCAAACTCAGACACCGACAGACATGAGAAGGACAGACGGTGTAGTAGCCCGTATGAAAGGATTAGAGAGGACAACAGAAGTGTGAATGCTCTACTGGACATTTACATTGACAATGAGGTCTGACATGGATCAACACAACCTGCCCATTTTGGTCCTTTTATTGGTCAGTTTTTAGTATTTATGTTCTTAAAGGAATAGCAAACCTGTCATGGTTTACCCTCATGTTAATCCAGTTGACTTTACTGATTCTGTGAACACAAATAAGCGCTTACACGCACAAAAAGTCCACAAGACTCAATCACTTTATTCTAAGTGTTCTGTACAATACAATACAATAGCTTTGGGTTAAGAAAAGACCAAAAGTCATTCTCTATATGACAAAATATAAATAATGACCCATTTATTGAACATCCCCACCTCCCCACCTCCCAATTAAAAGCATAATAGTTTTTTGTTTTTGTTTGATACATACAGCTTATATAGTATGATATAGTGAGACTATGGAGCTCATACTTTAGGGGTGAAACAATAATCAGATGTCCAAACTGTGCAGTTGGTGATGTTTTATATGGCCAAAACGTAAGCTGAAATGAAATATTATAGCATTATAGCACACTACTTACATAAAATGTATTTACATATCAGTTGTAACTCTATATCTCCCAATAATATGCCTTACTACGATCATATTTAAGTGCTTAGTTTTATGATCGAAGCTCTGTAGTTTTTATTGTGGGGTCGAAACATATAATGCAATGCAATACAATGATGATTGAAAGATGAACTAATAAACGCTCCTCGAAAGCCTAATGCATCATATTTGACACTCACATTTTAACATGATTTTTCTAAACAGTGATGGATAATCAAGTAAACCTAAGCTGATTCAGTCCAGAGACTGTGTTATTTTACCACGACCTGAAGGTTTTTAGAATTATACTCACCTAAAGGATTATTAGGAACACCATACTAATACTGTGTTTGATCCCCTTTCGCCTTCAGAACTGCCTTAATTCTACGTGGCATTGATTCAACAAGGTGCTGAAAGCATTCTTTAGAAATGTTGGCCCATACTGATAGGATAGCATCTTGCAGTTGATGGAGATTTGTGGGATGCACATCCAGGGCACGAAGCTCCCGTTCCACCACATCCCAAAGATGCTCTATTGGGTTGAGATCTGGTGACTGTGGGGGCCATTTTAGTACAGTGAACTCATTGTCATGTTCAAGAAACCAATTTGAAATGATTCGAGCTTTGTGACATGGTGCATTATCCTGCTGGAAGTAGCCATCAGAGAATGGGTACATGGTGGTCATAAAGGAATGGACATGGTCAGAAACAATGCTCAGGTAGGCCGTGGCATTTAAACAATACCCAAGGGGTATTAATAAGGGGCCTAAAGTGTGCCAAGAAAACATCCCCCACACCATTACACCACCACCACCAGCCTGCACAGTGGTAACAAGGCATGATGGATCCATGTTCTCATTCTGTTTACGCCAAATTCTGACTCTACCATCTGAATGTCTCAACAGAAATAGAGACTCATCAGACCAGGCAACATTTTTCCAGTCTTCAACTGTCCAATTTTGGTGAGCTTGTGCAAATTGTAGCCTCTTTTTCCTATTTGTAGTGGAGATGAGTGGTACCCGGTGGGGTCTTCTGCTGGTGTAGCCCATCCGCCTCAAGGTTGTGCGTGTTGTGCCTTCACAAATGCTTTGCTGCATACCTCGGTTGTAACGAGTGGTTATTTCAGTCAAAGTTGCTCTTCTATCAGCTTGAATCAGTCGGCCCATTCTCCTCTGACCTCTAGCATCAACAAGGCATTTTCGCCCACAGGACTGCCGCATACTGGATGTTTTTCCCTTTTCACACCATTCTTTGTAAACCCTAGAAATGGTTGTGCGTGAAAATCCAAGTAACTGAGCAGATTGTGAAATACTCAGACCGGCCCGTCTGGCACCAACAACCATGCCACGCTCAAAATTGCTTAAATCACCTTTCTTTCCCATTCTGACATTCAGTTTGGAGTTCAGGAGATTGTCTTGACCAAGACCACATCCCTAAATGCATTGAAGCAACTGCATTGGTTGATAACTGCATTAATGAGAAATTGAACAAGTGTTCCTAATAATCCTTTAGGTAAGTGTATACTAAAATGCCTTTTACTTACTAAAAACATAAATTATCAATCAGATGGCAGAAGGCATGTAGAAGATTGTGCGTAATAGATTTTGATCATGTTGATACTTTATAACACGTATTGACTAAAAACCTTTTCTGGGAAACCAGATTTGCTGATATCATTGCATATGATGTTGTTGTCACCAGTTTATGATGTCACCATATTAACAGAGTGTGATGATGCCATGCTGCGTCAGATCTGATCTAACTTTGCGTTCACTCACAAAGAACACGACAGTTTTGCGCGCGAATGCAAAGGTTTTTGTAAGGGAACGCGGAGGTTTTGCGAGCAAGCGCAAAGTTTCTCAGGGGAACGCAAACGGTTTGCTAGTTTGACTTCCACCTGTCTCCTTAGGAGCTCCATAAAAATATGATTTTTCAAATTTGTAGATAAAGATTATTTCAGTATGATTTACAATAGAATACTAGCTTATTTCAGTTTGTCAACTTCAAAATGTCACATTTTATTCAATCTTGTCATTTCTTTGTAATTGTTTGTGAAAATTACTAATAATTGAGTGGTTGAGTGAAAATTGTTGTTGTAGTTATGCTTGATTATCAGTTTTGTTGTCGTTCATACTGCATACAATAGAGTTTTATGTGCCTGCACTCTAAAATAAAGTACAAATTTCAGAATTTCGCAACTGAACTGTTCACTGTTTGATTTTATGGATGAGTCTATGAAAAATAAAATGGCATAGAAACAATTTTCACTCAGAAATTGCTAGTACATTTCACAAGTAACACTGAATTAAACGTGAAACTTTTGAAGTAGAGAAACTGAAACAGTATTTTCTTTTTAAAACACACTGTGTGGCAATAATCTTTTATTTACAACTTCGAAAAATCATTTTTTTTAGTGTGGTCCAAAGGCAAAGAAAAACTTAGAGTGTTTCTTATTACACTTGTGATGTATAGAGCTCAGTGTTTCTGCTGTTACAGTATTCATCATCGACCTCTGCTCCTCATCTTTTCTGCTGCATCTGATTGATGTTTTGGCTAAACTCACACGTACTGGGAATTCACTGCCTCCAGGCCGCCCCACGTTCATTCGGGAACTTTCGCTCGCCAGTATCCCTTTCACGCTCCCCCACACTGGGCCGCAGAGGGACTCTCCTCCGCCTCCTCGCTCTCTCCGCGGGATCTATCGCTCTAACAGCTCCCCGTGACGATAATGAGAGGTTAACACAGTGCCAGCACGGCCATAATTGAGTGAATTTAGCACCTTGGACAGCGCACTAAAACTCCTCATTGCTAGCCTGACCCCCCGTCAAGTTTTGTTTGTGCGTCTGTGCGTCTGTGTGTCTGTGTGTGTGCGGTGCGACACACCCCAGGCCTGATTGGAAGGCAATATGTTCCAACATAGCATTCGCACACATGCTTAGGGGTAAGATCCTGGTGAAGGTTGTGTTCAGATGGGGAGCAATTTTCTGCCTGTCACTCGGTTAGCTGGAGCAGCGCCCTTCTGCATTAACTTCTCCCACACGTGGACATATATAAGGAAAACGCTGTGTTTGAGGACCGTATGAACAGTACTGCAATGTAAACATCTAACAGCAGTACATTTATGAAAAGATTTCACTGGTAACCATGATCATTAGATATAATTTCGTGAACATAACAAGAAGAAATATCTTTGTAAACTGTTCATAAAAGCATTTATGCATGCAACACTTTACGTTTATATACATTTTATTTACATTTATATCAATGAAACAGTTCATGTAAAATAGTTTTGCAAGCAATTTTCATTTATATCAATGCAACAATTAGTGTAAGAATGATTGATTTTTATCATAGTGACCAAGATTTATGATTGATTTACATCTTTTTATTTTATTTATTATCTCATTTTATTTTTTAATTTTTTAATTTAATTTTTTTACTTCATTGGAATGGTACAAAACTTGCAAAAGGTTTTTTGCAAGTACTTGATATGTGAGCACCCAAAACAAAAATATGATTCAAAAAGGTTAAATGATCCTGAAAAAAATTACAACAATGGCAACTAATGGGAAACAAATTTCATCTAGTGGAAGCTTTTGGTACTGTGCCCAAACAAAATCTTCCTGAAAGCTCATATTTTAAGATATCAAGTTCAAATTTGGAACACAGCTTGTTTAGATTTATGGCTTTGATTTTCTCCTAGTTTTAGAGTAAAACATTTTTTTGGAAAATATAGATTTCATATAAAATTGGAAACAGTACTTTTTTTTCACCTTTTTTTTTTTTTTTTTTTTTTTTTGCACTTCAGCAGTAATCTGCCAATTGTCGTCTTTGAAAAGAGACCAAACTTAAGTCTGTGCTCCAAAACATTCAAGATTTATGACAGTTTAAGTTGGAAATTTCATTTTCAGGTCTATGCTCAAAAAGTGAATAAATGGATTCTGGGTATAATGGATATAACTACTGCATAAACATAATTTAGTGCCATTAAAGGTCCCTAAAAATACAAAATATTAAATAAAAACATAATCGAACTAAAGTATAGTTTAATTATATTATATTAATTTATTATAGTTTAATAACTATAATACATTAATTGGAATCTTTACAAAGAGCACCATGCATTAATCATGTAAACTTATTAAGATAACATTTGAGATTTAAAATTTCCACATGTGAAACCTTGGTAATATGTTTCAAAATCATATAAGCATTGCGGTTTTGTGAAAATGCTTGTGATTTTTCCCTAAGGGTATTTTTACTTTTAAGGCAAACCTACGTAATATGATCCATGTTTCATCATTAATTCATTGTTTGCCAAAATGTGTTCAAAACAGAGGCCTTAGTGTCTGAACTTTTACTTTTATTGTGCCATTTGTTGCAATTCTCCCATGCTTGCACATCCCATTCTAGCTTGATAATGTGGAGATATTGCACAAGCCACATAATCACATTATTAAAACAACACAAAAGTCACTAATGCTTTCCAGCCATTGCACTTAAACAATCATGACACCCGCTGTCCTTCTTCCCCATCACGTGACTGCGCAGAAAAGCATATGTTAAAGTAATTACTTCTCATTAGCAGGAACGCATCGATTCCCTCTCTGATGTACCGTCATCGCAAGAGCTCTTACGAGAGCTGGCTCTCTGCTGAGTTATTGCCCAGTACTGTGAAACCGAGTGACCTTCACTGCAAACATAGATTGCATTGTCCTTCCTCAACGCAAAGCAGATGTTTGCTGAAATACTGCACTTTTTCATCCTGACAGACACAGAACAATTGAGCAAACATCAGCTCCATGTGTTCCACTTGGCTGTGATCACTGATGTTATTAAACGGAAATTCAACCCTTTTTTCATCTGTGAAAGAGAACAACATCACATTGTATAGTTACAAGTGACACGTATTATGGATTGTAAATGTATAAAAAATGAACTGAGGATGAAACAGGCTCTAAATCTTTTTTATCATCAATATTTTCTTTGTTTGTGTGTTATTTTGCATACAGGAAGTGATTTTGAAGAGAGCAGCAGATCTGGTGGAAGCACTTTATGGAATGCCTCATAACAACCAGGTGAGGAGCATTATCATTGATACATAACAGTTGCATGAATTCTCTTCACCATCAGTTTGCTCTTAACACATTTGGAAAAAATGTGTTTCTGTCACTATGTTAGGTCCTGCAAACTTTTAGAAAAATAAAACACAAATAAACTTCCTTAAAAACACTCAAATTTGTCTACTAATGGTGTCCAACAGTGTACATACATCACAGAAGAATGAACATTTTCACCACATGCCAAATGATTGGGGTTAACAGTCTTCTGTAATGGAATAAATATTTAATTTGTATTCAGATTATCACAGTTTTTAATGGTTTTGTATGATGTATTTTCATATTTTAATATTGAAAGTCAGGGTCTGACACAATAAAGGGTAAAACAATATAATTTACATATAAAAAGGCATGTTAAAAGAAGAAAAAAAGAATAAAGTAGTTATAAAAAGTTCATATAACACAAACTAAAAACTAAAAAAATAATCATCCCAGCCCATGGATATAAAAGCTAACACTCATGTGTCCACTGAAAGTGTTAAATTGTGAGAGATGATGAATCATTTTTCCTTAGGAAATAATTCTAAAGCGAGCAGCAGACATCGCTGAGGCCCTGTACAATGTGCCACGAAACCACAACCAGCTCACCGGCCTCACCAACAGCTCCGTCCATGCAAGCATGATGGGAGTGAACTCTTTCACTGGACAGCTCGCCGTTAACGTCTCAGAGTCGTCTCAGGGTGGAAACCAGGGTGAGATATTGTTTCTCTCTCTTTTTCTCTCCTCACACACACATATAAACTTGCACAAGTGTGCTCTAGTGATGTGTAGGATAAAGTTCATCAAAGCTGTGTGCGTAAGTCGACATAAGTTTTCTGTGTTTCTGGCTGCAGGTTTCAGTCGTAACACGAGTAGTGTATCACCGCACGGCTATGTGCCCAGTTCCACCCCTCAGCAGAGCAGTTACAGTACGGTATCCACCAGCATGAATGGCTACGGCAATGGCGGCATGACCAACCTGACTGGCTCCCCGAGCTTCCTAAACGGCTCAGCCGCCAACTCGCCCTACGCAAGTGAGTTTTCAAGATGTGATATATTCTATATATTTCGTCCATGAAACACAAATGGAGATGTTTAGCAGAACGTCCAAGCTGCCCTTTTCCAAGTGAAATGATGAAAATTCACCTTAAAAGTACTTAAAGTATCGAAGTTGGAAATAAAAGAACGATTATTGGATTACGGTTTAACAGAAAATACTATTTCTGTCTTTCTATTTTAAAATTTCACATTTAATTCAATGTTATTTGCCATTTATTTTTTTATAGATAAAATTTACTAGCAATTTACTATATTCAAAGATATCTGAAGCCATGATTGCTTTATGTCAGAAACATTGCCATTTTAATTTAAGTAAAAATGCCTCCCCTCTTACATTTACATTTATGCATTTTAGCAGACGCTTTTATCCAAAGCGACTTACAACTGAGGAGTACAGGAAGTGATCCGTCATGAAGTGGCGAAGATACGCAAAAAGAGCCTGAAATACTAAGTTATGGACGTTACTCAGAGTAGCTTGAGCTAGAATAGGGAGGGAATAGAGGAAAATAGAGGAAAAATCATTTTTTATTTATTTTTTAGGGTGAGATTAAGTGCTCACGGAAGAAATGTCTTTTGAATATTGTCAGTGATCAATCCTTAGCTGAGCGAAGGCTTCTGGTGGGGGTGTAGACTCGTAGGAGCGAGTCGAAGTATGCGGGTGCTGAGCTTGTGGTGGATCCATAAGCAAGCGTCGAAGGCTTGAACTTGATGCGAGCAGCGAGTGGTAGCCAGTGCAGAGAGATGAAGAGAGGTGTGACATGGGCTCTTCTGTAGCTCTCAAATCTGACTTGCACTTTAAAAGTGTGGTCAAAGTGTAGCATAATTTCTGTGAAATTTCATGAGCAGAAATGTCCATTGTCAATAGTGTTGTGATGTATAAAGCACAGCTCACACAGGAGTGACTTTCAAACCAAGCAGTTATCTGTTGGTCAGTGTGGCAAATTCGTGTGACAGACTTGAACATGATCTCACGCGAAACTTGCGCCCTCATTGGTGGATTCCTTTTGAAATGACTGGATGTTGCCAGCGAAAATTCGCTGAACAGCAGTGAATGCGACCGCACCTTAATACATGACAAAATGTGATGTCATTACTGTAAAAGTCAGACCTGCTGTGACAAGCTTTCACGTGCTGTTTAAATACATGAGATCTTTTAAAATACATTTAAAAAGCATTTAAAGTACAATCTTTTGGAACTTTTGATTTCTGGGGTGAAATTTGACAGTTGAAGTGCTTGAATGGATAGTTCTCTCAAAAATGAAAATTCTGTCATCATTTACTCGCCCTCATGTTGATCCAAACCTGTATGAGTTTCTTTCTTCTGTTGAACACAGAGAAGATATTTCAAAGAATGTTGGTAACCAAACAGTTGACTGTAGCCATTGACTTACATAGGATTTTTTCCTTACTATGGCAGTTAATGGCCACTGTTTGATTACCAGCATTCTTTAAAATATCTTCTTTTGTGTTCAACAGAACAAAGAAACTCATACAGGTTTGGAACAACATGATGGTGAGTAAATGATGACAGAGTTTTCATTTTTGGGTGAACTAACCCTTTAATTCACACTCAAACAAGGCTTTGTTTCCAAACAAACTTCTGTCTTTGATGCGCAATCATTGCAGGAAGTCTGACAGTATGGGCCTTTAGGTCTGATACAATTCCCAACTGAGAATTCCCACAATCCTCCTGCTTCGCAATCTGTATTCAACAGCTCTTTAAAAGTTCTCTTCTCCTCAACTGTCGACGCGCTCTCTCTTCTGCTCGCCTGACAGTGCCACCTCACTCCAGCTGTTATTTACTGTGCTAATTCTTAATTGCTCGCTCCTTCCAATTAACCAGAGACAAAAGAATTGTGATGTGTTTGTTTGGCTTAATTATGACTTGATCAGTGAGGGATGTGTGTTTGGGGGGCAGTTTGACACTAATGGTAGGTTTACACGACAACAATGTATTAAACACGAAAACCTTGGCATGTTTTGCTCACAGACAACAACGTTGTCAAAACAATCCCTGTTTACACGGATTCGCGTAAACGACTGAACACGCTGTATTCTGCTGTTTGGCCAGTAGTTGGCGATGTTACTTTGTAAAGAAACACTACGCGCCTATACACGTAATGCACATGGTGTCACCGTTTTCACAAATTCACATTTTTGTCGTTTACATGGTTACGATAATGGTATTGTTTTCAAAAGTTTGCTTTCTCAGGCCTCCAAAACGTCGTTGTTGTGTAAATGAACGGCCAAAACACATTAAAAGTTTTTAGTTGAAAACGGTGTTGTGTAAACGCCTCCTAAATCTTCAAAAAGGAGAAGAGTGAGTTAGTTAAAGAGACCAATGTCACGCACAAAGAAACGAAAGCAATCAGGAATTCGGCAGCACAGCCGACGACGACTCTGGTCCTTTTTTACAGAAAACAGCATTTTACTGCCTCTGTCAAATTTAAATTCCATTTTGGCCCCTGAATTAAGACTGTTAATTAAATCAATAAAGTAATTGATGGGCTAACACTTGAAATGCACTGCTAACATCCTGCAATGTTAACAAGTATTATAAAAGGCTCACTGACTCCATCAAATCACTTCCAATCAGTCCCAGAGACCCCAGTTTTCATCAATTGATTAGACTTGATTAATGGACTGTGCCTTTGTTACAAGGTTTTGCCTGAACTAATTTAATGTGGCAACTTGGATTTTAAATTATGAATATAAAAATTAAAACCATCCTAAATAACAAAATGAACCCAAAGCAAATAGCTAAAGGTTAAACATGTCATAGGACACTTTGTAGTTATTTTAATTGGGAAAGGAGAATGTTTTAACATCAAAATCTATATTAAATATTTTTTTAATGTAAATTGCTTCTGAAGTGATTTAGTTTAATTGCAACTAATCATTTCCTCCCTAAACTCTTTCCCACATGAATTTATCTCTTCCTTCCTTGTCTTTCTGCTAAATCCAAAATGTATTTCTCAACTTCCTGCATTCCTGCAGTCGTCCCCTCCAGCCCCACCATGGCCTCCTCCACCAGCCTGCCCTCAAACTGCAGCAGCTCCTCTGGAATCTTCTCCTTCTCTCCGGCAAACATGGTTTCAGCTGTGAAACAGAAGAGCGCGTTCGCTCCTGTCGTTCGGCCCCAGTCCTCACCTCCCCCGACATGCACCAGCACCAATGGGAACGGTCTCCAAGGTAAAGTCCTTCACACTCAAATGACAGTAATGACATCATAAAACATTAAAAAATGAAAACACTACAGCAATGCAAAAGGATGTTCACCCCAAACACTGATAACACTGTATACCATTGTGTATACCACTTTACTTCCAGGGGGTCGACTTTTCAAAAGGAAAGTCTTGCACAACTAAATTTGGTGCCTTTTGGCACCTGTAATGAAGTTAAAGGGATGGTTCACCCAAAAGTGAAAAAAGTGGCAGTTGTCTCTCAGATTTCATTTAAAATATCTTCACTTGTGTTTCAAAGATGAATGGGTTTAGAACATCATGAGGGTAATTAATGACAGAATTTTTCATTTTTGTGTTAACTAACCCTTTAACGGAAACTGTCTGAATAAGTTATTGTTGAAACGTTCCCCCGAACGCTTTGTTTTGATTTCTTTTGGCAACCCCTATAATTTGCGAGCCCATTCAAAAGTCTGGGGTCAAAAAGAAGTCTTGAAAGAAGTCTCTTATGCTCAGCAAGGCTGCATTTATTTGATCAAAAATACATTAAAACCGTAATACTATGAAATATTATTACAATTCAAAATATTTTAATATATTTTAATATGTAATTTAATCCTGTGATGGTAAAGCTGAATCTTCAGCATCATTACAGTCTTCAGTGTCACTTCAGAAATCATTCTTAAATCATGATTTGCTGCTCAAGAGACATTTCTTATTATTATCAATGTTGAAAACAGGTTCTTAATATATTTGAGGAAACCATAATAAATATAGCTTCTTTGATGAAAAAGAACTGCATTTTTTTTTTTAAATATGTGAAAGTCTTTACTAATGCTTTAGTTGAATGCGATCTTGCTGTATATACAAAAAGTCTTAATGACCCCAAACATTTGAATGGTAGGGTAACATCACTAAAGTCCAGAAAGGACGTAGTGTACTAGAAGCATGAATGTCTAATCTTCCTTTTGACCATATACTCACCCATCATTCAGTCTGATATTAACCTCTCTCTCTTCTTTCCCTTTCCCTTCTTCTCTCCACTGCCCTCAGATCAGTCTTTTGTCGACTCTAACAAGTACTCCACAGCCAGCGCACTCCAAGGCCTGGCCTTCTCCTGAAGTATGTCACTTATCCGTTACTCCTCCCATGTTTATCCCACTCCTCACATGTTTCTGTATCTGATCATCCATCCATTCCTACAAATAACAGAGATTTTGCATACATTTAATTTTTTAAGGTAAAGTGTGTAATTTTTGACATTTAAATATGTTCTCCAATCCGAGTTTAACATGCAGAGTCAGCTATAAAAAATTCAGGTTGACCAGTGGTGTGAGGTATGAGTTTCTGTTTGTCCAACCAATGACAGACATGTTTGAGAAACCTGTTTGAAAACAGTCATTATTTTTGCAATTCCATTTGTTGAGAAATTACACCCTTCACCTTTAAATATCCCATGTTTCCCATATATCACACTCCAGTTTTCTGCTTTATCATAAACCTGCAGAGCATGTTACATACAGAATGATGTGTTAATTTTATGTATGAGCATGTGTTTGCATGTATTCGGGGTTGTGTTTAACCTCCAGCAGTTCTTAGAGAACACAACCCCTCCAGAATAGTTCACCTCTCCTTTTTTTTCTTGTTTGTCAGCAGTTGCTAAACTCATGTTGAGTCAGATCTGCAGTGCTAAGCATTTTCCCCATGTTAAAAAGAGTCCATGTTGGCCTAACTCGTATTAAAAAGAGTGACGTTTCTGGAATGAATTTCAATTGACGTGATATTAGACTGTCTCAGATTTCCGATGAATTCATACTTTTTAGTGGTGCACACCAGGGCAACATGGCCTTACAAGCCCAGAACAATAAAGCTAACTGCTTGCAAGCAATTAGGAGTCGGTTGAGACGTTTAATAAACCGCTTCAAGTGTCTAGTTTGTGCCAATTTTGCATTGACACTGAAAGAGTTTAGGATTTATCCCTCATCTGAAAGGGCCATGGTTTGTTATGCAGATGTGAAAACAGATTGCTGAGTTTAAAGAACTATTAATAGCTGAGGAAAATACGAAATGATGTCCACTCTCGTAGCGATGCTGGCTTTGCTGTATAGCTCACACTTTTACATACACTACTTAGTCAAAAGTTTTTTTTTTTTTTCATGTCTCTTGTGCTCACCAAGACTGTATATTTATTTGATCAAAAATGCAGTAATTAAAATAGCTGTTTTCTATTTTAACATATTTTAAAATGCAATTTATTCCTGTGATCAAAACTGAATTTTCAGCATCATTACTCCAGTCTTCAGTGTCACATGATCCTTCAGAAATCATTCTGATATGATGATTTACTGCTCAAGAAACATTTCTGATTATTATCAATGTTGAAAACAGTTGTGCTGCTTAATATTTTTGTGGAAACTGTGATACATTACCATTCAAAGGTTTGGGGTAAATAAAATAAAAGAATAAATTAATACTTTTAATCAGCAAGGATGCTTTAAATTAATCAAGAGTGACAATAAAGACATTTATAATGTTACAAAAGGTTTCTATTTCAAATAAATGTTCTTCTGAACGTTCTATTAATCAAAAAATTAAATAAAAAAACAATTAAGCAGCAAAAACATTGATAAAAAGAAGAGTCATTATTATTATGAGCACCAATAATACCTGATAATAATTGAGCAGCAAATCATCATGTTATAATGATTTCTAAAGGATCATGTGACACTGAAGACTGGAGTAAATTATATTACAATAGAAAACAGTTCTTTTAAATTGTAACAATACTGTATTTTGATCAAATAAATGCAGCCTTGGTGAGCATAAGAGAGTATTTCAAACTTTTGACCAGTAGTGTTTCATTCACTCACGTTTTATATGCAGCTCTTTTATTGAAGGGTTATTTAATGGAGTAGAGTGAACTAACACTCTCTCTCTCTCTCTCTCTCTCTCTTCACAGTTATCCCTGGAATGATCGTTCCTCCCATGTAGTGCGTGCGTGTGTGCGTGTGTGTGCGTGCGTGTGTGCGTGAGCGTTTGTGTGCAGACAAAAAGATGAAACATGCTCTTTCATGCCACTGCTCTCACTGAGCGTGTGCAGAAAACTCCGGCGCTGGACTGACCTCGCGGTCCTGTTCTGAAGGATGAAAAACTACAAACTCAGGCCCTTTTTAACACAATCTGCTTTGAAACAAAAAGATATAGAGGAAGAACGATACGAGAAAAAATACTGAACTGAACTGTTGTACCTCCCTGTTTTGATGTTGAAATTTGTACTCACCTTCTAGACACTTTTTAAGATAAGGAGCGACAGCACAGACGATGCTCACCCGCCCCATCTACACTATAACATGAGAGGTCTATTTATTTTAAAAAACGTAGTTATTGATTTGCCATCATATTTGTGTGTTTCTGTGTGTATCACCCTTTTATGAAATGATACCTGACACAATAATGCAGTGGTTTCTATTTATGATTTTAGATGCTAATGAAGGATTGCAGGTGATTTTTGCGCAGTAATGTCCCACTGAATTTGATAAATTGCTTTTGAATTTGAAGAACTTTTGGTCTATCAAGTCTACAAAATGTGCCAGCAATGTGAATTCATATTTAAACTGTGGTGGCGAAGATTGTGTTTATGCCTTTTTTTACCCATGGTTTAAAAACCAATTTGTAAATGCCAAAGGGAGAAACTCAGCTCTTTTGCATTGTTACTGATATGTCATGTCCTGATATTCACACTCATATTCCATTTGCTGAGATTATGCTGCCTTCAAGTCCTCCAGAGAAGTTATGATTTAAAAACAAACTAAATATTTTTTTGAAGATATATATTGTATATTGGCCGTGTTTGGCATTTCATGTGTGAAGTATGGAAACTGGTTTCTGCCATGGAAAAAAAAGTAATTGCGACTTTATCTCCTGCAATTGAGAAAAAAAAAACACACCAGAATTGCGAGACATAAACTCGCAATTGCGAGTTACAAAGTCAGAATTGTCCACTGATTTTTCTCTTGCAATTTATATCTCCAATTCTGACTATAACTCGCAATTGTGTTGCTATCACTCAATTCTGACTTCATAACTCAATTGTGTTTATATCTCGCAATTCTGACTATAACTCACAATTGTGTTGATATCTCGCAATTCTGACTTTATAACACGCAATTGTGTTGATAGCTCGCAATTCTGACTTTATAACTCGCAATTGTGTTGATATCTCGCAATTCTGACTATATAACACGCAATTGTGTTTATATCTCGCAATTCTGACTATAACTCGCAGTTGTGTTGATATCACGCAATTCTGACTTTATAACACGCAATTGTTTATATCTCGCAATTCTGACTATAACTCGCAATTGTGTTGATATCTCGCAATTCTGACTATATAACACGCAATTGTGTTTATATCACGCAATTCTGACTTTATAACACGCAATTGTTTATATCTCGCAATTCTGACTATAACTCGCAATTGTGTTTATATCTCACAATTCTGACTTTATAACTCGTAACTGTTGATATCACGCAATTCTGTCTATAACTCGCAATTGTGTTTATATCTTGCAATTGTGTTGATATCTCGCAATTCTGACTATAACTCGCAATTGTGTTGATATCTCGCAATTCTGACTATATAACTCACAATTGTGTTTATATCTCGCAATTCTGACTATAACTCGCAATTGTGTTTATATCTCGCAATTCTGACTATATACTCACAATTGTGTTTATATCTCGCAATTCTGACTATAACTCACAATTGTGTTTATATCTCGCAAT
This sequence comes from Paracanthobrama guichenoti, assembly GCA_018749465.1. Lineage (NCBI taxonomy): Eukaryota > Metazoa > Chordata > Actinopteri > Cypriniformes > Gobionidae > Paracanthobrama > Paracanthobrama guichenoti. Next base: position 21,467,560 of record CM031963.1, on the reverse strand, counting down.
TCTGACTATAACTCACAATTGTGTTTATATCTCGCAATTCTGACTATAACTCGCAATTGTGTTTATATCTCGCAATTCTGTCTATAACTCGCAATTGTGTTTATATCTCACAATTGTGTTTATATCTCTTAATTCTGACTATAACTCGCAATTGTGTTTATATCTCGCAATTCTGACTATAACTCACAATTGTGTTTATATCTCGCAATTCTGACTATAACTCGCAATTGTGTTTATATCTCGCAATTCTGACTATAACTCACAATTGTGTTTATATCTCGCAATTCTGACTATAACTCACAATTGTGTTTATATCTCGCAATTCTGACTATAACTCACAATTGTGTTTATATCTCGCACTGACTATAACTCGCAATTGTGTTTATATCTCGCAATTCTGACTTTATTACTCGCAATTGTGTTTATATCTCGCAATTCTGACTATTACTCGCAATTGTGTTTATATCTCGCAATTCTGACTATAACTCGCAATTGTGTTTATATCTCGCAATTCTGACTTTATAACTCGCAATTGTGTTTATATCTACGCAATTCTGACTATAACTCACAATTGTGTTTATATCTCGCAATTCTGACTATAACTCACAATTGTGTTTATATCTCGCAATTCTGACTTTATAACTCGCAATTGTGTTTATATCTCGCAATTCTGACTATAACTCGCAATTGTGTTTATATCTCGCAATTCTGACTATAACTCACAATTGTGTTTATATCTCGCATTCTGACTATATAACTTCGCAATTGTGTTTATATCTCATAATTCTGACTATAACTCACAATTGTGTTTATATCTCGCAATTCTGACTATAACTCACAATTGTGTTTATATCTCGCAATTCTGACTATAACTCGCAATTGTGTTTATATCTCATAATTCTGACTATATAACTCACAATTGTGTTTATATCTCGCAATTCTGACTATAACTCACAATTGTGTTTATATCTCGCAATTCTGACTATAACTCGCGCAATTGTGTTTATATCTCACAATTCTGACTATATAACTCACAATTGTGTTTATATCTCGCAATTCTGACTATTCTGACTATAACTCTCATAATTGTGTTTATATCTCGCAATTCTGACTATATACTCGCAATTGTGTTTATATCTCGCAATTCTGACTATATAACTCACAATTGTGTTTATATCTCGCAATTCTGACTATATAACTCACAATTGTGTTTATATCTCGCAATTCTGACTATATAACTCACAATTGTGTTTATATCTCGCAATTCTGACTATATAACTCACAATTGTGTTTATATCTCGCAATTCTGACTATATAACTCGCAATTGTGTTTATATCTCGCAATTCTGACTATATAACTCACAATTGTGTTTATATCTCGCAATTCTGACTATAACTCGCAATTGTGTTTATATCTCGCAATTCTGACTATAACTCGCAATTGTGTTTATATCTCGCAATTCTGACTTTAAAACTCGCAATTCTGACTTATAACTTATAATTGTGAGTTTTTATCTCACAATTCTAACTTTACAACTTGCAATTATGAGTTTATATCCCAAGTCTGAGAAAAAAGTAGGAAATTTAAATTTGCAATTGCGAGAAATAATCTGGCGTGAGTTACAAAATCAGAATTGTCAGCTGATTTTTCTCACAATATTGTTTATTTCTCGAAATTCTGACTTTATAAGTCGTAATTATGGTTTTATGAAACAAAAGTAGGAATTGTGAAATATAAAGTCTCAATTGTGGAAAAAAAAAAGTCAGACCTATCTTTTTTAATGTTTTATTCCCTGGTGGAAACAAGCTTCCATAGGGCGACTTTAGTACCGATGCAACAAAATTAAAAGCAAAGGGTGTACCTGATGCTTTATGTTTTTTATATTGTTTTGTCGCTCAAAAGTATTTTTCCGGTTTAGCTTTATTGCTATTCTTGATCGATAGCACACAAAATGCATCCAAAATATTCACAGTCAATACCAAATTGTTTCCGTGATGATTTTTAATTAACACAACTATTAACTTGGAAAGACTTAAAGGCTTAAAGCAGGGGTCTCCTGTAAGGGCCTAGTAAGACACTGATTAGCTGGTTCGGGTGTGTTTGATCAGGGTTGGAGCTAAACTCTGCAGGACAGTGGCCCTCGAGAACCGAGTTTGGAGACCCCTGGCTTAAAGAAAAGAAGCTTAAGATATTGCTGTGGCAAATATGATCATTCTGACATGACTTGAAGGCAACATTTGACATTTCATTCTCATCTCCAGTTTTCTCATTGTGTAACACCAAAATGTATAGACCAAACACGTACCCATAGTAAGACAAAATAAAGACAAGTACACATACAGAGACAAGGCAGTCAAAGCCCAAACGTTCTAAAGCGATTGTCGCCTCCTTTTTACAACCTATCTACTCTCTAATGAGGATTTATGTTTGTGGAGTGTGGACAAACAAAAATGCAAAATGATCAGTGTGTTTTATGCCATTTTAAAGACCTTTTTTTCCTTTTTATTTGTTTGTGTTTTAGAAAAACGGATAACTTAGCATTTAGTTTGCAATGGACTTCCTCCAGTAGGCTGTTAATGCTCAGACTGAAAGATCGAGGAGGGAAACGATCAAGTATTTTATGCTCGTCGGAGCCGTTTCGCTTTTCTTGTAGATCAGCGGTTCTCAACTAGTTTAGAGTTTTCATTGGATTCAAGCTCTGAAATGATCATGCAAAAGTCTTCAAAATCAACACTGAAATTGATTCAAATGATCATTAAATTATAACTATGCACATTAAATGATTAATAGCATTTTATGCTGTCCGTGACCCCATCAGATCAGACCTGTCGCCCGTTTTTGGGCCTCAGTTTGATCGTATGGTTAAGACATGAGGGGTGTGGATGTTAGGCATAGCCAGCACTGTGAACGCTCTGCATGAATGATCAAAGATCTAGAGGAAGACATTACTTTGGGTTTTAACATGCTTTGTACAGACTGATAAATATGTTTGATTTTGTTATTCTCGTTTATTTTGCCAAAGTCATTTGAAATATATTTATACATCAGAATGGAGTCATAAGGCAGCTTTATACAACCTAGTGTCACTGATATAATGTTTACGGCATACTTAGCAGATCTCATTGACAATGATCACGAAGGGATATATATGTAGGATATCCATAAGAATATTGTGTGTATCGCTTGAAATTGTACATGCTTCAAACTGTCTACATGTTCGTGTGTTTTTGCTCATCGTTTGGCGATGATCTGTTTTTATTTTGTCATCTGCCAATTTGTGTCCATAAATGTGATTTTGGAATTTTATGTGTATAGTAATTTTGTATGTCACAGAACAAATGCGTGTTTTTTTTTTTTTTTTTCTTTATGAAAATGTGTTGTTATACCATTTTGTTACAGATGGCAAGATTTGTTAACGTTTAATGCAATGAAGTTTGAGAATATATTCACCAGGTAAACAATATAATAATCATATAATTTTGCCTCTCTGGAACTTAGAGAGAAAATGATAGTTATTGTTTTCATGCTCAGCAAATATCCAGTAATATCTCCCTCTTTTTTGAATAGTTTTCCTTTGGAATCCCCTTTTAAAGGGAAAATAATACACACATCTACAATCCTTGTGTTCTCATGGAAGTGTACCAACAATCAAATGTCTTAATGCAGATTTCTCTTTTTTACATTATTTATTTATTTTTAAAAAATGTATTTAGATTGTTTGGGTAGAAATAAATAAATTAACAAGTTAAACTATGGCGTAACAGCACAAGAGTCTATACAGGTCTCGTACATGTCATTCCATGACACTCCTGTCCACTGTCACGTCTTAATGAGTTTCGTCCCATTCTTGTTTCAGTCCATCACATCACAAAACTTCCCTGCGTATTGAATTTTTGAGTTTTTTTAAACAACTATGTCAGTTTATGTGGCTTTCCCCATTATTTAAGTGAGCATCAATTGCAAAGTTATTATTTGGTGGTCACTCGATTTATTAATTATTATGCCACACATCCAAACTGAAAAGAAGTCTGCAACTATTTTTCCTGTTGATTGCATACTTGTTGTAGACTGGACTTCCAGTGGGCAGTTATTACTGGTGAAAAATATAAAAAGAAACTACTGTAAAGATGATCATTTTTTAATTACATTTGAACTGTAAAATAACTTTTTGACTTTCACAATATTTAATTAAAGTTTCCTCTTGTCTGTGACTCTTCATTCTTTGTGTTTTTGTTTTTCAAAAATCAAATCTTAACCCTCATCCTTCCCTCGGGTCATTTTGACCCGAAACTCTTTTTTTTTCTTTTTCATCTGAGTGGTCCAAGACCCTAGGACTTTTGTCATACTTGAACCATGAACGCACAAAAACTTTTTTGACTGGATTCAAGGAGTTTTGTGGTTGAAATTTTAAAAAGTAGCAAATCAATTTGACCCCCATAAGAATAAATGGAATGTGAGGAATGCTTCAGTACACATAGAAAAAACGAAAAATGCTCAAAATGAAAAATTTAAATTCTAAAACTAAAAATTATTTTATAATGTCTGCATGTGTATGAATGCATACTGAAGAGAAACTGACTTTAGGACCCAGCAGAACCGCTAATTTGCTCCATATAGAGCTATAAGACCATCTAGTGGCAACTTGGCTACTTGATCCCTATGCTCGAACAGGAGCTGTTCGGACCAATCAAATTGTCAGGGCGGGCTTTATACGATGATGGACAGATGATCAACCGTAACATAATCATGCACATCACCAAAGAGCGCTTGGGTTGAATTTGTTCTAATCCTAAACAGAGAACTTGTTCATATATGCATTCACCTTTACCACAGTGGGTAAGGAAAGTATTCAGACCCCCTTAAATTTTTCACTCTTTGTTATATTGCATTATGTTATATTATTTGCTAAAATCATTTAAGTTCATTTTTTTCTCATTAATGTACACACAGCACCCCATATTGACAGAAAAACACAGAATTGTTGACATTTTTTGCAGATTTATTAAAAAAGAAAAACTGAAATATCACATGGTCCTAAGTATTTAGACCCTTTGCTGTGACACTCATATATTTAACTCAGGTGCTGTCCATTTTTTCTGATCATCCTTGATTCAAGATTCAAGATTCAAGAGTTTTATTTGTCACATACACAGTTATATACAGAATATACAACCGGCAGTGAAATGTAAACAGGTCCGCTCCATGGACAGTGCAAATTCACAGTTAAAAACACAAGGAGGAAATTATAATAGAAATAGGATAAAAAGTACTATCTATCTATCTATATATATCTATATATATATATATATATATATATATATATATATATATATATATATATATATATATATATATATATATATATATATATATATATATATATATATATATATATATATCTATATATAATTATAAATAATCAAGTCAAGTAGAAGAAAAATAATAAAAAAAAGAAGAATAAAGAAGTGGAATAAAATAAGTGAGGTAAACTGTGCAGTGAGTAAACTGTAGACTTATAAATATGTGGTTAACAAATGTATAAAGAGTATAATGTGCAAACAGGTTTATAACAGGCTGTTACACAGTAACAACAAGAACAGAGAATGCAGTGCAATGTCAGTGTATCGATGTTTATCCTGAAGTGAAGTCACGTGATGTTAAGTGACAGAGTTCAGGAGTCTGATGGCCTGGGGGAAGAAGCTCCTCCTGAGTCTCTCAGTTTTGGCCATCAGGCTTCGGAAGCGCTTACCAGATGGCAGCAGCGTGAAATGAGGGTTTGCAGGGTGATTAGAGTCCTTGATGATCTTAGTAGCTCTACCTTTGCAGCGTTTGGTGTAGACGTCCTGCAGAGACGGGAGAGCTGACCCTGAGATACGCTCGGATAAGCGCACGACTCTTTGCAGGGCTTTGCTGTCATGACTGGTTCTGTTCCCATACCACGCTGTGATGCACTGAGTTAATACACTTTCTATCGCCCCTAAATAGAAAGTTTTCAGGATAGCTGGTGAAACCCTGAATTTCCTCAGCTGGCGCAGGTGGTACAGTCTTTGCATGGCTTTTTTCACCTGTGTCTGAATGTGTGCAGTCCAGGTCAGGTCCTCTGAGATGTTTACACCCAGGTACTTGAAGCTGCTCACTCTCTCTACTGGTGACCCGCTGATCATGAGGGGGGAGTATGTCCGTTGCTGTCTCTTCCTGAAGTCCACAATCATTTCTTTGGTCTTGCCAACATTCAGAGAGAGACAGTTGTCCTGGCACCATGATGTTAGATGCTCCACCTCGTCCAAGTATGCTGTATCATTGTTGTTGGAAATGAGGCCCAGGACAACAGTATCATCAGCAAATTTGATGATAGAGGTGGAGCTGTGTGTGGACAAACAGTCATGCGTGTAGAGAGAGTAGAGCAGGGGACTCAGGACACAGCCCTGTGGAGCTCCCACACTCAGGGTGATGGAGGAGGAGGTGGACTGGCCTACTCTCACCACCTGAGGCCTGCCAGTGAGGAAGTCCTCAATCCAGTGGCAGAGAGAAGGATTCAGGCCGAGATCCAGGAGTTTGGAGGATAGCTTGATGGGAACTATGGTGTTAAAGGCTGAGCTATAGTCAATAAATAGCAGCCTTACGTAGTTCCCACTTTTGCTGTCGATGTGAGTGAGGGAGGAGTGGAGGACATGAGAGATGGCATCTTCAGTCGATCTATTGGGACGATAGGCAAACTGAAGAGGGTCCAAAGTGTCAGGAATGAAGGCGCAAATGGTGTTTTTAATGAGTCTCTCAAAGACCTTCATGACTATAGATGTGAGAGCCACTGGACGATAGTCATTTAGGCAAGAGAGTTTACTGTTCTTAGGGACAGGGATGATAGTGGATTTTTTGAAGGAGGTGGGGACCACAGATGTAGCAAGGGACTCATTGAAGATAGATGTAAACAACCCGGCGAGCTGATCAGCACAGGACCGCAGAACACGGCCTGAAATACCATCCGGCTTGGCAGCTTTCCTGACGTCCACATGCTTGAGTGCTCTCCGAACTTCATCCTCTGAGACAGAGATCACGTGGTTGTTGCTGCTCTGAGTAATTCCCTCTGATGCGCCACTTGGCGGAGTCGCGTTGCCGCGGTTACAGTCAAAGCGAGCGTAGAAAGAGTTTAACTCGTTCACAAGCAACGGATCAGCGCTCACCTCTGCAGAGGATTTAGATCCAAAAGAGCAGATGGACCTCAGACCTTGCCACATGCGCCGCGAGTCGTTGAGTTGGAAATGAGACTCCACTCGATCCTTATAACGGAGCTTTGCAGCTTTAACTGCGCGTCTGAGAGCATAGCAGGACAATCTGTATTCAGTCATATTCCCCGATAGGAGACCGGCCTTGTAAGCGGCAGTGCGTGTGTTCACTGTAGCGCGGATTGAATTGTCTACCCACGGTTTCTGATTTGAGAAGGACGTTATTGTTATTGTTTGCGTAGCTTGCTCTGTAAGCGTGTTGATGAAGCAAAGCGCCACTTCTGTGAACTCGCTTACGTCAGCAGAACTCGCTCGGAACATGTCCCAGTCAACATCATCCAGAGCTGCCTGTAGCGCGGTCTCTGAATGGGGCGACCAGCGCTTAACTTCCCACCTCACCGGGGGTTCCTGAACGAGCCTTTGTCTGTATTCAGGTGAGAGGAAAATGGCGGCATGATCCGATTTGCCAAAAGCTGGAAGTGACCGCGCTTTATAGGCGTTCTTAAACGGAGAGTAGCAATGATCCAGTGTGTTTGCTCCTCGTGTAGGACAGGAGACGTGCTGGTGAAAGTTTGGCAAGACTTTAGGTTTTAGGTTTCTTTAGGTTTGCTTTGTTAAAATCGCCCGTGACAATGTACGCCGCGTCGGGGTGTTTGTTTATGACGCCGCTGGCAACATCATGAAGGCCAGATAAAGCCAGCCCTGTGTCTGCCTGTGGTGGAATGTAAACAGCGGTCGCGACGACAGAGGAAAACTCCCTCGGCAGATAGAATGGGCGGCAAATGATTGAGATGGTTCTACACCTTCATTTGAGTCCAGCTGTGTTTGATTATACTGATTGGACTTGATTAGGAAAACCACACACCTGTCTATATAAGACCTTACAGCTCACAGTGCATGTCAGAGCAAATGAGAATCATGAGGTCAAGGGAACTGCCTGAAGAGCTCAGAGACAGAATTGTGGCAAGGCACAGATCTGGCCACAGTTACAAAAAAAAGTCTGCTGCACTTAAGGTTCCTAAGAGCACAGTGGCCTCCTTAATCCTTAAATGGAAGACGTTTGGGATGACCAGAACCCTTCCTAGAGTTGGCCGTCCAGCCAAACTGAGCTATCGAGGGAGAAGAGCCTTGGTGAGAGAGGTAAAGAAGAACGCAAAGATCACTGTGGCTGAGCTCCAGAGATGCAGTCGGGAGATGGGAGAAAGTTGTAGAAAGTCAACCATCACTGCAGCCCTCCACCAGTCGGGGCTTTTTGGCAGAGTGGCCCGACAGAAGCCTCTCCTCAGTGCAAGACACATGAAAGCCTGCATGGAGTTTGCTAAAAAACACCTGAAGGACTCCAAGATGGTGAGAAATAAGAATAAAACTTTTTTTGCCTTAATTCTAAGCGGTATGTGTGGAGAAAGCCAGGCACTGCTCATCACCTGTCCAATACAGTCCCAGCAGTGAAGCATGATGGTGGCAGCATGCAAGTACAGGGATATCCTGGATGAAAACCTTCTCCGGAGTGCTCAAGACCTCAGACTGGGCCGAAGGTTCACCTTCCAACAAGACAATGACCCTAAGCACACAGCTAAAATAACAAAGGAGTGACTTCACAACAACTCCGTGACTGTTCTTGAATGGCCCAGCCAGAGCCCTGACTGAAACCCAACTGAGCATCTCTGGAGAGACCTGAAAATGGCTGTCCACCAACATTTACCATCCAACCTGACAGAACTGGAGAGGATCTGCAAGGAGGAATGGCAGAAGATCCCCAAATCCAGGTGTGAAAAACTTGTTGCCTCTTTCCCAAAAAGACTCATGGCTGTATTAGATCAAAAGGGTGCTTCTACTAAATACAGAGCAAAGGGTCTTAGGACCATGTGATATTTCAGTTTTTCTTTTTTAATAAATCTGCAAAAATGTCAACAAATCTGTTTTTTTTTTCTGTCAATATGGGGTGCTGTGTGTACATTAATGAGAAAAACTTAAATGATTTTAGCAAATGGCTGCAATATAACAAAGAGTGAAAAATTTAAGGGGGTCTGAATACTTTCCGTACCCACTGTATTTCTCTCAAAAATGATGATCGTGTTGGTAAGTACTCTGTGTATCCTTAAATTCTTTTTTACAACACCAGCAAAGATCGTTTACACTCATCTTCCTCTTCTACTTCTTCCAGCGTGCGTGCAGTTGAGTTCTGTTGACAACTATGCATAGCTCCGTTGCTCTGATTGGTTGTAGGTCTATTCAACTGAGTGCAGAGGCATTTTCTTTCCTGGTTCGGTTGAAACACGCCTCATAATCACAGCCCAATAGAGCAGTATCAGACTATATGTATAACAATGTCAGGCTAGGGTTATGCATGAAATTGTGAGTTATTTTGAATTAAAGTTGAAAGACAAAGAAAAAAAAAACTTTAGGGCTTCGGGTCATTTTGACCCGCGAGGGAAGGATTTGTTACAAAGTGCGAGAGAAAAAAAAGAGGGTTAAATAAGAACGACATTCTACATTTTTAAACCTAATGTGAGAGATAAAACTAAGCATTTAGATACTTCTGTTTAAAAATTTGTTGTTTTTGGAAATACATTTGTATTGTATTTATGACATTGTAATAAAGCAATAATTACATATGAATAAAGTCATTGTTATAGTGCAGCCGTTCAGACTACCGCATTTCACATGATCACACACATGAGCCTGCCATCTGCAATACAAGTAGAAGTCAATTTATATTCACATCAGAAATTAAGTGCCCCTTATTAGTAATGTGGGCCATTTTAATGACTCTAGTTCATTAATATATTACATCCTTCTGGCATAAAAAATATGCCTACTGTCGCTTTAACATATTAATGATGGCTCAGGTCCTTTTTTTTAAAATTAAAATGCATTTGGCACGTAATTGATTCATCATTTACATTTACAGCCATCAGCAGATATACTCACATATATAAACTAAACTGATTTTGACTGGCTTGAAAAATGTCTGTCCGCTGACCTCACAGTACTGTACAGTCTGAGTTCTGTGGAAATTCAGTGGCTGTGTCGGTTTTACATTTCCCCCCAATTATCTTCCATAGTCTTTTCCTTTCACTTGATTGTCTGGAGCATTTCAACTTCTGTGTTGAAATTCTCTGGGTTCTCTGATGTCCACGACTTTGTCCTGTAAGAGAAAATAATATGACTGTTGTTGTGGTTGCAAGGGCGTTCGGGAGTGTTCTGAATTGTAGATGTATTTCACTAGATAAATCATCATAAATCAGATCACCTTTTAAAGTAAAAGCACATCTTTCCTAAAGAAATCACACAATTCAAATATGACAGAGTAGCAAAAAAAAAAAAAAAAAAAAAAAAAAAAAAGTACCTAGGGTTTTTAAAAAGCTGCAACACTATAAAAAAAGACGGGTAACACTTTCTATGAAGCCTGTATTTATAAGGCATTATGAGGGTATTCTTAATGCGTTATAATACATGCATAATGCCTTAAAAACAACCTTATATTATGTTGTATCATCTGATAAACAATCATAGCAACAGTTACATTACATTAAGAGTACAATGCATTATAAAACCAGATCATAAATTATTTAAATGCTACAGTATTTCATGCATTCTGACTTAGAATTAAACTTGACTTTGACTTAACACAGTTAAAGAGTTGGATGCTCATGCTAAACATGGCCAAAAAAAAAAAAAAAAATGAGTTGACAGTATTTGTCATAGGTGTGTGTGTCTCCACTGCACTCCTCTGCGATTTCGGCTGTTTCGGAAAGAGTCGATACAGCTTATCTGTCTTTTATAAATCTAATAAAATTAAAGACTTCAATTAACATAAGATTCGCTTAAACTGTGTGTGTGTTGTGTATTAATCAGCTGAGTGAATTATTAAATGACCTGTTAATAAACACTTGTTTTGTTCCTGAATAAATCAGTGTGTTTGAACAAATTGTTGAGTGAAGATTTAAATGACTCACTCAAAGACAGCCTCAGACGTATCAGTGTATCTTAATGTAGCAATGTAACTTAACTCTGAGTTAGGTTAGGTTTTCCTTGCTCCGTATTAGTACCAGTGCTGTGTGCATGGATGCTTTTGTAAAGACACAATCGTTTTCAAAAGGTCTTGTAAGCACTAAAACATGAATACTACTCTTGATCTTCTTTTCATTACCCTCAACTGTGCTGTGTGAACACATGTTCTCTCTCTCTCTCTCTCTCTCTCTCTCTCTCTCTCACACACACACACACACACACACATACACAGCGTGTGTGTGACAATGATGGGTACACAGGGGGTTAAGTGACAGTGCTTTAGGCTTCCATTAGCTAATGGATCAGTGTGAGTGTGTCTTGCCACTTCCCTCCTGCATTTAACCCCTGTGAGCTGCCCCCGTCTCTCCTCCTCTGTCTGTCTGTCATACCTACCCTCTCCTCTAATGCAGCCACTGAACAGATTGATGAATAATAGAGGGCATAATTTAACAATCAGGGATGGAGAGCTATTTATCCTGACTGACAGCAGGGTTGTTAAAATCATCGCAGACTCGTGCAAGGTTTGGGATGTTCCTAGAGTTAATGAGTGGGAGGGGATGTCTGATTCTGGGTCAGTTTTAATCTGTATGTAGGGACCGAGGTTAGTATGGGATGCGAGAATATTGAGTGCAACAATCGCTCCACGATTAAATATCTGTTGGGGTGGAGGGCTGAGGGGTGTTCCGTTGCCTCTGGCTTTTGGCTTGCTCAGTTGGGGACACCTAATTCATCTATATTACCGATCTGCCCGCATTGACACTATATGATACTTGAAATTAGCTGGATAACATCACCGTTTCACCAGAACGGCTGTACAAATTCTGTTGCATTATTTTCCTGTTAACAATGTGAAGCTGCTTTGAAACAATTGGACTTGTAAAAAGTGCTATATAAATAAAGGTGACTTGACTTGATTTGATTTGTTCCCTTTGGATTGATATATAGATCAATCATAATTTTTCCATTCAAATAATAAAATAAAATGATGTTTTCTGCTTTTCAAAATAAATCTCAGTAACCAGCCTTCACTTGGGTCCTTTTTCTACATATTGTGACGTACAATTTGGGCAAAATTTTGTTTTTATTTATTTTGACCTCAAACTAGAGCATCTAAATAATTAATTAATTAATTTAATCAGCATAAATTGAATTGCTAAATCTCTTTTGATTGAAAACCTTAATAGATACTTATACGTAAACATAATATAAATACATAAAAATATGAGCCTGATGTCCGTGATTGTCAGCATAAACACCTCTGCACAAACATCCACTCACTAAAAGTCAAGTCGTCACCTTTATTTATGTAATGCTTTATACAATACATATTATTTCAAAGCAGCTTCACATTAATAAACAGAAAAAATAACATCCAATGATGCAAACTTTATCAAATATTAGACAAATTCTGTCAATTTGAATAGTGAATAGTGTCATTATTCAGCTCAAGTCAGTTTTGTATTAATTCCGTTCAGTTCAATAACGGTGTAAAGTTAATCAATTATGAAATGATAACAATTCTATAGGCAGCTCTGCAACTCTCTCTCTCTCACACACACACACACACACACACACACACACACACACACACACACACACACATGTTGTGTTCATGTTTTGTGGGGACATTCCATAGACATAATGGTTTTTATACTGTATAAACTGTATTTTCTATCCCTCTACACTGCCCCTACCCCTAAACCTACCCATCACAGGAAACATTCTGCATTTTTACATTTTCAAAAAACATCACTTAGTATGATTTATAAGATGCTTTCCTCATGGGGACCAAAAAATGTCCCCACAAGGACAAGGATTTCGGTTATTGCCATCTGTGTGGGGACATTTTGTCCCCATTAGGTAGGGTTTACCAGGACGCACACACACACACACACACACACACACACACACACACACACACACACACACACACACACACACACACACACACACACACTCTGGTTTCCATGTTTTATGGGGATTTCCCATAGATGTAATGATTTATATATACTAACCCTAGCCCTAAACTTTCTGCAATTTTAGATTTAGTATGCTTTATAATTATAAGACAAAACACTTAATTTAGTATGCTTTATAAGCTGTTTTATTCTTGGGCCCCCAAAAAATGTCCCCATAAGGTCAAAATTTACTGGTATTACTATCCTTGTGGGGATATCACATCACTGTAAAAAAACAAAACAAAAAAAAACAAGTTGAGCAAACTTGAAAAAATAAGACAACCTATCGCACTCAACATTTTAAGTTAACTCAATTAATTCGCTCAAGTTAAGGTCAACTTAAAAACTTTGCAGAACTAAGCATTTTTAACTTAAAACTTCTTGTCAAGACAACTAAACAATGTTTACTATTTAGCAATGCAAGTACACTGATCAGGCATAATATTATGACCATACTGTGTTAGTCCTCCTTTTGCTGCCAAAACAGCCCTAACCAGTCGAGGCACCAAGATGTTAGCAGCAGATCCTTTAAGTCCTGTAAGTTGCGAGGTGGGGCCTCCATGGATCGGACTTGTTTGTTCAGTACACCCCGCAGATGCTCGATTGGATTGAGATCTGGGGAATTTGGAAGCCAAGTCAACACCTCAAACTCATTGTGCTCCTCAAATCATTCCTGAACCATTTTTGCTTTGTGGCAGGGCGTTACCATGAAGGGGTGTACATGATCTTCAACAATGCTTAGGTAGGTGGTACATGTCAAAGTAACATCCACATGGATGGCAGGACCCAAGGTTTCCCAGCAGAACATTGCCCAAAGCATCACACTGTCTCCGCCGGCTTGCCTTCTTCCCATAGTGCATCCTGGTGCCATGTGTTCCCCAGGTAAGCGACGCACACACGCCACTGTTGGTGCTTTCAGCGGTGGACAGGGGTCAACATGGACACCCTGACTGGTCAGACTGGTCTACGGCTAGACAAACTGTGATGCAATGTGTATTCTGACACCTTTCTATCAGAACCAGCATTAACTTCTTGAGCAATTTGAGCTATGGTAGCTTGTCTTTTTAATTGGACCACAAGGGCCAGCCTTCGCTCCCCACGTGCATCAATGAGCTTTGGCCGCCCATGACCCTGTCGCCGGTTCACCGCTGTTCCTTCCTTGGAGCACTTTTGATAGATACTGACCACTGCAGACCGGGAACACCCCACAAGAGCTGCAGTTTTGGAGATGCTCTGACCCAGTCATCTAGCCATCACAATTTGGCCCTTGTCAGACTCGCTCAAATCCTTACGCTTGCCCATTTTTCCTGCTTCTAACACATCAACTTTGAGGACAAAATGTTCACTTGCTGCCTAATATATCCCACCCACTAACAGGTGCCGTGATGAAGAGATAATCAGTGTTATTCACTTCAACTGTCAGTGGTCATAATGTTATGTCTGATCGGTGTAAACTGTAGAAATGAGTAAACTGTGTGCCTTAAGAGGCACATAATGTTCATGTCGTAACTTTGAAAATCAAACATGGAGATGAAAAAAACAAGGATTGTAGTTGCTTGCACTACTAAACATTCTTTGGTTGTCTTGACAAGTTTTACATTCAGATTACCTGGTACTCATTAGATGAACAAAAGTATTTAAGTTTAAATGGAGCAAATTAGTTGAGTTAACTTAAAAAGTTGAATGCGATAGGTTGCCTTGTTTTTTTTAAAGTTAGCGCAACTTTATTTTACCAGGTACACACACTGACCAACAGGTGCATGACCTCATGTTGGTGGGAAATCATGGCTCACCACTGTGAACTCCCAAACAATCAGGGCACTCTCATCAAGTCTTGTGCTGTGTTTCAGTGTTTTACCTTGGGTTCATCTAAAATCAGATCATTTAAGCATACGCTAACAAGTCCAGCAACTGAATCATAGGGGAATTTTTACATAATGCTTGTTTAAAACAAAAAAGTAATGAGAACAAGATATGTGCAGATATTCAGCAAAATGTGTTTGAGCTGACATAAGTACCTTCTGTTAAAAGAATGTCTCAGATGGAAGTGTGCCTTCTCTCTTTAAATCGCAGTGAACTGACTGACTCTGCAGTGAAATGGGCATTTATAAAAGTCTTGTTTCTGCTGGACACACACTTTGTTAGAGCTCTGAGCTTGCACATCAAATGTTTAGTCATAGAGGAGAAAAGGGCAAAGGTATAAATCAAGTTTCACCAAGAATTTTTGTCCTTTTTGCAGACATGTCTGTCAACCGTTTCTAAGTCCCGGTTCTTTGTTTATCCTGACAATTAGATAATATACATATCATATCCCTAGCAACACTAGCAAACTGCGGAGTAACTCCCTAGCAACCACACCACCCCCTAACAATACCTAGATCTCATCCAGATCACCACAGTAAGAGAATTTTCTTTTTTTTTAGCTTGAAAGTTATACATTTCAATAATATTTTATTTCACTTGCTAATTGTTAAAAAGGTTATGCCTTTTTTCTTGCTACAAATTTACGGTGATATGAGTTCACAGTGAGTGAGCTTTAATTCATTGTTAATATTTCATCACTGTTGGCTACTGTTGAATGCACACCACATGTTTATTCTAACTGTAGGACAATGCTCATCTGCGGCCCAATTATCAGCATTTTCCAAATGAACAGCATAACGACGGAGATGGGCCTTGATGATGTCATGGGAGCCGACTGCCCCTGCACACTAAATAATTGAGATAATTACAATCCATGATGTCACCTTAAGCCCCTTAAATATTTGACAAAGCACATCCTATGGGTCACACGGGCCTGCCAGAGACTTTAGAGCCATTATAAAACCTGCAATAAGAGCCTGGGGACCCCCATTGTGCAGAATAATAAATCTATTGTCTTTCCACTTTCTTTTGTCCTCTTGTAGTGGAGGTACAGAATATAAGGCACTTTCCACAAATAATGTGGAATAAAAATAATGTACAAATAATGTAATTTACATTTATTCTTTTAGCAGACGCTTTTATCCAAAGAAACTTATGGAATATAATGAGTGATTCGTTAAAAGGAGAAGTGCAATATATTGTTTCAAACATTGTCTACAATAGTACAAGTTGGAACAGGGAGCAATATAAGAAATAGAGAAAGCATAGAAGTTTTTTATTTTGTCAGCAGGATATGGAAGCTTGCTTCTGCCATATCTCACAATTCAGACTTCTTTCCCTAGAATTGCGAAATATTAACTCGATCGCAATTGTGAGTTATAATATCAGAATTGAACGGTGGCTGAGAGAGCTCAACACACGGCAACTGTAGAAAACGCATGCAAATAGAAAAAACACCAGTAAATGAAGAAAACATCTTCCTCAGTTTGACAACACATGGGGCCCTATCACACACCCGGCGCAATGCAACACCAGGCGCGACGCAAGTGTTTTTTGCTAGTTACAGCCTGACGTTTTCACATTTTCACATCCAGCGCTACTTTGTTTAAATAGCAAACACATTTCGCCCATGGGCGTGCTGGTTTGAAAACGAGGTGTGTTCAGGCACATTGTTGGCACGGTGCTATTTTAAGGCAACTGAAATCGACTGCTCCATTGACCAACAAAAACCCAGTCTAAAGTCAATGAAAATTATTTAAAGGGCGTGTTAGTAATATGCGCATATCCCTTACGAAAATGAACCATGGTTTTACTACAAATCAAACCAAAAAACCATGGTTATTGTAGTTAAACCATGGTAACCACAAATTAACCATGGTTTTGCTACTCGACCCATAGTTTAACCATGGTATTTGTGGTAAAACTAATCAATTAGCCAAAAAAACATGGTTACTACACTTTTACTACAATAAAACCATGGTTATTTTTCATAAGGGATAGGCGGGTACACAACGCGCATACACTCTGCTTGTTACACACACAGCAGAAACAAAAGTTTATGATACTTACACGATACTTGAATTTTGAAGCCTAAATGCAGTTGCAATAAGTACTAAAGGTAAGCTATAAACGAACTACGCCACGGTCCCATGACTTCAACTAAGTTTCTGACAATTTGCTGTTTATATCTAAAAACATTTTCCCAGAATGTCTGAGTTAGACTAGTTTATAAGAGCACACTTATGAGCCTAATGGGGCTGTAAAAGCGGACTGAGTTTACCTGTAGGCGTGATGATGTTTATTGTCCCCGACAGCCTCTGTACACTGTAAAAAATCCAACTCATGAAAATTTTGTAATAATGATTATGTTTTAGTTAACTGGACAATTAAATGCAAAAAAGTTGGCTCAACCAGTGAAAAGAAGTTGGTTCAACAATCATTGGACCAAACTAGTATTCTATTGATTCAATTTGTAAATGCAAGTTAACAAGTTTACAAGTTGCAGCAAGTTAACAATGCATTCTGGGTGCATCGTGCAAAACTCATCCATGGCTCCCAGAATGCATTGTGGCATGAAGCATGTCACTATTGTTGAGATTCATAGACTGATTCTTGATGTCTGTGTGTGAGTAAATCTCACAGGAGGTCAAAGTGTTTAGTATACAATCTGTTTTAAACCTTATTCAGCTCTGCTGGATCTTTTCTAGAATCACAATAAAACAAAATGAATAGTATATTGCTCATACATCATAAGATCACTGAATTTAGCCACTACACAATGATTATATTCTTATCATTGAGCAGCCAACAGCATCTGATTGTGTTTTCTCTAGCTTTTCTTGCCATAGCAAACTCAGTTACAGCAGCCAGGGAATCACTACACTCAAAAAAATGCTGGGTTAAAAACAAATGGGTTGTTTTAACCCAGCGATTTGGTTGTTTTAAGCAAACATTTAATCCAACTGCTGGGTTAAAACAACCAATTATTGGGTTAGTCCATTTTCAACCCAACTTGGGTTGTTTTTAACACAACATTTTTTAGAGTGTAACATTAAAAAGTCGTCAAACTGCCCAACTAAAGAAAACACTGATCTTTTTAACACAAAATCAAAAAAATTATAAAGCTCAATCAGCTGAACAAAAGATCTTAAATTGGGAGACATGTGACCTTACTCAGTTAATTGAGTTAAGTGAACTACTTTGTTTAAAAGTTGTGTAAACTCAAAAAAGCTGTGCAGCAAGGTTGCCTTACAATTTTAAGTTATGTCAACTTTTCTTTTTTTACAGTGTAGTCCCATTTAGCAACTTGTTAGGAACTGCCTTTTTTCAAGACAAACAACAGCTTAAAAAACACACACAAGTGGGGTAATACTGATGTATTTTATGTCGTAGAATAAAACGTGAAAGTATCTTGAGCTTGTGTTCACCACAGACCTTATTTCAGCCATTTAACCAAAATCACATTAAAAAAATTTTTTTTTTTAAAAATTGACTTGGTTTGACTTGGTTAAAAGCTTACTCACTTCCACGTTTTGGCCAACAAAGTAATGTCATACCTGAACTACACTATTTCTATTTAGGCATATTTGGTAACATAAGAGTTCACTTTGCAAGTAGTTTTAGGCCCTATTTTATATTCTCTATTCTGATTGTAGAAAGTGTTGAATTTTTGACTTTCCAAGACTGTACTGTAACTGTCAAAGTCATTGTTTTGAGGCATTAACACTGTGGAAGGGCTAAACAAGTTCTACACAGTAAGGCTCCTCTTAATTTGATTTGTGATATATTGTGGTTTAGAACAGGGGTTGGCAAATATGATGAACCTTTTATGAGGACCCCCTTCCTAAAATCCATCTATATATTTTTATGTATACGAAATAAAAACACTTAAACCGTTAGATAAATAGTAAGTGTGACATTATAAATACAACATATTTCCAAACTTGACTTGGCTATACTTAATGTTGGATGTATAACCCTGAAGAACATTTTCAATTAAAAATTATTTGTATAAGCAAATTTCACAATAATGTATGTAAGCATATTACGTACTGCATTAAGAATACTGCCTTACAGCCCCAGTGAGTGAGATAAAGGGGACTATAGTGAGAAAAACTCACTTGATGGATACAAAGCAAACATGAACAATTCTGGATATATATATATATATATATATATATATATATATATATATATATATATATATATATATATATATATATATATATATATATATATATATAATGAAAGAAAGGAGAGAAACATTTAGAAATGAAACAGTTAGATTGTTCGGTAGTCTTTATCCATTTTTGCTTTGTCTTTTAATTCTCTGAAATTTTCTGGGGACCCCTTAGAACCTTCTGGAGGACCCCTGGCGTTCCCAGGACGGTTTAGAAAACCCAAATATTTTGCCCTGTGATATTACTGTTGAATTCTTTAGGGAATTTTAGTTTTGTCCTGTTTTGTGTTTCAAAGATTCCATGATTTTCCTAGTCCTCACCTCTCATCTATAAATCTGTTTTGTGTCCTCTACAGTGGGTCAAAGACTAAAGTTGCCCAACGCTGACCATCCGCCAGTATAAAGAGTGCCAACATACCTCTCCTAGAGGCAAAATACCACACTTTCTCAATATTTGGAAACTCTCAGTGAGCACAAGCCAACAGTAACATGAGCTGGGGTTTTGGCCTGTAAATGTTGGTAAGTTGAGTAAGCTGATGGTTGTGCAAGATATAATGCTGATTCAGAGCATGATTCTGAAAGCATAAAGGCCTTTTACTCCACTCCTCACTTTCTAACATTCATTTTCTCGTACAGACAATACATTCAGTTGACCAACACAATTCACTGAGGATTGTGACATTTGACCCTTGATAGTTGTGCAGAGGTTTACAGTCCAGGAGTTCCTGTGATAATATTAGTAATACATTTGAGTCTGTTTCAAAAATGTCTGAGGTCAAAGTCATAATGTCTTCAATATGAAGTTCTGGCATTAACCAAATGTTGAGTGGTCCTGTGTTTATTGACTTTTTAAATAGCCTTTTCTAAATCAGTGAACTTACAACTACATTTGCAAGATTCATCATTACAGACACAACTCTTTGAAGAATGCAATTCAATTGGATATAAAGATATATTTTTAAGAATATTAACTGCTCATTTTTCAAAAGATTTGTTCAATCAATTTACCCTTCACTCAGAAAAAAAGGCACATTGCTGTCACTGGAGCAGTACCTAAGGTACAAAACCGAAAAGGTACTAATATGTACCTTTAAGGTACTAATGCACTCTCTTAAAGTACTGATATGTACCTTTAATGCACTAATATGTACCATTTAGGGGTGAGTAAGGTACAAAGATGTACATTTTCACTTTTGTACCTTAGGTACCGCCCCAGTAACAGCACTATAGCACTGAGTATTGTGTTGTTCCAACCTCATTTAATTTTAAATTAATTTAATTGAGACATTTAGCAGAATGTCAAAGCTGTTCTTTTCCATACCACAGAGTGGCTCTCAAGCTCCAAAAAGGACACAAAGCACCCTATCCACAATATTCAAAGTATTCCAAATATTCCAAAAGTCATATGAAAGATTTGTACAAACAAAAATAGTTTATCCAAAAGTTAAAATTGACGAAATAGGGTCTTTATTTATTGGTCCTGCCATTCCAAACCCATTTTCTATGAAAAACAATGCAGAAAAACAATGCAGAAAATATTAACAGCATTAAGACTTTTATTTTTTCCTAAAGTAGCTTTGAAATCTCATTTACACGTGCATATTCCAACTTGGTAAACTTGGTTACATCATTATGACCTCCTCAATGCTGTGAGATGTCATGTTTAAGAAAGCAAGGTGGTTCTTGTGATCCATCACGTCTCTTTCTCTCTCTTTCTCTCTGAGAGGGGTCTGGGATCAGCATAGAGATTTCATGAGCCATTCATCATAATGAAAACACTTAAAACACATGCGAGGCCCTCTCCCATAATCATTCAACATTCTTTTGGCTGCCCCCCAGCTCCAGCCCAGTAACATCTGGCTCAATGAGGGGTGCACAGAGCTAACAGTAAGACTGCGACCCGTCTTCACCTTGTGCATGTCAGATTCAATATAAGGCAATATAAGACTGTTTCTTCAACTGGCGCTGTGGACTTTTTTAACAGTTTCTTTTACACTCTCACTAATTTATTTTGTCCACTAACTAAGGGGGTGGGGGTGGACAATCATTTTATTAAGGTGTTAATTTCATAGCTAGCAGTTTATGGGCCCTGTCATATACCTGGCGCAATGCGACACCAAGCGCAAAGCTTAAATAGCAAATGCACTTGTGTGCTGGTCTGAAAATGAGGTGTGTTCAGGCATATTGTTGACACGTTGCTATTTCGAGGCAACTGAAATAGACTGCACCATTGACCAACAAAACCTGGTATAAAGTCACCTGGCACACCGACTGTTTTTCCCGTCGTTAAACTAGCAAAAGTGGATTCAGACACACCCTAAGTGTATCATAAGTATCCTAAATACAAAAAAATATATATATATATATATATATATATATATATATATATATATATATATATATATATATATATATATATATATATATATATATATATATATATATATATTTGTACACATTTTAGATCATAAATTGCTTTTGATTGAAAATGACAGCGACACAATAAAAAAACATTTTGTTTACAACTGATATTTACCTTGAATTCTCTTCATTTTCTTACATCATATTTCACATCATATTCACATAAGCATCGTAAATTGTTGGTCAAGGTGGAAATGACAACAGTTGAAGATCATTTCACTCTTTGTTTAGAATTGCATTATCATAGATATGCCTAATAATTCATGTTTATTATACAAACCCAATTCCAAAAAAGTTGGGACACTGTACAAATCGTGAATAAAAACAGAATGCAATGATGTGGAACTTTCAAATTTCAATATTTCATTCAGAATACAACATAGATGACATATCAAATGTTTAAACTGAGAAAATTTATAATTTTAAGGGAAAAATAAGTTGATTTTAAATTTCATGGCATCAACAAAAAAGTTGGGACAAGGCCATGTTTCCCACTGTGTGGCATCCCCTCTTCTTTTTATAACAGTCTGCAAACGTCTGGGGACTGAGGAGACAAGTTGCTCAAGTTTAGGAATAGGAATGTTGTCCCATTCTTGTCTAATACAGGCTTCTAGTTGCTCAACTGTCTTAGGTCTTCTTTGTCGCATCTTCCTCTTTACGATGCGCCAAATGTTTTCTATGGGTGAAAGATCTGGACTGCAGGCTGGCCATTTCAGTACCCGGATCCTTCTTCTACACAGCCATGATGTTGTAATTGATGCAGTATGTGGTCTGGCATTGTCATGTTGGAAAATGCAAGGTCTTCCCTGGAAGAGACAACGTCTGGATGGGAGCATATGCTGTTCTAGAACTTGGATATACCTTTCAGCATTGATGGTGCCTTTCCAGATGTGTAAGCTGCCCATGCCACATGCACTCATGCAACCCCATCCCATCAGAGATGCAGGCTTCTGAACTGAGTGCTGTGAACAACTTGGGTTGTCCTTGTCCTCTTTAGTCCGGATGACATGGCGTCCCAGTTTTCCAAAAAGAACTTCAAATTTTGATTTGTCTGACCACAGAACAGTTTTCCACTTTGCCACAGTCCATTTTAAATGAGCCTTGGCCCAGAGAAAACACCTGCACTTCTGGATCACGTTTGACGTCAGATATGGCTCCTTTTTTGACCTATAGAGTTTTAGTCGGCAACGGCGATTGAATGGTGGATTGTGTTCACCGACAATGTTTTCTGGAAGTATTCCTGAGCCCATGTTTTGATTTCCATTACAGTAGCATTCCTGTATGTGATGCAGTGCCGTCTAAGGGCCCGAAGATCACGGGCATCCAGTATGGTTTTCCAGCCTTGACCCTTACGCACAGAGATTGTTCCAGATTCTCTGAATCTTTGGATGATATTATGCACTGCAGATGATGATAACTTCAAACTCTTTGCAATTTTTCTCTGAGAAACTCCTTTCTGATATTGCTCCACTATTTTTGGCTGCAGCATTGGGGAATTGGTGATCCTCTGTCCATCTTGACTTCTGAGAGACACTGCCACTCTGAGAGGCTCTTTTTATACCCAATCATGTTGCCAATTGACCTAATAAGTTGCATATTGATCCTCCAGCTGTTCCTTATATGTACATTTAACTTTTCCGGCCTCTTATTGCTACCTGTCCCAACTTTTGTGGAATGTGTAGCTCTCATGAAATCCAAAATGAGACAATATTTGGCATGACATTTCAAAATGTCTCGCTTTCAACATTTGATATGTTATCTATATTCTATTGTGAATAAAATATATGTTTATGAGATTTGTAAATTATTGCATTCCTTTTGTATTCACAATTTGTACAGTGTCCCAACTTTTTTGGAATCGGGTTTGTAGATTTAATATTTAATGTATAACTTTTTAAGACTGAACAATAAAAATGAAAATCTATTGGCAATCTAAAGGCATTTTAAAGCAGAAAAATAAACGATAAAGGCATAGTACACAATTCCCAATGCAGTTTTATTAATAAAAATCAACCCCTTTGACATAAAGTGACAATCTCTATTGGAAAAGCCAGAAAAGTGCAGTAGAGTTTTCAGTAGAATTCCAAAAATAGTTACAAAGTACACCATCTCCTCTGAATGATTAGAAGTGACTGTAAATGGTTGCTGGCTGGAGTCCTGGATGCAATTGCTTTATCTATAATCAGGTCTGTCTATCTGACCAAAAACCATAAACAGTCTTGACCCCAAATTTGCTTTGGAAAATTTGTCTTGGTTTCACTGTTACAAACCTGTGCTGGTTATCTGAGAACTCTCACATGACAAATTCTGGTGAAGGTTAGACATTTACCAGATGTTTATGGTCGCATTTGTGTAAAGTATGTTTTTGTCATTAGATGCTTTGAATAGCTTGTTGAAAACATATTTGTTTGTTCAGCATGTGCACAGTTTGAGATGGGGTACAGAAATGTAGACCAAGTGAATATGATTTATGATGTTGTAAGTTATAGGACAAAGTGTTATCCTCTATTTGAACTCAGTAGCATCCTGCTAGGTATTAGCTTAGCAACTGAATTTCATTTGAGAACTTTGCATCTGAAGTTATTAGGAGCTTGATTAAGGCCTAGCCTTGCAAGCATTGTGTATTCTTAGCCATGTGCACATGTGCTTTATGTGGCAACATAGACTCAAAAAATGTGCCTATACAAATAATTTACTGAAGTTTCCAGCTGAAATGAGCACTAGTGGGAGTAAAACGCTAACAGCTTTTTACACAAATTATGAGAGATTAACAATTAATAAAGACTTATTGTCACACAGTTCTTTGCACGGTACTATGTAATGACCAGGCAATCTGACCAGGGCCTGTAGAATCATCATAATCTCAACCTCCATCCCCTCCCCCAATCATGGCGCCCCTGCAAACCACATCTCGAGAGCAGTAGTTCCAACCATGTAAGTTTTGCGGCGCTGTTTGAAAATGTACGCTGGAACTATGGTTTCAGGAAATGCTGAATCAATGAAACTGAGACAGGGGTAGCTGCAGGCCAAAATAATGGGCATGCTGAAAGGTGAAATGCTATAACAGAAATTAAGCCCTATCCCCTCCCCACTCCCTAACAGGCAGCTTTCGCAACCAATTGTAAAGACCTTTCGGGGCCCCCCTACCTTTAGTCACGCCCATTACTCCAAACTGCAGAGACCCACACTTGACGAAACTTGTGACCATAGTTGGTTACTAACGATGCTTTTGGGAAACGCACCCCTGAATGATTTTCAAACTAAATCATTTTCATGTTTGCATCACATAATCAGCTCTAATCAGCTTCTGGGTGTGCATATCACAGAGGACCTCTCCTGGACCGCCAACACCACAGCACTGACCAAGAAAGCACAGCAGCGACTCTACTTTCTCCACAAGCTGAGAAGAGCCGGAGCCCCAGCCCCCATCATGCGCACCTTCTACAGAGGCACCATCGAGAGCATTCTGACCAGCTGCATCACTGTGTGGTACGGCGCCTGCAACGCATCCTGCCGTAAAGCACTTCAGCGCATAGTGAGAGCAGCTGAGAAGATCGTTGGTGTCTCTCTCCCACCCCTCCAGGACATTTATAACTCCCGCCTCTCCCGCAAAGCCCTCATCATTGCGAGAGACCCCACCCACCCATCGCACAGCCTCTTCCGAATGAATAGCTGCTGGTCCTTGCTTGAACAGCTTCATCCTGATGGCCCTGAAGGACTGCTCAGGGCATTGAACTCCCTTGAACCCCTCCCGACTCTGCCAACCCTCCCCTCTTCTGCCCCACGCACCTGATCTGGGAATCACCCCATCCAGATTTCCTCCCTTCATCTACCTCATTATATTGTCTCTCTGAGGAATTGGTCTCCCCTCTTACAGACTCTTTTTTTGCACACAGACTCTTTTTGCAGACTCTTACAGACTCTTTTTTTGCACACACTCTTATAATTTTATTTTATACCTGCACTGACTTAAATCTGAAATTGCACTATTGTTACCATTGTTTGCACTATTTGCCATCGCCACTTTACCTCTATAATTCACTTTATCCATCTTTTTTTTTAATCTTTCTTCTGTTGTTGTTACTGTTAAACTTTTGTTGTTATTGTTATTGTTTTGTTGTTGTTAGGGACCTAGGGTCTGAGAGTCATAGAATTTCAATTCTCTGTATGTATGTACTGTACGTATGGCAGAATTGACAATAAAGCTGACTTTGACTTTGACTTTGACTAATACTTGTATGCAGGACCAATGAGTCAACATCAACCCTTAAATGCATACCTCGGGTCATTAGTGACCCGGGACGTCATTCACTACCCTCGACCCTACTCATTCATTTTTTTTAAGTTAGACATCATCCTTCTTAGTATTCCTCAATCAATTCATTATACATAATATGACAAGAAAAAAAATATAAAAGAATGCTTTTTTTTCCATTCATTTTTGGTGTGAAAATTGTATCGTGTCGCTAACAACCTGAGGTATAAGTGTAATATTTATTTATCCTGCAAGCAATAATTGAATCTTTGATGACTGAATAAGTGCAGTTCACCTTTATTACACAAGGTGGCGATGTCTGATACACAATGATGAAGTGACGTTTCACTCATAGTTACCACAGAAAACAAAAGAATAGGAAGAATCATCAGCAAAACTTGAAATGGCTCAGTGATTTACTGCAGAGCAAGTACTGAACGCAATCAAACATTAGTGTCACTGTCACTTGATGGTGCATCTGGTGAAGAAGCTGTCGGCGATCTAAATATTGATTTTGAAGACTTTGAAAATTATAGTTTTGAGAATATGGTTGAGATTGAAAGAATTGAAAGGTGCTCAAAGCGTATTTGAAATTGAGCTCTGAACAAAGACATTTGATGGTACTGTAAAAACATTTGATCAAACTCCAGGAGGGCCATCTAAGCTTCCTAAAGGTAACAAAATGCTTTATTGATTTTTTCTGTAATTGTTAGTCCTGTAATATCGTGGGAAGTTTATATGATTGGTCAGTTTGAGATCCAGCTCACGTTAGATATTAAGTCACATGGTCAAGGAATAGATAAAAAGAAGATTGTAACTGATGCTCTGGCAAAACATTCACGCTCTTTCTTGGGGCCTTCTCTTCAGCTCTTCTCTTCTTTTAACTAATATGGGAAAAAGTCTCTCTCTCCAATAAGTCTCTCTCACATTTCTCTCTCTCAGGTAACATTCATGCTGAATTAATGACGATTAATGGTATAACAACTATCATCTCACTACATTTATTTTGTAACTATTTTAAGTGTAACCATAACTAGATTTTGTCATTAAATTCTTTCAACTACAAATGATGTGCTAACTAGTTTTGATTTGGTATTGACTTTGAAGTGTTACCTATTGCAATACAATATAGTCACATTATAGCCACGCTCTCCCACGTTTAGCTATTGTAACTGCGCTTATTTCCGTCGTTGGTATAAGCTGCAGTGGGTGGTAAAGACAAGAAATGTACGGTTTTCTATCATCTTGCTGATAACGTTTCTTTAGTCATTCGGCAACCCTGCAGTCAGAACCGCTGTAGAGGATCCACCTTACAGATGGTGCCGAAACCCGGGAATCCCTTTGCAGTGAATCTTCTGAAATTCATCAGAATGAGGACATTTTTTCACAGTTGATCTTGTGAATGGATTAAAGCTGACCTTTTGACCAAGGAATTGGTAAGTCTGTTTTCATTGTTTATGAATTGCATGAAACAGAAATTAGAAGGTTTTAAATAGCTTCAATAGTCCCATTACTGTACAATCCGAGAATATTCAGATTATCTCCTCGGGGATGGAAGGGAAAATTTCTGATAACAGTGACTTATTGTTTGCTTTATGGAGTGAAAAGTTGAGCCTACCTTGTCCAAACTCAAGACAGAGTATATTGGAATTAAAAGTTCAGATGATGAAATGATTCGATGGTGGGACATAATTGGCAAACACCAAAAGAAATCAAAACATGGTAAAATAATTGAGGCTTTAAACTTCATAAGTTTTAAAAGGCTACATAATGTGATACCATTTCTATTATCAAGTCTAGATGAGAAATGTAAAGAAGTGCATTCTAAAAATGCAGAAGCAGAAAAGTCTGAGGCAAAGATTCAAGATCTTCAAGCACAGCTAGATAAATTACTAGCTGAGCAGTTAGCCCTGACTGAAAAGTGTAAAAATCACAAGGAGACCATTGCAGATCTCAAGGCTATGCTAAATGCTAAAAAGTTCATGTTCTCCCAAAACGCTTAACAGCGATGGGACTAAAAAGCATGTTCACTTCTTAGATGAGCTGACTTGCTCTAATGAATCTGAAACGTTTAGTTCAGAAAATGCATGTGCAACTCAAGAAAGTGTGCCTATTTCAGTTCTTAAGGTGATGCAGTACCGTAATAGCGCAGAGTCATGTACCAGTACGCATGGTGTACAAGCATTAGAGAGTCATGAAAATCCTCAAACTCCAGGAGAACATAGCATTCAATCCTATGGCAAAGAGAACAGGTTTTGCAGTTCTTGTAGGAAAATAGGCCACTCAGAGGAGAGATGCTGGTCACTGGGTGAAGGTCGACCTCCACCTTATTTTCAGAAAACTAGGAAATCACTTTCTAAGAGTAAAGATCAGCGCTCATTTGCAGGTAAAACTCTTAGTGAGTTAACCGCAGTGTTCATGCAAGGCCTTCAGCTATTAACCTCACTGGCTAGTGGACTAGCAGTCTCATAGCAGTGAGTTTAATAGTTAAACATCTAAATTGCAATGATCCTGTTTGTATTTTCAAATTTGTAATTGTACTAAACACATTGTGCGCATTGAACACACATTATAGTTGTTTGTGTTAATATATACACATAGACTAGTTAAGTTTATTCTTTAAAACACATGATTGCTTTACTTTAAGTGTTGTATGAAACACTTAGGATAAAGGTTGTTGATGCTTTGCATTCTAGGCCATGTATCTTGTGAAAATTGGAATAACTTTAATACTGGAATTGTTTAGCCATTTCCAGTTTCATGTGTTTCTATGTTGAATTTGTTTGTCTCCTGAGTGGAAAACTCTGCTATTTTCCATATAGCTGCAGTAAAACCATGTACAGGAGCATAGAATTGCCATGTGGCTACAGTGTAATTTACAATTGCATTAACCATGAAAATGCTTTCATCACAGCAGGATTCAGTACCTTTGACCTTTGCACTTTATCATGCTCCCTAACAAAAACACTGGTTTGAGCAACCACACCTTACTCACATTCTCATGCTGGCTTCCTGTTACAACAGGACAAAATTTGCATCACAATTGTAAAACCTCCTTGCCGTGTTTGGGGCATGATTTACACATAGCCACAGCTAAATGCAGCCACATAGATTTGATCTTCACAGACAAAGTCAAATCTACATCAGCCTCACAAAATGTATTCTATTTTATTTAAGTGTTTACATCTAGACTGTATTATAACTGTGAATTTCTCCCAGTTAATGTTTTTGTTTTTCTTCAGATTTACTAAATCAGTTAGTTATTATGTGTCTCACCAAGTTAAATATCAAAATTTACGTGAATTTATGCATTTCTCATTCTTACCTAAGTGCAAACATTTATTTTATCATTGTATTGTAACAATGCATTTGATTTTTAACTTATTTGATTTCTGAGTCTTTGTATTTTGTCCATTTGACTTGCAACAATGTTTTTGGACATCTATGGAATTGAATTTCTGTATTTGGTTACACTGAATATTTTGCTGATACTCTTCATGAAAAGGGGGATTTAAGCCAACAATGATTGTTGTTTTGTTATAAGGCAATTTATTTTTAATGTTTCCAGAAACAATGTAAGAGCTTGTGAGATCTTCTTTATTCTCAACCTTGACCAGTTTATTAAGTACATCGATTTAATGGCTTATTGCCAGAGACTATTTTAATCTGACCACATCAAACTTCTGACCAATGACAAATACCATGTATGCTTTTGTTCTTTGTTGTGCTATATGTTCTTTTAATCACAGGATCCCTGCTGCACAAGTTCACATCCTGTTTCCTCAGAAAGAGGGACAAGCGTTTGCTCTAACCTTCAGTGACTGTTCTCAAGGTGTGAAGGATTCAATGGACGTTTTGCATATCAATGATTGGTGCAACACCATTTGATGGAGCCTTCTCATGCAGGACTGAGAGGAGAACACTGAAGACTGACCAGCTGCTTTTGCAACAAGTGTGGATGAGAAGTCTGAAGATGACATCTGCACACAACAGAAAGCATGTCTTTGTGGACTGTGCCACCTTTGTACTCAATGATTGTGGCCAATGGTGCCAAGAGGGGACTGAAAGAATTGAAAATAATCAAAGATATTTGATTTTGTAAAATGAACAAAGACATTTGCTTTACTGTTTTCAACCCCCATCTCTCCAGGAGGGCCATTTGGAATTCCTAAAGACAAAGAAATGCTGAAGGCCTGTGTAGGCCAAATGTGTGTCACACCTGTAACACCGTGGGGAAGTTTGGTCTGATTGGTCAGTTTGAATGGCTCACGTTAGGGTTTAAGTCACATGGTCAAGGAATAGATAAAAGAAGATTGTAACTGTTGCTCTGGCTCTTTTTTTCTCTGGGGCTCTCTTCTTGGGGCCTTCTCTTTGGCTCTTCTCTCTTTGCTCTCTTCTCTTCTTTGTCTCTCTCTCCTTCTCTCTCTCTCTCTCTCGCTCTCTCTCTCAGGTAACATTCATGCTGGGTAATTAATGGTATAAGTTTTCATCATCTCATACATTTATTTTGTAACTATTTTAAGTGTAACCATAACTAGATTTTGTCATTAAATTCTTTCAACTACAAATGATGTGCTAACTAGTTTTGATTTGGTATTGACTTTGAAGTGTTACCTATTGCAATACAATATAGTCACATTATAGCCACGCTCTCCCACGTTTAGCTATTGTAACTGCGCTTATTTCCGTCGTTGGTATAAGCTGCAGTGGGTGGTAAAGACAAGAAATGTACGGTTTTCTATCATCTTGCTGATAACGTTTCTTTAGTCATTCGGCAACCCTGCAGTCAGAACCGCTGTAGAGGATCCACCCTTACAAGATTGTGAATATGAGCCAGGTGCTGAGCGTACTGGGAAATGAGCTCTGACGAGGACATGGTGATGGTATAAAACATTTGATCAAACTGAACCCTTCTAAGCTTCAAAAGGTAACAAAATAAGCTTTATTTGATTTTTTTCTGTAATTGTTAGTCTAATATCAAGAGAGTTTTATATTATCGCGACAGGTAGAGATCCAGCCGTGTTAGATATAGATCCGGGTCGTTAAAGACCCGAATATGTAATAATGATTGGCAAAACATTCACGCATTTAAGGGTTAACACTTCAGCTACCACTATTAACTAATATGGGAAAAAGGCTTAACTAACCAATAAGTAATATCACATTTAGGTCTGAGATAGTTCCTTAATAATGAATTAATGAGATTAGCCTCATTAACAACTATCAACTAACTATGATAAATTATAAAGAATTACTATTAATTACCAATCACAACATTAACATGTGCCTGAGAGTAATCAATTGTAAAATGCACAACACGATCACATGAGAATGCATCGATAGTACGAGTGTGGAATGTATAGCCTATGGCAAAATTACATGAAACTTGCATATGTTAGTTTTTACATACGTTTTTCGCGTGCATATGATATGCACTTATACGACACGCTCTTGGGGAGGATGGGGGTGGGGTTTGTGTGTATAATACGCCATAAAGCGAGTATCATATGCACGCGAAAAAACTGCGTACCATATGCATGCCAAAACTCATTTTGGCGTATACATTCCACGACATTGCTCACTCGCACCATTATTTTAAAGTGAAAAACATGTTCAGAGTAAATAGTACAATTGCTTACGTTTTAGACACGTTAATGTTTTGATTAGTAATTAAATGGTAATTCTTCATAATTTGTCATAAGTTGATTACCTAATAAGGAACTATTTCAGTCCTAAATTTGATATTTGATTAGTTAATTTTTTTTTTTATATTAGTTAATAGTAGTAGCTGAAGTGTTACTACTCATTTGTCCTGTATTATTTCCTGCATAGTTACCTATTAATGACAGACCATTAAAAGTGTTATTCTAAAGTGTTAAAGCTCCATACTGTACGTATGGCTTTTTGACATAGTAAACTTGTTGGTTAGCTCACCTGCTACAGCGTTGTTGTTGCAATGCAGAGTTTCAGGTAGGAGTCCTGGGAAAACACGAGTCACGACACACACACACACACACACACACACAAACACACACACACACACACACACACACACACACACACACACAAAAAAAAGGCTTGAAAGGCTTGTAGAAGCAGGCTAAAATGGCATGGTTGCTTCCAGCTAATGTGTTTTTACCTCACATTTGCTTTTGTTAACACCATCGGTTAGGTGTAGGGTGGAGTTTAGTGTAGGTGGGATGTTATTTTCAAACGTGATAGAGCATTAAGCTTTTAGTGAACATTTCATTTCTGAACTGCCAAGGACTTTTTTTATGTACAACTATGTACAACAACCAACGTGATAAAATGTTGCCACAATTTACATTCATCGCTTTTTAGCGCCTCTCACTTTTCACTTTGAAAGTGCTGTGAAACATGCAAGAAGCACCGCAATATGTTGGAAATAGGAAATGTTTTTAGGAATTTCTCCAATAAGCCTGGGTTATGCATTGCATTTTTTTTTTTTTACTTGTATTATTTTGTTCACATTGTTACAAAATTGTGAAAAGATGTCATTTGATGCCTTTTTACCATGGTGAAAAAAATCATATCCTAAAATCTGATCTCCACCTAAACCAGCACTCTTAAATCTGACCTCAGGGCAGATGCTGAGGGTACCAAGTATCCATCCAAGCTGGAGAAGAGAAATAATTCTTCTTAATAGTTGGTTGAACGCAAGCTTTTGGCTCGCACCATTGCCGACCAAACCATTCATTAGCACTAATTTGACATGTTTACCACCCAGAATCCACATATCAGATAATAAACAAGATTGATTGAGCTCAAGTGGAGACAGTTTCAGCAGCATGTCTGGTTTGGAACCAGAGTACTCATTCTGAAGGATCAAGTTATTCATGCGTCAAGATGGTGCGTGGGTTTGTATGCACTCTTTCCATATGCTATAGTATGAGACAAAATTATAAATGTGATTTAAGACAATATAAAACTGACCTTACTTTTCTACATGTATTATGAATGAGAAAAAAAAATGTATTTGAAAAAAAATTGTCAAGGTTTAGCTAGTTAGCATATACCCATTAGTCCTTGCTGGTAACTACACAATCTGGACCCAAAAAGCATATTTTTGATGGCCATTCAAAATTATCCATGTATTTTGAATATATATTTGCACATTCCTAGCATTCTTGGATCACACCTGCTTTTCACAATCCAGTCAATTGGTGGATAAAATCAAATGCCAATCTTTCCTCATTTCATATCCAGTTCACTCAGAGATGTCACAATAAGGAAGTAAAATGGTTTGAGAATGACTTCATTCCAATCAAGGGATGTAAAGAGGAAATTGTGGTGATTACTACTGACTGCAAGCCATATCCAACCATATCCAGTCATTTAAGACCATGATTAATTATGATTTTAGATATACAGTATGATATGCAAAAGTTTGATTGGCCTTTGTTTTGCTGAGTTAAATGCATGACTTCAAGAATGGCAACTGAATAGAACTGAAATTTGACATGATACTTGGGGGGATCTTTAACATCTGAAGATATTTAACTTATTCCCCTCCCCTCCGCCCTTGTACAGCTGGTCTTGATGTAGCCAAAACCAGGAGATTGGGAGTAACATGTTCCAGGATCAACTCAAGCTCTGGGAATTATGGAATCACCTCCTCCACCCCCCAGCCTAAAACTCTCATTCCTATACCCAACGACTCCCCAAGAGTGTCAACACCTCAAAAATGTGAATTTCCACTTCAGTGCTTCCTAATTTCAAGGTCTATTTTCTTTTTTCCCTGTTGTCCTCTATTGCTACACATTTGCCGCCTGTTATTCCATTGTTTCTGAAGTATTATGCAAGTTCTTTCACATATTTCTGTGACTTTTCAGCCTTGTGAGATGATTTTAACATTATAAAACTTATTTTTTTTAAAGAAACTTCAGTCCAGGAAAGTGCAGTCCAATAAAGAAAAACATCCTGCAAACCATATTATTCTCAAATTTGTCTGAAATCTATGATTCAAAACATCATAAAATGTATAAATCATGCAAGCTGTAATAATCCATTGAAAGCTCATTTTTAATAGGTTTATGTAAGAATTTTATGTTTCAGGTAATATCTATTGGTTTTACCTGGATTAGTTTGTTTTTGTCATTCACTTATTTTTGCAGAAAGCACGAAAGATGAAGATGAAACTTGGAAAGACTTCACATTCCTAAATGATTAGTCTAAGTGAAATTTAAAGGAAAAAAAAATACCATGAGAAATTCTCATCTGGTTGTTATTATAGTCACTTTTCTTCTGGGTGTGTGTGCGTAAAAATGTGACATCCTGCAAGTGTTAGTGCTGTTTTTCAGAATTATGGTTTATAAACATCTGGTGAACCTCTCACTTATTTGAAAGATTGTCTCGTCACCTCTAATAAAACACTCCACTTTACCAAGCTATGGTAAACTGACTGTAAAAGTACTGTGAAAGATGTAAACATAATCACAAAACTAGGTTCATAATCGGGATCTTTTGCCATGTCTCACACCCTCATTTGTGCATTATCATTCAAACTGAAGGACGTTACTGATATTAAAAAGCATTATGAAAATATGAAACTTTACTATACACTCACCTAAAGGATTATTAGGAACACCATACTAATACTGTGTTTGATCCCCTTTCGCCTTCAGAACTGCCTTAATTCTACGTGGCATTGATTCAACAAGGTGCTGAAAGCATTCTTTAGAAATGTTGGCCCATATTGATAGGATAGCATCTTGCAGTTGATGGAGATTTGTGGGATGCACATCCAGGGCACGAAGCTCCCATTCCACCACATCCCAAAGATGCTCTATTGGGTTGAGATCTGGTGACTGTGGGGGCCATTTTAGTACAGTGAACTCATTGTCATGTTCAAGAAACCAATTTGAAATGATTCGAGCTTTGTGACTTGGTGCATTATCCTGCTGGAAGTAGCCATCAGAGAATGGGTACATGGTGGTCATAAAGGGATGGACATGGTCAGAAACAATGCTCAGGTAGGCCGTGGCATTTAAACGATGCCCAATTGGCACTAAGGGGCCTAAAGTGTGCCAAGAAAACATCCCCCACACCATTACACCACCACCAGCAGCCTGCACAGTGGTAACAAGGCATGATGGATCCATGTTCTCATTCTGTTTACGCCAAATTCTGACTCTACCATCTGAATGTCTCAACAGAAATCGAGACTCATCAGACCAGGCAACATTTTTCCAGTCTTCAACTGTCCAATTTTGGTGAGCTTGTGCAAATTATAGCCTCTTTTTCCTATTTGTAGTGGAGATGAGTGGTACCCGGTGGGGTTTTCTGCTGTTGTAGCCCATCCGCCTCAAGGTTGTGCGTGTTGTGGCTTCACAAATGCTTTGCTGCATACCTCGGTTGTAAGGAGTGGTTGTTTCAGTCAAAGTTGCTCTTCTATCAGCTTGAATCAGTCGGCCCATTCTCCTCTGACCTCTAGCATCGACAAGGCATTTTCGCCCACAGGACTGCCACATACTGAATGTTTTTCCCTTTTCACACCATTCTTTGTAAACCCTAGAAATGGTTGTGCGTGAAAATCCCAGTAACTGTGAAATACTCAGACCGGCCCGTCTGGCACCAACAACCATGCCACGCTCAAAATTGCTTAAATCACCTTTCTTTCCCATTCTGACATTCAGTTTGGAGTTCAGGAGATTGTCTTGACCAGGACCACACCCCTAAATGCATTAAAGCAGCTGCCATGTGATTGGTTGATTAGATAATTGCATTAATGAGAAATTGAACAGGTGTTCCTAATAATCCTTTAGGTGAGTGTACATCCTACACAGAGACACACTGTACCAAGCCAGTGTAACATAAACATTACACTGTTAAACATGTATTGTTAAGTAGAATTCACACAAAATTGTTCACTCATATACCTGACCTGTTTTTGATATCATGGGTCAACATAACTTCCTGTTTTGTCTCCTCCTCTTCCCTTTCCCCTTGTAACCACATGATAGAGGCAGGTTTCTTTTGACATTCTGATAATCTTATTTCATCTATATTGTAATTATCGTTTTTATATCTATATTTTCACCCCAATTCATGTGTATAATGTCATTTTACTTACCTGTGTGATTATTTTGGTCATAAAAAAATTAAGTTATATTTTTGTCTGAATGTGGAAATGAGAGCACATGGTGATCTATCTATCTATCTATCTATCTATCTATCTATCTATCTATCTATCTATCTATCTATCTATCTATCTATCTATCTATCTATCTATCTATCTATCTATCTATCTATCTATCTATCTATCTATCTATCTATCTATCTATCTATCTATCTATCTATCTATAAGGTGAACTGCTTTACAGTCTCTTAGGTAGTATAAGGTGATTAAAAGCTGCATTCATAGTAATTATAAAATAACTAGAAAATTGCTAGTAGTTTTAGATGGAGTTACAGCACAGGATGTCATCTTTCCAAAAGCAAATACAGTACTCTCATATACATGAATGTTAACGCTAGTTTGAAAGAAAGAAAAAACATAAAAATGTACAAACATCCTCAGTAAGACTACTGGGCTTAAACTATAATCAAATTTTCTGAGACAGCGTAGTTGGTCATATATGTCTCATAAGTGTGCCTTTGCCGATCTCTCCCTTCACAGGAGGCACGAGATCATATTTGAGCTCAGGATGTGAAAGGAAATCTCAAAGCGCCTTAGGGCCAAAAGTATGGTGTGTTTTTCTTGGCCTCCACTCCATTTTTTTTTCTCCACATAATTTCACAGATTCAAAACACTGAACTGGAGTGATTTGTTGCTTTCTGCTGTACGGTACGAAAATTACACAACATGTCAAAGCAATGAGAGTATGGCAGTTCATTCTGGGGATTGGGGAACACAGAAACCTTCCAACAATATCTTAATTAACAATATCAGAAACATGTGATATTTACAATTAACAAGGATAAAGAATAAAAGTTAAAAGTTTTTGTGTTTGAATGACTTTTCCATGATCCTTTAAACTATGAGCTGGATGGATCTTGTCACAGTTTCTCCTTTTTGTGATCTAGTCAACATTTTCAACTTTTTTTCTGCATTTCCCCATGAAGTTAGAAAATGGACAAAAGCCAAGAAACATAAAGACAAGAGCACATACTGGTGAATCATAAGTGGTTCACCTTAGCTTTCATTTACTCTTAGTATTTAAGTCCAAAATACACAGGCATAGGTCTGAAAATAAATAAATGCACTGTAAGTTTTATGCAACTATATATAAGATCTGAACTTGAATTGCTGCTATATTGCATATTTGACCATCATCCAAACCGCTAGAAATATGTACCTTGCAACCACAGTTACTTCAAGTAAAAAGTGTAAAATTGACTCTGTGAAATGTCAAAGTCATGAACCCCAAACAGACATGAAAAACTAATGAAGGAGAGAGATGTAATGCACTTGACCTTGAGAGTTTAGCTCACAAGAGGGTCATTTTATTCTGTCTGATTTCAAGATGGCTCACTGCTCTACT
This sequence comes from Paracanthobrama guichenoti, assembly GCA_018749465.1. Lineage (NCBI taxonomy): Eukaryota > Metazoa > Chordata > Actinopteri > Cypriniformes > Gobionidae > Paracanthobrama > Paracanthobrama guichenoti. The sequence goes on along the minus strand of CM031963.1, from coordinate 21,430,141 downwards.
GCTTTAGAACCCAAGTATGGATTGCTGTGGTTTCAAAGCCGTTAATTTTACCAAGGAAGCACTTCTGGTTTTGATGGGAGCCCTTACAAATGAGCTAGGTTTTTTCCTTATGTTCTTGTCCTTTCCTTCTCTTGGTTTGTAATATAAGTTATCATTAAGATTAGTAAGCAGAATCCGGTTGCCAAGTATAAATCAATTGAAACATCCTGCAAACTAACGGCTGGAGTGCCACAGGGCTCTGTGTTGGACAATCTTTTAATTTTACAATGCAGCAAGCTGACACCAGATCACATTGTGATCTCACCAAGGCTACCAGTTGCTATTCACAAAATGCTTCATATAAACCATATACTGTATATACACAGTTTAAAAAAAAAAAAATAAGGGAACACTTAAATCACACATTGGATCTCAATTAATGATATATTAAATTTGAACATCTTTATTTATATACATTCTATAATTGGTAAGAACAAAATTATGTGACAACAGTCAGTGAAAACCAAAATCATCACACACTGAGGGCTGGATTCAAAATCATACCAAAAATCAATGGGAAAAAATTAAGTTACAGGCTGATCCAACTTGCATGAAGTTCATCACAGCAACTCACAATGTAAATCAGTAGTGTGTATGGCCCCCGCGTGCCTGTATGCACTCACGACAACGTCTGGGCATTCTCCTGATGAGATGGCGGATGGTATCCTGGGGGATCTCCTCCCAGGCCTGGAACAGGGCATCAGGACAGTCTGTGGTGCTACTTGGCGGCTTCAGATGCTCCGATACATAATGTCCCAGAGGTTCTCAATTGGATTCATGTCTGGGGAACGTGAGGGCCAGTCAATGGCATCAATGCCTTTGTCATCTAAAAACTGCCTACACACTCTAGCCACATGAGGCCAGGCATTTTCATGCACCATGAGGAACGCAGGGCCCACTGCACCAGCATAAGGTCTGGCAATGGCTCTGAGGATTTCATCCCACTACCTAACAGCAGTAAGGGAACCTATGGCTAGCATGTGGAGGTCTGTGCGGACCTCCAAGGATATTCCTCCCCAGACCATTACTGACCCACCGCCAAAACAGTCATGCTGGATGATATTGCACACAGAATAACGTTCCCCATGCCATCTCCAGACTCTCACGTCTGTGACATGTGCTCAGTGTGAACCTGTTCTCATCCGTGAAGAGAATGGGGCACCAATGATGGACTTGAATTCTGGTGTTCGCTGGCAAATGCAAATTGAGTGTGAAAAAATTTATTGAGCTGTGAGCACAGGTCCCACTCGAGGACATCAGGCCCTCATGCCACCCTCATGAAGTCTGTTTCTGACAGTTTGGTCAGAAACATGCACACCAGTAGCCTGCTGGAGGTCATTTTGTTGACCCTCCTGTTCCTCCTTGCACAAAGGAGCAGATACCGGTCCTAATGCTGGGTTGTTTCCCTTCTGCGTCCCTGACCAGCTCTCCTCGTGTAACAGCCTTTCTTCCGGTATCTTCTCCATGCTCTTGAAACTGTAATGAGAGACACACCAAACCTCCTTGCGACGGCATGTAAGGATGTGCCATCCTGGAGGGGCAGGACTGTCTGTGCAACCTGATTGGGTTGCAGGTACTGCCTCATGCTACAGACAGTCACAAGGATCCTAACAAAACGAAACACTAAAGACAAATCAGGAAGAATAAGGAGAGAACAATTGTCAATGGCCACCACCTGCAAAATCATTCCCTTTTTGTGAGTTATCTTGCTGTTGCCTCTTTAATGCACCTTTTGTCACTTGTCATTTACACCAAAGCAAGTTAAAATGATTCACAATCACTTATGCTTCCTAATTGGACAGATTGGTATCCCTGAAGTTTAACTGATTGACTTGGTATTATACTGTGATGATTAAGTGTTCCCTCAATATTTTAAGCAGTGTGTATATATATATATATATATATATATATATATATATATATATATATATATATATATATATATACGGAACATACTTAAATCCGAGTTCCCACACAAACATATTAAGTATTCTGTCCATTTTATCATGAAATTCAAACGCTAAATGCCGTTTTGGTGCTCTTTATTGTGAGGTGAGATATCACTGCATTGGTGTATCCGTTCAAGCGGCAGCGTGGCACGAGAGTGAACGCGATCATCTCTTCCTATAGTCAAAGAATAATCAACATCTGAAGGCAGGTTGAGGATACATTACATTATTCGCTCAATCAGTGTTTCAACGGTGGAAAGACGTCAATAAAACAGCTTGTAAACAATGTCACGTAGCATCACATTTACCTCAGGCAGTCATTCAGTGTCCACAGCTGTTAGTTCATAGAGAAATGAACTCTCTCACTAAATATATGCACTATATTAGCCTATATATTCATTATATTCTACTGAACCTGTTAGTGATGTCTTGATTATTTAATGTACGTTTAAATAAATCTGTCATGAAAATGTGTCCACTGTGTAAATTATTATTATTCCTTTATTTAACCAGGGGAAATCATATCGAGACTATGGTGTCTTTTTCAAATGATCCCTGGCCAAGAAAGGCAGCACTTAAAAATGTATCAGCACCCCATAAACCATAAAACACCTAACAAGGACAAAAGTTAAATACAACAACAAGCTAAATATAACATAACCCTATTAAACATCGTATAAATTTTAAAATCTTGCTTATTACTTGCAAAGCACTAAATGGTTTAGCTCCCCAGTACTTGAGCGAACTCTTAACGCATTATACTCCATCACGTCTATTGCGGTCTCAAAACTCTGGCCAGTTGATAATCCCTAGAATATCAAAATCAACTGCAGGCGGTCGATCCATTTCCTATTTAGCGCCTAAACTCTGGAACAGTCTTCCTAGCATTGTTCGGGAAGCAGACACACTCTGTCAGTTTAAATCTAGACTAAAAACACATCTCTTTACTATGGCATACACATAAAACATTATCAATTTCTATTATTCAAATCAGTAAATGATTGTTAGGCTGCATTAACTAGGTCAGCCGGAACCGGGAACACTTCCCATAACACCTGATGTACTCGTTACATCATAAGAAGAATGGCATCTACGCTAATGTTAGTCTCTCTGTTTATCCCGAGGTTTACTGCAGTCAGCTGGATCCGGGCCGTATCCAGATCAGATGGTGGACCAGTGCCTGGACATGACCAACGCATCCCTGAAGTGTCTGCAGAGAACATGTCAAATAAACTCCCCCCGTAAATGCTGCATCGACACGACATCCTCATTAAACCCATCTCCGGCGTGACGACTCCAATCTTTCGAATAATCTTACGAATATCTATTTGCCTAATATGAATTAAGACCTGCTATGTTGCCAGAATTATAATCATACACTGTTTGTTTGTCGGCCAGAGGAGAACTGGCACCCCGACTGAGCCTGGTTTCTCCCAAGGTTTTTTTCTCCATTCTGGCCCTGAAGGAGTTTTGGTTCCTTGCCACCGTTGCCTTTGGCTTTTGGCTTGCTCAGTTGGGGACACCTAAATTTCATCTATATTCCCAATCTGCCCGCATTGACACTATATGATACTTGAAATTAGCTGGATAACATCACCGTTTCACCAGAACGGCTGTACAAATTCTGTTGCATTATTTTCCTGTTAACAATGTGAAGCTGCTTTGAAACAATTGGACTTGTTAAAAGCGCTATATAAATAAAGGTGACTTGATTTTGATTTGATTTGATAACCAGAACAGGCAGAAAACAAAACAGTAAATCAGCCTATATACAATCACACTTATATTTGAAGGTTTCTGTGACATATAATTTAAAATCATTAAGTGGGATAATAGTGCCTAGCTTCAACTGTTTCTGCAAAGCATTGCAGGTTGAAGGGGCTTTGTAACGGCAATTTTACCAAATTCAGATTTTACAGCAGGTATAGTAAAAAGAATGCTATTTTTTGATCTGAAATTGTATCTATTGTTCCCTTTCAGTCGGTCACGTTCGACATACGTCGGACGTCACCGACGAATTGGGATCACTTCAGGGAGCCCCTATCAGCTTCGAGATTTAGAGAACAGGCCAATGAGAATTGGCGTGCGAGATTTGCATCTCAAGCGCCGCCGCCCGCAGTGCGGGTATAAACGAGCGAAATGCAGCGCACCTTTGTCATTCACTTCGGAGCCGAACACAGTGTTGATGAAGAAGACTGTTCCTGCTTCAGCAGAGCGAAAGAGAGAACGACAGAAGAAGCTTCTTTGAGTGCTGAGTGGGATGGCACGATCAGCGGCGGCCGCGAGCTCCCTGATACAGTGATAAACTGCTGTTTTCACAGCACTGTTTGGTCTGTTGGTTCGGTGAGGGCGTTCCCAATGGTGAGTGCATACACAGGCTGCACTACTCTCCTGTGTTTTGCCGCGTCGTTCCTGGGTGCTTCAGCACATTTAAAAGAGCACATTTTCTTCTAAAAAGAGCAGCGCTGGTGTGACACTGCGCCTTTTTCAAGACGCCATTCCACCCGCGGCGTTTCTGGGTGCGGTTGTTTCCTGTCCTTATTGACGGCCACGAGCCCTCTCGCATAACTATGTTGAGATTGCGTTCGTGGGTGGTCCATGTACTCTCAGGAGAACGGGATCACGCCGGCGCGCTGTTCGCCTCGCCTTCCCGTGAGGGTTTGGAGTGTTCAGCGCGCCAGTGTGCCGCCGAGCTGCCGCCGCTGACAGCGCGGGTTGTCACGGCAACCCAGCGCCAAGGCCACTTGGCGCTCTAGATGCGCGGTCGAGACTATGAAACCTCAAACGGGGTCGAGTCCCTTCGCTTATACCCCGATCTAGTGTCTTTTCTGGTGCACCAGAAAAGGGGCTACTTTGGCTGATAAGCCTGGGTGATCTGAGGATTACAGTGGGGCTTCCCTGCCGAGCACATCTCCGTGGGCCCCCCACTCCTCTAGCGCATCGCAGCATGCTGACTGTGTTCGTGGGTGGTTCATGTTCTCTCATGAGAGCATGACCACGTCGGCACGTTGTTCATTTTACCCTTTTCATAAGTGTTTTAGTGTTCAGTGTGCCGTCTCACGGCCACGCTCACTATCTTGCATGCCTGCTGGTAGCTTACAAATGGGATTGCTGGTCCAAAAAAAAAAAAATAATAATAATAATTTTTTAAAATAAATAAAAAATAAATAAAGGGACCTAGCGTCTCATTTGGGGCTCTAGCAGAGGACAGATGTCAATCGCTGCATCGGAGAGAGGACTGTTATGTGTTGAAAATGAAGATTGGGCTGAGATTCCCACTATAATAGTGGATGTTTCATGCTGAATCAGATTCATACTTGACAGTCATGCTTCCCCGGGTGGCTGGGGCATAGCGCAACGCATAAATCGCCTTGCCCGCCCCCTTGCCTTTTTCCCGGATGTGCATTGGAAGGCTTTAGCAGTGTGGAACCGCTTGGCACCAGAAAATGGAACGCCAAAGGGGCCATAGCCTGTATAAAGTTTTCCTCTCTCTCACTTCATGTCTCGATTCTCCCTCGACACAGACCGTTCCTACGCTTTGCATTCGACGGACGAGCATATCAGTACAAGGTCCTACCCTTCGGGTTGGCCCTGTCGCCCCGTGTCTTCACGAAAGTCGCGGAGGCGCCATTGCTCCCATGAGAGCGTGGTGTTCGCATTCTCAACTACCTCGACGACTGGCTGATCCTTGCCCAGTCGTGAGAGCAGTTGTGCGAACACAGGGACTTGGTGCTCCGTCACCTTTGCCGGTTAGGGCTTCAGGTCAACTGGGAGAAGAGCAAACTCTGCCCCTCGCAGAGGATCTCTTTTCTCGGGATGGAGATAGACTCGGTCGCCCGGACGGCGCGCCTCACAGAGGAGCGTGTCCAGTCAGTGTTGAACTGCGTGAACTCGTTCGAACGCAGGATAGCGGTACCACTGAAACATTTTCAGAGGCTCCTGGGGCATATGGCGTCCGCAGCCGCAGTAACGCCGCTGGGATTGCTTCATATGAGACCGCTTCAACGCTGGCTCCACGACCGGGTCCCGAGATGGGCGTGGCGCAGCGGAACTCTCCGTGTCCAAGTGACGCCGAGATGCCGCCAAACCTTCAGCCCGTGGTCGGACCCTTCATTTCTACGGGCAGGCGTGCCTCTAGAACAAGTGTCCAGGCATGCTCTTGTCTCCACGGATGCCTCATCCACCGGCTGGGGTGCCACGCATAACGGGCTTGCAGTGTCGGGTCTGTGGACGGGCCCCAACTGCAATGGCATATCAATTGCCTGGAGTTGTTAGCAGTTCGCCTTGCACTCAGCCGCTTCAAAACGCCGCCAGAGGCAAGCACGTTCTGGTCCGCACGGACAGCACTGCGCCGTTGCGCACATCAACAAACAGGGTGGTCTACGCCCGCCGCATTTCACAACTCGCCCGCCATCTCCTCCTATGGAGTCAGAAGCATCTGAGGTCGCCTGTGCCATTCATATTCGGGCCTGCTCAATCGCGGCGCCGACGAGCTCTCACGTCAGCCAGTGCTCCCGGGAGAGTGGAGACTCCATCCCCAGGTGGTCCAGCTGATCTGGAGTCGCTTCGGGGCCGCGCAGGTAGATCTGTTTGCCGCCCCGGACTCCACCCACTGCCAGCTGTTCTATTCCCTGACTGAGGGGACCCTCGGTTCGGATGCGCTGGCACACAGCTGGCCCCGGGCCTACGCAAATATGCGCGCTTCCCCAGCGAGCCTTCTTGCACAAACACTGTGCAAGGTCAGGGAGGACGAGGAGCAGGTCCTGTTGGTCGCTCCGTACTGGCCCAACAGGACTTGGTTTTCGGAACTAGTGCTCCTCGCGACAGCACCTCCTTGGCCCATTCCTCTGAGGAAGGACCTCCTGACTCAGAGACGGGGCACCCTCTGGCACCCGCGTCCGGACCTCTGGAAACTCCATGTCTGGTCCCTGGACGGGACGCGGAGGTTCTAGGCGGTCTGCCACAAGCTGTGGTAGACACCATTACTTCCGCTAGAGCGCCCTCTACAGGGCACCTCTACGCGTTGAAGTGGAACCTGTTCGTCGAATGGTGCTCTTCTCGCCGAGAAGATCCCTGAAGATGTTCGGTCAGTTCTGTGCTTTCCTTCCTATAAGACGGGTTGGAGCGAAGGCTGTCTCCCTCCACCCTCAAAGTTTATGTGGCCGCCATCGCCGCCAATCATGACTACGTAGGTGGAAAGTCCTTAGGGAAGCACGATCTGATCGTCAGGTTCCTGAGGGGGGCGAGGAGACTGAATCCGCCTCGCCCTCCCTCTATACCCTCTTGGGTCCTGTCTCTGGTGCTGACCGCACTGCAGAGGCCTCCCTTTGAGCCTTTGCAGTCAGCTGAGTTAAAAATTCTGTCTCTGAAGACAGTACTCCTGACTGCATTGGCCTCCATCAAGAGGGTAGGGGACCTGCAGGCATTTTCGGTCGACGAATCGTGCCTGGAATTCGGGCCTGGTAACTCTCACATAATCCTGAGACCCCGGCCTGGATATGTGCCCAAGGTTCCCACCACTCCCTTCCGGGACCAGGTGGTGAGCCTGCAAGCGCTGCCTTTGGAGGAGGCAGACCCAGCCCTAGCTTTTCTCTGTCCCATCCGCGCTTTGGACTTACGTGGACAGAACGCAAAGTTTCAGGACCTCAGAGCAGCTCTTCGTCTGTTATGGAGGATAGCAGAAGGAAAGGCTGTCTCCAAGCAGAGGATGGCCCACTGGATAGTGGATGCCATCGTCTTGGCGTATGAAACCCAAGACGTGCCCTGCCCGCTCTGGTTAAGAGCCCACTCCACCAGTGGTGTAGCTTCTTCCTGGGCGCTGGCTCGTGGCGCCTCGCTGGCAGACAATTGTAGAGTTGTGGGCTGGGCGACACCCAACACGTTCGCTAGGTTCTATAGCCCTACGTGTAGAGCCGGTATCTTCCTGTGTGCTCACTTCCCATAGTCAGTAACACCGAAGTGCCCGTTCTAAAGTGTCGGCTTGCTGCGCCACTCCCTTCCCATGGAACGGATACGTGCGCTTATATGCTCCAGTCGAGTTCCCCAGTATGGCGAACCCTGTCGAGTCCTCCGCAACCCTCGGCAGTCGGACGTGGCGGAGCGTCCGACGCCAGGCTTAACGCTCGTATGCATTGGTGGAACTTGTGTTAGGCTGGGTTCCATATGTTGTGACCCCCACGGCGGTCCCATATGTGTATTCTCCACGGTAAGTCTCCCTTCGGCGAGCTCGTGTCTTTCCCTCTCTGCCGCCTCTCAGTGTGGTGTGGACCCCCCCTAAAATTGGCCGGAGCCACCCCTGGGACTTCCGTATGTAGCACTGCCCACGGCCAGTCCATACGTGTATTCTCCACATGGTAACTCCCTCCGGGCATGATGTGGCTTCCGCAGCGGCCCCCGCACGCTTTCCCAGCGTATCCAATAGTTGGCTGAGTGGGTCTTGCGGAACAGCAGCTGACTCTCCCTGCGTGAATTTCCCCGCCCGGAACAGCCGGGGTCTGAGGGGCTTTCCCAGGGGCTGGAAGTGGTAGCAACTGTGGCGTGTTCCAAAGGGATCCCACTTCGTTGGTGACGTCCGGCGTCGCCGAACGTGACCGACTGAAAGGGAACGCCTCGGTTACGTGATGGTAACCCTCGCTCCCTGAAGGAGGGAACGGAGACGACGCCCCGTCGCCACAATTGCTGTACCATCACTGCAGGCCGAGTCAATAGTTCGGCTCCTCAGTGAAAAACAAAGGTGCGCTGCATTTCGCTTCGCTTATACCGCACTGCGGGCGGAGGAGTGCGAGATGCAAATCTCGCACGCCAATTCTCATTGGCCTGTTCTCTAAATCTCGAAGCTGATAGGGGCTCCTGAAGTGATCCCAATTGCCGGTGACGTCCGGCGACGCCTCCGCTCCTCCTTCAGGGAACGAGGGTTACCATATCGTAATCGAGACGCCTACCAAAGAGAAAACTGATAAATAAGAAGGGAATGCTGTCTATGAATTAAGAGTGGAGGCCAACCTGATAAACTGTACAAACTACAGTGATGTGTAGAATGCTCGGCTTTAGTAACAAAGCGTAAAGCAGAATGGTAAATAGAATCCAGAGAGCATAAAAAGACTTTGCTGCATGCATGTACAGAATATCTCCATAGTCTATAACAGATAAAAAGGTAGCAGCAACAAGTTCCTTTCTTACTTTTAAATTGAAACAAGCCTTATTTCTATAATAAAAATCCAGTTTAACTTTCAGCTTTTTACCAGGTTATCTACATGGGGTTTAAATGTAAACTTTTCATCTAATAAAAAAAAATAAATAAATAAATAATAATAATAATTGTAACATCTCTTTCAATTTTCTGGTCATATAGAGTAATAATTTGAGGCAAATCCTGTACATTGCTGGAGTGAGTGGTGTTAAGTAAGTAAGTAAGTATCTTAAGAAAAAAAAATGTAGAACTGTGGAGGCATCCTCCATTTTCTTTAATGCCTCATATGGAGATCTAGCAGTACTGTATATGATAGTATCATCCGCATAGAGATGTGCAGCTGCATCTACGTTTGTACAAATAACATTTATGTAGATTGTAAACAACAAAGGCCCTAATATGGAACCTTGAGGCCTCCCCTGACATAATGCCTTCACAAGTGACATGTTGATATCTAGCAGACAGATCATTTTTAAACCATTCAATAACATTATCAGACATCCCAATTTTAAACAGACATTTTAACAAAATGGTATAATCAACCGTATCAAAAGCTTTTGAGAGATCAATAAATAATGCTGCACAAGATTCTTTACAATCAATAGTACTAACAATATCATCAACTACCTTTGTAGCTGCTGTGATGGTGCTATACCCTTTCCTGAAACCTGATTGAGAAGGAATTCAAATATTATTTACTGTTAAAAAGTCCTTTAACTGACCACTGACCACTGACCAATGACTCAAACTTTTTGGCTAATACTGAGAGTTTTGAGATAGGATGATAATTGTCCATAATAGTTGGATCCCCATTTTTAAAAAGTGGTGTTACATGCGTCTTCCAAGATCGAGGTATAATGTTTTGTTCTAAAGATAAATTAAAAATATAAGCTATTGGTTCAACAAAAATATCAGCCACAAGTTTCAGGAAGAAAGGGTCAAGCCCATCAGGACAAGCTGACTTTTTACAATTCATGTTTCTTAATGAGAGTAAAACCTTCTCCCTTGAAATAGGCTCAAAAGCAAAGAGGTTCGAGCCCCAGACATCGGGGTGAAAAAACCCTGGAGATGAAAGATGTTCTTGCTCTGGTTTAAAAAGGAGTCCGGCAGAGGCATGATTGTTAAAGAAATCAGCTATATCTTTTTTATCTGTAATTTGTACATTATTCACATTTACAATTTTAGGAAGTGCTGAAAATGAAGAGTTTTGTACTGTTTTCATTGAATGTATAGTTTTCCAAAATTTAGCTGGCTTTTAAATTTCTTGTCTCATCAAGATAGAACTGTGACTTAACTTTGCATATTTGTGTAGTACGTTTATTTCTTAAATATCTAAATTTAACCCAATCATTTTCTTGCCCAGATTTCCTTGTCTTTGCCCAGGCCAAATCCCGTTCAGGCAAAAGAGTGGATAATACATCAGAAAACCAGGGATTGTTCCTCCCCTTTACTTTGAACTTTCTCAAGGGTGCATGTTTATTTAAAATACCCATGAATGAATCTTTGATTGAAATATAAAAATATAAATATATTTTTAAGTAAATATCAATATTTTATAGAAATATAAAAATTATTTATATTTCAACAACGAATTGGAGTAAACAACTACTACTACAATGTTTTATTTGAGTGTTGATTATTATATAAAAAATAAACAACTGAATTGAGGCTAATAGTTTGGGATCTGTTGTTAACCATTAATATTATAGTAATGTGCAAGTAAGGGCTCCTTATATAGTTTACAGCATTATCTTTAAGAAACGTTTAGTTATAATTGAACATATTTAATGACAGACACAATCTGTTCAGTAAACCACTGTTTAATAAAAATAAATAAAAAGCCATTTTATATTTAGTTTGCTCTCCCCTGCTGTACCGAACCCATACCAAACTTCTTCTTGTGCTCCTCAAACCATTCCTGAACCATTTTTGCTTTGTGGCAGGGCTCATTATCCTGCTGAAAGAGGACACAGCCACCAGGGAATACCGTTTCCATGAAAGGCTGTACATGGTCTGCAACAATGCTTAGGTAGGTGGTACGTGTCAAAGTAACATCCACATGGATGGCAGGACCCAAGACCCCACCTTCTTCCATTGCTCTGTGGTCCAGTTCTGATGCTCAACATGTCCACTGTTTGCACTTTCGGCGGTGGACAGGGGTCAGCATGGGCACCCTGACTGCTCTGCGGCTATGCAGCCCCATACACAACAAACTGTGATGCACTGTGTATCCTCACACCTTTCTATCAGAACCAGCATTAACTTCTTGAGCATTTCATAATGTCATAATGTTATGTCTGATCAGTGTATATTATACACTATATTGCCAAAAGTATTGGGACACCTCTCCAAATCATTAAATTCAGGTGTTCCAATCACTTCCATTGCCACAGATAAAATCAAGCACCTAGGCATGCTGTTGCTTCTACAAACATTTGTGAAAGAATGGGTCGCTCTCAGGAGCTCAGTGAATTCAAGCGTGGTACCATGATAGGTTGCCACCTGTGCAATAACTCCATTCATGAAATTTCCTCACTACTAAATAATTTACGGTCAACTGTTAGTGGTATTATAACAAAGTGGAAGCAATTGGGAACAACAGCAACTCAGCCACAAAGCGGTGGGCCACGTAAAATCACAGAGCAGGGTCAGCGCATGCTGAGGGTCACAGTGCACAGAAGTCGCCAACTTTCTGCAGAGTCAATAGCTACAGACCTCCAAACTTCGTGTGGCTTTCAGATTAGCTCAAGAACAGTGCGTAGAGAGCTTCATGGAATGGGTTTCCATGGCCGAGCAGCTGAATCCAAGCCTTACATCATCAAGTGCAATGCAAAGCGTGGGATGCAGTGGTGTAAAGCACGCCACCACTGGAGACTTGTTCTCTGGAGTGACGAATCACACTTCTCTGTCTGGCAATCTGCTGGAACTGTCTGGGTTTGGCGGTTTTCAGGAGATCGGTACTTGCCTGACTGCATTGTGCCAAGTGTAAAGTTCTGTGGAGGGGGGATTATGGTGTGGGGTTGTTTTTCAGGGGTTGGGCTTGGCCCCTTAGTTCCAGTGAAAGGAACTCTTAATGCTTCAGCATACCAAGACATTTTGGAAATTTTCATGCTCCCAATTTTGTGGGAACAGTTTGGGGCAAAGGTCCATAAAGACATGGATGAGCGAGTTTGGTGTGGAGGAACTTGACTAGCCTGCATAAAGTCCTCACCTCAACCCGATAGAACACCTCCTAACCTTATGCTTGCAGTTTTTGTGTTTGTTTAATTATTTACCACAAGAAATGTCTTTATAGTAATTTTATAATATATTATGAAAAATATATAAAATGGAACTTTTTTTTTTTCTGAGCATTCTCGTGAAAACCAGCCTGGCACCAACAAACATGCCACGTTCAAAGTCACTTAAATCACCTTTCTTCCCCATTCTAATGCTCAGTTTGAACTTCAGCAGATTGTCCTGAGCATGTCTACATGCCTAAAGGAAATTGAGTTGCTGCCATGTGATTGGCTGATATATATATGGGCATCTTAGTTCTTGTTAATCATTGAAGATCATGCAGCTTGGTAATTAAACCAGTATAATTGCTATTGGAATGATAATCTATTCATTGTCACCGGGGTTACTTCACCACTCATGTGGAACTTTCTCGCACAAGATATGATTCTTTAATGCCTTTTGCTAACTAGATTTCAGTTATGGCCATTCATGTGGACATTGTGCACCAAGTCTAAGGTCCATCATTGGCTTTAATAACCGACTAGCCTTTCTTGCATAGACTCACTGCTGAAAACTGACAGAGGTCTTCAAACACTGGCAGAGCGGCCAAGGATTTCTCCATCCTGGAATGTGATTATCAGAGATGACCATCTAATCTGAGTAAACATTAGTGTGTTTTTCTGTTCTGGGTACAGTCACTTTAAGACGTGGTCATTGGGTTGACAACTGAATTAATGGGACTACAAGCTGGCCTGAACTATGGTCAGTTGTGTATTTGTTTTACAATTATCTTGTAACTGTGTTCTTTAGTGCACTGTTGAAAGTTTGTTGACTCTAAAATGCATACTTTTTCATTGCTACAACAAATATGGACAGAAATATGGCTTCTCGTATACCAGTTGAACAATACTGTAGCTATTAGAACGCTCTGTTTGCTTTCAATTCATCCTTCCAGTTCCTCTAATATACACATTATACAATTTAAAGTCAACAGAAAAATTAACCCTACACTATCTATTATGCATATTAATTGATATTGTTGTGAATGATTTATCCATGTAAATATTAAAAACATTAGCTGTTTTGTAAGCACATTAATGTAATTCTGGAAACGGGAATAGAACAGAACTATTAGTTTTTGACTGAGTAATATTTAAAATTTAACCTCATTTCATAATGTCACAACAAAATATGACATCAGAGTGGACTGGCAAGAGAAAGTAAAATCTGTACAGCCAACTGGTTATGCAAGACAGAGAGCTGAGAGTGATTGGACGTTGAAGAGAAGGGTGCGGCAGTCTTCTGCTTCACTGGGGCGTCAACTGATCGCACCCAGAATGCTGTAATGAAACAATCATCCAGGATTGGATGGGTGGGGAAAAACGGGTCTTTCAGTTGATGCGTAATTCTCACTAAACAAACCGAGGAAAATAAAAAATATATTTTATACCTTGCGTTACAGCAAAGGGGGAGAGTGGGGTAAGCTGTGTCAATTTTTGACTTTTCTTTCATACATTTGACTACAATTTTGTTGATGTTTAGGCACATAGAAATTAGACTAATATGCCTAATCGTTTTCCAATTTCAGCTAAAATTGGAAAAAGTGCCTATAACATAAGGTCATATCAGTTTTCCACACACTCAAAAGTTACAACTTGTAGCAAAATGAAATGCTATGTAGAAATAAACATCAAACCATATTAAACCATGCTACTGTCAAGTAGCCAAGTACTGTAACACTTTTTTAAATTAAATAAATATAGGATATGGTTTATACACTGGCAATTTACAAACATATTATATAGTAATAAATGTATGTCTTGTATGTTTAGGATTAGACAAATTTTTGACATGAAATGAACTGTATCGGCCATGTAGAAAATCCTTTTACACCCAAAACATGCTTATCACTTTTCTCATGTGCATCTCTCATATGCAGCTGTATATGATCTGTCTTTTATAAGTGTTTGCTAGATTAAAGGTGACAACATTTAAAGTGTGTTCTTGATGTGTGCCGTGTAAGTTCTGTTTATTATGGCTGAAGGGTGGGTTTATCTTGTTTTCAGGCCAGAGTTTGATAGCTGGCCTCAAAGCTTTGACAATATCATGGCATAAAACGATAGAAAACACTATCTTATCTGTGACATGTTTTCTTAAAAAATAATGGAAATTGTTTAAATTAGAAAGCTTTTAACTGTTGGTTATTTGTGAGGAAAAAAAACCTTTCGTTAACATCTATAGAGAAGGGCACGACTTTTTTCCTTGATTTACAGAAAATAACCATTTGATTGCCGGTTATTGCATCGGGTTTATTCATAACCCTTTTTTAAAAGACATTGGCATTATGTTAAAGACATGTGTCATTTGTTTTGGATGCTGGTCTAAACTGCTTGACTAATCACTAAGACAATGGTCAACCAGCTTCACCAGCAAATCATCCACATCATTTATCATCTAGACCAACGTCATACCAGCGCTAACTAGGGATTATACCATATAAACTAGTACTGGGCAATTGATTAATCACGATTAATCGAAACCAAAATAAAAGTTTGTGTTTACATAATATATGTGTGTGTACTCTGTGTAATTATTATATATAAATACACACACATGCATGTACATATTTAAGAACATTTTTATATTTATATATAAAATATCAATATATAAAAGATCAATTATATAAATATATATATATATATATACAGTATATATATGCAAATATTTCTTGACTATATACATGAAGGTGTGTGTATTTATATATACATAATAATTACACAAACATTTTATTTTGGATGCGATTAATCGATCGCCTAGCACTAATATGAACATTTCAAAATGTATTATTTCTAAGTAATTTTAGTTAATTTTGTTTTAGACAATTTAAAATGTGATGTTTAAATGTATCTTTGATTGCTTCTGTTTATTCTATAATGTGCAAAATTATGATTTTAAACAAATGCAAATCTCTCCAGATAAATTCAAACTCCTTTGTCCACAAAACCTCATTTGCTGTGTATGGTATCTTGAAACAGCCCCGTTGGAATCCCTTGTCTACTTGTGATCCGATCGACCAAAACACATCTTAATACCAGATGTAAACAGGGCCTTAAAGACTTGTAAAGGCACACTAAAATGGCATGGTATCTCACAGTTGTTGTATTAACACTATTAGTTAGGTTATGGTAGGTGGTATTTTATTTTCAAATATGATAGAAATGTGAAGCCAAAGCATCTCGATTGCCCCCTGGTGGCTGGCTGCAGTATAGGTCATAAACCCCGCCCTCTCCGTGTAATCGAATGGGATGCAAGCCAAACTAAAAAAATCCAATTACACTTCAAATAATTTTTTGCTAAGATGGTTTCTGTCATTTTAGGTAGTTCTTGTCATGCAGACGTGTGCTCAAGTGTTCATTTTTCCAATTAGTTTTTTTTTTTTAGTTATTTGGTGCTATAGAAACGGGGTGTCACATCATGATTGACAGCTGTGCTTGCGATTGGGTATGCGAGAGTGTGGGCGGGACCTTGATACTGTGGTTCCACAGAACTTTCCAGTTTCTCAGGATCATTACCGCACAGACTTGGGCTCTGAATGACGTAATCGGCAACTATCATTTCTGTTTTGGCTTCATTTTTTTACATTGGTTGGAAGCAGAGACGTGCTGTCCATCTTTTTTTACAGTCTATGGCATTAATGGAAATGAATACTGGTAAGTGAGTCATTTTAGCAGGAATGCTAAATAGACCAGCTTTTTTAGACCACTATCCTCTCATTCAATTTTAAAGTTGTTGATTTGTTTCATTAAAAAACGCACACATCACATAATTCCCATAAGCTTCTCCAGCTACGTTAGCATACTCAGTTGGACCTTTAAAAACAGCTCCCTCACCGTAGCTCAAAATTGTGTAAAACATTCCATAATGGTCTTTTTAGCTTGCTCTTCATCCATAAATAGAACCAGCTGATGCTGAGGCCAGCAAAAGACGTTCCCATTCCACTCGCAGTCAAGATCTCGTCTAGCCACCACTGGGTTGTTGACAAGCAAATCATAACATTTACCATTGTGTATCTGTAAAAAAATGAGGGAAATAGAGGTGAATTATGCCACAACGAATATAAACCTTATATAAACCGAAACCTTCCTTTGCTTGTGGTTGCCACCACAGCATTTGTTTTGGTTCGCTGTGATATTTTAGTACATTGAAAACATTGGCAACGGCCTTTTTTGCCTTGAGAACATGTTGGAGAAATTTCATGTTGGAATTGTTTCCTGGAGGGAAAGACCCACAGAACATTACTGGTCAGAATGATTTGAGAAAAGATCCCTTGTGAAAAGTTTCTCAGAGGTTTTTATGTCTTTGAGATAAATGTTAGTCCCATATACAATTTTTTTTTTGACGCACCAAGTTTCAGCAGTCACAAAAAAAGTGACATTCTGATTCTATAATCAGTTCTTCAAAACATCTGCAGCAGACATAAGAACAGTTGACACATTTATTAGCTCAAAATACCACCGCGATCCATCCAACTACTGATCTTGAAATTCCATCCCTGGATGTACCACAGAGTTCAGCAGACCCTCTCACTTTCTGAAGGTTCGACAGCTCATCTGTCTACACCCCAGCGAGCTGGTGACCGTGAGATGGATGGATGTGTTGAGAGCCTGTGGCTCAGTTCCTTCCTTCAGTGTTTGAGCTCATCAATCAGCGAGCAGATCGGGCAGGACCATATGCACCTTAACGCTCAGCTGATGCCTGCTGCTGACCCTCTCTTACCCTACAGCTGCTTTCAAGAGAAACAACACAACACAGGATGCCATTTCATGCTAATCTGGGTCTCTCTCTCAGTAGATACATTTGGGTTTTTGTTATCCAACTGAATGAATGTTATATTATTTTGAATTTAAACAATCTACAGTGCTTAAAGACTTGATTTTGCTTATTAAAGGTCAACACCCTTGGGAATTGACCCCCAGACCTTGGTGTTGCCAACACCATGCTCGACTGTTTGAGCTACAGTAATACAGGAAATTTGGATGTGGCAGCAAGAGGATTTTAGTTGTTTACTTTGTAATTAGTCCATCCATTTGGTCCAGTTTTAAGGGATGGACTCTTTTGACTTGGGCCACTTAGCAAACGACATATAACCACCTAAAAGTAATTTTTAGTACACTGACAAAAACAAGGACAAAAAGAGTGTGAATTATTGAAAAGCCTCAAATCTCACTTTCTGAATCTTTATTACATTTACGCATTTGGCAGGCAGACGCTTTTATCCAAAGCGACTTACATTGCATTCAAGGTACACATTTTTGTTAGTTCTTGCTTTCCCTGGGGATCGAACCCATGACCTTGGCGCTGCTAGCGCCACGCTCTTATTGTTTGAGCTACAGGACAGCTTTGTGTTATATATAATATTAAGTTACCCCTGTCCATTTGATCACTTTTTATCAAATCGGAAACAACATAACAGCAATAAAATGTTATGTAATTCAGGTGAATGATATATAAACAAACCCTCAGTAAAAACCTTAAGAATATAGATAAGAATAAAACTGTAAAGTTTGGTGTATAAGTGCTACTGAAGTGGAGATTTCGGGCTCAGTGCGTGAGAAAAAAAACGTATTTTGAGAAAACAAAAATACATTAATTAGTAATTAAACAGATGCAAAGGGATAAGGTGTAATAAATAAATGCTTGTGTATTTTGGATATATAATCTCAAAATTGACCAGTTCATGAAAAAACTAACTCTTCGCTATCACTAGCTACATTTAAATGAACACCTTTGTTTTCAGTCGGAATTAATTCATTCTGATTGATGAATTCGTACGCAGTGTTTACATGACCTCTAAATAAAGTGATCGGGTTTATGTGCAAATTGATTTTTGACATGCACACACTGCACAAATATAGTTTCCCGCTGTTTGTGCATTCTCCTATAATACATTTACTCACCCTCAAGTCGTTCCAAACTTCTATGGATTTCTTTCTTCTGCTGAGCACAAACAAAATGATATTTTGAAGAACACGAGGAACTTAACGGTTAAATAGACCCCATTGACTTCCATAACAGGGGAAAAAAATACTATGGAAGTCAATGGGGTCCATCAACTGTTTGGTTACTTCAAAATGTCTTCTTTTGTGTTCAGCAAAACAAAGCAATTCATACCGGTTTGGTTGAGTTGTCTGTATTTGGTTGCGTTGTGAGTGTTTGCGGCACATGTGTTGTCAAAATGATGGTTTTCTTACTTTGCTGGTGTTTTTTTCTATTTGCATGTATTTTCTTCAGTTGGAGTGCATTGAGCTCTCTCGGCCACTGTATTTTTCTTTACTTTAGAGAGCAGGCTTAATGTTTCTCTATTTCAGGTCCTAATTTAGGAAACAATGAGCACATAAATCTTTGTGTTGTGCTACCCGTGCCCAAAACAAGGTGTCTGTTGATGAGAGTTCGAAAAAAGCATAGACAGTAAAAGAAATGGACACAGCGACCCCATAGACTTCAACGGAGAGAAGTGAAGTCAATTAGAAGCACTCACTTCCTGATGGCTGAGCGTACTGCGCAGCCTGAGACTGAGCTTGACGACGTCAATGTGACGTGAGCAACCTGTCTGACAGTTGTAAGTCTTCTAGTAGTTGTGTAAAGTGAAATCTGAATCACCGAATCTTGCAGAGATTTTGGCTCTCTATGGGCTTCTCCCCATGCTTCTCCCTTGACTTTATCGGACTTTATGCCTCCATGTCCCCCCGATTGCCTTATAGACAGTAAAAGACTGCCTGCGAGCTTCTCCTCCTGCCTATATGGGTCTATACGGTAATTTCTCTACTGTGCGACAGAGAGTCTCGTGGTTATGACACAATCATTAGCCTATTTTTTATAAAAACAGCTTCTACGGGGCAATAGTATAAGCCCCGTATATACATATATAATATATAATAGTATATTTTAGGGTCCATTTTTTTCATTTACAAACACCAATTAAAATTTCTTTAGAACATGAAAAAATGTATGGTAAAATTTTATTTTAAGGTGATGTAGTTACATGTAATAACATTACTACATGTAATATTAATATTACTCAGTGCTTATTTGGTGACAATGTATGTCACCTTAAAATAAAATGTAACCAAATTTAGTTACTTTGCTTGCTACTCGTGCTTTAGCTGCCAGCGTAGAAATTGCACACTTCGTCTTTGAGGTAAACATAAGATTTGTATTAATTCCTTTATGTGAGAAGATTGGCCATTTTAAGGGCATATTCAACCCTAATACACTGATCATTCTCAGAAACCTGTGATCTAATTGCTAAAGTCAGCGGTTTGCCTCGCTAACCTTACTACAGAGACCCGACAAACTCTTGTAACAACCTCTGTGTTTACGGAGAACCCCGCAGATTGATTTGCTTCCAGGGAGTTGATCCAGACCCCAAGCAATGTCACCTTCCAGGCAGTAGGATTCTTGTCTCCATTCCTATCAGATAAAGTCAAGTGCCGAATGAGACTCAACCATGTGAAGGAGCCAAGCTTGACAGCCTCCCTCTGCTCTGACACCATGTAAAAGCTGAACAGGAAATTAGAAGGAATGAAAACCTGGGAAAGGATACAAATATCCATCAGCCTTCATTTTCTTTCTGGGCTGTTTCACATTCTCAGTGTCACACACTGTTTCTTACTCTTTGACTCAGTGGCAAGTGAGAGGAAAGCACCTAGATGTACAGGAGGGTGGGGGATTTATCAGGTTCTCATTGTGTCCATGTGGTAACCATTAACCAGTAATCTCCAGTAATTGTATCCGTATTACCAGAGAGTCCTGCTTTCCATTTGCTCCACTGTCTTGACCGGTGCTGTTACCATGGAGCGTAGGGGCCTGTTTCGAAGCAAAGTGATGCAAATTGATGCAATGGGAAGACCATTAAAAGTTTGTCAAAATAGTGTGATGGAGATTTCCTGTTTTAATGAACATGCAACGTGCTTTCATGTAAATGCAATGGATGCACTTTCTCTGAACCCATCAAAACATTTCGGGTTACACCACAGTTTGGAATAAGCAATATAGATACGTAGTTCTTTTGGCTGGAATAGGCTAAGAAATATTACTTGTATGCAGATTTTCAGTTTAGTGGGGATGAAGTAAGGGACGCCTTCATCACTGAAAAAAGGGTGTAGAAACAATTTTCACTCAAAAATTGCTAGAAAACAGCAAGTAACATGTTGAATTAAACATGAAATAAAAACATTAAAGTACTTCAAACTTCAAGGATTTTTACGAAAAATATTTTTCTTACAGTGTGGTGAGATTGTTGTAAATTCAGTGTACAGGAAACACCTGCCTTCACTTTCAGAGAAATAGACATAATTAGTGCATTCTAAATAAATGCAAATATTGAAAAGATACTAATAATTCATGACTTTCCACTGGCGACCAAAGCAGTCTCTGTCTTATTTCTATTATTCAAATAGAAATCCAGGACTTCAGATTGCCAGGAAGAGCTATCTGCATTGCAATTGCCCAAGTACCCCCAAATGCGGTCAATTTGATGCAATTGCAGTATAACCTTTTGACCTGGGATTTAATGGAGACAGGTAATTATACCATACCACCCACTTACTCCTACCCTTAAACTGGGCTATAATGGGGTTTCCATTACAATGGCAGCCATTTCTTTCTCCTCTCTCCCCTCAACCGTGCAATGTGAAGTCAGAATACATTACTGGAGCTGCAGTCAAAATAACATTACTGTCCCTGGTAGTACAGGTTATTAAAGAGAAATTTATCTCTCTCAGGTTCAGAATTTCAGGCCCTGAATTATAGTGCTTTACTGCTGAAAGGAATCTTTGCAATTTTTGAATAAGTTTTTAATAAATACAACATGAAAATTATGGTTTAATAAGTAATCTACCATTATACATAAATATATTAGTTAATCTCACAGTATCATATCAAGTTATGGCACACAAATATCGAAGCAGTCGAGGCACCAACAGACTTTTTTTGGAAACTTCGGGAGGAGATTGGAGCTTGAGCTTAACTGTTTATTTCACGAAAAGTTCAGGGGTGTGTGACATTTTTTATTAAACACCAGCAGGAATGAGATTTGAGATCTGCAGAGAGGGTTTTAGTGACTACAAATAGAATTTTGTTCTGTTTTTTTTTTTTTTTTTTTTTTTACAGAAAGCTGAATGGAAAGAGCTACAAAAGACTTCTGCGTTGTGTTCCATATGAAAGGGTTTGGTTTATGAAACCAGGTTTGTTTTAAAAAGCTAGTAGAAATGTGTGTTGAGTGAAGGAAGAGTGTCTGTGAATCACAGAGTAAAGTCATGAGTGACCACGACTGCTTCTGGCATTATCATGAGCTCAATGCAAACACCTCAGACAGATCCCAGTTCAGGCTCTCTCACCTTCACACTGATCGTCCATCCGCTTCTGCTCATAATTCCACACATTGGCCGTGATGAATTCCCTCTAGCCTTGTGTCCAGTTTGGACATCTTAAAAGATGAGGAACATCAGACTTCACAATACTTACTAGTATTGCCATTTCCACTATAGCTACAGATAAATAAATAAGAGGAATAGATGGTCCATTAGCCTGTGAATGATAGACCAAAGACCTCCCTTAATTGCTTTCTTCTTGTAGTGTCTCAATTTATTTCTCAAAACAGGAAGAGTGTGCACACGCGTAGCGGTGCTGGGGTTTATGATAGATGGGGCAGGGGAAGATGCACCAGCGCTGGCTAAAGCTCACGGAGGCTTTGATTAACGAGACTGCCGGGGTCCCCGAGGAGCCCCAGGCAGAATAATACTGTTAGAGCGAAACAGCTGCTCCGCACAGACCTCAGGGGCCCCACCAGCGCAGAGAGACGACCAGAGAGAGAAATTACAGGGTAGAGGATGGATGAGTAAACAGGTAGATGGATGGTGGTAAGATGTTGGTGCTGTGTGGATAGACAGAGTTAGATGGACAGAGAGATAGACAAAGAATCAGACGATAGATAGACAGACGGATAGATAGATATATTTTCATCATTAATTCACCAACTTTTTTTCTGTTAAATGAAAGTTTAAAATTACTGCTTTCAAATCAATTAATGACATCTAAAGTAAAAGTTTATATATATATATATATATATATATATATATATATATATATATATATATATATATATATATATATATATATATATATATATATATATATATATATATATATATATATATATATATATATATATATATATATATATGTATATATATATATATATATATACATACACTCACCTAAAGGATTATTAGGAACACCTGTTCAATTTCTCATTAATGCAATTATCTAATCAACCAATCACATGGCAGTTGCTTCAATGCATTTAAGGGTGTGGTCCTGGTCAAGACAATCTCCTGAACTCCTGAAGAAAGGTGATTTAAGCAATTTTGAGCGTGGCATGGTTGTAGGTGCCAGACGGGCCGGTCTGAGTATTTCACAATCTACTCAGTTACTGGGATTTTCACGCACAACCATTTCTAGGGTTTACAAAGAATGGTGTGGAAAGGGAAAAACATCCAGTATGCGGCAGTCCTGTGGGCGAAAATGCCTTGTTGATGCTAGAGGTAAGAGGAGAATGGGCTGACTGATTCAAGCGGATAGAAGAGCAACTTTGACTGAAACAACCACTCGTTACAACCGAGGTATGCAGCAAAGCATTTGTGAAGCCACAACACGCACAACCTTGAGGCGGATGGGCTACAACAGCAGAAAACCCCACCGGGTACCACTCATCTCCACTACAAATAGGAAAAAGAGGCTATAATTTGCACAAGCTCACCAAAATTGGACAGTTGAAGACTGGAAAAATGTTGCCTGGTCTGATTTCTGTTGAGACATTCAGATGGTAGAGTCAGAATTTGGCGTAAACAGAATGAGAACATGGATCCATCATGCCTTGTTACCACTGTGCAGGCTGCTGGTGGTGGTGTAATGGTGTGGGGGATGTTTTCTTGGCACACTTTAGGCCCCTTAGTGCCAATTGGGCATCGTTTAAATGCCACGGCCTACCTGAGCATTGTTTCTGATCATGTCCATCCCTTTATGACCACCATGTACCCATTCTCTGATGGCTACTTCCAGCAGGATAATGCACCATGTCACAAAGCTCGAATCATTTCAAATTGGTTTCTTGAACATGACAATGAGTTCACTGTACTAAAATGGCCCCCACAGTCACCAGATCTCAACCCAATAGAGCATCTTTGGGATGTGGTGGAATGGGAGCTTCGTGCCCTGGATGTGCATCCCACAAATCTCCATCAAATGCAAGATGCTATCCTATCAATATGGGCCAACATTTCTAAAGAATGCTTTCAGCACCTTGTTGAATCAATGCCACGTAGAATTAAGGCAGTTCTGAAGGCAAAAGGGGATCAAACACAATATTAGTATGGTGTTCCTAATAATCCTTTAGGTGAGTGTGTGTATATATATATATATATATACTCCGATCAGGCATAACATTATTCATAATATTGTGTTGGTCCCCATTTGCTGCTAAAAAAGCCCTGACCCGTCGAGGCATGGACTCCACTAGACTCCTGGTGTGCTGTGGTATCTGGTACCAACAGGTTAGTAGCAGATCCTTTAAGTCCTGTAAGTTGCAAGTTGGGTCCTTCATGGATCGGATTTGTTTGTTCTGCACATCCCACAGATGCTCGATTGGATTGAGATCCAGGAAATTTGGAGGCCAAGTCAACACCTCAAACTCGTTGTTGTGCTCCTCAAACCATTCCTGAACCATTTTTGCTTTGTGGCAGGGCTCAGTCATCCTGCTGAAAGAGGCCACAGCCACCAGGGAATACCGTTTCCATGATAGTAAATGTAATAATTTGATGTTTTTAGCTGAAAGGCCATAAAGAAGTGAGTTACAGTAATCAAGGTGAGATGTGACAAGTATTCGCAGCACAGCACAGCACAGCACTAAATGTTTTAAATTCATAATTTTTTTCTTCAAGTCTACAAAAAATACCCCATAATGACAACGTAAAAGAAGTTTGTTTGAAATCTTTGCAAATTTATTTTAAAAAAAAATATATATATGCGATACTTTGTCGAAGCTCCTTTGGCACCAATTACAGCCTCAGGTCTTTTTGAGAATGATGCTACAAGCTTGGCACACGTTTTTGGGCAGTTTCTCCCACTCTTCTTTGCAGGACCTCTCAAGCTCCATCAGGATGGATCGGGAGCGTCTGTGCACAGTCATATTCAGATCTCTCCAGAGATGTTCAATTGGGTTGAAGTCTGGGCTCTGGCTGGGCCACTCAAGGACATTCAGAGAGTTGTCCCGTAGCCACTCCTTTATTATCTTGGCTGTGTGCTTAGGGTTGTTGTCCTGTTGGAAGATGAACCTTCGCCCCAGTCTGAGGTCCAGAGCGCTCTTGAGCAGGTTTTCATCAAGGATGTCTCTGTACATTGCTGCATTCATCATTCCCTCAATCCTGACTAGTCTCCCAGTTCCTGCCACTGAAAAACATCCCCACAGCACAATGCTGCCACCACCATGCTTCACTGTAGGGATGGTATTGGCCAGGTGATGAGTGGGTGCCTGGTTTTCTCCTGCCATTCAGGCCAAAGAGTTCAATCTTTGTTTCATCAGACCAGAGAATTTTGTTTCTTGTGGTCTGAGAGTCCTTCAGGTTCATTCAGTTTGGCCGGCGGCCAGCTCTAGGAAGAGTCCTGGTGGTTCCAAACTTCCATTTACAGATGATGGAGGCCACTGTGCTCATTGGGACCTTCAATGCTGCAAAAAAATTCTGTACCCTTCCCCAGATCTGTGCCTCGATACAATCCTGTCTCGGTGGTCTACCAATTCCTTGGACTTAATGGCTTGGTTTGTGCTCTGACATGCACTGTTAACTGTGGGACCTCATATAGACAGGTGTGTGCCTTACCAAATCATGTCTAATCAACTGAATTTACCAAAGGTGGACTCCAATCAAGTTGCAGAAACATCTCAAGGATGATCAGTGGAAACAGGAAGCACCTGAGCTCAATTTTGAGTGTCATGGCAAAGGCTGTGAATACTTATGTACATGTGATTTTTTTGGTTTTTTATTTTTAATAAATTTGCTAAGATTTCAAACAAACTTCTTTCACGTCATCATTATGGGGTATTTTGTTTGTAGAACTGAGGAAAATAAATATGAATTTAATCAATTTTGGAATAAGGCTGTAACATAACAAAATGCACTGTAGGGGCCATCAGGGGCCAAATGTACTAAACAGGGCAAATTAGCATGAGAGCACAATTCCATAAAAGCGCAGATGGGAGTGGACAGTTCTGCGTGTGATGATGACGCGCAAATTAATGAACACAGACACAGCCAGATCTTTTCCATAAAGACCAACGTAATCTATCAGTTAGTGTCTGGTTTAAGACATGTTTTTTGGGGGGCGGTAAATAATGGCACAAACACCAGTACGACCAATGGACGAGCTCAAATATTAGTAAATTACCTTGCATGATTCATTTAAATACTCTCCTCCCATAAATTTTGTGCCTGAAAGGAAAACTCCTACAAATGCATATGCAATAAGATCAGCCGCAAAAATAACTGTGTCCACGTCTTTTCAGCACAAATTTTTCACTGCATGTCTTTAGTAAATCCTGACAGTAGTTTTTAGTAAAATCCTGCAAGCTGTTAGTAAAATGTAAGTATTTTTTGTGGAATGCTAACCTCAACAGCACCATTGTGCTAACATCATGAATAGATGCTGTTCAACCAATTAGAATTTTGTTTTCTTTTCATCATAGTTTTGAAGATCTGTACAAGTTTAGCTCATGATATCATGCTAGCAGCATATCAGTTACATCATAGCTGTTTCACACCACTTGCCATCAACACTCATGTACTGGCCCAGAACAATAATAATAAAAAGAACCTCTGTACTTCTGTCCAGCCAACCCACAAACACTCATCGCCTTTCTGGGTCTTGTTTATTTCTTTCTCAAGCTTGCCATGACAGTGCAACCCTGCCTTCTGACTGTGTTAGAAGCTGGCACACGGAGCAGAGCAAACAGGGGAGCACGGTTTATTTTCACAGCAGTCTGGTTCAAGTGCCCGCGGTTTGTTGCCTGCGTGTTATTTTCCCTCCCTGCGCAAGAGTGTTTATGCAATGGAGGAATTTAGGGAGAACTGTAATCTTGTTATCTCATCGAAACAAGAGGGAGAGACAGAGAAAAGTTTTTTTGGCTGGATCAAAGGAAGCTGGTGATTGTAAAGTCAAAAAATGCAACACCACTTTTATGTGTTTATATTCCCCCCCTCCGTCAGAGCAGACGTGCCGATCTTTCTCCCATAGAGACTTGCTGGCACAATGTTGACGGAAAGTTACATTGCATTTTATTCAACTGACAAGATCCTCTTCTAATTGCTGATCAGCCATTGTAACATACACTATATTGACACAATTTTTGGGATGTCTGCCTTTACATGAACATGAACTTTATTGACATCCCATTCTTAATCTGTAGGGTTTAAAATGGAGTTGGCCCACCCTTTGCAGCTATAACAGCTTCAACTCTTCTGGGAAGGCTTTCCACAAGGTTTAGACCAATTTTTGACCATCCTTTGACCATCCTTCTAGAAGCGCAGTTGTGAGGTCAGGCACTGATGTTGGACGAGAAGGCCTGACTTGCAGTCTCCGCTCTAATTCATCCCAAAGGTGTTCTATCGGTTGAGGTCAGGCAGGCCTGTCAAGTTCCTCCATACTAAACTTACTTATCCATGTCTTTATGGACCTTGCTTTGTGCACAGTCATGTTGGAACAAGAGCTTCCCCAAACTGCTTCCACAAAGTTGGGAGCATGAAATTGTCCAAAATGGTATGCTGAAGCATTAGGAGTTCCTTTCACTGGAACTAAGGGGCCAAACCCAACCCCTGAAAAGCAACCCCACACCATAACCCCCCCTCCACAGAACTTTACACTTGGCAACTTTACAATGCAGTCAGGCAAGTACCGTTCATCCGACACTTTGCATTGCACTTGGTGATGTAAGGCTTTGATGCAGCTGCTCAGCCATGAAAAACCATTCCATTAAGCTTTCTATGCACTGTACTTGAACTAATCTGAAGGCCACACAAAGTTTGGAGGTCTGTAGCTATTGACTCCGTAGAATGTTGGCAATGGAAGTGATTGGAACACCTGAATTGGAAGGGTGTCCCAATACATTTGGCAATATATCTAATATGGATGGATCTCTACCTGTTGCGATAATATAAAACTCTCCTGATATCAGAAAAATAAAATAAAGGACATTTTGTTGGAGATGCTTGGAAGGGTTCAGTTTGAGCAGATTTTTTATACCATCATCACTGTCCATTTGCTAGTACATACAGCATCTGAATCATATTCACAATCTCAAACATATTCTCAGTACTTGCTCTGCAGTAAATCATTGAACCTTTTAAGTTTTGCTGATGATTCTCTGTGTTGGGGAGTAACTAGTTACATGGAACTAGATTACGTAATTTACTTACAAAATAAATTTAACTGTAATCAGTTTGTAAGGGTGGATCGCCTACAGTGGTTCTGACTGCAGGGTTGCCGAATGACTAAAGAAACGTTATCAGCAAGATGATAGAAAACTGTACATTTCTTGTCTTTACCACCCACTACAGCTTATACCAACGATGGAAATAAGCGCAGTTACAATAGCAAAATATGTGGGAGAGCGTTTCTATAATGTGACTATATTGTATTGCACTAGGTAACACTTCAAAGTCAATACCAAATCAAAACTAGTTAGCACATCATTTGTAATTGAAAGAATTTAATGACAAAATCTAGTTATGGTTACACTTAAAATAGTTACAAAATAAATGTATGAGATGATAAAAACGTATACCATTAATCGTACCCAGCATGAATGTTACATGAGGGATAGAAAGAGAGAGCTATACTATTCTGATGCTTTTGATTGTTTTTTGTTTTAATTTTCAGCACACCACGTCTGCCAATTACATCAATCCACATTGCTGCTGAAAGCTTTAGGTCACAACCTGTCTTGAGAGTTGCCACCACGGCGAGTGTTAAAAATGAAAGAGTTTTGAAATTTGAAAGAGTTACACTACTTATTACATTTAAAATATGGTAACTTGTAATCTGTAACCTATTACATTTACAAAGTAACCTTTCCAGCACTGATACTTTCTATTCTTTTGTTTAGTGCCTGCGGTAACTATGAGTGAAACGTCACTTCATCACTGAGTATCAGACATTGCCACCTTGTGGACTAAAGATGAATTGCACTTATTCAGTCATCAAAGATTCAATTATTGTTGTGCAGAAAAAAATATACTTACACTGTTACACACCTCAGGTCAAACATATACAATTAAAAAAAAAAAAAAAAAAATTGTATGCAAAAACAGGAACACATCTTTTTAAATTTGATTGTTTTGTTTTTTTCTTCTTATATTGTTTATAATGAATTGATTGAAGAATACTAAGAAGGTTAATTTCTAGTTAAAACATTAATGAGGAGGAGGGTAGTGAATGATGTCCTGGATCACTAAAGACCCAAGGTATCCTTTTAAGGGTTAATCGTCGACCCACATCTTACTTTATTCTGTGGAACACAATGGAGGAAGTTTAGCAGAATGTTCTGACCAGTTGTGAGGAGCGGCCTCTGAAACTCTTCCCTTTCATCATAGCTCTCAAATCTCAAATTCATGGTCACGTCGAGTTTTTGATGTTATCAGTGCACCATGCTTAAAGAACCACAAACTGAAACGAATGGCATTATTTCCTTTTGTACTCTTTGTTACTACACACCATTTCATACATTTTGGAACAACATAAGGGTTGAGCAAATGATGATCTTTTTGGTTGAACTCCATGTTGCCAGATCTTTTTAGAAGAATAAGCAACCTAGTCTGAGGAAACAAGTCAAAAATTGTCTCCCTTTGGTTATCATGGTTACTTGACGAGGGACTGTGTTAATTGTTATGTTTGATAGGAACTATTTCTCCTTCTCATCTGAACACAAGCAGAAATGCTGAAAGACAAAGAGAGAGCGTTTGCCTTCACTCCCAGCACTCATTCAAAGAGATAGAGCAGCACTTGCCAGAGGTAATGACAGAAAGACATTATCAAAGTAAATATCCAAGCCCCAAAAGCCTGGCGCATGCTTCGTTTTCCTCCATTTATAATCCTAATAGTCTTTTTAACTTGAGCTGTACAAATATAGGTTCCTTCTGTCCTTCGCATATCCATTTTTTGTTGATTCCACCTTCATTTTCTGTTATTTTTATTGCTGTTTTATTACTTCTTTGACTTGGAAGCCATGGGCTACCTGTGAGTGTTGACACCTAGTGGATCCACTGGTTAGTGCAGTCACTTCCAGGCACATACGCAGACAATGGGCTGCTTTCTATCTACTTTTAGACAGGAAGTGCATCAAAAAATTGCATACTCTCTTGAGTAGGTACTTGTTTTGAATAAGTAATTATTTCACGACTGCTAAAAAAGAATGTTCTATATATAGTATGAGTGTGTGTAGTATGAATCCGGGCGTACTACATTCAACATATCCTTATCATGTGACCTACTAGCGTCAGTTACGTCGCTTCACTGCCATTCACAAATCCTCTCCTGTGGCCTCATGGGATAGTAAAGTGTCCATCATATGCACACTTCAGAATCTTGGCGGAAGTAGTAGGTCATCCGGGTACTTTTTGCCTACTCTTTTATGAGTACTGTGATTTCGGACATACTTCTTTTGTCACATACCATGTTATGTGTTTTACACTTCTTTTGTTACATTCCCTAACCCTAACCATAGGGAAGTATGCGATTTCGGATGCAGCCATAGACTCTTGAACTTCCCTAAGCACTTCCCCTCGTGGAATCTTCACCGCTCTTTTGAAGTGCATTCAACTTTGTCAAGTCGATGAGGGAAGTGTATTCAGACAGACACCGACCCCTCGAATTTTGACTGAGGGAGCGAATCTACTCAGTGGCTGTGTCTGAAAACCATATAGGTAATGACTTTGTAGGCAGCATTTGTGCGTGAGGGTATCTCACAAAACTGATTTCAGACAGGGTAACAGTTTAATGATCTACAGCAAAATAGAGCAAGCTTTGGTGATAACTAAGCAAATATTTAATTACTACAATAGTTATTTCTCCCTAGAAATTACATCAAAAGTGGAAAACGTTTGCCAAAAACGTACATTTACACAAAAACTGACCAGCAACTGCAACTTTCAGATGCCATCTTTATTTTCTAGCTCAGCTGTCACAGAATGGAAAGCGCAGGATTGTGGAACATCAAAGGCAGTGAAGGATACATCTATGCTGCCTTCAAATATCGATCAAATGAAGGTATTTCAGGAGACAGGAAGTGAAGCTAACATGTCTTGATGACATCCTACCTTTGAATGCATCCTCTGGAGGCAGCATTTTTAAGTTCTCAGACGCAGCCATCATGTACACTTCAGGCAGATCCATAAGACCACAATGCAACATGATTGTGATGTCACAGCAGATCACGCTTAATTTACCCCCACCCCACACAAGATATTGAAGTTATTTTGACATTTAATCACATAATACCAAAGACTTGATAATATAAGGAAGATGGTGCATTCTGATTACTTATGAATGGGAGAAAGTTCTATGCCTGATATGGCGAATAATCCCCGCCTTCTAACTGAAAGAGCCAATTGTTGATTGGTAGAGTCATCGCTTCACTGCAGCTGTTGTTAGAAGCTCCGGTTTGCTATGGAAACAGGCAGTGTTCTGAGACGCGCTTAGGATTGTGCATGCGCATTAGCTTTGTCCAGGCTGAAAAATGAATTTTTTTTGGTCATGATTCAAGTGTTTAGAGACACTTTAGAGTTGTGTTTAGAGTTGTTGTCAGATTTCAATGGTGAATTTCAAATATGAAATTTAATCGTAAGCTTGGCGATTAGTTTTGAGAATTTGATGTTTCCCCATTCAAAGAAATAGGAGCTGCACTTGAATGCCCGAGGTGTTTTAAAGTATATATATATATATATATATATATATATATATATATATATATATATATATATATATATATATATATATATATACAGACGGATCCGTCATTTTAGGAGCCTGGGGGCGGTTGCACCAGCTGTGCGTAAGTTACAACTTAGCCTAGTTTTGACGTAAATGGGCACTAAGTTACAACTTATGCACTACTAAATACTTTTGTGTTGCACCATTAAACTTAGTTGAAGCGTAACTCTACGTATAAACTAAATATTTACGGAAGCCTCCGATCAGGAGTAACGGTTGGAATAACAGCAGACAGACTGAACTGCATAATAAGCTCTTGTTTTACATGACAGACTTCAATCCTTTACACGTATATGATAATGCTGACATTTACAAGAGAAAACATTATGTGAATAGATTACTTTGTTAGCGGCTCTTCAACACGAACCCGTCCAAAACAGCGGGCCGCTGGGTGCATCTGTCCCATCGCTCCGTGTTGTGCATGTCATGATGTCAAAATCAGTCATAATAGTGTTTTTTTTTTGTTTGTTTCAGTATTTATTTATTGATCCTTATTAATGTCGTTTCATATACTGAATGCTTCTGAATGTTATTTATATATAAAAGCACTTAAGTCATTCATGATTAAGTATCGTATTTAATGGAAACGTATTTTTACTGTTGGTTATGTGAGGCAAAATAAGTTATAATAATGAAGGATAAAGTGAAATTCACAGCATTTCTACACAACTTTTGCTCACGTATTTGAAGGCTACTATTGGATCATTGAGGGTAAACGTCATATTATGCGACTATGCATTACTTTATGATGTTCTAAATGACGTTGACGTTGATGTCATCACACCACGTCCCGCATGGTAAAGACTAGAAAGGGATACAACTACGGGCACTGGGCATGCGCACATCAATATTGCGTCATTTAATTACTGTGGGTAGGTGTAGGCGTTAATAAAACACAATCCGGTAAGTAGTAAATATATTTTATCGTGAGATTTTGCTTCACTTTCGACCGTTACTGTACCCCTTCTAGCCACAACTCTTCTTCTCCGTTTTTAGTGTATTTTTGTGGCAGAATTGCACTGCCACATACTGGTCTGGCATGTATACTACACCGTTTTGAGTCGGTTTCATTGATTTCGTGTGTACGCAGATATTTCTTGAGACGAGGGGGAAAAAAAGATTGGATAGGGAAAGCTCTGGCCTTAGACTTAGTGATTCCTATCAGGATGTGAAGAGACTTTCAATCAGCATAACAGAAAATGTTTCTGGAACAAATCACCTACTCTGACTTTAACAAGCCCAATTATGCAATTTCTAAGCCAAAAAGGATAATAATAAAATATTGCATTTACTGTAATAAGACGGCAGAGCTGCTAGAACTATTCCTTGAATGAATTTGAATTGAATTTTTTTAGGCCATCATAAATTATTATTTTTAAAATTTCAGAATGTGGAGTTGGCTAAAGAAACAAAAACTACTTATTAAGATGTGAAGCTTTGAAAAATAATGGGACAAATGTAGACATTTCAAAAAAGTAGTTCCAGTATAATGATGCTATGATCGTTACAAGTTATCGCAGCCAATGAATGGATGAATATTGCCTTCATTACATTCCATCAGGTGATATTTAATGCTAAGCAGCCGTGACAGGTTATTGCATTGTTGATGCTACATTGACGCAACATGCTGCAGTTAAAATCACAGGTTTAAATGCTAATTAGGAAGGTTTGGAGGCAGAAGGAGCTCTTGATTTTAACCCGACAAGATTGCAATCCAGGTTGGCTCGAATCATTATTATTTGCCATTTTGCTTAATGAAGAGGGCCTTCATTGACAGAGGAAACATTCACCCTCGTGTAGCTCTGCATAACAATCGCCACAAATGAAAAAGAATCCGGGCGCCAGGAAAAAAGTTTCCCCATTGTCTCTATTAATTTAAGTCTCGTTTAACGACTGTCGGAATCACACGTTCTGCCAAGGAAGTAGGTGATGAAATACGCCGCTCTGCCGACAAATAAACAAGGAGAAAGGGGGAGAGAAGAAAGGGATGAAAGCGAAAGGAGGGGAGGAAGAAAGGGAGAAACATGCGGAGGAGACACAAAGACATCAGAATATATATCAGGACAAAAATAGAAAGTCTCTTTGTTTTGCGCGACGGAGAGCAGTGTAGCTAATTAGAGTCGAAATGATAGCTGGTGCGACTGACACAGGTAGGAAGTAGCGGCGTCTCCTGTGTGCCTGACAGTGCATACTGAGAGTGGTGTGTAAGCAGGGGTAATGGCTGTCAGCTCCTGACAGCTGTAAAATGGCCTTTTAGTTTGCCACGCAAAAGCTGTCACGGAGTCTCGCGTTACAAAGGCGGATGTAGTTAGCTGCGATGGCAAGGCACATCATTATTAACAAACGTTGTAGTGTTTGCCTTACTGGCCCCCACTTGCAAATGGAACATGCTCTAGGTACAGTGCTCCCCCCCAACAACACACCTGAAACTGAGTTGTCAGAGGTAACAAGCCGTGGAGAACCAGGGCAATGGATTCGGGGTGCCAATCATTGTGGGGCACTGCGTTTGTTCAGTGTGAAGATGAAACAATCCCTGGTTGTGTTTATCTGGT
This sequence comes from Paracanthobrama guichenoti, assembly GCA_018749465.1. Classification (NCBI taxonomy): domain Eukaryota; kingdom Metazoa; phylum Chordata; class Actinopteri; order Cypriniformes; family Gobionidae; genus Paracanthobrama; species Paracanthobrama guichenoti. Next base: position 21,396,098 of record CM031963.1, on the reverse strand, counting down.
GATTCCTCACACTGGTCCTGGACTTTCCTGCCTATTCTTCTGATGTATACAGTGCTGTTTTTTTTTTTGTGTGTGTGTGTGTGTTTGTGTGTGTGTGTGTGGTTGTTTTGTAGTGGATTACTTTGATACCTGCAGGCAAAAGGGTTCATATGTACACCCTACAAAAACACACTTTTAAGAGATACAGTAGCTTCTAGAAAAATGCAATGAGAACAGAAATGTACTTCAAACAGCACTTCATATATAGCCTAAATTTAGAAAATGTCACAAAAGAAATGCCCTGGTCATGTTTCACCCCAAAATCAAAAGAAAAAAAAAAGAACAAGAAGTTTTTTATATATATATATATATATATATATATATATATATATATATATATATATATATATATATATATATATATATATATATATATATATATATATATATATATATATATATAGCCATAATAGTCTTTATTTAATTTTTAGCCTTTTTTTATTTCACTGCAAAAAAAGAAATAAATAATTTCTGCAATGCAATATATAATATATGCAATATATAATTTTATAGTTTATTTTCATTATTATTATTCAGTTAGTATAGACCTAGCCATTGTAGTAGTATTGTTGTCATTGTTTAAATATGACATATTATTATTATTATTATTATTATTATTATTATTATTATTATATTATTATATTATTATATTAAACTAGGAGAAATTTGGGTTTCAAATTCATGTTTAATGTCATGAAAATGAAGTCTCAAAACATCAAAACATAAAGTCTCAATTTTTTTATATTTACAAAGCCTCTTTTTTCTTTTGACTTTTATGAAATTCACTTACAGTATATATGAATATACTAGCGTACTGTTTAAATACAACTAAAATATAATGCGTTTCTCTTTACTTGTCACCAGTTGGAGATGGAAATAAGAAATCCCACAGGTGTGGTGGATTTGTTTTGTTCTTTATTGTATTGTGTAGACTTGACTCACATGCTTCCCCAGAGGCCTGTGTCGTGTGGAGAACTCCATGTGCCTAGTGCAAAGTCAGATTCACTTCTCTTGTCTAGATGGCTCTTTATTTTAATTTAACATCATTGTATCATGTTTCTCGTTTAAACAAAATTGCATCATGTTAAACTTACTTGAAACAGTTACCCTTTGGCTTAACTTGATGTTTCATGCCCTGCTTACACCTGGCATTAAGATGCGTTTTTATTGATTGGATCACAAGTAGACAAGGGAGACAAGTTTCCATTTACACCTTCTGTTTTACAGTCTCTTTTGTCCACTTTCAACCACTTCTGTCCTGATTTCTTTGAGGGGAGGGTCTGTGGATTTGTAAATGTATGAGCTTTTTCAGGTCTTTCTCGTGGACGAAATAAGTTTGCACAACATATGAACGTGACTAGAGACATATTAGCGTGACTGGAGACATATGAGCGTGAGCGTGACTGGAGACATATGAGCTTGACTGGAGACATATGAGCGTGAGCGTGAGCGTGACTGGAGACATATGAGCGTGACTGGAGACATATGAGCGTGAGCGTGAGCGTGACTGGAGACATATGAGCGTGACTGGAGACATATGAGCGTGAGTGTGACTGGAGACATATGGCGTGAATCTGACTGGAGACATCGAGCGTGACTGGAGACATATGAGCGTGACTGGAGACATATGGCGTGAGCGTGACTGGAGACATATGAGCGTGACTGGAGACATATGAGCGTGAGTGTGACTGGAGACATATGAGCGTGAATCTGACTGGAGACATATGAGCGTGACTGGAGACATATGAGCGTGACTGGAGACATATGAGCGTGAGCGTGACTGGAGACATATGAGCGTGACTGGAGACATATGAGCGTGAGTGTGACTGGAGACATATGAGCGTGAATCTGACTGGAGACATATGAGCGTGACTGGAGACATATGAGCGTGACTGGAGACATATGAGCGTGACTATGGCAAGCAGGACGAGACAGAGGGACCGTGAGAACGGGATGAGGCCATTGGCATGAGAGATAATGAGCGCCACCTGCACGCCGCACCGGTCTTGTGTCTCACGGAGGAGCTTGGGCGCATAAAAGGAGGAGGGACGACAGTGAAGGATGAGAGAAGACCAGACCTGGAATTTACATTGTGTTTTGTTCATGTTTTATTATGTGTGTGTGCGGCAGCCGCCCGTGAGGGGCTGCCTGCGTTTTTACTTTCAGTTTGTTTATTTGATTAAAGTCTTTGTTAAATGTTCGCCGGTTCCTGCCTCCTTCTTCCATGATCTAAGAACATTGCTACATTGGTGCCGAAGCCCAGGAGGAAGGAGGGACATGCTGTCAGAGATCCCCTCTCTCGTCTCTGTCGCTCTTCATGCGTCCGGCTCCTTTTCTCTTGCCTTGTCTGTCCTTACCCCCAGACGCCACGGCCACCGTGATCGGTCCCCCTGGAGGAAGGGGGGTGTTGTAGAGCACTGTCTCAAGAGTACCCCCTGGCCTGCAAGGGGCGATGGGGGCATGTGGCAAGCAGGACGAGGCAGAGGGACCGTGAGAACGGGGCGAGGCCGTTGGCGTGAGAGATAACGAGCGCCACCTGTGCGCCACACCGGTCTCGTGTCTCACGGAGGAGCTTGCCGCATAAAAGGAGGAGCAACGACAGTGAAGGACGAGAGAGGACCAGGCCTGGAATTTACGTTGTGTTTTGTATGAGCGTGAATGTGACTGGAAACATAATTATGTTTTATTATGTGTGTGCACGGCAGCTGAGGGGCTGTCTGCGTTTTTACGTTTTGAGTCTTTGTTAAATGTTCGCCGGTTCCCGCCTCCTCCTTCCCTGATCTAAGGGAACATTCTGTCACCTGATGGAGTTTGGGTTCCTTGCTACTGTCGCCTCTGGCTTGCTTAGTTGACGACACTAAATATTCAACAATATTATTGATCTGACTGTACTGACACTGCTGTATGAGAACTGAACTGAGCTGGGCGATGACATTATTCTTTTGCAGAACTGCTTTATAGATTAAATGAACTAATTTTCTTTATAACGGAACTGAATCAACACTGAAATGACCGAAATGCATAATTTTCCTGTTATCACTGTAAAGCTGCTTTGAACTGATCTGTATTGTTCAGTACAAAGTGCTGTATAAATAAAGGTAACTTGAGTTGAGAGCCGCAAGATCACGGCGAATGCTGTGAGCGCATGTTAGAAATCAGGAATGGCGAGAGAACATTGTGCTTGGTACATTTTTCGTCTTCAAACAAAACATGGATCTTCAGCTGACAAAGTTTAAATCCCATCTGGCTAGCGGGCTTCCCATAATGTTTACGCATTAGGTCAGTAGGCAGAGAGTAGGTGGTCTTTTGTGGCTGTTCGAACACATTTGACCACATGAGCATTTACTAGGGGTGTAACAATACATGTATTCGTGCCGAACCATTTCGGTACAGGACTTCCGGTACAGAATTCAAACAAAAAATACCGTTTTGATGCTCTTTAATGTGACGTGACAGTCAGCTCTCTGTATAGGCGCGTCAGTTCCAGCGGTGACACACGCGTGAACACGATCATCTTTTCCTTGTCAAAGACTAAACATGAATCAACATCTGGAGGTATGTAGAGGATACACTCAGTCCATTTTATCATGAAATTAAAACGATAAATGCCATTTTGATGCTCTTTATTGTGGCGTGAGAGATCACTGTATATGTGCGTCAGTTCTGGCGGCAGAGTGGCACGAGATCTCTTCCTATAGTCAAAGAATAATCAACATCTGAAGGTATGTTGAGGATGCCTTATGTGAAGTTTACATGTTTGCATACAATGTGTTATTTGAGTGATGATTATTATATCTAAAAATAAATAGAACTGATCTGTTGTTAACCGTTAATATTATAGTAATGTGCAAGTAAGGGCTCCCTATATAGTTTACAGCATTATCTTTTAGAAACTTTTAGTTGAATTCATTAAACAGTGGTTGTTCGATTAACCATTGTGGTGAAGTATAGAGTGTTGGATTGAGGACCTGATAACAAGAATTCAAGGTCAAGTTTAATATAAACTGTAATGGGAATTCCATGGATGTAAAGAAAAGCTATGTTTAACTGTTTTGCTGAGCATGATTCAGTCATGGGCAGTCGATCCACTTGATGGAAACCCGTTGTATGAACTAAACTTAGATTTGTCTGAATAAATTGATTCATTCAAGTTCACGCTACAAGAAGTATTTGAGTCATCATGTGGAACCACTGAATCAAGTTCAGCCAAAAAGTTGTTTTTTGAGTGATAGTGATAAAATATTAATTCCTTAATCTCTAAAGTTATAGTTCCCTGTTAAAAAGATATTAAGATTATACTCAATTTCTAATACCAAAAACAATGGGACTTATATCTATTTTATTATAAACACAAATATTCTTCAAGAAGTTACTTTGAAAATGGAAATGTAAGGCAGAAAATAATGCAGTCATTCAAACAATTCACTAAGCACTGGTAACCCTCCAGCTATCAGGAACTACCCAACAAGGCCATGGTCAAGTTCAGGTCAAATCAACAAGGGGTTGTGGCACCGCAGTCCGCTCAGCCATGAAAGCCAATTGCTTAACTCTAATTGGCTCTAAGTGCAGCATAATTAGACACACTTGACATTTGCATTACTTCTAAATTACATTGACTCTGATCAGTGCCTCTGATCATTTGACTTAATGTTAAACTGGCAACCTTTTGAAACTCTCCAGCTATGGAAACTTGGCATTCCCAGTGGAATGGCACCATTTAGATGCACAAAGACAGACTGGTCACCTGTCAACAAATCTCTAAGCGCTGATGAGCTTGGCTCTGGGACGTTTAAGCAATGATCAGAATTCAAAATGGAAATGATTGAGCTTTGGAACATTCCACATGGAGCTGAACATGTGATGGCAAGAAGAACTGGAAGGCAGTAATGCATGTAAACCCTACCTAATGGGGACAAAATGTCCCCACAAAGATGGCAATATCCGAAATCCTTGTCCTTGGGGGGACATTTTTTGAAAATACGGTTTGTATAGTATAAAAACTATATCGTCTATGGAATGTCCCCATAAAACATGAAAACGCGTGTGTGTGTGTGTGTGGTCCTGGTATACCCTATGAGGATAAAATATCCCCAGAAAGACAACAATATTTGGGGACACTTTCTGATCCTCTTGAGGAAAACAGCTTATAAACCAAGTGATGTTTTTTGAAAATGTCAAAATGCAGACAACTTTGACAGCCCTAGATTTTTGGAGGAATTTACATTTTTCTTCTAAGATTTATTTTTCAACATTGCATTTCAGTTAATACTAAGTCAAATGTGATTGTAATCTTCACAAATTTGTAGCCATTAGTAAAGCAATGGTCCCCTGTGACTGTAATGGAAGCACATAGCACACACACATGATCATCACAGGTTAAACGTCAATTCACCCAGCACACCTAAAATAAAAAAGTCCTTGATGCACAAGGCCTAATTGGGTTCATAAAGCAAACGCTTATAAATTCCCCTTTTTCACAGGAAGCGTTTAGGGATGTTATATGACAAACTCCTTCAGTCTGTCAGCACACGGAGTCGAAGCAGTCCTCTGACAGAAGATAGCGGTTACTGAAGCAATTCTTTGTCCAGAGAGACTCAATTTAGCTGAAGTTATTTCTCCATGAGGGAGAATGAAAATAACTTGTTAGATCAGCAAAAAAAAAAAAAAAAAAAAAAAAAAAAAAAAAAATAATTGCCAACTACATACACACATTTGTTTATGATGTTTAATGCTACAGTATTATAAGAATCATGGTAAACCTGAAATTTATTAAATGTTTAAAGAAATTCATTAACAAGCTACTTTGTAACAACCCGGCCAACACACCCATGTGGGGCCAAAAGGGGTTGCACATGGGCTGATATCTGGGGCCCACCTGGGCTACCCAACTGGGACCCAGCTAATTTTGCCCTCAGTTTCCATGGAGCCCCACATGGGTTAGCCCAGATGGGTTGATGATGGGTCTCTTGGTGGGCTCATACCAGGCCCATATGGGTAACCCAGGACGCACGCATTTGGGGCCTACATGGGTCGATGATGGGACCCAGATAGGGGTTACGTAGGGCTACTATGGGCCACAACAGGTATATACACATGGACTATCATATTTTCTGTTTGGGTTACCTTAGTTTATAGTAAACCCCTAAATACAAACATTACATGTAATCTATTAAACCAAAATGTAAAAAAAAAAAAAAGTTATTCAATGAACAGAAACCAGTAGTTCATGTTTTACTTTAAGCAAGGTTTAGTTGGAATAATTTGAACATGACTTATTACATTTTCAACTTTATGTTACAAAAGTATGAGAAAAAGTTGAAGTTAAAGTGAAGCTCCTGATGATCTTAATTTGACAACTTGGATTGTACAGACATGCATATATAAACACTTGAAGATAATGCATTTCACAAACAAAACAAACAAACAGTGCAGCTCCTCACTCCTTTGGCATCGCTCTCCCAACAGTCCTTTGAAAAAGACAAAACAAAATGAAGCAACCATTGAGTCACTTTTTTGATTCCCTTTTTCACAGTTAAAACCTTTTGGTGCTCCACATCAAGTTGATCTAGATTAAATGCTCAACAGGGTCAGACAAAAACAGCTGGTGAAGAAACAACACAAGCTAACTGCAAAAGAATTAAGAATTAAGTGTGAAACCATCAGAAACCCTTTAGTCTCCAGCCCCACCATTTTACAGAACTGCAACCTACCTGGAGTCTCCAGAAGTGCAAGGTGTCAGGATATCAGAGACTTCAGTTAGCTAAAGAATCCTAAAAAATGACCCAAACCTAATAAGAATTACAAACAGATGTATTGTAAAATACATGGTTATGGTTTCAAACCTGTCTTGTAGTACCACCAGCCCTGCACATTTTGTATGTCTCCCTATATCTGACACACCCATTTCAGGTTTTGCAGTCTCTACTAATGAGCTCATGAGTTGAATCAGGTGTGATAGATGAGGGAGACATACAAAATGTGTTAATTATAAAGTGAAGATCCTGGTCTAACCTACTAGTAAGGACTCTATATTTAAAAATATAAATATAAACTCTAAATTTATATTCTATATCGTTAAAATAAGAATGTTACCATCACGCGATTCAGGGTGTGGGGGATTCCTGAATAAAATCTTGCGAGATTGTTCCTGCAAAAGTTTTGCTCTCAAATGTCTTTTTAAAGCCTTTTTTCTCCATATCCACAGGCTCTTGATACTTTTATATGGCAGAAAATGTGGTAAAATTTAAATTATGTTGGCATTTTTAAACTTTGATTAGATTAAAGTCACATTGTGAAATTTCAAGGGTGCATATTTGTGTACTATCTACCCATGTAATCAACATTTGGAAATGACTGTGTTTGCACTTTTCTTTTTGGTAAAATGAATTAGACCACTGATTAGCCCATTTTCAACCTATGTACTCATTTTCCATTAGTGAACCAACTAGGTCCCACATGGGGAGCCTGGTTGGGTTTGCCCATGTGGGACCTACTTAGTTGACCCAAGTGGGCCCCAGATAAGATGCCCATTTTGAGCCCATGCCCACTCTGTACCCCTGTAGCCCATGGTTAGCCCATGTGGGCCCCACATACACGTGTTGGCTGGGAAAATGAATTGTGAAAAGCATTTAACAAATACATCTGAATTGACATGAAATGTTTCTCTTGAAAACATCATGCTAACAGTAGGCAGGGGAAAAAAAGGCTGTATAGATGATATAATTGTCAGGATACACACACTGGATAAGGTTATAAATTAACACAAGAATACTTTATTTGGGAACTCAGGGCAGTGAAAGGTGAGATTGTGAAAATGGGAGAGTGGAATCAGTCTTACGGCCAAGGGAGGAGCTCAGGAGTACCAGAATAGCCTGCAGCTGGAGTATCAGAAGCTTTCAAGGAAACCAACACCTTGGTAAGAGTTGTTGGGAGTCTGGAGATCACACGAAGATTTGTGGAGAACAGGTAAGTGGGTCATTCCTAGTTTGAGGCCAGACACTGACTGAAGGTGAGTGATTGGATGCAGGTGTGGGTGATTAGAACTCAGGTGATTGTGATCGCTGTGTGAAGGAGGTGAGAGAGTCTGGCTGATTTGTGACACTACCCCCCTCTCCAGGATCCACTGAAGCAGACCATGGACTCTGAAGTTGTGGTGGCCGGCCGCGTGGTCGAGGAGCAGGTCGGCTCGGATGACTGCGAGATTCAAGAGATTCAAGAGTTTTATTTGTCACATACACAGTTATATACAGAATATACAACCGGCAGTGAAATGTAAACAGGTCCGCTCCATGGACAGTGCAAATTCACAGTTAAAAACACAAGGAAGAAATTATAATAGAAATAGGATATAAAAAAAAAGTACTATCTATATATATATATATATATATGTCTATATCTGTAGAATTATAAATAATCAAGTCAAGAAAAAAAAGGTAACAAATAAGGATAAAGTGGAATAAAATAATTGAAGTAGACTTTGCAGTGAGTAAACTGTAGACTTAAAATATGTGGTTAACAAATGTATAAAGAGTATAATGTGCAAACAGGTTTATGACAGGTTGTTACACAGTAACAACGAGAACAGAAAGTGCAGTGCAATGTCAGTGTATCGATGTTTATCCTGGCGTGAAGTCACGTGATGTTAAGTGACTGAGTTCAGGAGTCTGATGGCCTGGGGAAGAAGCTCCTCCTGAGTCTCTCAGTTTTGGCCATCAGGCTTGGAAGCGCTTACCAGATGGTAGCAGCGTGAAATGAGGGTTTGCAGGGTGATTAGAGTCCTTGATGATCTTGGTAGCTCTACCTTTGCAGCGTTTGGTGTAGACGTCCTGCAGAGACGGGAGAGCTGACCCTGAGATACGCTCGGATAAGCGCACTACTCTTTGCAGGGCTTTGCGGTCATGACTGGTGCTGTTCCCATACCACGCTGTGATGCACTGAGTTAAAACACTTTCTATCGCCCCTAAATAGAAAGTTTTCAGGATAGCTGGTGAAACCCTGAATTTCCTCAGCTGGCGCAGGTGGTACAGTCTTTGCCTGGCTTTTTCACCTGTGTCTGAATGTGAGCAGTCCAGGTCAGGTCCTCGGAGATGTTTACTCCCAGGTACTTGAAGCTGCTCACTCTCTCTACTGGTGACCCGCTGATCATGAGGGGAGTATGTCCGTTGCTGTCTCTTCCTGAAGTCCACAATCATTTCTTTGGTCTTGCCAACATTCAGAGAGAGACAGTTGTCCTGGCACCATGATGTTAGATGCTCCACCTCGTCCAAGTATGCCGTCTCATTGTTGTTGGAAATGAGGCCCAGGACAACAGTATCATCAGCAAATTTGATGATAGAGGTGGAGCTGTGTGTGGACAAACAGTCATGCGTGTAGAGAGAGTAGAGCAGGGGGCTCAGGACACAGCCCTGTGGAGCTCCCACACTCAAGGTGATGGAGGTGGAGGTGGACTGGCCTATTCTCACCACCTGAGGCCTGCCAGTGAGGAAGTCCTCAATCCAGTGGCAGAGAGAAGGATTCAGGCCGAGATCCAGGAGTTTGGAGGTTAGCTTGGTGGGAACTATGGTGTTAAAGGCTGAGCTATAGTCAATAAATAGCAGTCTTACATAGTTCCCACTTTTGCTGTCGATGTGAGTGAGGGAGGAGTGGAGGACATGAGAGATGGCATCTTCAGTCGATCTATTGGGACGATAGGCAAACTGAAGAGGGTCCAAAGTGTCAGGAATGAAGGCGCAAATGGTGTTTTTAATGGAACTCAGTAAGGAGAAATGGCGCGAGAATGTTGTCCTTGTGTACCCATGACCTCTCTTTAGGGTCATATCATTCCCAATCCACCAGGTACTCCAGACGACCACCTCAACTTCGGGAGTCCAGGATCTCTCGAACAGTAGATGGAATCGGCTTTGACAGGTGGTTCGGGGGTGCATGTCTTCCAGGCCAGACTCTGTGGAGGGAGTACAAACAGAAGGATAGTGAGGCTTAAGCAGTGACACGTGGAATACTGGATGGATGCAGTAATGAGGTGGTAACTGGAGGTTGTAGGTGGCGGGAGTAACCAGTCATTTGACCTGGAAGGGACTGATGTACCAAGGACTCAACTTCCTGCAGGGCAGACACAAATGAATGTCTTGGGTGGAGAGCCAGACGAGTTGTCCCAGATAGTAGATGGGAGTTTCTCTTCGCCGGACATCTGCGTAGTGTGTGTCTGCAAACTGCCCACTGGAGATGGTGATGAGCCTCATCCCAGACCCTCTCGCTCTCCCGGAACCGGGCCGGATGGTATTTCAGGTCGTGTTCTGCGGTCCTGTGCTGATCAGCTCGCCAGGTTTTTTACATCCATCTTTTATGAGTGCCTTGCTGTGGTCCCCACCTCCTTCAAAAAATCCACCATCATCCCTGTCCCTAAGAACAGCAAACCCTCTTGCCTAAATGACTATCGTCCAGTGGCTCTCACATCTATAGTCATGAAGGTCTTTGAGAGACTCATTAAAAACACCATTTGCTCCTTCATTCCTGACATTTTGGACCCTCTTCAGTTTGCCTGTCGTCCCAATAGATTGACTGAAGATGCCATCTCTCATGTCCTACACTCCTCCCTCACTCACATCGACAGCAAAAGTGGGAACTACGTAAGGCTGTTATTTATTGACTATAGCTCAACCTTTAACACCATAGTTCCCATTAAGCTAACTGCCAAACTCCTGGATCTCGGCCTGAATTCTTCTCTCTGCCACTGGATTGAAGACTTCCTCACTGGCAGGCCTCAGGTGGTGAGAGTAGGCCAGTCCACCTCCTCCTCCATCACCCTGAGTGTGGGAGCTCCACAGGGCTGTGTCCTGAGTCCCATGGTCTACTCTCTCTACACGCATGACTGTTTGTCCATACACAGCTCCACCTCTATCATCAAATTTGCTGATGATACTGTTGTCCTGGGCCTCATTTCCAACAATAATGAGACTGCATACTTGGACGAGGTGGAGCAACTAACATCATGGTGCCAGGACAACTGTCTCTCTTTGAATGTTGGCAAGACCAAAGAACTGATTGTGGACTTCAGGAAGAGACAGCAATGGACATACTCCCCTCTCATGATCAGCGGGTCACCAGTAGAGCACGTGCGCAGCTTCAAGTACCTGGGTGTAAACATCTCCGAGGACCTGACCTGGACTGCACACATTCAGACACAGGTGAAAAAAGCCAGGCAAAGACTGTACCACCTGCGCCAGCTGAGGAAATTCAGGGTTTCACCAGCTATCCTGAAAACTTTCTATTTAGGGGCGATAGAAAGTGTATTAACTCAGTGCATCACAGCGTGGTATGGGAACAGCACCAGTCATGACTACAAAGCCCTGCAAAGAGTCATGCGCTTATCCGAGCGTATCTTAGGGTCAGCTCTCCCATCTCTGCAGGACGTCTACACCAAACGCTGTAAAGGTAGAGCTACTAAGATCATCAAGGACTCTAATCACCCTGCAAACCCTCATTTCACGCTGCTGCCATCTGGTAAGTGCTTCCGAAGCCTGATGGCCAAAACTGAGAGACTCAGAAGGAGCTTCTTCCCCCAGGCCATCAGACTCTTGAACTCAGTCACTTAACATCACGTAACTTCACTTCAGGATAAACATCGACATACTGACATTGCACTTTCTGTTCTCGTTGTTACTGTGTAACAACCTGTTATAAACCTGTTTGCACATATTTATAAGTCTACAGTTTACTCACTGCACAGTTTATTTCACTTATTTTATTCCACTTCTTTACTTATTTTTTTTTCTACTTGATTTATATATATATATATATATATATATATATATATATATATATATATATATATATATATATATATATATATATATATATATATATATATATATATATATATACACACTAACCTAAAGGATTATTAGGAACACCATACTAATACTGTGTTTGACCCCCTTTCACCTTCAGAACTGCCTTAATTCTACGTGGCATTGATTCAACAAGATGCTGAAAACATTCTTTAGAAATGTTGGCCCATATTGATAGGATAGCATCTTGCAGTTGATGGAGATTTGTGGGATGCACATCCAGGGCACGAAGCTCCCGTTCCACCACATCCCAAAGATGCTCTATTGGGTTGAGATCTGGTGACTGTGGGGGCCATTTTAGTACAGTGAACTCATTGTCATGTTCAAGAAACCAATTTGAAATGATTCGAGCTTTGTGACATGGTGCATTATCCTGCTGGAAGTAGCCATCAGAGAATGGGTACATGGTGGTCATAAAGGGATGGACATGGTCAGAAACAATGCTCAGGTAGGCCGTGGCATTTAAACGATGCCCAATTGGCACTAAGGGGCCTAAAGTGTGCCAAGTAAACATCCCCCACACCATTACACCACCACCACAAGCCTGCACAGTGGTAACAAGGCATGATGGATCCATGTTCTCATTCTGTTTACGCCAAATTCTGACTCTACCATCTGAATGTCTCAACAGAAATCGAGACTCATCAGACCAGACAACATTTTTCCAGTCTTCAACTGTCCAATTTTGGTGAGCTCGTGCAAATTGCACACTTCCTGTTTGTAGTGGAGATGAGTGGTACCCGGTGGGGTCTTCTGCTGTTGTAGCCCATCCGCCTCAAGGTTGTGCGTGTTGTGGCTTCACAAATGCTTTGCTGCATACCTCGGTTGTAACGAGTGGTTATTTCAGTCAAAGTTGCTCTTTTATCAGCTTGAATCAGTCGGCCCATTCTCCTCTGACCTCTAGCATCAACAAGGCATTTTCAACCACAGGACTGCCGCATACTGGATGTTTTTCCCTTTTCACACCATTCTTTGTAAACCCTAGAAATGGTTGTGCGTGAAAATCCCAGTAACTGAGCAGATTGTGAAATACTCAGACCGGCCCGTCTGGCACCAACAACCATGCCACGCTCAAAATTGCTTAAATCACCTTTCTTTCCCATTCTGACATTCAGTTTGGAGTTCAGGAGATTGTCTTGACCAGGACCACACCCCTAAATGCATTGAAGCAACTGCCATGTGATTGGTTGATTAGATAATTGCATTAATGAGAAATTGAACAGGTGTTCCTAATAATCCTTTAGGTGAGTATATATATATATATATATATATAGTACTTTTTTATTCTATTTCTATTATAATTTCCTCCTTGTGTTTTTAACTGTGAATTTGCACTGTCTATTGAGCGGACCTGTTTACATTTCACTGCCGGTTGTATATTCTGTATATAACGGTGTATGTGACAAATAAAACTCTTGAATCTTGAATCTTGAACCAGTGGTTGACGGAGGGTACTTCTGAAGGATCACCTGACCAGAGAAACAGAGGAGGTTGAAAACCAAGGATGCATTAGAAAGGAGTGAGACTGGTGGTTGACTGATGGAGGGAGATTTGTGCGTACTCAGCCCAGGCAATGAACTGGTTCCAGGAATTCTGGTGGCGCAGGCAGAATGTCTGGAGAAAGCGGTTGATCTCCTGTACCTTCCTCTCCATCTGTCCATTAGCTTGAGGATGATAGCCTGATGTCAAACTGACGGTGACCCCCAGAAGTGAAAAGGCCTTCCACACATGGGAAATGAATTGGGGCCCTCGATCAGAAACAGTATCTTCAGGGATGCCGAAATTGCAAAAAACCTGGGTGAACAAGGACTCTGCAGTTTCCGTCGCCGTAGGAAGCCCTTTTAGAGGAATCAGTTTACAGGCTTTAGAGAATCTGTCCACTACAATCAATATACAAGTGTTACCCTCGGAAGGAGGTAGGTCGGTGATGAAATCCACCCCCAAGTGGGACCAAGGTCGTCTCGGAATGGGAAGAGGAAGGAGTTTACCCGATGATAAGTGGCAAGGAACTTTGGATACTGCACAGAGTTGACAGCCTTGGACAAACCGTTTGACATCCCTTGCCATGCCAGGCCACCAGAACTGATGTTGAAGGAGCGAGAGGGTTTAAGAGGTCCCTGGGTGGCCAGTACCCACAGATTAATGAGCTGGTTTGAGGAACATGACGATGGTTGGCAGGATACCCCGGCGGAGCAGGTTCAAGATGGGAAGCCTCGGTTAACTGGCTGTCCAGATCCCACTGGATAGGGTTAATGAAGACACTGGATGGAAGCACAGGCTCTGGAGTTTCAATGGCATCAGAGGGAGCATGGAGTCTATGCGTACATTCTTGGAACCTGGACTATAGGAGAAGTGGAATCGGAAACAGATGAAGAATAAAGCCCACCTGGCTTGATGTGGATTTAGTCTCTTAACTTCTTTGAGATATTGCACATTTTTGTGATCAGTGAGTACTACAAAAGGATGACGGGCTCCTTCTAGCCAGTGCCTCCATTCCTCCAGAGCAAGTTAAATGGCGAGTAACTCTCGGTTGCCGATATTATAGTTCTGCTCTGCTGGGGATAATTTTCTGAAAAAGGCACATGGAAGAGGTTTGGCTACTTTCTCCTGCTGCTGTGACAGGACGGCTCTGACTCCAGTAGTGGAAGCATCAACTTTGATGCTTCTCAAAGTTGATGCTTCTCACCAATAGACAATTCACCTGTTGAATGACCAAACACTTCTTTGAAGTGAGAAACAAAACTCTGGAGAGAACTGGTGGCCAGGCCATCTTGTAACCAAATCATCTCCACCCACTGGAGAGCTGAGTCTGACAGGTGAGAGATTATGAATGAAATCTTGGATCATTCCATGGGAAACAGTTGTGGTTGCACCTCTAGTGCAAGATCACACAGGAAGATTTGTGGAGAGCAGGTAAGTGGGTCATTCCTAGTTCGAGGCCAGGCGCTGACTGAAGGTGAGTGCTGGTGTTATATGGTGAGTGGTGATGAGGTGACTGGATGCAGGTGTGGGTGATTAGAACTCGGGTGATTGTGATCATTGCGTGAAGGAAGTGAGAGAGTCTGGCTGATCTGTGACAATAATAGATATTTTAATAATGTGTTGTGGCTTTAGTACATTAGCCTGGTTTCCATTACAGATTTTTGAAATGTCGATAAAAAACTATTGCGAAATGACAGTGTTTCAATTAACCGATGTTATGCATCCAAAACGTATTTCTTTTCCTCTTGCGATAAGTCATTCCAAAAATCATGACAATGGATGTTGGTACTTTTACAAATAGCCATTATTTTCAATCTGAGGAGGCGTGTTTTCCAAGCATCAATGGCAAGGAAAGCCCCTTATACTTGGGAGCGGCCATGGTTGGTTCTTCCTCATCTTCTTCCAGTCTTGATAAATTGTGAAATTCCTTTGTTGTTTAGAATCCAGTATTCCTGTCATTCTTTTGTCTTTTATGAGTTTAATAAAGAAATTGTCTCCTCTTCTGTCCAAACATACCTCGCCATCTATGGCAGTTGACCTGTAAATGGGGTTCTATATATTGTGCAATTGCAATACCAACTACCAAGTACCCAACAGAGCAAACTTCCATGTGAAACTACATCTTGTGCATTAGCTGAAGGAAGTACATGTGTGTGTTGGCCTTTATTCTATGTCATACAGTCAGTTCTATGGACAATCCAGACGGGTTAATAGGCTTGTCAGTGGCGGTGGGTGTCTGTCAGCACTTGCTTAAGTCTTGTCAGTAGCACCAGGACACATGTGGCACAGATCCTCCCCTGTATTACTCTGTTTTACAGGGATCTCTCTTGGCTTGTGCTGGACCAGTGTGACAGGTGCTAATAACGGGTGGACGCTGTTAAATACGAGACTGACAGGTGAGCACAATGCGATGATGCCGAGAAATTCAGTAAACCATGGCATCTGCTCCAGCAACTGGGAGGACAGTATGAGGTTTCAATTATCCAGATAGAGTCATTCGTAACTATAGCTAAGATTAAACTGCAGCCGAGCGGAAGGCTAATTGGGGGACAGTCACTAAAGATTTGTGGCTTGAAGCCAAGTGTACACTGCAATTTTTGGTTCTTTATCCTTGTTGCTAGGAAAACTATGATATGACCGCAGTGAGATCTTGGGTAAATGATCTTTACAATAGCAACTGGGGCTTATTCACTCAGAAATTAGAGTCTGTTCTTTATTATTATAATTCTTTATTAATTCTTTTTTGCTTTTAACTCAAGTGTTACACAATGTGAAACTGCTTTTGCACTAATGTCATATGTTATGAATATTCAAAAGAGAAAATAATCAAATGAGATGAGTAAAATATTTACAAAAAAAGTTAAAAAGAATAGGAATTAAAATATTATTTATTATTATTATTATTATAAACAAATTTTCATTTAATTTAAAGATAAAAAAACAGTACTTTTAACATTTCTGATATCTCATGATATATGATTTTGGCCATAATACACTTATATATTTGCTACAACCAACCCCTAGTATTATCAACACTTCTAAAAGGATTGAAAGGTATTAGAAACAGTGAATAGTTTGAAGATTTGTCTTAAAAGGCCTTTTTTTTTTTTTTTTTTTTTTTTTTTTTTTTTTTTTTTTTACAATTTTTCAACATAGGAAAATGAATACCTTCTGAATATTAATTTTCACTCTTGCCTTCCAGATACAACTGCACATAAAATACAAAGATTTGTAGATATAAAAAAACGTATGCACTGCACTGTAGTGTTGCGAAAACCCATGGGCCCAATTTATGCAATTTCACCTGGAAATGAAATGTGTTTTTAACAGCTTTAGAGAAGTGCTTTGTCGTTCCAAGGTGAGGATGGTTTGTTAAAAGGATGTGATGTGTATTTTCACCTTTTTCACCTTGGGTTTGAAATCATGTGTGACAAAGTCTTATTTAATGAAAAAACTTTTAAGTAGGTGGGCTACAGTGTGGAAGGCTGATCATAATGCCGAACCTCATTCTGTTTCATGATTACACAACGGCTCGACTTTGATTTCCAGGAGACTAAATCACAGCTGACGAGAAAAGCTGTACATGTGTTCCTCAAACAGCTATTTACACAATCAGTCAAAAGTTTGGAATAATTAGGATTTTTTTAATGTTTATGAAAGAAAGTCTCTTCCAAGGCTGCATTTTTTTAAATACAATAAAAACAGTAATATTGTAAAATGTAATTTGTCAATTTAAATGAAATTTAAGTTTTCTATTTTAAAATGTAATTTATTCCTGCGATGATAAATCTGAATTTTCAGCAGCCATTACTCAAGTGTTCAAGTGTATCGGGCAGCAAAAACATTCATAATAATAAAATTTTTTATTCTAAATCTGCATATTAGAATGATTTCTGAAGGATTGTACACTCTAAAACGTTCAACCAACAAGCTCCATTTAGTTAAAGGAACTTAATAATTTGTATCATAAACACAATTTGTTGTTGATTAGTCAAAAAAATTAAGTCACTCCAACTACCAGAGTTGTGGTCCTGGAACCAATTTATTTCAGTTCAAATCAACAGCTATCATAACTTATTTAACATGTATATTTAATGATCAAGTAAGATATTAATTGTCACTGGCATTAGCGCAGTCATTACTTATTGAGTCAATGTAGTGTTTACCTTCATGTTTCTACTCTTCAGCACAATGGTAACCACAAAAACTTAATTACAGAAATTACAGAAACTCATTTAAATGTCAAACATAGCAGCATTAAACACTAACAGGTCTTTCCCTTCACTAAAAACTAATAAATTAATGTTTGATTTCAACATTTATTCTCCTTATCCAGTCCTATGCTAGCCTAGAAATCTAGACGCACCCTAGCGGCAGCAAATGTAATTTGCAGCCAGTGTAGTCTAGCAACTCTCCGTTAGCTTGTGAGCTTGAAAAACCAAACTCTGGTCAGGCCAATCACATCGTGTATAGAGTCGTGGGCGGGCTTAACATAATGACGGCAGAGTTGCGACAGTGCCGCGTGCTACTTGAAAACAAAGAAACTGGCGAACAGCGGTTTTTCGAATCGGTTTTGGTCGCAACTCTGGAAGACTTGCAGTTAAGCTTTTCTTTGAGAAAAGAACAAAGAACGGCACTGAAGTCATCCTTAAAAAAAGGAAGATGTGTTGGCAACCGGATACGGTGAAAGTTTAATCTATCAACTAGCTCGGCATCACCTTCTTCGTTGCTCTGGTTGGTTGTAGCGCTATCCTATTGCGTGCAGAGGGGATTTGAAAGACAACCGTTTATCCCACCCCTCGGATTGAGCCCTGCCAATGGTGAGTTCCCAGACCCAACATCTTGATGTGGGTCTGGCTTGTCAGGCTAGTCCTATGCAAAATAAGCTGGGAACTAGAAATCCACTGCCTAATTTCTGAAGTTATCAAGACAATTTCATTGTTACTTTTTAAAAAGCCAATTAACGCAGAAATGTGAGTTTAAATTACAGACGATATTAAGTTGATGTAATGATCAACATAACTGTGTCAACAGACCTCCACAAAATAATGTTTGCAACTTAAATTTGAATTTTCTACTTGCAACCATGAATTTATTTAAGTTGTGGTAACAGGTCCCTTGAATTACTTTTTAGAGTGATGTGTGTGATGCTATAAATAAATTAATAAAATTTTTAAATATACTTGTAAATATTGTAATAATATTTGTTAATATATACTACATATGTATTTTTATGAAATGCAGTCTTGGTGAGCATAAGAACTTTTAAAAATCTTAATTATTCCAAACATTTGTCTGGTAGTATGCACAATTATGCACACTTTGGACAGAAACAAAAAGAGCGTGTTGTCATGACCCCCTGTGTATAGAAAATCCCAAATAGTCTGCAATTTATCTTATAGTGTAGTTGTTTAATGACAAGTATTTTGGCTCCAATCAGCGGGAACGCTCCTAATAGATATGATCTTTATCTGGGTTTCCATGTCATGTCCTCGGACTTTCACTTCTTATCTTAAGGTCACTTTATTGCTATTATAATGAGGCTTGTAATGAGAGCCCATTTCAATAAGTCTGTTTTCACCCCCCTTCTAAACAACCCAAATTACCCAATTGGAACATGCTGTAGGGTGTAGTGTGTGCTACGTTCGTGCTTGTGTTTACTTGTTGCTTCAGACTTTGTTGAATCATAACCTGTTTTCATCACCCAACCCACCCTGCTCCACGGCATGTGTAGTCAGCTTATCTTGGCGAACCATTAAACAATCCCAATCTAAATATCTAATATCGCTGTCACACAGCATTTAGCAAGCACAAGGCATGCTTTGACAATGTCTGGAACAACAATAAAAAAAGAGTCTACCAGTACTTAAAGCATTATCATCTGTCTTGGACCCATAGCCATGACCTTGTTCCCGCATGTCCTTCAGTATGTGCGAACATGTGGTAGTGACCTGCTGGCCAACCGCTGATAATTATTTCCACTGAACGTCTTGCTTTGGGCACAAAGTCTCGCTCCGTGAGCCCAATTGGGAGCAATTTGGTAACCCATACCCCTGAACATTAGTAATGAGAGCTGATCGAGTGGAGACCGGGCCTGCATTAACCTTAGGGACGCCTGGTTGTGTTGAGGGGGAAGAGCTGGCTTGCCTCCAGTGCTGATTCCTGGGGGCTGGAAGTAGGGCAGCCCACCCAGGACTGGACTCTTGATTGAAGGGTTACTGAGAGAGAATGGGCGGCAGCTGCACAAAAGGCTATTTTTGAAAAGCGGACATCTTTGTTTCTAGCAGGAACTGTCATGAAACTGTGAATAACACTATACATTTGGGTTATTCTATGAAACAGGTGACCGTTTCTGTTTGATTGAAGCATGCTTTTATGTGATTTTTAAACAGTCTGTCAGGTCTATAATGTCTTTCATTCTTAAATTGTGCAATAACAGGCTAAACTTAAAAATAAAGGTTCTTTATTGGCATCTTTGTTTCCGCATCTGTATGTTTCCCATGAAGAACCTTTAACATCTATGGATCCTTTCCATTGCGCAAAAGGTTCTTTATTATAGAAAAGGGATCCTTCATTTATTACAATGTTCTTCACACTAAGCAAAAAATGTTTTTTTTTTAAGAATTATTTACTGAAGGGTTCTTTGAGGAGGCAAAAATTGTTCTTCTGTGGCATCACTGTGAAAACCCCTTTTAGAACCTAAAGGTCTGTGCACACCGGGACGATTATCGTGCACGCTTATCACCAGCGCCAGCATGAGTTTTGTTTCCATAATTTCCATTGTCACCTGTTTTGCCTGTGTTCTTGTTCAATCGTTAGTTGTCATGGTTTCTAATTAGTTCTCACCTGTTCCCTGTTCCGTTAATGATCTTCCCCTGTGTATTTAACCCTTCTGTTCATACTGTCCAACATTAAAGTTATGAAGTTATTTAGTTAATTCTGCATTATGCATCTCATCTGTTGGATTGACTACACATCTCACCGTTACAGTAACAGGGTTGACATTTTAGTTAAATTTGGCTTTACAAGTCTTGTGCTCAAAGTCATAAAAACTACTCCTGAGAGAGAGAATTCATTGTGGATATTAGGTATATTCTTGTGCTATTTTAAACATTCTGTCAGGTCTGTAATGTGTTTGTGAGATTGTGCTATCACAGTCGATAAATTATAGCCTAGAAATCTAGACGCACCCTAGCAGCAGCAAATGTAATTTGCAGCCAGGGTCGTCTAGCAACTCTCTGCTGGCTTGTGAGCTTGAAAAACCAAACTCTGGTCAGGCCAATCACATCGTGTGTAGAGTCAGTGGGCGGGGTTAACATAATGACGGCAGAGTTGACGTGGTTCCATGTGCTACTTGAAAACAAAGAAGCTGGTGAACAGCGGTCTTTCGAATCGGCTTTGGCCGTGACTCTGGAAGACTTGCAGTTAAGCTTTTCTTTGAGAAAAGAACAAAGAACGGCACTGAAGTCATTCTTAAGAAAGGAAGACGTGTTCAGAGTTTTGCCGACCGGATGCGGCAAAACTTTAATCTATCAGCTAGCTCCGCTTCACCATCTTCGTTGCTCTGGTTGGTTGTAGCGCTATCTTATTGCGCGCAGAGGGAATCTGAAAGACAACCGTTTATCCCGCCCCTCAGATTGATCCCTGCCAATGGTGAGTTCCCAGACCCAACATCTTGATGTGGGTCTGGCTTGTCAGGCTAGATAAATTATTCTATTAGGGTAACAAGGTTGAATGTTTTACAGTTTGGCAATACAAGCCTTTTGCTCAAAGCAGTTTTGCAATTACTGCAATTTTCAATTAGTTGTTTACTGAACAAAATCGTGGTAACAGAGTTGAAAGAGACTTTATCTTCTCCATGAAGAGTTACATTTTTAAAGGATGATAATGTCACTATGAAAAGTGTTTTTGTACTAATGAACAGCAAAAAAAATTAATAAATAGATTGATGGTAACAGGGTTGAGGCATGCTATCAATCTAATAATGCATTATATCAACTAAAATGTAAAAAAAAAAATGCTACTTTTCCCCATACATTTTGTTTTCATCAAAATAGGTCATTGTTTTACACATATTTAAATGAGGACTGAGATGTAGAATGACTATGTATGTATCACATATGGTAAAAATCTAAACCAGTAAAGAATTTGCTATTGCTTTTCTATGATGTAAAATAACTGCACTTTACAATAAGGTGCAATTCATTAACATTAGTTAATGTATTGGGTCTCATGAACTAACGATAAACAACAAAGGTGTTTATTAATCTTGGTTAATGCTGATTAATAAATATAAATTCTATTGTTCTATTGTTCTGTATAATTTAACTAACTACTGTTAATTTATATAACTATATGGGTATAACTATATTATGCCTATATGTAGAAATGAATGTTAATGTAGATTAACAAATGCTGTAAAAGTATTGTTAACAAATTGAAACTAATTGTAAAGTGTTACCAAAAAACTTGGTCATACAACCCACTTCTGAAGTCATTATGGAGTAAAAGAGAAGCCTAATAAAAAAAATTCCAGTTCATTACACTGACTTCCAAACTACTTGAACAGACGTTTTAGCAAGCTTCCACTTACGACAGCTTGCAATTAGTAGTTGCTCCTGATTGCATCAGGTTCTGAACATCTCAAAACTGACACCAGCTAATGATCATCCTAAATACGGTAGCTATTTAAAAAACAGAATCTCATGAGTTCATCCTGCAGCACTGTCAATCAATCATTCAATGTTACATGACACCTCTCACTCTCATTAAATCGGGTGTAGGCCACTTCCATCCAGACTACAGAGGAATCAAATAAGAACTGGGAAAATGAGGGGATTTGATTCATTTATTGAGCATATACTTGACTAGATGAGGTTGGTCCCAACTAACTAATAAGGTGTTTGTTGACTGTTGTTGTTCCCACCGTTTAATTGCTTACTTTCATTAAACAACAACAAAGAACTCCAGTAGGAGTTAGCAGAAGAAACATTCACCCCGGATCTCATTTCACGCTCGTGAAGTTGAATATAGTCACCGTGTGCCTATTGAACATCTATGTAACATCACACTTATTACTTACAATTTGTTTATTAATATAGAGGGTAAAGAAAAGTTTCAGATGAATCTGACATACATATCAGAAAGACTTGCGCACCCCACTGATTGGGTGACAGAATGGCAAACAAAGCAGCTTTTTGTTCCCGTTTGTATCCGTGGTAATTACCGCCACAGCAACAACCTCGCCTTTCATCTCTTCAGTCACATCACACAGGGAGCTGCAGTCAGAAGCGGCAGACGCCACTGTGCCACATCTGCCGCGTGCCGAATCAGTGCGCTGTCCCGCTGGCAACATGGAGGCATGCCTGAGATACGTGTGAGAACATGGAAAACAACAGCACACTGGTCAGACATCTAGCTAATAGCTATTCACTTCAGTCAAAGTTGACTCCATATTGCAAAATGGGCCTGTGAGAGTGTGCATTCAATATGTCGTAGACCTGCTATCGTAGGCCTGCTATCATAAGGTCATGTTTACTTTCCGCAACTGTTTTCTTGACATCCAGATACACAGGGCCATCATTAAGGCAATTAAGGAAATTTGTTGGCATACAATTTAGAAGCTATAAAAAAAAAGATATCATAGCATATTAAGACGCGTTTTGGTCAATCAGATCACAAGTAGACGAGGAAGACACATGCCTGTTTACAAATGGTATTTTAACCCTTAAACGCATACCTGGGATGTCATTCACTACCCTCCTCCTCATTCATTTTTTAAAGTTAGACATCATCCTTCCTAGTATTTATTTTTTTTAAATTGTAAAAATTGTATAGGGTCGCTAATGACCCGAGGTGTGTAACAGTGTAAGTATATTTTTTTTCTACACAGCAATAATTGAATCTTTGATGACTGAATAAGTGCAGTTCACCTTTATTCCACAAGGTGGCGATGTCTGATACACAATGATGAAGTGACGTTTCACTCATAGCTACCGCAGAAAACAAAAGCACAGAAAGTATCATCAGCAAAACTTGAAATGGCTCAGTGATTTACTGCAGAGCAAGTACTGAACGCAATCAAACATTAGTGCCACTGTCACTTGATGGTGCATCTGGTGAAGAAGCTGTCGGCGATCTAAATATTGATTTTGAAGATGTTGAAAATTATAGGTAGAATATGTTTGAGATCATGAATATGACCCAGATGCTGAACGTTCTACTCTACTCAAGATCTTACTTTAATATCAGGAGTTTTATATTATATTATATTATATTATATTATATTATATTATATTATATTATATTATATTATATTATATTATATTATTTATTTTATATTATCCATCTGTGTAAGATATAGATCCAGGTCGCTAATGACCCGAATATGTAATAATGATTGTTAAAACATTTATGCATTTAAGGGTTAATCCATCTCTTTTGTCCACTTCCAACCATTTCTGTCCTGATTTCCTCAAGCCTCACCTTCTATGCGCAGGTAAATGTATGGGTTTTTTAAGATCTTTTGATCTTACAGATGAAATAAGCCCTCGCAATTTACATATGAACACGCCCGGAGACGACGAAAAAACATACGGAGAGCATCAGCTTTCGTTTGTGCTCTGACAGCCGTAAGACCACAACCAATCAGGAATGGTGAGAGAACACTGCGCTTGGTACGTTTTTCATCTTCAAACCAAACTTGGATCTTCAGCCGACAAAGTTTAAAATCCCATCTGGCAAGTCAGTAGGCAGAGAGCAGATGGTCTTTTGTGTCTGTTCGAACCACCGCATTCAACCACATGAGCGTTTACACTATGAAAGCAACCTGGTCGAAGTTTTGGACTACCTCTGGAAATGGTCGAAAGTGGACAAGCTCAAAATTTTTAAGACCCTGTATTTTAGTGCCGTCCATGTGATCCGATCAGCCAAAACACACTCAATTTGATGCAAAATATTCAATATGTCGTAGTCTGCTTTTGCATATATCATTAGGTCACGTAACATCATACGATAAATTTCCATTAAAAGGTGATTCATTTTTACATGATTTGTTACATTTAATTACCGTAATTAAATGTAACAAATCATGTAAAATGTATCACCTTTTATTGAAAAAATTAAACAACATTTTATCAAACTTTGATAATTGCCTTAATCTTTTAAACAACTGAGAAAATAGTGATGTAACTACATTTTATAAAAATCCCCTGTCAAGGTATTGCATATACGGTATATTACGACTACAGGGACTCATCTCAAGATCACTCATTTAACAGTTCATGTGTTTTGACAAAATCATGGGGAAAAAAGATCAGTCAAGACTAGAAAATGTATTGAAAATATTTAAATCAGGAATGTCAGAATCAGAATGCGTAGTTCGTGTGTAAAATATGTCCGTCAAAACATGTTGAAAGATGCATTTCACTCAGTTCTTATTCAATTTCAGCAAGTATAGAACAAATGTATACTCGCGTGCGTTATGTATTACATACGTTCTCGTCTCTGACAGACAGCATGTTGAAGCCGCTCAGGCTGAAATTTTCTCCATCTTCTCGGAAAGCGATGACGCATTCAAAACAACCGTTAGTGTGTGTTTTCCAGGAAATGCGCAACTTGCTGGACTTCTGCTTCTCGTAAATACTACTGTGTATTGTGCACGTTTTTTTTTTGACAGACACTGATGTTATGATATTCAAATTATGTGGATTTGAAAATAGATGGATCGTAAGGTAATATACACTCACCTAAAGGATTATTAGGAACACCTGTTCAATTTCTCATTAATGCAATTATCTAATCAACCAATCACATGGCAGTTGCTTCAATGCATTTAGGGGTGTGGTCCTGGTCAAGACAATCTCCTGAACTCCAAACTGAATGTCAGAATGGGAAAGAAAGGTGATTTAAGCAATTTTGAGCGTGGCATGGTTGTAGGTGCCAGACGGGCCGGTCTGAGTATTTCACAATCTGCTCAGTTACTGGGATTTTCACACACAACCATTTCTAGGGTTTACAAAGAATGGTGTGAAAAGGGAAAAACATCCAGTATGCGGCAGTCCTGTGGGCGAAAATGCCTTGTTGATGCTAGAGGTCAGAGGAGAATGGGCCGACTGATTCAAGCTGATAGAAGAGCAACTTTGACTGAAATAACCACTCGTTACAATCGAGGTATGCAGCAAAGCATTTGTGAAGCCACAACACGCACAACCTTGAGGTGGATGGGCTACAACAGCAGAAGACCCCACCGGGTACCACTCATCTCCAATACAAATAGGAAAAAGAGGCTACAATTTGCAAGAGCTCACCAAAATTGGACAGTTGAAGACTGGAAAAATGTTGCCTGGTCTGATGAGTCTCAATTCCTGTTGAGTCAGATGGTAGAGTCAGAATTTGGCGTAAACAGAATGAGAACATGGATCCATCATGCCTTGTTACCACTGTGCAGGCTGGTGGTGGTGGTGTAATGGTGTGGGGGATGTTTTCTTGGCACACTTTAGGCCCCTTAGTGCCAATTGGGCATCGTTTAAATGCCATGGCTTACCTGAGCATTGTTTCTGACCATGTCCATCCCTTTATGACCACCATGTACCCATTCTCTGATGGCTACTTCCAGCAGGATAATGCACCATGTCACAAAGCTTGAATCGTTCATTAAATCGTTTCTTGAACATGACAATGAGTTCACTGTACTAAAATGGCCCCCACAGTCACCAGATCTCAACCCAATAGAGCATCTTTGGGATGTAGTGGAATGGGAGCTTCGTGCCCTGGATGTGCATCCCACAAATCTCCATCAACTGCAAGATGCTATCCTATCAATATGGGCCAACATTTCTAAAGAATGCTTTCAGCACCTTGTTGAATCATTGCCACATAGAATTAAGGCAGTTCTGAAGGCGAAAGGGGGTCAAACACAGTATTAGTATGGTGTTCCTAATAATCCTTTAGGTGAGTGTATGTTAATTTCTTAGCCAGCAAATATTTAGTCTGTCGATGTATTTAGTTCTAATATTCCAACCGCTAGCCAGCCTAAGTTTTTGATGGACAAGATAACGTGCATGAGGGGTGAACTATGTTTTATTTTTTGGGTAATTACAAAAACGTGCTGGAGACATGCTGGAGATGTGCTTTTTGCAGAATTCATTATACTTATTTTATGGAATTAAGCTATTTTGTGGCTTAAATATTCTCTCATGTTGCTCAGAGATTGACATGTTTGGCTTGTCAAAAATGTTACATTCAGCTGTCACAAATTTGTTGTCTTTTGAAAATCAAGTTCTTTTTTGACCAGGAGAGGAGTGGTTTTGATGCACAAAGCTGTTTTAATTGTCTCGCATAACCAAAATCTGGTACAATAAGGTCTCATTTGTTAACATTAGTTAAAGGGTTAGTTAACCCAAAAATGTAAATTAGCCCATGATTTACTCACCCTCAAGTCATCCTAGGTGTATGTGACATTATAATTAGTTATAACAGTTATAATGTGCATTAACCATGTGCAGTACATGTGTTCCTGTATTTGTTAATATTTTTGTTAACGTTGGTTTATAAAGTTTGTTCATGTTACTCCACAGTGCATTAACAAAATACAACTTTTGATTTTAATAATGTATTAGTAAATGTTGAAATTAACATTAACAAAGATTATTAAATGCTGTAGAAGTGCAGTTCATTATTAGTTCATGTTAATTAATACTAACTAATGTAATATTATTGTAAAGTACACCCAAAATCTTGAAAATGCAGATCCTGTTGTAAATAATAATGAAAAAATATTAAACTTTTTAAACCTATTGTTCCATTATCACTGCTTAGCAGGTTTTGACTCATATCTGAAGTGTTTGTCCAAAGGAAAACTGTAAAAGACAAATATTTAATGTCGATCAGTTAACTGTCTTGTTAAAAAGAAATTGCTAAAATGAGACAATCGTTCACTCAAAAAAATTTGGTCCTGTTGTAACAGGAAGCCAGCATCAATGTGAAAAAATTTCCAAAAAAATGATTTGTTGGATTTACTTAACTTTTTATGTCAACAGGTTCCACATAACTGGGTTATGTTGAATTTAATTAACATTGTTTATTTCAGTGAACTTAAGTTTTTACATAAGGTTAATTCAATGCCATTTAGTTGAATCAGGTTAACATTCTTAATTTTGTCCAAACCTATTAAGTTCAGTTATTCTATAATGAATATCAAACAAAAAGTGAAAAGTGAAAGTCCTGTTTGATTGGGTTACTTGATTGAAACATGTTATTTCACAATAAAAACATCAAGTTATGTCAAAGAGTAACGGTTTTAAGTCAATATAACATGAAGCAATTACATTTGAACCAGAAACCTTATATAATGGTGTTAAATCAAGATGAATTGCTTAAATAAAGTGAACAGCATCATAAGATCTTTTTGTTGCTGTTGTTGGAATACAATGTGTTAGAATACAATAAGAATATAAAGTTATAAAAAGAGATATCATAGCTCTGGTCATTTCATTTTGGATGAATTTATTGAGAAATGTTTGAGTTCATATTAAGATCTCTGACCTTTGATTTCAGTGCGATGTCGTAGGCCTGCTGTCTTAGACAGTTTGGTTAGGTTTACTTTTCGCCGACCAACGAGTGCTGTAGAAAGACACTAGGCTATTTAATGTTAATCAGATAACTTCTCCACATCCAGGTACACACATTAAAGAAGAGATAATAAAGAAGAAATAATGCTATAGGCCTACTAATAATAATACAAAAAATAGGAACAAATGAGAGGCCTGTTCACACCAAGGACAATATAAAAACTAAGTTCTAAAAATCATTCTCAGTATTAAAAAATAGCAGAGTTCACACCACAGCTATAACGGTAACGGCACAGAGAAACGATATAGTTGGAATCACTTTCGGAATGATAAAAACATTGACTGCCAGTCAGAATCCATCCTGCTGTAATGAGCTTGAGCCGCTAGTGTGGACGCTAATATAGTTATCGTTATAGTTATCTTTATATTTATCGTTGTTGGTGTGAACAGGCCTTAAGACACAGTTGATAAGGGTCTTTTTTTTTTCCTGGAGAAAAGTTTGAGGAGCATTTGACATTGCTGTCTAGAAGAAACAATTGAATTTTTATTTTTATTTTGAATGAGCTGTAGGCCACTGTGTGTACTGTATAGCATCTACTCTAACTCTGCTCAAAGTGTATTGTGCTGTGGCAGATGTGATGTATCAATAACACAATTTAAACTCTGATGCAACATGGATCATGAAACGTTATGTTTGAAAATACATAAAATTAAAAGACCAATAACGCAACAGAATATAAATAGTCATGATTTTTTGACTGCTTGTTGGTTAATCAAATGTCTTTGGCATTTCACCTATATATTTTAATTACAAAGCACAATATATTTGACCCATCTAACAAGTAAAAAAATAAAAAGGTTGTCTAATCTTCATTAAACAGCACATTTTCAATGAATTAAAAGTCATTGTTACTATTTTCTTTCATCATTACAGTCAGCTCAGGAATATTCACATGAATGAACATAACTGCAACTATAAAAACAAATATATATTCTTTTGTAATAACATTAGCATCAATCTAACTCCCACGAGGAACAACAACAAAATAGACATGCAAATAAATAAGATAAAAGACAGCTGGGAGATCTGTCATCCATAAACGTGTGTATGAAAATAAAGGAAATGTCTAAAAATCGGTTTCCTTCACTGTTGTGAAAATATTTTGTGTTAGAAATCTCGTTCTTATTAATGAAAATAAAATCTTTTGACTTTTATTGAATGTATTATATTATCGTTATTATTTCAATTATATCTACAAAATGTTCAAACACTGACAAATGGTTTTGGCTCATTCTTTTAAATATGGGTGACCAATCTTCAATCAGCACATGAATCGAACAGAACTATGCTGCCCTCTTTTGGTCCTGAAGGATCATACCTTTAGGTCAAAAGTCACTTTGAAAACTAGGTAGACCAAGCTTCTCCAAGATATTCCAAAAAAAGGGGGATGCAGCTTAAGAGTGCCTAAAAGAACCTATTATGTAGTTTAATAGTAACTGTGAAATGTCACAATACCATCTGCTCTACAGAAGAGTGGAGCGATTCATTGGCAGCATCCAAAGTGTGCGTCCAGACACCCTAATCTGACAGACCATCACCTCCCAATCGCTTTTGTTTGCATCATTTGCATTCACCACAGACGAAAAGGGCCTCCTATGTTACAAAACTAATCCTCAGCCCTTTGTTGCTAGTGGAGATGATCTTTTGACCTCCATAATGCAGTGATACTGGAAGCCGTCGGCCCTGCGGTGTGGGGCGAGCATCATCCTCACCTGTGTCCAGATGTCCCTAACAGCTGCTCGGCATTATGGATCTTTCTGATGTCACCAGGAGTGTGCTAGTCACCTAGGAGGATGGACAGAGCGGATGCTTGCTAATCCTGCTCTGTTGTTTGCTAGTGATAGCGTTTAGCGAAACCCAATTGTCTAGTGATGAAAGAAAACAAAAGGGGTATTAGCTGCCTATAGATACAAACTGAATTTTAAATGGTGCACAAAATTTCATTTGCAAGCCATGGAGCACAAGAGTGTTGCTTTATGTGAAGCATGCCTGAATGTATTATGCAAACATAAATTCAAAATTCAATTAATGCGAAAAATGACTTGTATTCACCTCTTCTATAATGAAGATGCCTTTGATTTCTGAATTAAAAAGTAATTTTGCTAATAACAATTATATTAATATAATCATGTCTACTTTTGACATTCTACTAACTGGAAGTAACTCTGCAACTACAGCTAACTCTCATTAATGCAACTATATGTCAACTAACTCTCATTAGAGTATTACACTGTTAGGTTAGTGTTCGGGTTAGCAGAATAAGTTGTTAAAAAGTTACTTATAGTCAGTTGAGGAGCATCAAATTAAAGTGTTAGCAGATATTAGACAGTCTACAAAGTTACTTATAGTTAGTAAAATGTCAAATATCAAAATAGCGTTACCAAACTTATCCATTAAAAACAAAGTCAGTGTGGTATAACCAACATGCAAGAAGCCATTTTCTTATAAAAACAGGGAGGACATCTTTTGACCCTCATGACTGTTACAAGGTCATTAGATTTCTTTAATAATATCACATATGTTTTTGAAAAGGCATGTTTTGTTTAGGTCAAATGGAGTAACCTTAAGAAAATGTGATGATATTAATGACAATGTAAAATATAAAATGTTGGTAGCCATAAATATAAAATATAGTATGTACACTCACCTAAAGGATTATTAGGAACACCATACTAATACTGTGTTTGACCCCCTTTCGCCTTCAGAACTGCCTTAATTCTACGTGGCATTGATTCAACAAGGTGCTGAAAACATTCTTTAGAAATGTTGGCCCATATTGATAGGATAGCATCTTGCAGTTGATGGAGATTTGTGGGATGCACATCCAGGGCATGAAGCTCCCGTTCCCACCACATCCCAAAGATGCTCTATTGGGTTGAGATCTGATGACTGTGGGGGCCATTTTAGTACAGTGAACTCATTGTCATGTTCAAGAAACCAATTTGAAATGATTCGAGCTTTGTGACATGGTGCATTATCCTGCTGGAAGTAGCCATCAGAGAATGGGTACATGGTGGTCATAAAGGGATGGACATGGTCAGAAACAATGCTCAGGTAGGCCATGGCATTTAAACGATGCCCAATTGGCACTAAGGGGCCTAAAGTGTGCCAGGCAACATTTTTCCAGTCTTCAACTGTCCAATTTTGGTGAGCTTGTGCAAATTGTAGCCTCTTTTTCCTATTTGTAGTGGAGATGAGTGGTACCCGGTGGGGTCTTCTGCTGTTGTAGCCCATCCGCCTCAAGGTTGTGCGTGTTGTGGCTTCACAAATGCTCTGCTGCATACCTCGGTTGTAACGAGTGGTTATTTCAGTCAAAGTTGCTCTTCTATCAGCTTGAATCAGTCGGCCCATTCTCCTCTGACCTCTAGCATCAACAAGGCATTTTCGCCCACAGGACTGCCGCATACTGGATGTTTTTCCCTTTTCACACCATTCTTTGTAAACCCTAGAAATGGTTGTGCATGAAAATCCCAGTAACTGAGCAGATTGTGAAATACTCAGACCGGCCCGTCTGGCACCAACAACCATGCCACGCTCAAAATTGCTTAAATCACCTTTCTTTCCCATTCTGACATTCAGTTTGGAGTTCAGGAGATTGTCTTGACCAGGACCACACTCCTAAATGCATTGAAGCAACTGCCATGTGATTGGTTGATTAGATAATTGCATTAATGAGAAATTGAACAGGTGTTCCTAATAATCAGTGTTACCCAAGAAAGTACTGGGTAATATAATACCTTTATGTTACCTTTAACAATGTGAAGCTGCTTTGAAACAATTGGACTTGTTAAAAGTGCTATATAAATAAAGGTTGACTTGACTACATGGGTTAGGTTAGGTTTAGGGGTAGGTTCAGGGTTAGTACCTATATAACCCAGTTAGAGTTAGGGTTAAGGTAAACCCTAACCTAAATGCTAACCCTAAATTGCTATAATAAGTACATAGCATGTACATGCGGAACAGGACTGTAAAATAAACTGTAAAATAAAGTGCTACCCACTTTACAATAAGATCCAATTAGTTACCAGAAGTCAATGCATTAACTAATTAAAAGAAAAATATAACTATTTTTGCTCAGGTCCATTTATATTAACTGATACAACTTTTGATTTTAACAATGCATAATAGAATGCTGAAATTAACATTTAACTAGGTTTTAAATGTTTTATTTTTAATTGTTAGTTCATGTTGACTATTGTAGTTAACTAATCTTAACAAATGGAACCTTACTGTAAAGCGTTAATAAAGCGAAAATAATTCTGATTACATGATTTAAAAAAAAATCATAACACTTTACAATAAGGTTTGTATTGAAGTTGCAAGGAAAATCTTTACTTAATAGTTAAACTGCTAAATTCATACAACACATTTGTGCATGCTTGTTTAGAAAAATCCTATAGAGCCATATCTATGTATATCAATATCAAAGAAATTCAGACTGGGATCTTTTGACCACCCATAAATCCCTAGAATCAAGTTTTAGTACCACTCAAACTGCCATTTTTTTACTTACATTGTCCCAAATGTTTCCAGCAATATTTAGATCCAGAGAATATTTAGGTCCGTGTCATTGTAACTTGTCAGTGATGCCATAATATGCCTTACCCTTGAGGTGAGCAACTGTTTAGATACCTTTACAGACAGAAAACAAATCATTGTTATATAGCTCAACACGGTTAGTCTTATTGTTTGAATCTCTTGTTTTCTTGATTTACCACGAGTAACATGCTTTTGTCATGCTTTTGAGATAACACTATTTTGTCAAGTGGTTAACCCTAAAATCAGATAGAGCTTTATTTGTAGTAAAAAATAATACAGCATTTTCTCCACCATACAATATACACCGATCATGCATAACATTATGACCCTAATATTGTGTTGGTCCCCCTTTTGCTGCCAAAACAGCCCTGACCCGTTGAGGCATGGACTCCACTAGACCCCTGAAGGTGTGCTGTGGTATCTGGCACCAACATGTTAGTAGCAGATCGTTTCTGTAAGTCCTGTAAGTTGCGAGGTGGGGCCTCCATGGATCAGACTTGTTTGTTCAGCACATCCCACAGATGCTCGATTGGATTGAGATCTGGGGAATTTGGAGGCCAAGTCAACACCTCAAACTCATTGTTGTGCTCTTCAAACCATTCCTGGACCATTTTTGGTTTGTGGCAGTGCTCATTATCCTGCTGAAAGAGGCCACAGCCTCCAGGGAATACCGTTTCCATGAAAGGGTGTACATGGTCTGCAACAATGCTTAGGTAGGTGGTACGTGTCAAAATAACATCCACATGGATGGCAGGACCTAAAGTTTCCCAGTAGAACATTTCCCAAAGCATCACACTGCCTCCGCCGGCTTGCCTTCTTCCCATAGTGCATCCTGAGGCCATGTGTTCCCCAGGTAAGCAGCGCACACACAGCCATCCACGTGATGTAAAAGAAAACTTGATTCATCAGACCAGGCCACCTTCTTCCATTGCTCCATGGTCCAGTTCTAATGTTCACGTGCTCACTGTTGGCGCTTTTGGCGGTGGACAGGGGTCAGCATGGGCTGATAGATACTGACCACTGCAGACCGGGAACACCCCACAACAGCTGCAGTTTTGCAGATGCTCTGACCTAGTCGTCTAGCCATCACAATTTGGCCCTTGTCAGACTCACTCAAATCCTTACGCTTGCCCATTTTTCCTGCTTCTAACACATCAACTTCGAAGACAAAATGTTGACTTGCTGCCTAATATATCCCACCCACTAACAGGTGCCGTGATGAAGAGATAATCAGTGTTATTCACTTCACCTTGTCATAATGTTATGCCTGATCGGGGTATTTTAAAATGAATTGCATGCCATTTAGCAACACAAGTCATCCAGCTTTTAATAATGGTATTCTAATATTGATCTAGATTACTGTAATGTGCAATAAGTGTCTCATAGCAGCTGCTTAGTGAACGCACAGAGTAACATTAACATAACTTTCAACACACTCAAGCTTATTTTTAGTATGACTGTTTTGCCCAAGTAAAAAAAGCATTGCGTTACCCCACAATTTTAATTTGTCAAATAAAGTGACCTTTATTAGTAGTAATTCAGCACTTGACTATTTCATTAGAATTAAATAAAATAATGTGATTTTCAGTGATCAAACATAACTAACAAAGTTCAGGGAAGAAGAACCGAACCGTCAAACGTTAAACGTAACTTTACTTGTATAAACAACCAAAAGAGCAGTGGCTTTCGACTGCATCATATAAACATAATAAATACAGCAACGTAAAATGTCCAGGCTCTGCTTCGTAACATTAATCAAACTTTAATTCATTAGCTAGTCCATGAACATGATTTCCGATGAGTCCCGGATTGCGTTCCATCGGCTGTGGAGGTGAAGACAACTCCCATGATTCCACGCTCATTCACGACGTCATCAAGCTACACCTTTGTTAGTGTTTTGAATAAGCAACCTCTAGTGGTGAAACTTACATACTGTGCCTTTAAAAAAGGTGTGAAAATCTAGTTCTAATATTACTATGACATGAAAGCTATACGAAGGAAGTGTGGCCAGATGGAATAGAGGAAGTGAAACAGGTAAGAAACCGTAAAGGGGTATAACTGTGCCCCACCTAACTTGCCTACACTGCTTATAATCTCATTGTGTGCTAACATCATCCTTTAATAGCCATCTGAGGTTTTGGGGGTACATACTTTGTTTTAGCAAAGAAAGTTGCTTAATACCCATACCATCAAGAAGCCATTTCCGTTAGTCCAAAATGGTCACAGTTTATATGGTTTCCATCTGCCTGGTTTTATAGAAAAATGTTCGAAATGCCGTTGCTAAATGGTAAACCACTTTACAAACCACAATACCATTGAAACAAACCCAACCTTGATTTGTACTGAATTTTACATGAGAGTGTATGGCGAAATACTAATGTCTTATAAGGCAGCAAAATGGCCTTTGCTCAGCATGATCATAGATGGTTAGGAGAAAAAATGTCACTCTCCATCAAAAGCATTGTAAAAGCGGACAATATGATTCACATGTTACATTCCAAGTCTTTTGAAGTAATATCATCTATTTGAGTGATCAGCAGAGAAAAATTTGCAATCAGATCATTATGGAAGTTGTGTTTGTTTTTTTATTTTTTTATTGCATTTTCTGTATAATCAGCATTGAAAGAACAGACACATCATTAGTGGTTTATTACTGCAGTAGTTTATTACTAAAATTAAAACCATTAAAAAAACACATTTTCATTACTTGAAACAAAATAACGTTACCTTAAATAAAATATAAATAAAATTAAACCAAGGCAACATTTTCAGTAGAAACCAAATTGACATATTTAAATAAAAATGACAAAAATGACTACAACTTAACTAAAGTTAACGTGAAAATAGAAATACAAAAATAAAATCTAATTCAAAATATTAACAAAAATGATAATAGTATATCAATGATAATACGATAACATCACAGATGTTTTATTTAAAAAAAAAAACAGTCAGGATATTCTTCAAAGTTCCACCTTCTGTGTAGCACAGGGGAAACTGATTTGGAATGATTTGAGAGTAAATAAATTATTACAATTTTTGGAATCTATTTTTTCATTTTTATTTATTTATTTTTTTGTTGAAAAAATTTAAAATTCAGATGATTTCTGCCCATGGTTATATTCCTGTATGACATCTCATGCTCCTTATACTAATAAATGAAACACTCTAAGACTTCCATTGATCTCAGACGTAATTAACAAGAAGAGATACAGAAGATTCTCTTCATTAAAGCTTCATTTTAGTGGTTAGTCATGCAGAGATGCCAATCACCTGTTTTTCACATGCTAAGTGTTAATAAACTCCCTAAAGAGGGGCAACTTGATTGAGTTTCTGAAGGTGAGATGACAAAAGCTGGATGGGGGATGAAAAGAGGAGGAATGAGGGGAAGGGTGGAGCTATTGCTTGATGCACAGGCCTGTTGAGACAGGATGAGGTGGGTGTAATTGTTGGTGACACCTGGCTCACAAATTATCACCATAGAAAGATAATCTCCAAAGACTGCGGCAGATGTCAATGGTAATGCGCCACCACATTACAGACAGCTTTTCTCTTTTCCCTATTGCCTAATGAGACCTTGTTCCGCTGACTAATAAAGTGCTCTGAATCGAACAATGACAAAGTATTTACCTCAGTTTACCTTAATTTCACCACTGGAGAATTAGCCCTGATTAATTTCCCTACTAAACTCTTAACCCGGAGGCGTTAACAGAGTTTCAGGTCCACATACATTCGATAGAAAGTGCGCCACTTTTGAGGCACTGATAAAAGTGTAAAACATGACAAAAGTATATGACAGATCCCAAGGCACTTGCTGTTCAGAGAACCCCCTTCTAAAGCCCAGTGGGCATCAGCTATGCCAGTCACGAGTGGCACTAAACACAATGGCAGGTTAGGAAGCGAGTGCCCTCAGCAAAGGAAAAAGATGGAGAGCGAGGGAAATGGAAGCAATTAAGTTTCTAGATCACCATGTTAAGAGCGAAAATTGAGAGTTTCCCACAGAGACCTGCCACGGGGCTGTCCTCTTGTTTTACCCATACTCCAGGAGTGTGAAATGCAAGCACTTATCAAAATGTAATTATTGTAGGCCGCTAGATTTATGTGATGACGTCTAGCGCATACAGTGGATTAGGGATGGGCGATATGACAAAATTATTATTTCACGATATGAGAAATTGTATTTCACGATAACGATATATACCACTATATACAATAGGACAAATACAATATAACAAAAATATGAATTAAACAAATTAAGTTTTTCAGGTAAAACATGTTTATTTAACATGTAGTTAGAATTAGTACAAAAATGTAATAATCAGTAGTAAAATATTATCTTCACTGTATAAATTTAAATGTATTCTTATTAAAGATAAAAAAAAAAAGTTATTCAGTCAAAAGCAGTAAGTTATTTTCTCTTTTGTTTGATTCACATTAATGAAACAGAGAGCATCAGGTATATTAGGCTGCTGTCACTTTAAGACCAAACGCACGGATCCATTATACCAGTGTTCATTTTGACAGCCATTTTTGATTTAGTCTGCTTATTAGTCTTAGTCACATTTTAGTCATTTTGTCTTTCATAGTTTTAGTCGATGAAAAGACATTGCATTTTTTGCAAGTTTTAGTCATTACTTTTAGTCAAACTGCTGTTACCAACATTCATTTTGGTAGTTTTATATATATATATATATATATATATATAGTCTTTAGACAAAAATGGTCATTATAATTTTTCTATTTAGACCAATTCAATGAAGCTTATGCAAAATTTTAATCAGGCTGTATTGACATTGCACTCTTAGTAGTAGCACTTATGCAACGCTTCATATCCCTTTACCACTTAAGGGTGAGTAAATGATGATAGATTTTTCATTTTGGGGTGAGCTATACCTTTAAGACCTCATTAATAGCCTACCAGGATCTCATATCCTACTACTACTACACATGCTTTATCTTAAACTGTTAACGTTTATTAAGACACAAATGACTAAGTTTACGAGGACACTCGCAAAGACGGGGATTTTGACACATACCGTGTGTATTTGAACGTTCAAGCACAAGGCATGAAATAGAGCTCAAGTTTAGACAGGCGCACGCCGCGCGTATCAGGCTTAACTTAACACGCGTATTTACCTAAATTAATTCTCCCTCGCTGCTTAATGTGTCTGAATGGTTTAAAAACAATGATTAAAAAGTGTTTAAATGAAAAGCTTACATGATGACGGTGCAACACGACTGCAATATTTCAACCGGGCTATCACCCACGCCTTAAGCTAATATATAGGCTAGAGTTTGTTCAAACATAAAAAGCAATACACATCCATCAAGTTTATAATCAAACTATCCTAAAATCGGTGGGGACGATTATCTGCTTCATGTGCCCGTCAACTTCCACTCCATCAACAGCTTTAGTAAAATGACCTGTTGGCTGGGGATTTTACTGACTAACTCCATCTCTGCTCTGTCTTTTAAGTTTTTATTTTTTTTTTTACATATATATCTATCGACATTTATACCTATCGAAGGTATCGCTGGCATTTATACCTATTGTAGATCGTTCTTTACGTGACCATTTTCAGATTAGTCTACACTAGAATCGATCTAGCGAGCTGCAGTGAGCTCGCTAGATCGAGTTTTGGCAGCCTAGACTACCCATACCTGAGACGTCAGCTGCCACTGCGGCTGTCTGAGAGATTAGATTATGCAGACGCCCTCATTGACATTGAAGAGATCATGTATTTTTAATGTCCGATATTCCTCAAGTAACATTCTAGTCCTATCCCGTCTTGTTAACAAAGAAACGCCATACATTCCGTCGTAGTTTTTATCATCATATATTAGTTTAGCTTGTCAACGTCTCGTTTTAGTCACAGAAAAAATGTCCGTTGACGAATATTTTTCATCATCGTCTTCGTTAACGAAATGAACACTGCATTATACTGATACACATCCGGTTTACACCCAACTGTTTACTTTCACTTGAGACATAAACTCTTTTTAACATCAAGCACATCCAACTCTTTATATTCTCATTGATGCATTTCATCACTCAGAAGTGTCAATGTGCTATATATTTACATACTGCGATATACACAATATAGCAAAATCTCCCTACAGTGGATCAAAGCATTTTAACTTGGGCATTCTGCTTTTGAGAATCACTTGTTAGGATGTATGATTTTTCATAATAATTCGGTGCAAAAACCCATAGAGATTAAAAAAGGGTCCCATAGCATATCTAGGGAGTACAATATCAAAAAGAGGGGGGTGGGTTTTTTCGACATGAGCCAGATACCAACCCCCAACTATCCAGAACATCCTATCAAGATACCTAGAAATGACAAAGCAACCTCATCTTTCTTCAGAAAATCTAGTTTACACTGCAAAAAAAAAAAAAAAAAAAAAAATATATATATATATATATATATATATATATATATATATATATATATATATATATATATATATATATATATATATATATATATATATATATTAGTATTAGTATTAACAAATATTTTTGTCTTTCAGTTAAAATATTTTCAAATATTAAAAGAGTTGTTTTCAGAGAAAATATCTTGAATAAAAGTGTATTTTGGCATATGTTTTTCATTTGTTTTAAGTATAGACATTAAGGCACTAAGACAAAATACATTTATATTCAAGATACACTCTACACTGAAAACAAGTCTTAATATTTCATGCAATCTTGCTTCAGAAAGAGATTTGTGTTGTTTTTAGGATTCCAAAAGGATGAATTTACTTTGAACTCCATTAATAAGCCATTTTTGCACTGAATAGGCTAGTCTGTTTAAGATTGAATTTAGAGATATTACCCACCGTCTTTTTATATCAAGTTTTGCAATCAAAAACAAGGTTTGAAAGCTCTTACATCTGTCATTCAGCACTAGGTATTTTCAGGTCACGGTTGATCAAGTTTGGACTGATGAAGCTCCAGTGATTTTACAGGAAACTCCCCTCATTTCACTTTCCATAAAATGCGAAGATATTTCACCTCAACCTGTGACAATTGAACATAATCCTAATAGCAATAACCTTTAGTCCACAGCTTTTCATTGTTCAAAATAAGCATGGTATGCACAGACAACCCTGCTAATGAGGTATTGACCTCGGCCCAGATGCACTACATTGTTTGAGCTGCTTATTTATTTATGACTGTTTGATGTATAGCGTGCTACTCATGATTAATTCCTTAACACCGACCTTGATCAATATGCAAGATTAATGGCAGATTTACTTTAATGTTATTTTTATTGGAAACATGGATGCAGTGCATTTTCCCCCTCTCTCCGACACTCGCAACACTTGATTGATGTCTGTGCCGCATCAACTCCAGCTTTCCTTTAATTCCCTGAATAATAATTCTTTTTTTCTTTCCTTTCGTGGGCTCCGTCAGTTGCTGAGAATCTGCCTTTGTGGCACATTCCAAATGTCTTGTTAAAAATTAAAGTGATTGTATTCCGCTTTCTAATGCAAATGCCGTCCCACGTGGCCTGCACATGCATATGAGGTCCAGAAGACGAAGAGCGTGCGACGGTAAGAATGCAACTTGCAGCAGAGGCACACACGAAACATTGAATAGGTATGAAGTCGGAATTATCAAAACATCCTGATAACCTGTCTGTCTTCCTGTCAATCAAAAAAAACAAAAAAAAGCAGACAGAGCTTATAGGACAACGTGCTTATGTTTTCTTCGCTGGTTTTGTTTCACTGGCTGTGAAGTTGGACCACATGCTGTTGGTAATCATGAAACTATCTGTGCATGAATTTCTTTATTCTTTTTTGTCTGTACATCTAAATTTGATCATATTTTATGTTAAATTGCTAGTCCACCCAAAAATGAAAATTCTGTCATCATTTACTCACCCTCAAGTTGTTCCAAACCTGTATGAATTTCTTTCTTCTGCTGATCACAAAAGAAGATATTTCAAAGAATATCAGTAACCTTGGGCCCCATTGACTTCCATAGTATTTATTTATTTATTTTTTTCATTCTATGGAAGTCAGTGGGGCCCATCAACTGTTTAGTTAAACATATTCTTCAAAATATCTTCTTATGTGTTCAGCAGAAGAAATTCATACAGGCTTGGAATGACTTGAAGGTGAGTAAATGATGACGGAATTTCATTTCTGGGTGAACTATCACTTTAAACTGAACATGAGATCCAGTTTAATAGCACTATTAATAGTGTTTGTGTACATATGCCAGGATGAGTCTAATGGGTTTCTTGAGCTGTCTTGTG
This sequence comes from Paracanthobrama guichenoti, assembly GCA_018749465.1. Taxonomy (NCBI): domain Eukaryota; kingdom Metazoa; phylum Chordata; class Actinopteri; order Cypriniformes; family Gobionidae; genus Paracanthobrama; species Paracanthobrama guichenoti. The sequence continues at coordinate 21,355,294 of CM031963.1, read as the reverse complement.
CTTGACACGTCAAATCTTCACTTCTCAAAGGTGAAGCACAGGCAAAAGCTTCTTCTGCTCTCTCATTGCCATTAAATAGTCATTCTAGAACTGTCTAAGACTGCCAAGTACTGAAATATTTCAAGAACATATGAGAACCATATCAAGTCTAGAGGCTGGTGGAGACAAGAGCAAGAAGGCATGTGTTTCATTGAAATTATTATATTGACACTTGGGCCACATGTAGGATTGAAGAGATCTGTCATAATTTTACTCTCCCTCATTTTGTTCCAAACCCATATGACTTACTTTCTTACTCTGAACACAAAACATAATTTTAGAATGTCAATATAATCTAAAGAATATTATGCCTGCTCTTTATCAGAAAAACAATAATGTAAAAGCAGAATGTTAGTCCATGCAACATGCACTATTTTAACCCTTAAATGCATGTTTGGCTAATCATTATTACATATTCAGGGCTTTAACGACCAAGATCTATACCTAACACAGATGGATCTGTTGTGATAATATAAAATAATACATATATAATAGATAATATACACTATATTGCCAAAAGTATTGGGACACCCCTCCAAATCATTGAATTCAGGTGTTCCAATCACTTCCATGGGCAAAGGTGTATAAATCAAGCACCTAGGCATGCTGTTGCTTCTACAAACATTTGTGAAAGAATGGGTCGCTCTCAGGAGCTCAGTGAATTCAAGAGTGGTACCATGATAGGTTTCCACCTGTGCAATAAGTCCATTCATGAAATTTCCTCACTACTAAATATTCCACGGTCAACTGTTAGTGGTATTATAACAAAGTGGAAGCAATTGGGAACAACAGCAACTCAGCCACAAAGTAGTAGGTCACGTAAAATCACAGGGCGGGGTCAGCGCATGCTGAGGCACACAGTGCGCAAAAGTCGCCAACTTTCTGCAGAGTCAGTAGCTACAGACCTCCAAACTTTGTGTGGCCTTCAGATTAGCTCAAGAACAGTGTGTAGAGAGCTTCATGGAATGAGTTTCCATGGCCGAGCAGCTGCATCCAAGCCTTACATCACCAAGTGCAATGCAAAGCATCAGATGCAGTGGTGTAAAGCACACCGCCATTGAACTCTAGAACAGTGGAGATGTGTTCTCTGGAGTGACGAATCACACTTCTCTGTCTGGCAATCCAATGGACGAGTCTGGGTTTGGCGGTTGCCAAGAGAATGGTACTTGCCTGATTGCATTGTGCCAAGTGTAAAGTTTGGTGGAGGTGGGATTATGGTGTGGGGTTGTTTTTCAGGGGTTGTAGTTCCAGTTAAAGGAACTCTTAATCCTTCAGCATACTGAGACATTTTGGAAAAGTTCATGCTCCCAACTTTGTGGGAACAGTTTGGGGATGGCCCCTTCCTGTTCCAGCATGGCTGCACACCAGTGCATAAAGCAAGGTCCATAAAGACATGGATGAGCGAGTTTGGTGTGGAGGAACTGAGTCCTGACCTCAACCCGATAGAACACCTTTGGGATGAATTAGAGCAGAGACTGCGAGCCAGGCCTTCTCGTCCAACATCAGTGCCTGACCTCACAAATGTGCTTCTAGAAGAATGGTCAAAAACTCCTAAACACACTCCTAAACCTTGTGGAAAGCCTTTCCAGAAGAGTTGAAGCTGTTATAACTGCAAAGAGTGGGCCAACTCTATATTAAACCCTATGGATTAATATTGGGATGCCATTAAAGTTCATGTGCACATCCCAAAACTTTTGGCAATATAGTGTATCTCTCCTGATATTAGAGCAACAATTACAGAAGAATAAAATAAAGCTTATTTTGTTACCTTTTGGAGCTTGGAAGGGTTCAGTTTGAGCAGATGTTTTATACCATCACCACTGTCCTCATTTCCTAGAACATTCTGGCTCATATTCGCAATCTCAAACATATTCTCAAAACTATCATTTTTAAAGCTGCAGTCCGCAAGTTTTATATCTTTATCAAACATTATTACAAGCTTACATTATTACAAGCTTACCATTATGAATCAGGCTACGGTAAGGAGACCGCTTTGAACACTGGCTGGTTATATACTTGCTCAAAAATTTATTTGGGATAAATTTTAACCAAAAAAACATCTTTAAAATCAATATTTAGATCACTGACAGCTTCTTCACCAGATGCACCATCAAGTGACAGTGACACTAATGTTTGATTGCGTTCAGTACTTCCTCTGCAGTAAATCACTGAGCCATTTCAAGTTTTGCTGATACTTTCTGTGCTTTTGTTTTCTGCCTGCGTAACTATGAGTGAAACGTCACTTCATCATTGTGTATCAGACATCCTTGTGGAATAAAGGTGAATTGCACTTATTCAGTCATCAAAGATTAAATTATTGTTGTGCAGAAAAAAATATACTTACACTGTTACACACCTTGGGTCATTAGCGACCCTATACAGTTTTTACAAAAAAAAAAATGTATGGGAAAACAGGCATTCTTTTATCATTTTATTTATTTTTTTCTTGTTATACACTCACCTAAAGGATTATTAGGAACACCTGTTCAATTTCTCATTAATGCAATTATCTAATCAACCAATCACATGGCAGTTGCTTCAATGCATTTAGGGGTGTGGTCCTGGTCAAGACAATCTCCTGAACTCCAAACTGAATGTCAGAATGGGAAAGAAAGGTGATTTAAGCAATTTTGAGCGTGGCATGGTTGTTGGTGCCAGACGGGCCGGTCTGAGTATTTCACAATCTGCTCAGTTACTGGGATTTTCACGCACAACCATTTATAGGGTTTACAAAGAATGGTGTGAAAAGGGAAAAACATCCAGTATGCGGCAGTCCTGTGGGCGGAAATGCAATGTTGATGCTAGAGGTCAGAGGAAAATGGGCAGACTGATTCAAGCTGATAGAAGAGTAACTTTGACTGAAATAACCACTCGTTACAACCGAGGTATGCAGCAAAGCATTTGTGAAGCCACAACACGCACAACCTTGAGGCGGATGGGCTACAACAGCAGAAGACCCCACCGGGTACCACTCATCTCCACTACAAATAGGAAAAAGAGGCTACAATTTGCACGAGCTCACCAAAATTGGACAGTTGAAGACTGGAAAAATGTTGCCTGGTCTGATGAGTCTCGATTTCTGTTGAGACATTCAGATGGTAGAGTCAGAATTTGGCGTAAACAGAATGAGAACATGGATCAATCATGCCTTGTTACCACTGTGCAGGCTGCTGGTGGTGGTGTAATGGTGTGGGGGATGTTTTCTTGGCACACTTTAGGCCCCTTAGTGCCAATTGGGCATCGTTTAAATGCCACGGCCTACCTGAGCATTGTTTCTGACCATGTCCATCCCTTTATGACCACCATGTACCCATTCTCTGATGGCTACTTCCAGCAGGATAATGCACCATGTCACAAAGCTCGAATCATTTCAAATTGGTTTCTTGAACATGACAATGAGTTCACTGTACTAAAATGACCCCCACAGTCACCAGATCTCAACCCAATAGAGCATCTTTGGGATGTGGTGGAACGGGAGCTTCGTGCCCTGGATGTGCATCCCACAAATCTCCATCAACTGCAAGATGCTATCCTATCAATATGGGCCAACATTTCTAAAGAATGCTTTCAGCACCTTGTTGAATCAATGCCACGTAGTATTAAGGCAGTTCTGAAGGCGAAAGGGGATCAAACACAATATTAGTATGGTGTTCCTAATAATCCTTTAGGTGAGTGTATTATTTATGATGAATTGATTTAGGAATACTAAGAAGGTTGATGTCTAACTTTAAAAAATGAATGAGGAGGTGGGTAGTGAATGACATCCTGGGTCACTAAAGACCCGAAGAATGAAGCTTCACGCTTCCCCCACCTCTAACCATAACCCTCAATGGGACATGAGCAGATCATATGAAAATGTACGAAAGATATCATACAAATTTTTATACATTTGTCACCAACATAAAATAGTTAATTGTTAATGTTAATGACAAAACAGTTTTCTTTGTCTTATAAGAGTTTATTCAGCTGTATTTTCTGGCTGGAAGGGCATAAGGTGGTCAGTCTCACTCTTTGTCTCTCTAGGTGGTCTCTGAGTTCAGGACTCATGAATTAGTCATCTGTAGAACTTTCCACAGGGGAGATCGGTCTGCTTTGTCTTCTCTGGCTTTTGACGAAACCACAATCTTTCACACATACACACAAGACATACATCACTGCAACATACACACTTCATGGGAAAATATGCAAACTTCCAGAAACACAAAGACAGAAACACGCTCACAATCTAGTTTCAAACCATTTTCTCCCCCTCTCTCTCTCTCTCTCTCTCTCTCTCTACACACACACACACACACACACACACGCACACACACACACACACACACACACACACATACACCTGAATTCAGTGGCACTGCAGGGTTTTTACATGTTGGGTTTGATAACCATATTCTCTTAGAAATTATGCCTTTGATGCTCTTGGATTTGCATCTCTAGGCTTCATTCTCACTTCTGGAAAAAAAAAAAAAAATCTGTGTAAAATAGTTTTTATTATTCATACTGATGGATGGAAATTTGAGGATTTTAGTGAATATAGTTTTACATTATAATGTTAAACAAAAGCATATGTTTCATCATCTAAATGTTTATGTTTGCCACAGGAAATTAATTTGGAAATGTCATTACTGAGTCATTACTAGCATTTTCTCCAGTATTACCTTCGTTTTAACTAAACAAATACTTTGAAATAAAATATAAACCACATAATATTCTTCAATTTTTCTGCCTCTTTAAAGGTATAGTTCACCTTCACCACAAATTAAAGTAATTTTTTTACTTGTTTATTTGCTTATTTGTTCGTTCATTCATTCATTCTATGGAACACAAAGGGAGATGTTATGAAGAATGTTAAAGCTGTTCTTTTCCATACAAATAAAGTGGATGGTGTTCCAAAAAGCAGCAAAAAACTGCCTTCCATTGCATTAATTTAAGATGATTAAATTACTCAGCATTTTTGCCTTGTTTTCCAGTACAAATATCTAAACATTCTTAAATCAAGATGCATTTACTTGAGAAATAAAATGACATAAGATATTAAGTCTTGTTTTCTGAAAGATTTATCAAAATTATGTCAGTTTTTGCTTAAAACAAGTAAAATATCTGGCATCTTAAAATAATTTTGTTTTCCCTTTAATAAAGTTTATTTTTCTTACCACATTAGCAGATATTTTTAATAAACTCACTTCATTTTTTAAAACATTTTACATCGGAAAACAAAACTTAACATCTCAATTAATTCTGCTTCTCGAAGTTCTAATTTTCAACCTCTTTTTTTTTAACTCTTCAATATCTTTCACTTTGATTTTATGGAAAAGAGCATAGACATTGTTTAATATCTGCTCCACACACGCAGGTTAATATAATGATTTAGATTGCGCTGCTGCTTTTATTTCATTTAATGTAATCTATATCAAGTTTTCAAAAGACATGCCAATATGTGTAATTCACGAGTAACTTGACTATATTGACTCACGCTGATTGTATTTCACTTTCATTTGTGGCTTATATCATAGATTTGTTTTCAATAATGGAGCAATTCTTATTTGTTCACTCCAAAATATGAAAGTACATTGACATGTGCAAAGGTTCATGTTTAAATGAATGGAAAGCGTGGCAAGATGCCAGGGATTTTCTCAAACTCCCAAATGTGCACCGATCACACGTCCACAAAAAGAAGCTCCGAGCCTCAAAATGGAAGGGAAAAAAACATACTACTCCCTGAGGATAGAGTCCCATACAGTGTGTGTGTGTGTGTGTGTGTGTGTGTGTGTGTGTGTGTGTGTGTGTGTGTGTGTGTGTGAGAGAGAGAGAGAGAGAGAGAGAGAGAGAGAGAGAGAGAGAGAGAGAGAGAGAGAGAGAGAGAGAGAGAGAGAGAGAGAGAGGTCAAGTAACCTTATTCCACAATTTTATTTTTATTTTTTTGGAAGAGCGCCATCTAGTCAGTGGCTGTATTTTTTAATAAGAGTGATATTAATGGGTAGTCAAAAAGCTTTCAATCTATATATATTTTTTATTTGTTTTTCTTGAATCAAAATGAAATGTTATTAAAATGCCCATAACAATGACACTTTGTATTGTGACTTTACTCATTTAAACATTTAAATCAAATTAGGCATTCTTTCTTTTTATATATATATATATATATATATATATATATATATATATATATATATATATATATATATATATATATATATATATATATATATGATCACAATATTATGTATTAAAACTGACTTTTTGTGGCTGTTTATCTACTAAATATTTTGTAAAACATTTTATCTATGCAAATGAAACTTCTTTTAGGTTTTTTCAAGATATGCATAAATATCACTTGGCACTGAAATTGTAAAATATTGTGGAAAGTCAAAATCATCACTTATACATCGCCTTAAGGTATACACCCTTTACTATCAGAAATATATAATATTTATAATAAATTAAAACGGCTTTTTGAAAGGCAGTTATTCATCATAGTATGTGATCATGCAAAACAATTTGTCTGTTGTCAACAACTCGACTCTTTCAGTGTTTTATTTCATACGACTGCATGGAGAACTCAACACTGCAATAAGCTACAAAGCGCACCCGTTTCCTGTCTGAGCTGGGACATTCTCATAACCATCTACATGAAGGCAACATCTGTACAGGCATTTCCTGCCTGACCTTGAGACTGACTCACGCACACACACACACACATATATATATAAAATCATGGACAGCCAGAAGAAATCCAAGACACACACTACGGCTTTGGGAGTTATTTTAATGAATCTAATGCTTAATGTTAATCGTTAAATGTTAGAATGGGCTGACTTTGGTTTAAATGTTTAAAGTCATTCAATAAAACATGATTGTAGGATTTAGCATTCATACTTTTTTTTTTTCTTTTTTTCATGGAAAATTTATTCTGCTATGATTTACACTGTAAAGAATGGTGCAGGATAGGATTTACTTTGAAACCATTTTTTACTCAGAAATTGCAAGTAAATTCCACAAATAATGGCAAGTAACATTAAATTACCAAGTAGATATTGGTAATTTAGCCCCATTGACTACCATAGTGGGGGAAAAATATTATGGTCTGCTTGGTTACAAACATTCTTTCAGATATCTTCTTTTGTGTTCAGCAGAACAAAGACATTTATACAGGTTTGGAACAACGTGAGGGAGAGTAAAGGTGACAGAATCTTCATTTCAGGGTAGACTATCCCTTTAAATGTGAAAAGATGAAGACTGAAATGTTGTGTAATGACCAGATCCTGCATCAAAGCCAGCAAGAAATAATTCTCACAGATTTTAAATGGCAAATTCGCTCACTACAACCCCCACATTGTTGTGCTGATGAATTTTTGCACTTCAGCTTCAACACATGATTTTGCAGAATAATACTGGATGACGTCAGATTTAAAAGGGACTTTAAATAGGATACAGTGTGATGTGGGAACAAATTGGTACCATATCCTGCAAAACATTATGTTTTCACCTGCCAAAACTTTAGGGAACTCTTACACACACACACACACACACACACACACACACACACACAGATCTCTCCAACCACACCCGTTTAAGAGTGCTGGTATTCCCACAGGCCGCACTCATGTTTTCCAGCCTGTAAGAGTTGGCGTAATGGCATTATGAGGTCATGGTGCTGGAACAGGAAGTGAAGATCTTTTTCTCTGCGCTCCCATGAGAGAATATAGGGACAGGATGTGTTATGCTAAATGTTGGTGTTGATATGTAGAGATTTGTGGGTCTGGTCAATGTTCTCTCAGCCCTGTTGCGGTCACTGGAAGTGATGTGCTGTGATTTATAGAATAAATCATAAAATATAATCAAAACATTCTGATATCCCAATCCAATGACCTAACAGCTGTTGTGTTCCATAATGGCTTTTAATTCAATTCCAAAATGTTAATTGATTATATACACACAGCATTGGGGAAAGTTACTTTTAAAAGTAATGGATTGCGTTACTCCCTTAAAAAGTAACTAATTGCGTTACGTTAGTTTTGTGTTACTTTTTCTCACCTGAGCTGAAACAAACAAAGGTCAGCAGCGAGTACACTGGTCAATAAAATGAGATTAAATGCATACTAAAAATATATTTAACATATTTAATTATTGGAGGTTTGCGAAGTCTGATTTTGCATTTCACTGATTTTAATCATTTTGGGGAATGCTGGATCAACATCATGTTCACACACAACGTCTCTGCACTTACTCTCGATTTTTCTCAACATGAGGACAAGAGGGCTGTCAGTCAATAAATGAGAGAACAAAGTGACTTGCGTTACTTACTATAATTGTTGTAAATTTAAAAGTAATGCATTACTTTACTAGTTACTTGTAATGTACTTGTAATGAGTTACTCCCAAACACTGTATATGTATATATGTGTGTGTGTATATATATATATATATATATATATATATATATACACACACACACACACACACACACACACACACACACACACACACACACACACACAGTTAAACCAAAATTTATTCAGACACCTTCAAAATTTACAGTTTATTCGCTATAGTTTAGAAAATGGTAATAAAATATGACAAGAACTCAGAGTTAAGCCGCGTCTGAACAAATTCATCCTGATGTCAGATAACTTTGATAGAAAGGGATGTAATGGATTATAATCAACCAATCAGCTGTTAAATTTAACTACACAATTAGATGATACCAGTTTAGCTCAGCCAATCAGCAAGCAATGCTTCATTTTGTTCAGTCTGTGGTGTCAAAGGTCACACTTCAGCAGAACATGGTCAGGTCAAAGTGTCTGAATAATTTTGGTTCCAATTTGTTTTATCAATTTTACTGGTAGTCCACTGAAGAATTTTTGGGTATAATATGTCACAGTTTACTTTATTTTGCTATCCTCACTTACATAAATGAACTATAGTGTCCTGCACCCTGCAATAAAAAAAATATATCGTGTTCATTTTTCCATTTCAACATTTTTTCTTTTTTTTTTTTTTTTTTTTTTTTTCAAGGAAGTAGTCAGATTTAAAATCCTTTGTCCCCAAAACACACACACACACACACACGTTTGTTTTTGTGAATTGTGAGGACATTCCATAGGCGTAATGGTTTTTGTACCGTACAAACCGTATTTTCTATCCCCCTACACTACCCCTACCCCTAAACCTACCCATCACAGGAAACTGCACATTTTTACTTTCTCCCAAAAAAACTCATTCTGTATGATTTATAAGCCTTTTGAAAAATGGGGACATGGGTAATGTCCTCATAAGTCACCCTCTCCTTGTAATACCTATGTCATACCCATGTCATATACACATTTGTGTCCTGATATGTCACAAACACACACACACACACACACACACACACACACACACACACGCACACGCACACCTGATGGAGTTTTGGTTCCTTGCCACTGTCGCCTTTGGCTTGGCTTGCTCAATTAGGGACACTGAATTTTCAACTAAATATTCAAATAAATTTTCAACTACATTACCGATCTGCCCGCATTGACACTATATGATACTTGAAATTAGCTGGATAACATCACCGTTTTTTCCAGAGCGCCTGTACAGCAGCATCAAATTCTGTTGCATTATTTTCCTGTTAACAATGTGAAGCTGCTTTGAAACAATCGGCATTGTAAAAAGCGCTATATAAATAAAGGTGACTTGACTTGACACACCATTCAGAAGTTTGGGGTCAATATGATTTGTTTTGTTTGTTTTTTAAATGCTCAACAAGGCTGCATTTCCATAATCAAAAATACAGAAAAACAGTAATATTATATTAAATATTATTGTAAATTAAATAAACTATTATAATATATTTTAGATTTTAATTTATTCCTGTGATGAATTTTTAGCATCATTACTCCAGTCTTTAGTGTCACATGATCCTTCAGAAACCATTCAAAAATATGCTGATTTGCTGCTCAAGAAACATTTATTATTTTTATGTTCAAAACTGCTTTTACATTGTTGTGGAAGCCATGATTTTTTCAGGAATCTTTAATGAACAGAAATTTTAAAAGAATTTTGTTTTAACCAAAGGTCTTCAAAATAGAGCCATAAAGCATTTAGCTGTCAAAAATTATTTATATTTTGATCTGTTTTTCACTCAAAGCTATTATTATATGGCTTCAAGAGACCTGGAATAGCAATACAGAGTATGAGTCCAATGGACTTCTTTTATGATACTTCTATGATGATTTTGTATCCTTTTTAAACCTTTAAAGTTTCTGTCCCAGTTCAGTGTAATTTCATGGAAATAGCATTCTTCAAAATAATCCCTTTTGTGTTCCATAGAAGAACGAAGATAAAATGGGAATTGCATATGCCTGTAAAGCTTGGCCAATTCAAAGTCTAACTCATGAAAAGAAAAGGGACACATTCTGAATTGCATGTACCATTATAGTCACAAACATGCAAGCACACTCCCATATTCATGTAGACATATGTCCTGTGTCAGTAAACGTGAACCGTGCTCTTTGGGCTGACAGAAGATCAGACCCTGTGTGTGACAGACAGCTCTTACAGTAATGCACATTCGCTGTATAGACAGGTGCACATCTTCACACTGTCCTGGCTCATCTGTCACAGTGGGAAGAAAGAGACTCAGAAAAAAAGGCATGGAAAGTGGGAGGAGGGAACCGCTGTTTCAGGGCTCCCTGAGGGTGGCTACTCACTGACAGACCGGATCCAGCAGGCCCTGATGGCCTTGGCGGTGGTCCCCAGGTGCCCCAGAGGGTCCCTCTTGCGCTGAGGGCTGACAGCTGCTCTTTCCCCTGGGGTGAGACAGAGAGAAAGGGAGAGAGAGTCTATAGAAAGAGTGCCGCCTCAATTCATGTCTCCGCTACATACAAGAGCTGACAGGGTTCTCACGGGGCCAGACTTTTGAGTGCAGGCAAACAAATATACACAGTCAGTTGAAAAAGAAAACAGACCCTTGTTCAATTTAATGGTTTCATCAGGCCATAAATCATCAACTTCTAAAATATGACAGTCAACCATCAGATAAAAGACTACATAGATTTTGCCATTTATTTAACAAACAAAAATTAAAAAGTTAAAAAATAAGATATTTAGCAGATGGAATATTAAACAGATATATCACAATAACCATCCAGTATGCAACGTCCTTTTTATCCCAAAGTCTTCCAGAAACGGACTCATCCAGTCATGAAAATGATTTTCTTAATAAGGCGTAATAATTTAATTCTGTCAGGGTTATGTTAAGTTTAGTTATCTTTTCATTCATGTGTCTTGTGTTTCCTTTCAGTTTAGATTTTGATTAGCCCTTGTTAGTAGCTTGTTGCCCTAGTTACTAGTTAGTTTCACCTGTGTCTAGTTTAGTTGCCTTTGTCTCTAGTATATATGCAGTCCCCTGTCAGTTATTTCCTGCGTCCCAATTCGCCTACCGGTACTTTTACAACGCCCTTATACTATGTACTCTTTTTGTGAAGTAAATAAATACATACTTTTGAGTGTGTAGCAGAAGAGTAGACAAGCTTTGGGACATACTACTTCATCTTTAACAGACAGCTCTGTTGCTTAGTTACGTGCACCCTGTCACCTCTTAAACTGCCCTGTCAATCATCATCACAGTTAAAATCCTCCACATTCAATTTCATTTCCTATCGTATCAGAGAGAAATGTAGTAGCATGTTGATCTGCCATTTGTGGATCTATCATGCGGAGACACTCCTCGTGTGTTTGCAATTTGAATATAATGATGCACTTAAAAGTTAACGGCCAAACGTATCATTACAGAATTCTCAATGCTGCTGCAGGTGAAATATAATGTGGACAACATTGAATAAATATCTTTTCGTCAGGTTAGATACTGATTAATCCCTTTATCTAAACCTCTCAACTCAACGCCATACTCGTCAGACACATCCGCCGCATTTGTAGTTTTTTTACACTTTTGTAGTTCTAATAGAATCCTTGTCCAACTCGCACATTTCGACATACGATTTGGGACATACTAATTCTAATTTCGAATACTATTTAGGACGGATAGTATGCGAATTGGGATGCCGCAATTGTCTTTACCTTGTGTGTCTTAATGCTTTGTTAGGCTAAGTTTGCACAAGAAAGATGTGCTAAAAACTGAAATGTTTTTCCTTCGTGTTTTTTGAGTAGATGAAACACTTTCTAAACACTGTATAATACTGTAAAATTTCTAAACACTGTATTCTGCTGGCAGGACAGTAGTTGGCAACAGTGTTGGGGAAAGTTACTTTGAAAGGTAATGCATTACAATATTGAGTTACTCCTTTAAAAAGTAACTAATTATGTACTTAGTTACTTTTTAAGAAAAGTAATGTTACGTTACTTTTTATGTTACTTTTTCTCACCTAGGCTGGACTTGTTTGCTTTTATATTTTTTTATAACAAAAAAAGTTCTATTTTTGGCCAAATGTAAAGATCCCTTCACACCAATATATAAATAACAAACCTCAGGCTGAAGGAAATGCAAATTCACACGTGTACAGTAGAGGGCGCAGATCAAACAAACCTTTTAGCTGTGCTGCTATTCTGGATAACGGAGGAATAGGACGCAGGAGAAAACAGTTTAACACTTACTTCACTTACTAGTCATTTTTGCTTATGGTTTAACTGAATCATCGAAGGTAAGCAGCAAGTACACTGGTCAATAAAGTGAGATTAAATGCATAAAAGATATATTAAAAATATAAAAAATAAAAAAATTCTGATTTTGCATTTGACTGCGTTTATCCATTTTGAGGAATACTGAATTTTTTTGTGTAAGTGAGATGAATAAACGCATGCTCACATTTAGTCAAGAACTACAATAGCCCTCATGTTTACACAGAACGTCTCGGCACTTATGATTTTTCTCAACATTGGGACAGGAGAGCTGTCAGTCAATAAATGGGAGAACAAAAGTAACTTGCGTTACTTATTTGAAAAAGTAACTCAGATATTTTGTTGTAATTTTTAAAAGTAATGCGTTACTTTACTAGTTACTTGAAAAAGTAATCTGATTACGTAACTAAGGTTACTTGTAATGCGTTACCCCCAACACTGGTTGGCAATGTCACTTTGTAAAGAAACACTATGTGCCTATAGACTGAACACGTAATACACATGCACATGACGTCACTGTTTTCACAAATTCATGTTTTTTGTAGTTTACACAGAGACAATACCGATATCGTATTCAAAAACTTGCACTTTGAGACCCATTTTCAAAAGCTTGCATTTTCAGGGCCCCAAAACGGCATTGTCGTGTGAATGAATGGCCAAAACACATAAAAAGTTATTTGTTTAAGTTTTTAGTTGAAACGTGTTGTGCAAATGGCCCCTAATACTCCTATGTATTCTCCTGCAATATTCTGCATTTTGGTTTATTTATTAAAGTCTTTCTGCGTAACAGATTTGGTTCTTCTGTACATTTTCATGGGCTAGATTTCATGGGGAAGATTTTCAATTCATATTAAAAATTCATGAAATTTCAATAAACCATATTTTCTCTTTTGCACTTCGAAGCATTTTTATCTAACCTTACTTTGTATTGAAGATTTGATCAGTTCATGCATTCCCATGTGAATCAAATGCATGACTTTGATGATTAGGACCTCAGGCTCAAATTATCAGGGCCCGTATTTATCAAGTTTTTTTAAAGTGCCATTTTAGTCATAAGTACTGAGAATTCATGAAATGTACTCCTACTTTCAAACTTAAGTATAAAAGCAAGTTATCCTGTTTCTTAAAGCTAAGAATCACTCTTACTCTCGCAGTTATTAAAGTCTCTCAAGTGGTTAGGAGTTGCCAGTAGGGGCTTGTGATGGCACTGAGGAGACAGACGTACGTAAATCTTTCAGGAGAGGAAGAATGTTTTTGAAATGTTTGACAACGAGCAGTTAATCAAACGGTATCGTTTGGATAGAGCAGGCATCATCTTATCAGCGCTAATGTTGGGCTGAACTTGCCTTTTATCACATGTTTACGCTGTTCGATTAATTCAGCAAGCAGCAGCGATCGCTTCTTCCTCCCGCCAGTTCGGTTTTCTTTTGGAATCCATGGTGGCTGATTATATCGTAAAATCTAGGCTTTGTTATAGGCTAGTCAGTTAACAGCACACCAGTTTAAAATTTGTAATTTGTAGGACATGGTGGAAAACATGTTTATCTTTCATTTCCAATGTGTATATCATAATGTATTCTCCTGAAAATTCTTTATGGTGTATTTTGAATGTAAACATTCAATGTGAATTTATCTGAGAATATTCTTAAAGAAGGAAATCTATTCAGTGATTGGTCCATGCCTATGTCGTCATCCAAAATCCCGTTTGTGGCACAGCAAAGTGTCGTGAATCATCTCTAAGTCTGGCACTTAAGCTTTAGTCCTACACTTCACTTAAGGTATGACTGAGATGCTTGATAACTAACTTTTAAGAGCAGCTTTGAGCCAAGAATTTTTTTACTCTTATGTACATTTTTAGCAGTGTTCTTGTGAGTAATTCTCAGAGGCTTGATAAATACGGGCCCAGGGCCATAACCACCATAGATTTTAGGGCACCACCATAGGGAGACATCACCCCAATATTCAGATTAGTAGTTTAAGCAGTTTGTAATTTCAAATCTGTAAAGGTGAATTGCTGATGCAGACTTGCAGAGTCGTTTTTTAATATCCATAAGCTATGATGAGTCATTAGTATGTTGGGGTGTCAGTACAGATAGATGTTTTGTGGCGTATAGTTATATAACTATTATTTTCAACACAACATCAACTAAATTTCAACACAGTTTCCCCAAAAATTATTTGGGCATTTAAATAATAAATAACCCACTTTTTACACAATGCAAATAAATGTATATCAAAACCAGTGCCATTTATTTTAAAGAAATAAAGCACAAGCACACTTTTCAATCAAAAAGTTTCTGTGGCGAGAGATGATGACCGTGAGAGCGGGCCGGTGGCGAGTGATGATGAGCGTCAGCTGTGCGCCACACCGGTCTCGTCTCATGGAGGAGTAACGGGAGCATAAAAGGAGGAGCGACGACAGTGCAAGACGAGAGAGGACCAAGCCTGGATTTTATGTTGCGTTTTTGTTTTGTATGTAGGCGGCAGTCGTCCGTGAGGGGCTGCCGCCGTTATTGTATTTTAGTTGTTTATTTCTGATTAAAGTTTTTAAATGTTCGCCGGTTCCCGCCTCCTTCTTCCCTGAACATACAAACGACGTTACAGTTTCTAAAACAGAAAATTGTTAGGTTTTAAAAATATGAAAAAAAACATATATTATATTGTTATATGTTATATATTATATATAATATATTGTTTAAAACAAGTCTTGGACACTTTCTGGTTGTCAAACTTTGTAAAATGTGTGGCTATGTACATGACCTCATACATCCATGAAAAATTAAATAGCATATTGTATAGAACCAGAATCAGTCTGGCAGATGTGATATATGACTCCACTGCAGAGACTCCTTAAGTCTTGCTACCTAGACTTAAAGGGAGGGGCACAAGCTGTCTTGGTTTGTCGACTGACAGCATTAATCTACTGTAGAAAAGTCTCTCAGGATTCATCACAGATAGGTGGAGAGAGCGCAAACACCCATCTGCGCAGATTTCTCAGGTTTCTCTGAGCATTAGTGATAATAGTTTTCTCTCAGCTGATTGCTGACAATTAATGTTGATGCGGCTCCTCCTCCTCCTGTGAGAAAGCCACGCTCGTCACCGGCGTGAGACATAATGAAGGAGGAATCTGATTGGTCAGGACAGCACATGCAAATATGGCATGAAAAATTGATGCTCTATGGTTTGGTCTGTTGAAACTTCTAGGCTCCAACTGAATATTTACCCTACCCTACCTAACCTAACATAGTAGAAATGGTGTAAATATCCCTCATTGTTGTACAGTGGAAACAAAATTGTTAATGTGTTTTAAGGCATTTTAAAATCTTTAAAAGTGCTTTAAAGTCCCTCAGTGTGGTATTATATCTTTGGCGTATAAGCAGGAGGAAACAAACTCATAAAACCAAATGCATAATGCAAATTTCAGAGAGAGATGTGCAATTACTGACAGGATATTGTTCAGTAATTAAGTTAATTTACTGTGTAAGAGGAACAAGAAAATATAGGCAGATGTGGCTCCTTAATTAAGGGGTTAAGGCATGAGATGGCTTGAAGTTTCAAGTTCCCACAATTAACTATAACAAAATAGTTGGGGAAGGAGTGAAGTGATATATAGTTTGACAGTTTACAGACATACTTCTTTTTTGAAGAATTTAGATGTATATATAGATATATATTATAATTTTTTTATCATTTGATTTAATAAAAATCACATTTAATTCACAAAACACACACCTCTAGTCAATCTAGTGACATACTGTAAACACATCTAGTCAATTGTTGTAAAGATCCTCAATGAGCTCCATGATATGTCCTTTTCTCCACCCTGTAGACACAGTATCCCAGGCATTAATTCAGACCGACATGTGGACGAGCCAAAAAGGTAGGCCTCGGGGCATTTATCCGTCTCACTGTTTGTTATTGAACTTCGTCAATCCCTTTACCACATTTCCCAGCTCTACAATGGTCAGGATCAGTAACATTGAATTTGGTCTGGAGAGCTAAAGTCAGGGGGTCTGTTGACATTGCTCAGAAAAAAGGGTGCGTATGTAGGGGATTTCAGACTCTGTGCTGCCAGCAATTACCCTCTCTCCTGGATTTCTAATGTTTCATTATTTTAGTTACTGGTGCTTCATGATTAAATATGTTGGCTTTTATGGACTTTCTCCACCATAACTATATGAACTATAGAACTAAAATGAACTAAAATGTGCCTTGCCCAGTTCAGGTGTTAATTGCAGTAGCGTACCCTTAAAGGGATAGTTCACCCAAAAATGTAACTTCTGTCATCATTTACTGACCCTCAAGTTGTTCCAAACCTGTATGAATTTCTTTCTACTGCTGAACACAAAAGAAGATATTCTGAAGAATATGGTTGATGAGTCCTTCCATAGAGGGAAAAAAATAAGTAGAGGGTCCCATCAGCTATTTTGTTACTGATTTTGTTACTGATACTCTTGAATCTTGAATCTTGATATTCTTCAAAATATCTTCTTTTGGGTTCAGCAGTATGACAATGCACATATAACAAGCACATTTAGCCCAGCTAACAGAATTGTTGCTATCCAAAAGAACCAAAAGAACCAAACTACAAGTGGGAACACATTATTATTCGCATGCGTGCTCTTGTTTACTTGTGGGATAACGCAAGTTGTTTTTCACGTCACTTGTGCAAAATTATGTTTTATAAACAAAGTTCAGGAGGAACATGTTGAAATTGCCTACCCAATCAGTATGAGATGAGGCCTATATATATATACACAGCCAACTCACCTAGGTTCCTCGACAGTTTCCTACAACCCACCACCACCCTGTCTCCTCACACTTGCTTGGTTAACTATCCTAATCAGAAGATAAGGGGAGAGTATTCTGGGTTCGGGCCAAAATTCCAAGCTCGGAGCCCTCCCCTCGGACAGCACGCCAAATACGCATACATTTTATTATATCCGATTATTTGTAAGTGTTAACTCGTGAATAAAAACATTGCGCCATGAGGAGTGTTTTCACGCAAATCATCAACAACATTTCTTTCTGCTATTTTTTCCGTCATCAAACATATTGTACATAACAACTATTGCTGCTCTGTATCTGTTGTGGAAGTCCCAAATACGTCGGAAAGCCAAACGACGACGTGCCTGGGTTCACAGCACCAGAGCGCTAGCCTGACAAGTCAGACCCACATCAAGATGTTGGGTCTGGGAACACACCATTGGCAGGGCTCAATCCGAGGGGTGGGATAAACGGTTGTCTTTCAAATCCCCTCTGCACGCAATAGGATAGCGCTACAACCAACCAGAGCAACGAAGATGGTGAAGCGGAGCTAGTTGATAGATTAAACTTACGCCACATCCGGTCGGCAAAACATCTGCCTTTTTTAAAAATGACTTCAGTGCCGTTCTTTGTTCTTTTCTCAAAGAAAAGCTTAACTCCAAGTCTTCCAGAGACGCGGCCAAAGCCGATTCAAAAGGCTGCTGTTCACCAGCTTCTTTGTTTTCAAGTAGCATGCGGAACCGCCGCAACTCTGCCATCATTATGTTAAGCCTGCCCAACGATTCTATACACAATGTGATTGGCCTGACTAGAGTTTGATTTTTCAAACTCGCAAGCCAACAAAGTTGCTAGACGCCCTGGCTGCAAATTATATTTGCTGCCGCTAGGGTGCGTCTAGATTTCTAGGCTACCAGAGCGCACACAACTCTGTGAATTTCACTGTCTTCTTGAGGAGGAATTGCGCCTGGATGACAGCCACTTCCAGCGCTACTTGAGGATGATGGATGGCCAGTTTGATGACCTGTCAAACCGGATGTGTCAATAAGCTATTCACTGATTGGTTTGCGTGGCAACGCGTCATGCAAATTTTCAAGACACGATTGAGGCGAATATCACACGTTCGTGGCAAACGCGTTGCCCACTTTGCGTAATTTGTGTCGCCCGGTGTGAATTTGCATCTATTCGTGTCTTTGCATTGACTTTGTATGTAATCTACTCACGCAAGTAATTCAATTCACTTTTGGTGTGCACACACCATTAGTCACACTCACTCAAGTTTGAATATATGGCCTATGTGCAAATTCTTTGTCTTTTTGAAACTTAACAGCTCCCAGTCACTATATACCTTGTATGGAAAAGATCCTCTGGACAATCTGCTTAACATCTCTTCTTTGTTCCACAGAAGAAAGAAATTCATGGGTTTTTTTTATGGGTTTGTAACATCACAAGAGTGAGTAAATGATGAGAGAAGTTTCTTTTTTGGGTGAATTTAAGTTCAATTATTAGCCTTTTGTGCTTTGCTTGATATATTCCAATAAACTTTTTTTTTATTGACTCTCACTCAAGCTGAGAAACGCATTGGGTTGTACATTCCTCCTGAAGCGTTCTCTCACTGCTGATTTTCACACGGTTAATCTATATCTGCTGCTTGCATTCCAGACACACAGCGTACTCAAGCTGGGTTGTTTCACCCAGCACATGCTCGCCGCACTGAGATGACTTTAATTGATCTCAACAGCTCTTAAAGATGGCAGCCTGAAAACAATTAACACCTTTTCTCAGACACAGCTGACTCCGCCTCTGGCCGGTGAAAGCATAATATTTGTTTATGCCTACGGGTCACGTCAGCCCACTAAGAGTTTACCGTTTTAAAACAGAGATTTCAGCACCCTTTAAGAACAGTGAGAGAACAGCTTTGACAGTCTGGTGTTGTTTTAAGAACTTAAACTCTCCAACTGCCCAGTTTGGATGAGAGTTTTAGTCCAGTGTCACCTACACTCCCAATGTTTTGATGTTAATCTAGTAGGGGAGAAAAAACGGCAGACTTTTCAAACTGACATATTTATGACATTGAGGAATACTTTTGAAATGACCTCACCCTCGCAAGTTTTGCAACAAGTTTAATGTTTCCCGTCAGTGCCTTTGAATTAGCCTGTGTGAAACAAATGGCCAACTGTCAATATTTATGCAGCAAATGAACCGTTTTACAACTAGATCGGATAGGGATTGGGTTTTTAAGGTCCACTGTCTGAAGAGCTTATGTTGGCACCTCTGAAGTTTTGCATGATGAAATTCAGAATACAAGCCACTCTTAGACCGGTGTAAACTGTCAAAAGTATTAGCGATGATATCATTATTTTGACAGTTTGACCTTTGAAGTCAAACAGCATAGCAGGCAAAATATGAGCAACATTATATAAACCAAGCACTGATGGTGGGCAGGCATCTATTGTATGTAGGTTTTCTTAAGTTTCTTCTTGCGCAGTGGGAGTCTATGGCACCTCATAGAACCAAATAAAAAACAAGCTGTGAAATTTGGCAGCCTGAAGGTCACAATATTCCTTGTGCCAAATTTGGAGACAGTCTTTTAAACACACTAGCACCTCTAAAAGTCTGAATGTTCATATTTTTGCAAATTACTTTTGGACCCTTTTGGTTTCCTCTTATTCTGTAGTTAGAAAAAATCTCTGTCGGACTAGATCTACTGCCATTTTTAATTTGGTTTAAAATAAACTTTTGAAAGAAATTGAAAGAAAATGATTGAAATAAACTTTCCAAATTTTGATCATAATGATCTTTATAAAAAGCTTCACTGCAATCAAGGTGTGTTCTCGTGAACACACGAGAATGATCCTCACTGGTTCTTGCGTAACACGAGAATGAACCTCATTGGCTCCTGCTGAAGCTCAAACGTGCTGCGTAACATACAAGAATGAACCTCATTGGTTCCTGCTGAAGCTCAAACGTGCTGCGTAACATACAAGAATGAACCTCACTAGTTCTTGCAAAAGCTCAAATGTGCTGCGTAACACGAGAATGAACCTCATTGGTTCTTTCATAGCACGAGAATGAACCTCATTGGTTCCTGCGAAAGCTCAAATGTGCTACGTAACATGAGAATGAACCTCATTGGTTCCTGTGGCAGCTCAAAATATGCTGCGTAATACACAAGAGTGAACCTCATTGGTTCTTGCAGAATCTCAAACGTGCTGCGTAAAGCAAGAATGAACCTCATTGGTTCTTGCAGAGCTCAAATGTGCTGCGTAACATACGAGAATGAACCTCATTGGTTCTTTCTTGCATGACACAAGAATGGACCTCATTGGTTCCTGTGGAAGCTCAAACATGCTGCGTAATACACAAGAGTGAACCTCATTGGTTCTTGTGTAACACGAGAATGAACCTCACTGGTTCTTGCGGAAGCTCAAATGTGCTGCGTATCACAAGAATGAATCTCATTGGTTCCTGTGGAAGCTCAAACGTGCTGCGTAATACACGAGAATGAACCTCACTGGTTCTTGCGGAAGCTCAAACGCGCTGCGTAACACAAGAATGAATCTCATTGGTTCCTGTGGAAGCTCAAACGTGCTGCATAATACACAAGAGTGAACCTCATTGGTTCTTGTGTAACACGAGAATGAACCTCATTGGTTCTTTCATAGCACGAGAATGAACCTCATTGGTTCCTGCGAAAGCTCAAATGTGCTACGTAACATGAGAATGAACCTCATTGGTTCCTGTGGCAGCTCAAAATATGCTGCGTAATACACAAGAGTGAACCTCATTGGTTCTTGCAGAATCTCAAACGTGCTGCGTAAAGCAAGAATGAACCTCATTGGTTCTTGCAGAGCTCAAATGTGCTGCGTAACATACGAGAATGAACCTCATTGGTTCTTTCTTGCATGACACAAGAATGGACCTCATTGGTTCCTGTGGAAGCTCAAACATGCTGCGTAATACACAAGAGTGAACCTCATTGGTTCTTGTGTAACACGAGAATGAACCTCACTGGTTCTTGCGGAAGCTCAAATGTGCTGCCTATCACAAGAATGAATCTCATTGGTTCCTGTGGAAGCTCAAACGTGCTGCGTAATACACGAGAATGAACCTCACTGGTTCTTGCGGAAGCTCAAACGCGCTGCGTAACACAAGAATGAATCTCATTGGTTCCTGTGGAAGCTCAAACGTGCTGCATAATACACAAGAGTGAACCTCATTGGTTCTTGTGTAACACGAGAATGAACCTCATTGTTTCCTGCAGAAGCTCAAA
Organism: Paracanthobrama guichenoti; assembly: GCA_018749465.1. Taxonomy (NCBI): domain Eukaryota; kingdom Metazoa; phylum Chordata; class Actinopteri; order Cypriniformes; family Gobionidae; genus Paracanthobrama; species Paracanthobrama guichenoti. Next base: position 21,333,598 of record CM031963.1, on the reverse strand, counting down.
CATGCTGCGTAATACACGAGAGTGAACCTCATTGGTTCTTGCAGAAGCTCAAACGTGCTGCGTAATACACAAGAGTGAACCTCATTGGTTCTTGCAAAAGCTCAAATGTGCTGCGTAACACGAGAATTAACCTCATTGGTTCCTGCAGAAGCTCAAATGTGCTGCATAACACACAAGAATGAACCTCATTGGTTCTTGCATAACACGAGAATGAACCTCACTGGTTCCTGTGGAAGCTCAAATGTGCTGCGTAACATGAGAATGAACCTCATTGGTTCCTGTGGAAGCTCAAACGTGCAGCGTAATACACGAGAATGAACCTCATTGGTTCTTGCGGAAGCTCAAACGTGCTGCGTAACATGAGAATGAACCTCATTGGTTCCTGTGGAAGCTCAAATGTGCAGCGTAATACACAAGAATGAACCTCATTGGTTCTTGCAAAAGCTCAAATGTGCTGCGTAACACGAGAATGAACCTCATTGGTTCCTGCAGAAGCTCAAATGTGCTGTGTAACGCAAGAATGAATCTCACTGGTTCTTGCATAACACGAGAATGAACCTCATTGGTTCTTGCAGAAGCTCAAACATCCTGCATAACACACGAGAATGAACCTCATTGGTTCTTGCAGAATCTCAAACGTGCTGCATAACACACGAGAATGAACCTCATTGGTTCCTGCCGAAGCTCAAACGTGCTGTGTAACGCAAGAATGAACCTCATTGGTTCTTGCAGAAGCTCAAATGTGCTGCGTAACAAACGAGAATGAACCTCATTGGTTCTTTCTTGCATGACACGAGAATGGACCTCATTGGATCCTGTGGAAGCTCAAACATGCTGCGTAATACACAAGAGTGAACCTCATTGGTTCTTGCGTAACACGAGAATGAACCTCACTGGTTCTTGCGGAAGCTCAAATGTGCTGCGTAATACACGAGAATGAACCTCACTGGTTCTTGCGGAAGCTCAAACGTGCTGCGTAACACAAGAATGAATCTCACTGGTTCCTGTGAAAGCTCAAACATGCTGCATAATACACAAGAGTGAACCTCATTGGTTCTTGTGTAACACGAGAATGAACCTCATTGGTTCCTGCAGAAGCTCAAACGTGCTGCGTAATACACGAGAATGAACCTCATTGGTTCTTGCATAACACGAGAATGAACCTCACTGGTTCCTGTGGAAGCTCAAATGTGCTGCGTAACACACGAGAATGAACCTCATTGGTTCTTGCGGAAGCTCAAACGTGCTGCGTAACATGAGAATGAACCTCATTGGTTCCTGTGGAAGCTCAAATGTGCTGCGTAACATGAGAATGAACCTCATTGGTTCCTGTGGAAGCTCAAATGTGCAGCGTAATACACAAGAATGAACCTCATTGGTTCTTGCAAAAGCTCAAATGTGCTGCGTAACACACGAGAATGAACCTCATTGGTTCCTGCAGAAGCTAAAACATACTGTGTAACACATAAGAATGAACCTCATTGGTTCTTGCATAACACGAGAATGAACCTCATTGGTTCTTGCAGAAGCTCAAACGTCCTGCATAACACACGAGAATGAACCTCATTGGTTCCTGCAGAAGCTCAAACGTGCTGCATAACACACGAGAATGAACCTCATTGGTTCCTGCCGAAGCTCAAACGTGCTGCGTAACATACGAGAATGAACCTCATTGGTTCTTGCTGAAGCTCAAACGTCCTGCATAACACACGAGAATGAACCTCATTGGTTCCTGCAGAAGCTCAAACGTGCTGCATAACACACGAGAATGAACCTCATTGGTTCCTGCCGAAGCTCAAACGTGCTGCGTAACATACGAGAATGAACCTCATTGGTTCTTGCAGAATCTCAAAGTGCTGCGTAACGCAAGAATAAACCTCATTGGTTCTTGCAGAAGCTCAAATGTGCTGCGTAACAAACGAGAATGAACCTCATTGGTTCCTGCAGAAGCTCAAACATGCTGTATAACACGAGAAAGAACCTCATTGGTTCCTGCAGAAGCTCAAATGTGCTGCGTAACATACGAGAATGAACCTCATTGGTTCTTTCTTGCATGACACGAGAATGGACCTCATTGGTTCCTGTGGAAGCTCAAACATGCTGCGTAATACACGAGAGTGAACCTCATTGGTTCTTGCAAAAGCTCAAATGTGCTGCGTAACACAAGAATTAACCTCATTGGTTCCTGCAGAAGCTCAAATGTGCTGCGTAACACACGAGAATGAACCTCATTGATTCTTGCATAACACGAGAATGAACCTCATTGGTTCCTGTGGAAGCTCAAATGTGCTGTGTAACACACGAGAATGAACCTCATTGGTTCTTGCATAACACGAGAATGAACCTCATTGGTTCTTGCAAAAGCTCAAATGTACTGCGTAACACACGAGAATGAACCTCATTGGTTCCTGTGGAAGCTAAAACATACTGTGTAACACATAAGAATGAACCTCATTGGTTCTTGCATAACACGAGAATGAACCTCATTGGTTCTTGCAGAAGCTCAAACGTCCTGCATAACACACGAGAATGAACCTCATTGGTTCCTGCAGAAGCTCAAACGTGCTGCATAACACACGAGAATGAACCTCATTGGTTCCTGCCAAGCTCAAACGTGCTGCGTAACATACGAGAATGAACCTCATTGGTTCTTGCTGAAGCTCAAACGTCCTGCATAACACACGAGAATGAACCTCATTGGTTCCTGCAGAAGCTCAAACGTGCTGCATAACACACGAGAATGAACCTCATTGGTTCCTGCCGAAGCTCAAACGTGCTGCGTAACATACGAGAATGAACCTCATTGGTTCTTGCAGAATCTCAAAGTGCTGCGTAACGCAAGAATAAACCTCATTGGTTCTTGCAGAAGCTCAAATGTGCTGCGTAACAAACGAGAATGAACCTCATTGGTTCCTGCAGAAGCTCAAACATGCTGTATAACACGAGAAAAGAACTCATTGGTTCCTGCAGAAGCTCAAATGTGCTGCGTAACATACGAGAATGAACCTCATTGGTTCTTTCTTGCATGACACGAGAATGGACCTCATTGGTTCCTGTGGAAGCTCAAACATGCTGCGTAATACACGAGAGTGAACCTCATTGGTTCTTGCAAAAGCTCAAATGTGCTGCGTAACACAAGAATTAACCTCATTGGTTCCTGCAGAAGCTCAAATGTGCTGCGTAACACACGAGAATGAACCTCATTGATTCTTGCATAACACGAGAATGAACCTCATTGGTTCCTGTGGAAGCTCAAATGTGCTGTGTAACACACGAGAATGAACCTCATTGGTTCTTGCATAACACGAGAATGAACCTCTTTGGTTCTTGCGGAAGCTCAAACGTGCTGCGTAACATGAGAATGAACCTCATTGGTTCCTGTGGAAGCTCAAATGTGCAGCGTAATACACAAGAATGAATCTCATTGGTTCTTGCAAAAGCTCAAATGTGCTGTGTAACACGAGAATGAACCTCATTGGTTCCTGCAGAAGCTCAAATGTGCTGCGAAACACACGAGAATGAACCTCATTGGTTCTTGCATAACACAAGAATGAACCTCATTGTTTCCTGTGGAATCTCAAACATGCTGCGTAATACACGAGAGTGAACCTCATTGGTTCTTGCATAACACGAGAATGAACCTCATTGGTTCCTGCAGAAGCTCAAACATGCTGCGTAACATACGACAATGAATCTCATTGGTTCTTGCGTGACATGAGAATGATCCTCATTGGTTCTTGCAGAAGCTAAAATTTGCTGCATAACACAAAAATGAACCTCACTGGTTCTTGCAGAAGCTCAAACATCCTGTGTAACACACAGGAATGAACCTCATTGGTTCTTGCAGAAGCTCAAACATCCTGTGTAACACACAGGAATGAACCTCATTGGTTCCTGCAGAAGCTCAAACGTGCTGCATAACACGTGAGAATGAACCTCATTGGTTCTTGCAGAAGCTCAAATGTGCTGCGTAACACATGAGAATGAACCTCATTGGTTCCTGCAGAAGCTCAAACGTGCTGCGTAACACACAAGAATGAACCTCATTGGTTCCTGCAGAAGCTCAAACGTGCTGCGTAACACACAAGAATGAACCTCATTGGTTCCTGCAGAAGCTCAAACGTGCTGCGTAACACACAAGAATGAACCTCATTGGTTCTTCGGTAACACGAGAATGAACCTCACTGATTCTTGCGGAAGCTCAAATGTGCTGCATAACACACAAGAATGAACCTCATTGGTTCCTGTGGAAGCTCAAACGTGCTGCATAACACACGAGAATGAACCTCATTGGTTCCTGTGGAGGCTCAAACGTGCTGCGTAATACACGAGAGTGAACCTCATTGGTTCTTGCGTAACACGAGAATGAACCTCACTGTTTATTGCCAAATGAATCCAAAAAAAAAAAAGATCAGAAAAGACCAGTGCACTGCTTTTTTGGAATATTTTAAAGACTTCTCTGCTGTTCCCTGAACAAATCATGACAGATACAGCTAGAGAAATGACAACAAAGGTCCTGATAGTCAAGCAGTTTTGCTAAACAATAGGTTAAGATAAGGTGTAAAAACATAAGCTAACAAGCTAACTCAAAAGATTATTAGATTCCTCTCTAGTCACAAACCTCCTTGAACAAACAAAGTTTACACCTCCTTAAAAGATTGATAAAAGGAGCAATCCAAGTCTGTAAATTCAAAACAGTTTTCTTATCCCATGGGCACAGGTCCCAGTACACCCCAGATTAGCGATGTGACTTAAAAAGTGCTCAGTTTTGCATTACTAGCCAGTTTATTTTGGTAACAGCTCTGGAATGCATTCCCCCTTGTTGGTTGTGCCTGAAATAAAACTCTTTTGTATCTTGGTAAATGCTGCCACACTTAATAAAAAAGGAGCCTCCCTCTGGTAGTTCACCCAAAAATGAAAATGCATTTATTCACCCTCATGTTGTTCCAAACCTGTATGACTTTTGTTCTTCTGTGAAAAACAACAGAAGATATTTAGAAAAATGCCTTAGTGTTTGTTTGTTCATACAGTATAAAGGTGTTGTTTCAGACCCCACTGATTGTATGGACAAAAACTGTTTTTTATAATATCTTGTTTTGTGTTCCGCTGACAAAAAAGTCATGCAGGTTTGGAACGACGTGAAGGGGATGTACCTTTAAGAGAATGGCGAAATGTTCAGACACCACAGCAAAAAAAGGGGTTGTTTTTTTGTTTTTTTTTAAATGGTTATGGTCATTTTTTTATTCTATCTTTGTCTGTTTATCAGTCAAACTTGGAAATGAGCAGTGTTAAGAGAAAATTAGAAGTAAAAGAGAACGCCCAGTCCCTAAAACACTGCCAGCTTTTTATGTGACAGGCTAAACTGCGGGCAGCTGTTCAGACAAAGGATCTGAGTATAGGCTAAGGAACATTACAGCAATTGTAATTCAGCATAAACAGTCCATAACAGTGTCAATTGTTTCCAGCTTGTAGGTACTGTAACAAAACTCTGGCATGATGCCACGCAGGGGCCGCTACACTGGTCCAGTGGGCAGTTTGCCCTAGAGGGCCAAAACATGTACTTACAACCGCAGAAATGAACCACAACTGGGTTGATTTCCTGATTCTGATTTCACCAGACGGTTTTAAATGGTTTTAGTAACTCCACGCTTTGCTCAATGTCAGGGTCATTCTCAGGCAACAGTTACATTTTTCTATGCAGTGTAAAAATGATATGACCAGTAAGGCATGACAAAATATGTTTTTACATTTCTTCAACTCATCAAAATGTTTTTGACTTTTTTGACTTTTTATAAGTTAAACAGGATTGAACCAATTCCTAAAGCCAGTTTAAAGTAATTTAAGTTAAAATAACTTATACTAAGTTGGGTGTACTTAAAAATGTAAGACAAAAATGTACTGATATAAACAACAGGAATATAAAAGAACTTTATCAGTATTTCATTATATATAATATATTACATTGTTTGTTGCACAAAACCAAGAATAATGACTGTGAAAAATGTGGTTTGGCGTAACATTTGCTAAAGCTGCTTTTTCTCCATATTTGCCCTATTCAACCCTTAAACATATGAGAGTTAATATATGAAAATATGAAAAGACACTTTAGCATACTTTTTAAAAGAGTATTTCTTATGGAAATAATATATTTTTAAATAATATTCTGTGTGAAATGTAACGTTTTTTGCAATTAAATGAAAATGTATATAATAGTTATATTAAATGCAATAGCTTTTTGGACCAGGACTTAAGAATGGACCAGGACTTTATATGTAACTACTTCTGCATGTTGTCTTCGAATTATGGTGTAAGTGCTAAATATACTGACAAGCATTTATGGTAAAATATTATTTTAATATTATAATTAATATTTTAATGTTATTTCCAGTGAAATTTGTCATGTATTTAAATACATTTGTAATAATGAAGTTACAATTTAGTATATTTAAAATATATCAATTTAACTTAATTAACATAATTAACACATAATTACTTCTTTAAAGCATAACAAAAGATTAATCAAACAATAATTTTTTTAAAGTGCATACTTAAATGAAAGTGTACACTGTAAAAATATTGTTGGTTTAACTTAAAATAGAAACCTGGTTGCCTTAAAATGTTGAGTTCATTTAAATAAAAAAATTGAGTTAATACAGTGAAGGAAATGGGTTTAATAAATAGAAACTCAAAATATTATTGTATCTGAACCACATAAATAAATAAAAAAGGTTTTTTTAATAAATCATGAAAATAGCACAGTTTGGCATGTTTCACTGCATTATAACAAATAAAACACAATTACGCAATATGCTTACAAAATCTTTTAATTCTATTTGAATAAAGGGTGATGTCAATTCTCAAAAATGTTCATTGTATTAACTCAAATTTTAAATTTCAATAAACTCAAAATTTTAGGCAACAGGTAACTCACTTTTTAATATATATATATATATATATATATATATATATATATATATATATATATATATATATATATATATATATATATATATATATATATATATATATATATATATATATATATATATATAAGGCTGGCCTGCCCAATTATAGAAGGGGAAACAGTACCATTTAAGCTAGAAATGTTATTTTATTTTTAATTATTTAATTTATTTGTGCTTACTTGTTATGGTACTTGAAAAACTATATATATACTTTTAACACCACAAGTGCACATTCAATAACATTAAGTGCACTTCTTCATCTTCGTTTTTGGTTTATTCTTTTCCATTTTACTATCTTATACCACCATAATTTACTCAGTTTTCAAATTGTAAGTATATTAATTTACAACTTGCTGGAACAGGGTTAAATGAATGTAGTAACAATAGCCTACAAACTTGTTCTGGTTTTTCAAGTACCATAACAAGTAAGCACAAATAAATTAAATATTTTTAAAATAAAATAACATTTCTAGCTTAAATGGTACTGTTTCCCCTTCTATAATTGGGCAGGCCCGCCTACGTGAATAGAGGCTGAACACAGTAAACTGTTGTTATAGACAAACCATGCATTTTTTTATTTTGAGAAACTGTGCTTGTTTGTTGGAAATGACTTGGGCTGTGGGTTTTGAAAGGGTTACAGACCTGAAGCTGGGATAAGATTGGCGATCCAGAACTATTTGTCAGGTTTTATGAATGATAATGGACAGAGCTTGTTTACTCAGCTGAGTTTCCCATGGCAAATGCAGTCAAAATCACTGTGCATGGTCACGGACGTGGTGCTGTATTTTCTTTTGCTCTCTACTATAACAAAACAAAGCTGACCAAAAAAAAAAAAAAAAAACACATAAAACAATGCAGAATAGATGTTCTTCATTGTTCTTTATATGTGTGTGCCATATGGAAACAATTGTCTTAAATACTGTGAAACAGTGTGTGTGTGTGGGGCCTGGTAAACCCTACCTAATGAGGACAAAATGTCTCCACACAGATGGCAATATCCGAAATCCTTGTCCTTTTGTGGGGACATTTTTTGGTCCCCATGAGGAAAGCATCTTATAAATCATCTAAGTGATGTTTTTTGAAAATGTAAAAATGCAGAATGTTTCCTGTGATGGGTAGGTTTAGGGGTAGGGGCAGTGTAGAGGGATAGAATATACAGTATAAAAACCATTACGTCTATGGAATGTCCCCATAAAACATGAAAACACAATGTGTGTGTGTGTGTGTGTGTGTGTGTGTGTGTGTGTGTGTGTGTGTGTGTGTGTGTGTGTGTGTGTGTGTGTGTGTGTGTGTGTGTGTGTGTGTGTAGGTCCCACACTTTAAAAAAATGCTCGTCCGTGTTCATGTTTTATTAAAAATGCAATGCAAATGCAAAAATCTTTGTCTTGTAGAGTTCGAAACTATGCCATGTTAATGCTGTGTCCTTCATTGGCAGATTTGTCATTGTTCTTTCACACTTCTATCCAAAGATGTTTTTCTTTGGCTCATTTCAGACCACAAAATAACTTTTTCTTTCTTCCAAGTGGTATATACTTTGCACATCCATATTATTATTCAACTCAAATTTTGAATAATGTTTTATTGCTTGTCATTTTTCTCTCTGTGTTGAAGCTAAACAAATGCAGTTTGATTATGCCATTACTTTACAATTATACATATAAATCAAATCAAAAAGCAGCATCACTGTATGCTACTGCAATAGTATCTTTTTGTAAAGATACCAATTATTTTTGTGTCATGAGTCATATTTGTATTATGTGTAACTGGATAACAGCATTGTGAAGTCTAGGACTCATATGTTGTGTATTTTGAGGTGTAATAGTGCCCTCTGTTGGGGAATATAACCCTCAGCCAGAACACTTCAGACCTCGCAGCAGAAACCAGAGCTGATAAAGGCAAGGGAATTTGATCAAATAAATAATCAATTATATAAAATGAACATACTGAGTCAAATGGAATTTGTAATTATGTGGGTTTTAGTCATTCAACAAGTACTTTCATGTGCTTTCCCACTTTGAATGAGTTGAATTAGAGCATGAAGCTGTCCTTTAAATGGAAGATCAGTTTCACGATGTATGTGATTCACAGTTATTGTGCTTTTTTTAGTATTACGTATTAAACTAAGACCAAGTGGAAAACCTAAGACTAAGTCTAAGTGAAACCATGATGTTTATACTTTCAGTAAAACCTTTACATTTCTCTATTATTGGATTGAGATCTAGTGACTGTGGAGGCCATTTGAGTAAAGTGAAATCATTGACATGTTCAAGTTTGAGATGATTTGAGCTTTGTGACATGGCGTGTTATCCTGCTGGAAGTAGCCATCAGAAAATACTGTGAGATACACTGATTGGTACACTGTGGTCATAAAGGGATGGACATGATCAGCAACAGGTAGGCTGTGGCGTTGCTCAGTTGGTACTAAGGGCCCCTTAGTACCAACCTCGGTTGCAATGAGTGGTTTTTTGAGTAACTGTTGACTTTCTATCAGCTCGAACCAGTCTGGCCATTCTCCTCTGACCTCTGGCATCAACAAGGCATTTTCAGTCACAGAACTGACCCTCACTGGATATTTTCTGTTTTTGGACCATTCTCTATAAACCCTAGAGATGGTTTTGAGTCATCCCAGTAGATTAACAGTTTCTGAAAAGCCTTTCTCATAAATTACCTTTCTTCCCCTTTCCAAAGATATCCTTCCATAGATATTTGCGTTAACAAAGTTGAACAGGTGTACATGATATAATGGCTGGTGTGTATATATATATATATATATATATATATATATATATATATATATATATATATATATATATATATATATATATATATATATATATATATATACATATCCTTAAAGTGGTACCTTAAAGTGGGGATAGTGTCATTATTTACTCACCCTCATGTTGTTTAAAACTGAATGACTTTCTTTCTTCTGTGCAACACAAAAGACGATACTCTTAAGCTATATCATTGTTGTTGTTGTTGTTTGGTTCCCAACTTTCTTCAACATAATTTTCTTTTTATGTTCCACAAATTAGGGTGAGTAAATGATGACAGAATTAAAATTTTTGGGTGGACTATCCTTTTAAAGAGGTGTAATTATATTTGTATCTAAAAGCCAGACACGTTTCATGGGTCAAATATGGACAACACAAATTTTTAAACCCAACTGTTGGGTTTGTCCATATTTAACTCAAACATGGATTAAAACAACCCAGCATAGAGAGAGAGAGAGAGAGAGAGAGAGAGAGAACTTTTTACGCCCATCGTGCAGTTTTGATAATAGTTTTAAGCTAAGATTGGAGTACTCTCAGCTCCATTTAAAATTTTATTTTGAATTCCATAGTTAGTTTTTTAAATCCATTTAATTTCAGATCAGCTCAGTAAATATCTAGTCCACAGATTCCAACCTGCTAACAGAGAAATTAACTTACAAAGCTGTGCTAAACCTCAAGGCCTAGAGGTTAACGATCAAAGCGACGAACGAGTAAATTGCCAAGAGGCCATCTATCTTGCACCTCGTCACAGCACGTTTTAACATGCCACAGCACTTTCTCAGTCGGTGGGCCCACGTCTAAGTGCCTCCCATGGACATTGTTTACCACTTTACCCCTCCTGATGGCCACATCACTACTGAATAGTTTATCGGCAGCCACAAAACAGCCTCAGCTGTCAATCTCTGCCACTCCTTTTAGTTAATCTGATCAAATGGTTCCTGAGTGTCCTGACGTCCTCATCTAGACTTCAAATCTGCCTGCCCACAATGGTCTCTCGGCTCCCTTGAGTGCTAGACTTTGAGGACATTAAGTGCCGTCTTGTGTCTGTTGTCACTCTAGACAATCGATGTTTCTTGCTTGTTTGATTGTCATCAGGTTAATGATTTATTTATACCATGTGTTTATGTGAAAGGTTGCCTTTTTTATCTCCATCTGAGTCCATCTTAAAATCTCAATATTTTACTGGAATTCACACATGGAGGCAATATGACGCAGACTCTTGAGAAATGGACCCTGAATTGGAGATGACATCAGGAAACGGGTGGCCTAACCTTCGCAGATGTCCGCTGTCCATCACAAAGATGAGCATGATGGAATCAGGATGCCAAAGTGCTGCAGGAATTACAGACTTTCAAGGATAGCTCCTTTCTGCCATTTTATATTTGGGCTATGAAGGATCACAGTGTTTTCTGAATGCGTCGATGTTGTTTTTGGCTGCTGTTGTTAGGCTTGGTGTCCTTTTGTTGAAGGGTGTACTGGAAATGTCCATTAAGTTTTGACAGAGACATGTGGTAAGCTTTGTCCCACTTTCCAGAGCCAGAAGTTGAAAGATAGAGCAACATGTATTATTACTAGCTGCAACTTAAAACCTGTTATCATACACAATTCCTGATTTTGGCACAATGCTTGCAATTCACAAATTCTGTGATAAATATCAAATATATCTATTAATCTATTAAAGCCGTATCACATATGAAAAAATGTGGATGTCTGTGATTTGGCCACAGACATGTAGCCGCAGGACAAGAATGGAAAAATATGCAAATAAGTAAAGAAAAACAGACAGTCCAACACAATTTCATGGCAATTTGTAACTATGTTGACTAATTTGTTTGAATTCATAGGATTCCATTAGTTTTGTATGATCTGCTTACGCCCAGTAATGGTTATGTTTAGGGATGGGGTTAGTGGTGGACCTTGTTTACTTTTTTCCAAAAAACGTATTTCGCTTTGAATACGAAAAATTAAAATACTGGCACAACTTAAGTAAAATAAAAAATACTTACATTTTGTATGCTTTGGACATTCCCAAAGTCAATTTGCCTTATTCACTAATAATTGTGTGGATCATTTCGTGTATCATTTAGAAAAATTAAAATTCTGCCTAATTCACAGTGTTATTGTATATGAATTTTTGGTAACACTAAAGTATGCAATAGCACTTGCAATAGCACTTGATGCCTCAATAAACTCCTAATTTACTAATGTTAATGAATGGAGTTTTCTAAGTGAGTGTGTCACAGATTCAGCCAGAATGCCATCAGTATCAGGTCCTTCCACTCCACCCACTCGTTCACAATCACCAGAATAGAGGGTATGCATCAACGTCACTTTCCCGCCGGAACACGCCCCCTCAGACAGGACTGAGTGGCAGAAGAGCTGCTGCATGACTGGATTTAACCGGAGAAACTGCGAGTAAAACAAACGGTTATCAGTTTAAACTGAAGGTTGGACTCAATATAGTGTTCTTTATAACTTACCAAAGATCCAGTGATCCGTGGATATTGACATGCAGCCAGGAGTCGTGTTTCTTGACATTTATATGAACCTGATTTCGATACATAAATATTTATTACTGTCAGGGTAATAAATAAGGGGTACCGACATTTTGAGGGGTAGTGGCCCAAACCAAAAAAAAGGGGCACTATAAGGAATGTTGTACATTTATGTAGCAAATTAGAATCAAAAAGGGTCTTGTTAATGATTTTCAGTTTTGCTCAAAGTAAATAAAGCAACAGTTTTTCAAAAACGGAAGATTATGTAAGAGTACTTGGGGTATTTGGGGTAAAAGTAAAATAATTAACATGATAATAAATAGTTGATATCAGTCCATTTGTTGATATGACATGGTTAGATTCAGATGGTAAATAACCTATCATATATTAAGTTGGTTGTCCACCTAACCCTCTACACACACCTTGGCAATAGAATAGTAAATTAAGGCTAGTAAATTTTTCTTAGTCGCCATACTTTATTATATTATATTATACTTTTATACTTTTATATATATATTCCACCAAATTTATCAATATCTTTGTAAAATGGCACTGCTTTTTAAATATCTGAACGTACACTCTTAATATCAGTCAATCAAGCATTAGACTATGTTATGATATTATGATAATCAAGCACTATTTAATGATAGAACTTTAGTCATTAGAACTTAAACATGGTAACCATGTATGAATGCATATTTGTCATTTAACTGAACTTTGGACTGGTGGTGGTGCTTAAGATAATGTTGGTCATTTCAGTGTTTCTGTAAAAAAAAGAGAGAATAATAATTATATTGTATTATTAAAAGATAATAATAATACTAATTCTACTACTAATAACAATAAACAACGCACTAAGGATTGATGGGCTGCTGGGTTCATGAATATTAATCACGTTGACAGCATTCGCTCAAACTGATTTGCTGAAATGAAAACAAGGACAGGAAAAGATGAGTGCTAGCCAATGAGATTGCTGTTTGCACATTATTAGTCCCGCCCACTACCGGGAAAAAAATGGGATATCTTCTGATTGTTCTTAAAAGCTGAATAATTCTAAATGAACTCTGGTGTTTTTACAGGAAAATACAACAAAGAATATGGTTTACATATTGGTCGATTTTGCGTGGTATGTAAGACTCTCGTGCTGTGTGTGTGTGCGTGTGTGTGTGAGAAACGCGCTCAGCAAAGCCATGGCCTTCACACTAACGTTACAGTTTACGGTACTTCAGATGAGCTGATTTTGAAATCGTACAAGTTAGATCACTTGACGAAAGCGAAACTCTCAAGTGCTCAGTCTGAGTGTTCAGCGAGTGAAAATATATCTATTCTAAACTTATTCTTAGCCTCTAACACACACACTGGTGAGTAAAATCTAAGCATTTATTAGCCAGTGGCTAATGATAGATATTGTTTAGTCGCCCAGAGTGAAATATACTTGCATATGCGAGTGATTTACTCGCATTGTAGAGGGTTGCCACCTTAGAGATGATCATCATATTTATAATGATACCATCAGATTTAAAAAATATGATAATAAGCGTATGGGTCTATTCCATAAACGTGAAAAATAAGAACTGTCTGGAAAAGATTGTAAGTCACGGAAGTAAAATAAATGGGAAGAAGCAGATGAGTATGGCTCAGTTGTATCAAAGGCAGGTGTTGGGAAAAGCACAGAGTATACTCATTAATGCAATTATCTAATCAACCAATCACATGGCAGTTGCTTCAATGCATTTAGGGGTGTGGTCCTGGTCAAGACAATCTCCTGAACTCCAAACTGAATGTCAGAATGGGAAAGAAAGGTGATTTAAGCAATTTTGAGCGTGGCATGGTTGTTGGTGTCAGACGGGCCAGTCTGAGTATTTCACAATCTGCTCAGTTACTGGGATTTTCACGCACAACCATTTCTAGGGTTTACAAAGAATGGTGTTAAAAGGGAAAAACATCCAGTATCCGGCAGTCCTGTGGGCGAAAATGCCTTGTTGATGCTTTGATTGAAATAACCACTCGTTACAACCGAGGTATGCAGCAAAGCATTTGTGAAGCCACAACACGCACAACCTTGAGGCGGATGGGCTACAACAGCAGAAGACCCCACCGGGTACCACTCATCTCCACTACAAATAGGAAAAAGAGGCTACAATTTGCACAAGCTCACCAAAATTGGACAGTTGAAGACTGGAAAAATGTTGCCTGGTCTGATGAGTCTCGATTTCTGTTGAGACATTCAGATGGTAGAGTCAGAATTTGGTGTAAACAGAATGAGAACATGGATCCATCATGCCTTGTTACCACTGTGCAGGCTGGTGGTGGTGGTGTAATGGTGTGGGGGATGTTTTCTTGGCACACATTAGGCCCCTTAGTGCCAATTGGGCATCGTTTAAATGCCACGGCCTACCTGAGCATTGTTTCTGACCATGTCCATCCCTTTATGACCACCATGTACCCATTCTCTGATGGCTACTTCTAGCAGGATAATGCACCATGTCACAAAGCTCGAATCATTTCAAATTGGTTTCTTGAATGTGACAATGAGTTCACTGTGCTAAAATGGCCCCCACAGTCACCAGATCTCAACCCAATAGAGCATCTTTGGGATGTGGTGGAACGGGAGCTTCGTGCCCTGGATGTGCATCCCACAAATCTCCATCAACTGCAAGATGCTATCCTATCAATATGGGCCAACATTTCTAAAGAATGCTTTCAGCACCTTGTTGAATCAATGCCACGTAGAATTAAGGCAGTTCTGAAGACGAAAGGGTGTCAAACACAGTATTAGTATGGTGTTCCTAATAATCCTTTAGGTGAGTGTACGTAACCTGAGACGTTATCACAGCAGCAGAGGGAACATACCCAGCTTCATCCATGTGCCTTCTCTTGGAAACTGTGAACTTCTCAGCATCAAACTTGCTCTAGAGGAATTGAGACACTGGCTAGAAGAAGCAAAACACTAGTTCCTGGTAATCACGGATCATCGTAAACTGGAATATCTAGAGACTTCAAAGTCAATTACGGCCCCGGGGGAAAAGAACACCAAGGTGGATGCACTGTCCCACCTTCACTCTCCTGATGTACCTCAACAACCTCCTGAGACCATTCTCCCTCCAGCCCTCTTCAAGTGCCCAATTCAGTGGGCTCTGGACGAACAGATAACAGCTGCCACTAGAGAAGAACCTGCTCCTGAGGGTCGCACCTATGTACCATTCAGCCTGTGCATACCTTCATGGACTCAAAGGGCCTTGAGATAAATGCTTCAGATAAATAGTTTTGAGCAGCAAATCTTCACATTTATTTGAAATAGATTTATTTATAAATAAATTTAAATGTTGAATATGAGTCCACACATACGCCACACTTATTTTGATCAAACACTATCTTTCATTGAAGATGGACTTTGCTATAAAAATAATTATAAAACATATAAAACGTTATAAACATAAATGTTATAAATATGTTTCAATTGGATTACTAATTATTCACATGGGCCATTGGTGCTTGGACCCCAATGATTGCCGCTTGTGGCTATATTATAAATTTTCTTTTCTTTTTGATGCACCCTGTATACAGTGTATTGGCAAAATTGGGTGATTTGGTATGAAATAATATTATTGTGTGTATTATTACATGGTACATTGACTTAGAAAGACATTTAATGTATTCTTATGTGGAGAAACCTTGTATTTATTTGACAATGATAAATGTATAATTAATAACTATATAGTGCAGTCTAGGGTTTCTAATACGCTGATGAATGACAGAAAAATTGACATCTTTCTTTCTTCTGACTAATAGGCTATATATACATATATTTTTTAAGGTACAGGGCTCAAAATGGCCTGCATGCATAACAAAGAAAGACCCATACAGGCTATTTCTAAATAAAAACAAAATATGCAGTTATAGCCCATTTAGATTAGCACTATAAAATGTAGCCACTAATCCGTTAAGTTCAATTGAAAATGGTTCAGAGAAACATAGGCCTATTTGTCTTAAGAAATAAAGAATACGCCAGCTCTGTTTTTGCAAAATTTATAAAATAACCTCGAGAAACAATAAAAATCTAAAAGCTTTTCATGACCCCTTTAAGTGATTTACTAATCAAGTTCTATGCTTTGTAATCGGCTCGTTACGTTTCTCGAAAAAACTACATTTCCCCTGATGACTGCATACGACGTCATGCCCGCGTCCGCTCCCTCTTGACGCACAATACGCGTCACCGTAGTAACTGGCCGATCCGCTGTGCTGTGTAGATTAGCGCTGGAGAGGCGGAAGGGGCTGAGGGATTCTGTTATTATCGGTAACAGATATCCGAGTCCACCTGTGTTTTAGTGCGGACTGGACGACGAGATATTGAGGCGGAGAGCCCCAGCTAAAGCGCCGAGATGTTGAATATGTGGAAAGTCAGGGAGTTGGTGGATAAAGCGTGAGTATGCCCGGGCATTTGCTTTCTAAAGAGCTTGTGTGTCGATGCAGAGGCCCGTTACTTAAGAAGGTGCGGATCCCGTGACGTCACACCCTCAGCTGATCAATGAGCACCACACGGTTAATATAACAGTATGATCTCTTTTATTTCACTATTTTGAATCTGTTTATGACCCCTTCCCGATCATGCGTGCTCTTCTATTAAACCTACACAATTTCCACGCTTATTTATATTTTTTCTCTGGGCTGTGTTTCAAACCCTAGTGAGCTGCCTACTTAGGCGGCATCTTTAGGCATGACAGGAGCGTGCAGCATTTTGGGGCGCAATAGGCGCATTTTACCTTTATATAATGCTCTCAAAATATTGGCTAGGTACGTTAGGTAGACAGCCCACTATTTTTTTTAGATATGTTCTTCTTATCTGTACATTTCTATTGCCAGCAGTGTTAATTCGCTAAAGCATATATTTAGTCAGCAGCAGATTAGCTTGAACGGTATTTCTCATCCTGTCATGTATGTTTTATATGTGTGCGTAATGTTGCAGTTTGTTGTTTAAATGTTACACCGCTAGACGGCTCATAGGCCCGTTATACATGCTAGCTAATTAGCCTATTAGCTTAGCTAAAGGCTCTGTGCTAAATTCATATGAGGGAATGGATAACGGTATCGCTCAGTCTTAACATCACATTCACAACACACACGTCGGTAATAGCAAGCTTGACGATTCAGCTGTCAACCCTAAAATACCACGCCGAATGACTTTAGTAGTACCTGAGGGCCTTGTTTTGATCCATCAGTGCTCTTCACCTGAAAATGAACGCGTTTCTATTCAGTCCTTGAGATTATTTATTTTGCAAGCGATGGCCACACGTTGTGGTGAAAATTGATGAGAAACTTCAATATTAGTTTTGATTTAGAAACGAAACGTGATCTATTTATTGCATATTTTTGCCCAGCTAAGTGAAGAGTGTGCTTTTTTATTTCTTGGAAAGCCCAATTGAAACAAACTGTGGCTTTTGTTTTTTTCAAGTTTTCAAGATGTTAGTTAAAAAGCATGGGTATGTGTTTTATTCATAGTCACAACTGAAACTAGATTGATGGACAGGAATGGTTTGGCAGCATGACAAAATAGAAAGTTGCCAACAATAAGTTGTATATAAAGCATCCTGTTGCTTGACTAACCGGCAAACGGATGTTTTACTTGCTCTGTAAAACAGCTACCAATGTGATAATCTCAACACTGGTGTAAATGTTGCCTAAATGACAAAACAGAAATTTCTATTTACCTGCTGGTATCCTCATCATATCATCCAAAGACTAACCAACAGCTGTATCTTAAAGTTTCATACTGTTTCTATTAAAGGGTCCTATTATGCTCTTTTATGATTATGCTCTTTCATGTTTGATTTGTTCAAAAAGCACATTATTTTTCACATTTTACATTTATTACAGCACCTCTACCCAGATGTTTGTTTCGATGAAGCCCCCTCCTTCAGAAATACGAAATGTGCTGTGATTGGTTAGCTGGCCCTGTGTGATGCGTGTTCGGGAAATGTCACGCCCCTTACCATAACCCTCACCTCTCAGATGTAAATATTGAGGATGTTGTCAATTTCAAACCAATTCAGTGATTCAGATTTAAGAATGCTAACAAATAAGATCATCCTGAACAGATTTCATGCACAAACTTTGCAAGCACAGATTTCACTGTTTTGGCCTGACGTCAGACGTTTTGGAGTGTTTTTTTTTTTTTCATTTTCATTTTAGATATGAAGTTATACCATTTTTAATCATGATACTTGTCAGAAATAAACAATAATACAAACAGTAATCAATCACAAAACCAAGGTTAATATTCCTAAGGGGCGGTGAACAGTCTTACAAACACGAGAACTTACAAAAGCTACAGTAAACACTACTTCAGTGCTGTAATGTTGGATAGCTTGTGGTGCCGCCACAGCTTTGCCCTGTTTACCTCATGGCAACAACATAAAATGCAACTAGAAATAAGAAGACAAGTTGTGATCCACAAACAACAGATTGTCCTGACAAAGTGGGAACGGTTTCATTTCAGGAGAAGCTTTTGAGCGTAGCCTGCATTGCACTCTCTTAGGTTTTTGAAGCGGTTCCCCGTAAAATGTGCAGCACAGATGTCATAATGTTCAGGAACGGTGTTTCAATTTTAACCACTCTCGTCAGGCTTAGGAAGGTCAAACAAATGAGTTTTGAAAACAGGGTGGGAAAAACGATGGCTGTGTCCGAAATCGCCCACTATACCCTTAAATAGGGAACTATTTGAGGAAACCGCCATTTGTAGTACTGTCCGAAACTATAATGGACATTATAGAGTGCACTCATTCAATCCCACAATGCACCACAATAACGAGTGTACAACTGATGTACGCTCAACGGCTAGAGAATACCCAGAATTCACTGTGAGGGTCACGCGCCGAATGTATTCCCACATCTGACCAGAAGATAGCACCCACAGCTGAATCAATCATCCATCCATTTTCCAAACTGCTGGTCCAATGTGGGTATAGTGTAATATCATACAGGTGTAAATTTAATTGATAATTAAATTGTTCAATTAAGGTTTTTATACATGCTAGTTTTCATGACAAAATGTAGGGATTAGTGAATGGGTATAGGGGTCGATTTCGAACACAGCAAGTGTCTCTTTGACATAACGACAACATTGTCTTCTCTAATGCAGCTCAACCAGGCCTCGTCCCTTTTTTGCGTGTTCCTTAGGCAGGGATTATTTAAATGAGTAACACTGTGACTTCACAAGACCCGGAAAAAACATGCTGTAGTCCAAATGAGTCGTTCGTTGTAGTTCTTGGAAAGTGGATTCTGTTAAATAAAAGAATAAAATATCTCCTTTTGGAATGGACTTTGAGCTTTGTAATCTTGCAGATCTGTTTTTTTTTTATGCTCAAACAACAGCATTACACACTAACCAAAGTTGAAAACGTGAAAAAGCATATACGACCCCTTTAATTATGGCCTATTGGTGAATTGATGTGCAGGATATGAAATGTCTCAAACAAGTTGAGAAATCAGAAAAAAATGGTCTCATATCTTTGTTGTGACATTCCCATGGCCTACTCAGAAACAATGACTTGATTGTATTAAGTCTAGAGGTCAAACTCCAATAGTTGGTGAAAACTAACCACGGGAATTACATTTTACCTTATGTTTTAAGAATATTTTTCCTAATCCAAGGTACCAAGGAATATTTTAACTGTAGAACTTACTGTTTTGTACTTATTTTTTAGTTAGTTTGCCCCATTTAGTGGGGCATTTCTGTTTCTAAATTGATCAAAAATTGTCTGAAAATCCACGCATCTAATGTTTATGCTTTTGGTAAAAACTTCTCAAGCAGTTATCCCGCTTAGCATTTTTCTGACTCCCTGTTTTCTGGGTGTCTGATGCATAAACAAGCCCTGCAGTCAAGTTAGTGTAATATGTAATGGATGCCAGAGCTGAAGGCATCTTTTAAGCATGCATGAATTCAGCTGAAAGGAGGTGGATATTGATATAGTTGGCCTTTTCATTGTCATTCATTGTGTAATGTTGGGTTTGGCTTCTTTGTATGTCCTTGCAGTGGTACCACATTGATAAATACATTGGTGCAGGCAGCTTTTGTTACGTTTTTGTGTAATTGTTTGTGGCAAAACATAAATTGTCATAGTTTAGCATACTAGTGATGTTTCTTTGTTCATTTAGGGCTGGATAAGTGGAATATGCTGCTAGCTAATCAACAATTTACTTTTTTTTTTTTTACTCTGAAAGCTTTTGGATGTATAGTAACTCCACTGGACAGGAAATTCATTCTTAAATGTGTTATCACAGTTTGACACGAGCATGCATTCAATTCCCAGCATTGCTGCAAAATTTAATTAATTAAAAAGTCTAATACAATTTAAAAAAAAAAACATTTTAAAATCATTCGGCCCTGAATTTTCATTTTGGTGCATCACTAATGGTTACTCTTGAATTGGTTACAATTAAATGTATAAGATCTTGTAGATTTATATAAAAACAAACCGGACACTCTCTGGCCCTTGGCTGCGCCTAGAAATTCTGTCCATAAAAATTATGAACAGAACCGCTGACAAAGGGCAGCCCTGCCGGAATCCAACATGCACCGGGAACAAGTCCGACTTGCTGCCGGCAATGCAGACCAAGCTCCTGCTCCGGTTGTACAGGGACCAAACAGCCCTAAGCAAGCCCAGAGCACCCTCCACAGGACACCACGAGGGACACAGTCGAATGCCTTCTCCAAATCCACAAAACACATGTGGATTGGTTGGGCAAACTCCCATGAACCCTCCAGCACCCTGGAAAGGGTATAGAGCTGGTCCAGTGTTCCACGACCAGGATGAAAACCACACTGTTCCTCCTTAATCTGAGGTTCCCCTATCGGCCGAATTCTCCTCTCCAGTACCCTGGCATAGACTTTCCGGGGAGGCTGAGAAGTGTGATCCCCCTGTAGTTGGAACACACTCTCTGGTCCCCCTTCTTGACAAGAGGGACCACCACCCCGGTCTGCCAGTCCAGGGGCACTGTCCCCAACCGCCACGCAATGTTGCAGAGGCGTGTCAGCCAAGACAGCCCCACAACATCCAGAGACTTGAGGTACTCAGGGCGGATCTCATCGACCCCCTGTGCCTTGCCACTGAGGAGCTTTTTAACTACCTCGATGACTTCAGCCCGGGTGATGAATGAATCTACCTCTGAGCCCTCAGCCACTGCTTCCTCAATGGAAGACATGTTGGTGGGATTGAGGAGATCCTCAAAGTATTCTTTCCACTGTCTGACGATATCCCCAGTTGAGGTCAACAGCTGCCCATCTCCACTGTAAACAGTGTTGGTAGGGCACTGCTTCCCCCTCCTGAGGCGGTGAATGCCAGAATCTCTTCGAGGCCAACCGATAGTCTTTCTCCATGGCCTCACCGAACTCCTCCCAGGCCCGATATATTTTTATTTATTTATTTATTTTTTTTGCCCCCACAACTACCTGGGCTGCAGTCTGCTTGGTCTGCCTCTACCTGTCAGCTGCCTCAGGAGTCCCACAAGCCAACCAGGCCCAATAGGACTCCTCCTTCAGCTTGACGGCATCCCTTACTTCCGGTGTCACATTGATTCTTATTAAAGCTAAAGGTTTTCAGTGAAGAGCAGTGAGTGATTTGTTGTATTAACATTTAAAGGGATAGGTGATGGGTGATTACTCATGCTCAAGATGGTTTAAACCTGATTAAAGTTCTTTTTTCTGTTGAACATAAACTATTTGGAAGAAGTCCCCATTGACTTCCATTGTAGGAAAAAATACTATGTAAGTCAATGGCTACCGTCAACTGTCTGGTTACCAACATTCAAAATATCTTCTGTGTTCAACAGAAGAAATGAATACAGGTTTGGAACTACATTGGAGTGAGTAAATAATGACAGAATTTGAATTTTGAGGTGAACTGACCCTTTAAGGACAAGTGCCAGCATGTTAAATGGATAGCTCACCCAAAAATGAATTATTCCCTATCTGCTTACCCCCAGGGCATCCAAGATATAGGTGACTTTGTTTCTTCACTAGAACACAAATTAACATTTTTACAACCGTTGCAATCGCACTGCATGTGAATGGTAACACATGAGAGTATGAGAGTAAAAAAAAACATGCACAGACAAATCCATATTAAACCCTGTGGCTTGTGATGACACATTGATGTCTTAAGACACGAAATGATCAGTTTGTGCGAGAAACCGAATAGTATTTATATAATTTTTTTAACCTCTAATACACCACTATGCCCAACAGCCTTGAGCACGCGATCACTTCCGGTAAGTGAGGTCAATGTACACGATCTGGTGTAGAGATACTCTCGAGAGGCCAGATCACTTTCACTTGCATCCTCATGAAGTTTGTAAATTAAATGCGTTTACAGGCTTGCCAGTTTGAACATTCAAGTGATTTTATACTATTCAAGAACAACAATATGACAAACCTCTCCATTCAGTGCTCGTGAGCTTTTTTCTGTGACACAGAGAGAGTTGTGTCGTGTCTCTGACAACATGCGCGCCCTGAAGCCAGATCACTTTCACTTGCGTCCTCACAAAACTTTGTCAATTGTATGTTTTAAGGCCTGATTTTAGACCATCGGATGTGTGTTATGTTGAACTAATGCCTGATATATAATATTGATATATTGTAACACTCAGTAGCTCGCACATCACGTGAGGAGCACAGAAACTAGTTGTCAGCGCTGTCTTGTGATTTATCACTGAAGTAGCTTAGAAACTCAACCGTTATGGCATAGATTTGTCAACCTTTGAAGTAACTACAAACCAAAACTTCATAGTTAATAGAGACTGTATGACTAATTCACACACACACTCTCTCATTAATGCATTCAAATAAATGTAATGTAGGCCTACTGTGCTAATGTATCTGTATCTGATACATCTGTACATGTTACAACCCATAGACAATAACTGCTGAAAGTCAGCTGTTTCCTTCAAGTATTTTAAAATCATAAAGAAATGCACCTTTTCTAGAAAAAGAGCCCACCTTTAATAGTTGAACATATTTATAGTACAAACCTTATCGGTGAACTATGAGAGCAAAAAAAAAAAAAAAAAGAGCAAAATATTCGTTCATTAATTGTAATTGAGGTAAAATGTTAAATTAATCGAGATTTTGATTTTAGGTCAAATCGTTCCAGTCCTAGTGGTAACCTAACAAAATTAAGAAAAAGTAAAGCGCTGTGTATACTTTCCTGGATGCACTGTAATTAAAACATTATTATACATGCAAATACATGTCACTTTTAACACGTGTATTTAACCGTTCAAGCCCAATTAGGCGGCAAAAAGCACTCAGGTTTTCAGTCGTGTAGTGTATTCCAGCCTTAAGTTGCATGGTACGAACATTTTGCTCAGGGAGTCCCTTTGTATCCCTCTGTTAAGGGACTCCAGAGATTGAACTTTGTTTTTAAATATGTTTGACAAAATGGAGTTGATCAGTTGTTTTGCTGCTGGGAGATGGTTTGGAGTTATGCATAACCACAATGACTTGTTTTGGTGATCCACCAACAGATGAGAATCATAAATTAAATTGTCCAGCACATTTCCAACAGAAAGAGTGAAATGCCATGTTAATTTTCCATTTATATGCCAAGGCATGACATTACTGCATTGACTTGATTATGATAACTGCAGTACATTACATGATTAGATATAGTAATTAAAAATAGCTGGTCATTCCAACTTCGTAGTTCTTGTCTTTCCAAATGTTGTATTCACTGTGCTGTCTAAGAAGGTTGGGTACTGCACATATAAACAGGCAGCAAGCTTGCGGTTTTTCGTCTGGCACACGCTACAGTGGAAACCATTCTTCTTGTTGAGAAAGGACTTTGTCCAAACCCTATTTTAAAGTTATTTGCTCTGTTTAATTTTAACAAGATTGTTTACAGAAGTTATCTTAAAATTAATATGTCAGCATCGACGCTTCCAGGAAAGTTAAAGTTGAGCCAAAGGTGTGAGATTGGTTTCATTTCTTATTTGCACTTGCACTTATATATTTCATCATCAAATATAGTTTTGTTCCTTCTTGTAATAGTAGAATAGTCTAATAGCAATTTTACTATACTATTCTACTAAATTTTGATTTTGTTATAACTTGTAAGTAGATGTCAGGTTATGCTTGCATTGTTCTTTTTTGGCGTTAGAATGTGAATGGCCCAGCTTGTCTGCTTTAAATGTGTTCTGAATACTAAAGTACTTGTCATTGATGTGACTGTCACTGGAAACTGTTTATCACTGCTGAATGTACAAAATCAATAGCAGCTGGATAATTCCATGGAATTATAAGTATAATTGATCAACAAATAGTCTCCCTTTATGTGAACCATACAATTTGGTAAAATAAGGCAGGGGTGGACTGGGGTAAAAAGCCTTTCTGCCACATAGCGACCCACCACATCCGGTCACACCTCACCTTAAATCCACCAGCTCATTATGCACAGAGCAATTTTTTACACCACTTACTAACATAACAGAAATATAAATGCTGTTTATTGAAATGCTTTTCATTAACATTAATGTATGATTGGCATACTTCTTTACGTTATACTTTGTCTTTCCTGGTGCACATGGCAAATAGTAAATAAATAAATAAATAATTCTAAATAAATAAATAAATTTTTACACATCTTTTTCCATACAGGAAGTTTAATATCCCTAAAGTTCTTGGAATTCTCATTCATGTCTTTATGGACCTTGCTTTGTGCACTGGTGTGCAGTCATGTTGGAACAGGAAGGGGCCATCCCCAAACTGTTCCCACAAAGTTGGGAGCATGAAATTGTCCAAAATGACTTGGTATGCTGAAGCATTAAGAGTTCCACTGAAAGGTGTACACTCACCTAAAGGATTATTAGGAACACCTGTTAAATTTCTCATTAATGCAATTATCTAATCAACCAATCACATGGCAGTTGCTTCAATGCATTTAGGGTTGTGGTCCTGGTCAAGACAATCTCCTGAACTCCAAACTGAATGTCAGAATGGGAAAGAAAGGTGATTTTAAGCAATTTTGAGCGTGGCATGATTGTTGGTGCCAGACGGGCCGGTCTGAGTATTTCACAATCTGCTCAGTTATTGGGATTTTCACGCACAACCATTTCTAGGGTTTACAAAGAATGGTGTGAAAAGGAAAAAGCATCCATCATGCGCAGTCCTGTGGGCTAAAATGCCTTGTTGATGCTAGAGGTCAGAGGAGAATGGGCCGACTGATTCAAGCTGATAGAAGAGCAACTTTGACTGAAATAACCACTCATTACAACCGAGGTATGCAGCAAAGTATTTGTGAAGCCACAACACGCACAACCTTGAGGCAGATGGGCTACAACAGCAGAAGACCCCACCGGGTACCACTCATCTCCACTACAAATAGGAAAAAGAGGCTACAATTTGCACGAGCTCACCAAAATTGGACAGTTGAAGACTGGAAAAATGTTGCCTGGTCTGATGAGTCTCGATTTCTGTTGAGACATTCAGATGGTAGAGTCAGAATTTGGCGTAAACAGAATGAGAACATGGATCCATCATGCCTTGTTACCACTGTGCAGGCTGGTGGTGGTGTAATGGTGTGGGGGATGTTTTCTTGGCACACATTAGGCCCCTTAGTGCCAATTGGGCATCGTTTAAATGCCACGGCATACCTGAGCATTGTTTCTGACCATGTCCATCCCTTTATGACCACCATGTACCCATTCTCTGATGGCTACTTCCAGCAGGATAATGCACCATGTCACAAAGCTCGAATCATTTCAAATTGGTTTCTTGAACATGACAATGAGTTCACTGTACTAAAATGGCCCCCACAGTCACCAGATCTCAACCCAATAGAGCATCTTTGGGGTGTGGTGGAACGGGAGCTTCGTGCCCTGGATGTGCATCCCACAAATCTCCATCAACTGCAAGATGCTATCCTATCAATATGGGCCAACATTTCTAAAGAATGCTTTCAGCACCTTGTTGAATCAATGCCACGTAGAATTAAGGCGAAAGGGGGTCAAACACAGTATTAGTATGGTGTTCCTAATAATCCTTTAGGTGAGTGTATATTCATATAGAAAAGAGCTATTTGAAATTGTATTAATATTTCATATTTGTGTTTTTACAGTATTTTTGATCAAATAAATTCAGACTTCTTTCAAAAACATTAAAAAGTTAATTTCAAACTTTTGATCGCTAGTGTATAAAATAATGCATGTGAACTAATTAGCAAATTATATTTTCAAGTATATGACACTTTCCTAAAACGGGACATCGAATATAAAAGCTGACAGTATTACCATGTTTTAGTGTAAGTTTGAGAATTATATTTTTTATTTATTGTGAAATTGCAGAAGAAAGCCTGGAAACAGATACACAAACATTCACTCTTATCTTAAATGCTGAAAACTGCCATGCTAATGTTTCTTTGGGCATTGTGTGACGAATAATGTAAATGGCATTAAAATTTGAGGAATTCGAAAAGGTCAGCAGTAGTTTGCATCCCTTGAAATTAATGTCTGTCGTTTAACAATTTAAAAATTGTAAACAGTCTGCAAATATTGCTGTATTGTGCTGTACCTCGGCTCGCATTCAAGAATTAAAAAACTGCTCAGTTTCTGTGGACAGTAACTCCAACCTCCTTCGGTTTGATTGGCTAGAAAACATTTTGATATTAAGGCCGCTGCACTGAGACTGAGCACGCTAAATGGATGAGAGTTTTTGACTCAAGTGGGCCGAGTGTGCGATTTAGCGTTTAGTGCGATTAGGGCTGATGGAAGGATATGCATAAATTTACTATAATACATTTTTCATATATATTTACGTAGCAATGAGGTGGCCCACCGTGGAAACTCCCAGTGCTCCAGATGGTCAGTCCGCCCCTGAAATAAGGTATTGTAGTAATTCTGAGACCAATCACAATGTATCATCAATTTATGCTGATCTGCATGAGTTGCACATATAGCCTTTTTCTTAAAATAACAGTGCAAAACCGTATTGTGATTTAGGGATGCACCAAAATGCTAATTCTGGGCAGAAACTGCTAATATTGACCCTATGTTGACCGAGAACGTTTATAGCAAGCATTGTGAACCTGATCTAAACTGGGATGGATTTGTTTTAGTTTTGTCAACTCTAAACCTACTCTGAAACTTAAAGTTTGTTCAACTGTCTTCATGTTGTAACAGGCCACTATGCTTTATTTATATATTTATTTGTTTGCTGTTGAGCAAAGAATCCAGTGGTAGCCTCAACTCAGAATCACCCATCTCCATAATTCACATCTCTTGGGACTTCTTTCCCTAGCAAACTTTCCCTTGTCCAGGTATCTTGCCTTTCATCTCTTAGCTGGTGCTTTCGTTCCTTCTCCGTCATACTTATTATAAACCGCCAGCATCCTCATCTCCATCGTAAAGCTTTATCCAGACCTTTGCTTCCATCTGAAGCTCTAGGTAGTCTTTTTAGTCTGAGGTGGCGGAGCAGGAATGCTGAAACCACTCAGAGAACTTTCATGTTAGGCGTCTTGAGTTTGTTGTGGATTTTTTTGCAGGCCATAGCTCCACAGTGAATGTGTAAGTACACCCATTCATTTCTAGCGAAGAACAGCAAAGAACAGAATAAAAGAAGTGGAGAGTAAATCTCGGCAGGCCCATAGAACAAAGAGGCTGCGGATGTAAAGAATGGCAAGACGCCCCTACGCCTGTCTGTGCCCCTTCTCTTTGTGCGAAAGAAAGCCTGCCTCTTCTGCTTTTGTCTTTCCTGCATATTGAATATTCCAGTAAAATATGTGCAGCACAGTACACAGCACTGTACGTGTGTCTGGAATGTATTTATATGTGTGTGACTGCTCTACAGGCCGCTTGCTTGCATAAACCGACATCATTCATTATTCAGTTGCCTGAGATTTTCCTTGTAATCTTACGCCAACTTTGCAGCATTCTCGCTATGTGTTCGAGTCACATCGATTGCCATTCCCACTGTCGTGAACTCTTGCTTGTCATTGAAGCAACCTATTTGTGGTCACACTAGTAAATGTGCTTCTTTTGTGCTTGATTTGTGATTTGGATTTAAACATTTGCATTTATTAGATTTGTATTTTGTAATTATTTTATTTATTTAAAAATGGTTAATAAGTCTCAATATATCAGATAATTTTACTGTTTGTGACCAGAAATATCATGTTGTAAAATATCATGGTGCTACACCCAAAAACTTTAGTTTTACTTGAAATTTTTGTTGAAAATAATTAATGATCACTCTAATGTATTCAGAGCATTTTCCCTGTGATGGTTACAACACATAGCATTTTAGAGTCATTAAATGTAAACTTTTTGTAATTTTCTCTTTATCTTGGATACTTTTACGTGGCCCTTTTATTGACCCAAATGCTACAGTATCAAACAAGTTATTCCTTTGCAGAACAGCGGATTTGACCATAATTGTGCATATTCATAGTACAATATTTGTTATTCCTTTATCTTATACAGCATGACTGTTACAGTTCAGATCTGTAATGCTAAAGTCCAGTGAATAATAACAATAACAAAATCACAAATACATTATATTGCCAAAAGTTTTGGGACATCTGCCTTTACATGCACATGAAATTTTAATGACATCCCATTCTTAATCTGTAGGGTTTAATATGGAGTTGGCCCACCCTTTACTGCTATAACAGCTTCAACTCTTCTGGAAAGGCTTTCTACAAGGATTAGGAGTGTGTTTATGGGAATTTTTGACCAAATTGTCTTGGTATGCTGAAGCATTAAGTGTTCCAGTGAAAGGAACTAAGGGGCTAAGCCCAAACCCTGAAAAACAACCCCACACCATAATCCCCCCTCCACCAAACTTTACACCAGACTCGTCCATCAGATTGCCAGACAGAGAAGAGTGATTCAGTCACTCCAGAGAACACATCTCCACTTCTCTAGAGTCCAGTGGCGGCGTGCTTTACACCACTGCAGCCGATGCTTTGCATTGCACTTGGTGATGTAAGGCTTGGATGCAGCTGCTCAGCCATTGAAACCCATTCCATGAAGCTCTTTACTCACTGTTCTTGAGCTAATCTGAAAGCCACACACAGTTTGGAGGTCTGTAGCTATTGACTCTGCAGAAAGTTGCCGACTTCTGCGCACTTAGAAAACAAGATGTAAGAACCAAAGTTGCGTAAAGTGTGCAGTTGCCAAAATTAGCAGTACAAAAGCACTGCTTGTTCATTAATGATGCTTATGAAAAGGGTATTTGTTTTTTTTATTAACAGAATCACAATACAAAGATTAATAGGTATAAGCATATTTATAAAATATGAGCAGAGAGAGTTTGTAGATTGTACATAACTTTTACGTAATTAATTAAATGACAATTTACATGCTAATGGATTCCTGAACGATTTACTCATTCATTCTGCTTGCGTTTCATTTAATAAGACCCAAAGTTTGCATCCAGCCCTGCTTAACGTACAAATACATGATATAATGAAGCTGGAAGAAGAATGTCAGTGTGGCTTTTTATGGAATAGTGCTGGTTAAGCAACTTAACATTCTTACTTGCTAGCTGCCACACAATTAGATCCATCTTTCAGTCATCGAGACCATATGTGCAGCATTTGCCTCCATCTGAATTACTTCAGGAATTTTGCGGTTTTGTTTTTGAAAGTGTTTACAGATTGAATTTGCTCTGCCATTAAGTCAAACTGATCCATTGGAAAGACCACGCCACCCACAAATCCTGAAAGTGACGCAGCTGAGCGGGATTGATTTCCTTGTAGCCAGTTTTTGCTGAAGTCATTGATTTGGATCAGATGTGACTTTGGCTCTCTTGACTCAAATGATTGTGAATCGGCTACGTTGTCTTTTTCCAGACCACCTGCCTCCACGTTCCAGCGAGATGCATGTTGCCCACCTGCTCATCATCCAGCACCACTTGACTGTCTTTAATATCTTCCAGAAGTTCACTTCCACTCTCCCACCCTCTTTACCCTTTGGGATTGTGAGAGCGAGGCGGAAAAGCCACGTTTTCACATTAGCAATGATTATGGAAAGTGTTTGCAGCTGTTTTAAGAGTTTGCATGTTAAACCTCTGCTGAGTGCCACCTCTGCAGTTGAGTGGTTCTGATTTCAAGTATGTTGTTATCAAATGATGTGGAATTGATCTTTGATTTTACAGGCTGTGTCCATGTTGATTGTCTGTATTAGTGGGATGCACTGGATAGTCTGGTCTAAAGGTTGTGCCACATTAAGCTTACAGTCAGCTATAGTCTGGCCATTGTTGAGCGTGTGTGGGCCTAGTTTTCGCAGTTCTGCTCTGTTGAAACTAGTCAGACCTCCATCTGCGGCTTTTTGGCCGATTGACCTTGTTGAATCTGCAACGGAGCTGGTCGGTGAAAGAGATCACTCTGATTGGCTGTTCAGCTAGCAAACCAGTGCACAAAAAAAAGCAAGCAAACAAGTGAAAATTCCAGTGCCATTTTGCTACTCATTAGACATATTAGAAGCACTGCTTTGTTAATGGTTTGTATATCCGAAGCTCTAGCTCTTCCGGTTTCCCTTTTTGAATGAACACAGACTACTGCCGCCTGCCGGTGTGGGGAGTTATTTTCTTTCATACAGGTGTAAAACGTATAGTTGGTCATTGTATTGTGTTAAAGCAATATACTGACACAATATACTGGGTTTTCAAACTGTGGGTCATATAAGGTGGGTCGCACAGGGATTTGCTGCAAATTACGTTTTAGTGAATGACACACAAATCAAAAATGCGATATTGCTTAGTGTGATTTCTGAAATCCAAAGGCTGTGATTTAATTATTAAATGTGAATTGAAGCACACGTGTGGCTTGTAGTTGTTTGTAGGGTCTCAATCTTGGTTCATTATTAAGCATCTCGGTGAGCATTATTAATGAGATGAAACTTGTTCACTCTAATCACTGCACTGTATTCTGCATGAGATTGCATTACACCGGAGAATTTGAATGTCAAGAAAGTCTGTTTCACCTCTGTTCATTCATTTTGGTCGTCATTTGGTTGCCTTTCAGAGACATGGTAGTAAGAGTGTGTTGCTTGCGTTCCCTCGGGTGCATTTGGCTAACTACCAACACATAAGTCTCAGTCTGTAAAAAGCATTTCACATGTTAGGGTAACAGTTTATGACCCAAGACCAGTAGTGAGAAATGAAGACCAAGAGTCAGGAGTGCAATTAATTAAAGAAAAATTTACTGAAGAATAGTTTGCAGTTTCATCAGCAGAAGCCAGCTTCAAGTCTCACGAGGAGTTCGTAGGCCACGCTCCCTCTCTACCACCTATCGTACATATAATTTCTCAACAGTTATACTCTTTTCAAGGTCTAGCCACGTCATTACTGCGAGGTGGATGATTCTGAACAGGCATGGTAAATTGCCACACATTGTCAGTTAATCAGGTTCACGTGTCCATAGAGCATGTGTTGACGCTTTCATCCCGGAGTTAGGCACGTAGTGACCTTCCAGGTCTGGAGCAGGCACCAGCTTGCCCAGAACAAGAAGTTCACCTATCTCTTAGGATGCCCATAATCCACCTCCAATACTGATCTGTAACACAGAATACTGCACACATACACAGATATACAGTCTCTCCAAGGTTGGAGTTGGTTGAGCTCTGGCCCGAACCAGAAAGTTTCCAAAAACATACTGATAACATGTGCTTTCTCTCAGTGAGCGGTACAGGCAATATTTATCTTGATTCTTTAGTGTTTCAGTAAAAGGAAATATAAAATGAATAATAAAATAAATAAAATGAAAGGCAAATCCATATTTCATATCTGGAAGCCAGCTAAGTGAGCAAGCACTGTTATTGCACTCCTGGCATGTTAGGGGTGTGTGATGCCTCCAAAATCCAAACACACAACCACATGTTGCTGTCAAGTGTTTAGCGACACATCACACATCCCTAGGCCAGACCATCAGTCACTCCTCAGAGACCAAATACAAACTTTAGAAAACGTATATGAAGAAACAAACAATCAGTGGGTCTATTGATTCAAGTAATATCATAACTGGAAAGAATCATCAAAAATCATTATAATAATATAGGAGGATAAATATTAAGGCTTTGATTATAAATTTAATTAGGATATATACAGGTATATTGAAGCGGCAGTGGACTTCAGAATCCACCTTTCACACATGTACACACGCAAACAAGCCTGAGAGTGTTTTCTGCACTGAACACCCCAGTGAGTTTAACAACACTCACAGCATGAGTTCATATCCGGACTGTTTCGGTCTCACCTGCGCCTGCGTGCCATCAACACCCGGGTGATGACGGTGTAAATGACTGGTTCGGCACTTGCATCGAACAAAGTTTACAGTGTGACTTTTGTTTTTGGTTACACCCCTACAAGCTACAGAGTACAAAAAAAAAAAGTACTGAAAAGAATGTGTGACTGCATTCTTCTAAAGTCATATGATAGGTAGAGTCATTATTCAGTTATTCAAAGTCAAAGGCAAGAACCAATGATGTTTGATGTCAGTGATGACAAACCCTCACAAGGACCTTTTCCTGGTCCGTTCCCACCTGGTGGAATGACCTGCCTGTCTCAATTCGAGCAGCCAAGTCGGTAGCCATTTTCAAAAAATATCTTAAAACGCATCTTTTCCAGCAGCACCTGACCAATAAAGAATAGCACTTATCACTCTGTTTGTTTCCTTTTTGGAGGACAAAACTCAACTTTTGTTGAGCTAAAAGAGCAGCTAAGACATTTTGTTAAACATCTCCTTGCTGTGTGTCATATGGTTAGGAATGACATTATGGTAAGAAAAGGATGATCACTTTGGAAGGATAATTTTTTTTGGAGTGAACTCCTGTTATGAGTCGTTCCAACATTTTTCCAACCTGTGGAAACTTTGTAAGTTGAGGAATGATTTTGCATTAAACTGTCAATAGCTTTTATTTAGCTTTTGTTTTAGCTAATGTTAGCATCCTCTCAGCCTTGACAACGAAGTACATACAATACATACTGTGGTTCTTTCCCTGCTAATCTAGTCAACAAATTAATTACTAGTTGGCAGTATGTACTGTAGTATTCTGTACTGTATTCATACTGGGTTTTAAACGCGCATGTGATGTTTAAGCGCTGTCTGTGGAGTGTGCTCAGCGTGCAGTCTCACGTGTCAATATAAACAACGTCAGTGATGGTTTTTATTTCGCCTCTAGTGTAATGACAGGAATAGTTTTTATTTCACCTGTGTAATGACAGCGCACTCTTCTCAGCAACAGACGCAACCCGGAAATACTATTGATAAGGAATTTTGCAGATATCCGATTGTTCTACCAGTCAGCTATTGGTGCAGATTAATCGGCAAAAGCAATGAATCGTTTGACCTCTAGTGTGTGAACCTCTCTCACTGTACAACAGGGTTACTCTTCTAACCTTGTTGAAGAATAGATTTTGTCAATAGTCAATTTGGTCTTTGCCCCATGATTGTCTTGAGTTAAAACTGTATTTCAATACATATTTTGTTATATTGATTTAGATGATCGCCAAGCTTTCTAAAAAAGCATGACTGTTTGGATTTATATGAAATGGTAACACTTTACAATAAGATTCCATTTGTAGCATTAGCTAAGGTTAATAAATGCTGTAGAAGTATTGTTCATTTACTAATAAATTTTTAAATTGAGTTTTAATTTTTATTTTATCTGTTAACCTTAGTTAATGCACAATGAACTGTGAATGATCAAGGTACAATTGTATTGCTCAAATATTATTGCATAATGCCTATAGTTAATGTAAGCTAGCTACATCCTTGTTAACAAATGGGACTTACAAAGTGTTACCGATTAAATTTACATGCATGTTTCTAGGTTACAGCTAAAGAAACACAAATTTGACCTGTAGTATTTTCATTTAGCGCACATTCATGGTTCAGTACTGTTTTTATAATTTCTTGTAATAAAGTTCAGCACTGTTTACTTAGTGTTATAGTTTTTTTTTTAATTTTATCCAGTATCCATTTTTAAAAACTATCGGTTGATTTAATCGGTTATCGGCAAGTATGGTCCAGCCTTTATCGGTATCGGTAAAAACGCTCGACCTCTTTGAAACACCATTGTCATGGTCTTTCAACCAAAGATAGCCTGCGATCATTTTCTGACAGTGTCTGACTTATGTCTACTGACTAGTTAGTTAAAATGCAACATGAAATGGCACTGAGTTGCCTCAAGCTCCAATTACAAAATTGGCATGCCAAGTTGGCCTCTTTTCCCTAGATTATAAGACTGTCCATATTCTCCTCTTTCAATTCCTCCTCTTTTTCAGCACACATAAAAACACAATTGGCTATACTATGCACCTATACTAACTTGCATCATAGTCTATGATTTAATAGGTGTCATTCTCTCAAAGTCTACATATGTCATACCCAAGTTTATTAGATTCATGACATACATTGTGATTTGTGACGATCTTATAGGATTGCTGAAATCTCACAGTCTGTAGCAGGCATTACAGTGTGTATTAATCAGAACACAGGAGCAACTGTTCTGCACTTTTATTTCCAATCCCAAATAAAGGCACATCATTTCATTGTCACATCATCCTACGCTTCCTCACATCTAAAGTTTTATGGAAAACAGTAGAAAACAAGTTGACATGAGTATTAATGGTTAATGATGTGCCCTACTCCCAATTTCCTCTTCCTTGTCACCTACCTTTCTCGTATCTAGTTATTATAAACCACAAAGATTGGTCTACAAGTTGGCCCATTGCTTGAATCTGTAGATCGGGGAACACGATTATCTGTCGGACCCTCTCCATTAGACCAGACAAGTGTGAGACTTTGCCATGCAGATATTATAAAATATTTGAAACATATGTTTTGTTTGTAGAGAAGCTTTTTGGACTTCATATATCTTTGGCCAGCATAACTTCACCATTCAATCTTGCTTTTTCCTAGTCCCCCCATATACTGACAGGTTGATCTACGACAGTGTTAACTAAATGGTTTAGTCATGTGATTGCTCCGTAGATTTAACACTAAACAGACCTCTCTGTACGGTTTTTCACACCGGCTTCATCTGAACACATTTAAACCTTGGCAGCCTGTTCTCTTCTATCGGTCCAAAATACATATAATTCGACCAAAATGGACCGACTTGAGTTTTTTTAACACCTCCATGTGCAACAATAAATGGACGTGTGGATGTCTGGTGTTTATTTGTGGTTCTCTGTTTTTCGCTCTTTCCCAGCACCAATGTTGTGATGAACTACTCAGAGATCGAGTCCAAGGTTCGAGAAGCCACCAATGATGACCCCTGGGGCCCATCGGGTCAGCTCATGGGTGAGATTGCCAAGTAAGTGCTCAGCCTGTTGGGTGGTGGGGGGGGACTACATGTTCCCCTCAGTCTTCAGGCATTCAATGACTCTTCTCTGAATTACCGCAGGGCATTTGTGTAGGGCAATTACTGCAGAATTACATTGATCTCATCATTGATGGCTGATGATTTAATTTGCATTGCATCATGGCATAGACTTGTAAGTTCTAGACTTCTGCTGAAAGTTGATTTATTACCTCCTCATCTAGGGTTTTTTTTTCTTACATTTAAATTAGTGCGAAAGAGCAGTCTACATTTAAAATCAGAAACCAGATGGATGATTTGGTGGTATTTTAATGTGCCAAACTTTGTGACTGAAACCCTGTCTTAGTACTATCAAAATATTTACTAGGAATATTGCTTTTGACAGGTTAAAAAACACAAAGCTTTTAATTAGCCAAGCAACTGGGCCATTTTCAGATTCACTGCATTTATATAGAAATTCCACCGAAAGCTTATATTTAGACAATTTGGCATGGTATCATTTCCACTGAATCTCCTGCTGGTTAATATATCCTTAATCAATTAACGGTAATAAAAGGTTTAAAAACTTCTAATTAATTTACTATCTTGGTATTGTAACCCTTCTTATTCACGCTGCAGATCCACATTTATGTACGAACAGTTCCCTGAAGTTATGAACATGCTTTGGACTAGAATGCTGAAAGACAACAAGAAGAATTGGAGGAGAGTTTACAAGGTACAGTGCACTGCTCACCTTTCTTAGAATCTTTCATCTTAAATCATAGTTTCACCTTTAAATGGGGCACAGTTACTGAAATGAATTGTACATTTATTTGAGTACTACATTTACACAGTATTTAGTCAAAAATCCAAATACCGGCTGGATAATCATTGGACCATTATATCAGTCTATAGCTAATCTTTATTCATCGTTTCACACAAAGAAATGTTTGTTCCATTTATGGTTGCATTTCATAAAAACCCATGATTCATTATAAATAGTCCAGCTAAACTTTTTCAAGTTTAGTGAGTGTAAAGGAATATCAACATGTCAACATAATGTCTGTGCTGCATCTGTAGCATGTACATGCATGTTGTAGATCACATACAATAATTTTGTTTTTATAGTGTAAACAAATGAAGTATAAATATCCCTAATAACTCCCTCTTCCATATGTGCAGGCCTTATTGCTACTAGCGTACCTCATCAGAAACGGGTCAGAGCGGGTGGTCACCAGCGCCAGAGAACATATTTACGACCTGCGTTCTTTGGAAAATTATCATTTTGTAGGTAGGTTTAAATAGATGAGATGATTAAATGGTTAAAGTGTCCATATTATGCTTTTATATTTTTGTATATGTGTATATATATATATGTGTGTGTGTGTGTGTGTACATATTCCTAATTTTGTTATAATGGTCTCCTACAATAGATTTACATGCATCCATTTAAAAAAAAAAATCTTATTTTTTTTATGTTCTTGTAATTATATTGTCAAAAGATTTGGCGTTTTGGGACATCTGCCGTTTCATCCACATGAACTTCAATTTTATCTAAATCCGTAGGGTTTAATATGGAATTGGCCCACCCTTTGCAGCTATAACAGCTTCAGCTCTTCTGGGAAGGCTTTCCACAAGGTTTAGGAGTGTGTTTAGACCATTTTGACCATTTTTGTGAGGTCAGGCACTGATGTTGAATGAGAAGTCCTGGCTCGCAGTCTTCGCTCTAATTCATCCCAAAGGTGTTCTATCGGGTTGAGGTCAGGACTCTGTGCAGGCCACTCAAGTTTCACACCAAACTCGCTCATCCATGTCTTTATGGACCTTGCTTTGTGCACTGGTGCGCAGTCATGTTGGAACAGGAAGGGGCCATCCCCAAACTGTTCCCACAAAGTTGGGAGCATGAAATTGTCCAAAATGTCTTAGTATACTGAAGCATTAAGAGTTCCTTTCACTGGAACTAAGAGGCCAAGCCCAACCCATGAAAAACAACCCCACACCATAATCCCTCCTCCACCAAACTTTACACTTGGCACAATGCAGTCAGGCAAGTAAGTTTTCCTGGCAACCACCAAACCCAGACAGTTCCATCAGATTGCCAGACAGAGAAGCATGATTCCAGACATCGCCACTGTTCTACACCTGATTTCAATGATCTGGAGGGGTGACCCAATACTTTTGGCAGTATAGTGTACATTGCAGCATAACCTTCTGAAGCTGTTCAGGAGCCTACTCTACTCTGATTGGTCAGATGGCCCAGTCTGTTGTGATTGGTTTACCGCTTACAGCACATGTTGGAAACAAAACACACATTACTGTATCTGAATTTCAGCTCCAGAAACTTCCTCAGCAGTTGTATACACATTACACAGTGATACGAACTATATCAATTTGGAAGTGCATGCAATGCTTTCGCAGTGCAGAAAACACTTTTTGCCTTGTCAACAACACAAACCGAACTCTTCCAATCCTCAGCTACAACTGCAGCATTTGAGGACGGGTCAAAGTAGATGTTGCCATGTAGGTTCCTGCAGGACGTAAGACTGGAATTATGATTCCATTTGTCATGCACTTAGATCTTTGGAACTTTGCATACCTTTTACATTCACAAACAGCTATATAACACTATATAACATAACATGTATAATAGAGGCACATAAAAGGAATTACTTTATGAAAATCTTTATTCGAGCAGTGTGCAAATGGGCAAATCTGAGCAAACTTGTCTTGATGCTGTTGCAGAGGGTAATGTGAAATAAAATTTGAGCTCTTTGGCCTGAAAACAGTGCTTTGTTTGTCATAACCCAAATATAGCTCAACACCCAGGTAACACTATCCCAGACGTCAAGCGATACTGGAAGTAGCCTCGTGCTCTGGGGTTTGCTTTCCAACAGGAACATCTTTAGAGCTTGTTTGTACAAGAGAAATGTCAATATTTCATTCTGGAGAAATAATAAATGTATTCATAAATGAATTAAAGGTGAAAAAGATTAAATTTTTCAACAACAAAATTGTTAAAAAAAAGTGCTAAATTCTTTCTGAAGGTGTTACATCTTTATTAAGCTGTATTTGTCTGATTAGTGAATGACAAAGTAACATGAATGACAGATCCTGCAGAGCTGTTAGTGTCTGTTTCTTTTTCTTTTTTCCATAGCTATTTAAAGCTCTGCCTTGTTCTAAATATGTTTCAAAGAATCTGTGGCTTTTCAGAAGATGTTCTTTTTAATTTTTCATCATTTTGCACACATTTTCAATCATCTACTGAGACTATTCATGAACATTAGCACATCAGTAGCATTGGTTTAATTTCAGTATTCAACCCAAAAGATTTGCGTTTACAGCATTGTATTTCTGAATTAGTATTCAGTGCATATTTAATGAGGCAAACAAGAAGAAATAATTTTGCAGCCTACCAAGAATTTTGTAGGAGAACCATGCAGTAAATCTCAATATCAAAGTTCCAAGTGTTCCAGCTGTTCTGGCATTGAAATAAAACTTAACTACTACTTATTTAATAATATTTCAACTGAATATTATAATGATAATATACTGAACTTTTTGCGTGGGGTTTTGCAAATACAAACAGTTTCATGTGACTGGACATGCTCTTTCCTGTTTTGCTAGATGAGAATGGGAAGGACCAGGGCATTAATGTACGGCAGAAGGTGAAAGAAATGGTCGAGTTTGTTCAGGATGATGACCGGTTACGTGAGGAGAGGAAGAAAGCTAAGAAGAATAAAGACAAATACATTGGAGTATCTTCTGACAGCATGGGAGGCTTCAAACAAAGTAACTGTAAGTGATCAAATGTAGCAAATTTGAGTGTTGCTAAATTTGAAAGTGCACGATTTCTACAACCAGTAATGCCACTAAATGGAACTGCCAAAATGAAGACTTTTGAAGACAAAATGAACCGGTTTTCGAGACCGGTTTCCCAGACATTCTTGCTGTCTACCGCTGGTTGAACAAACAGATTGATGTGCCCCAAACTTGTGCAAATCTAAAAACGTAATAAGTGTTATTTGAGGCATCACTGGGGAAATGGGCATAAAGCTGATGCTTGCGTAATTTATGAATTGATAATCTGATATGTTCAGAAACCGAAAATAGAGCGTTGAAACAGGAAGTGAAGTAAACCAAAGAGAATGTAAAATAAGGGTCCACATAGCAGAACATAAACCTGACAATAAAATTGTAGGGCTATTGTTATATGTATAACAGTTAGTTCTGATAATCGAATCTGACTGGACGAGACTTTCTGCTAATATTTCATCAGTTAAAGCAGAACTACTCATCTCTGCGCGTTCTAGACGGGATGTCAGTCAGTGCCGTTACGATGTTACGCCACAAGGTTGCGGCAAGGGACTCTTTGAGTCTTTAAACCATTCGTTCAACTGCACATTCAAAAACGCTGATTCTTTCAAAGAGAGATGTAATGAAAAGGCTGTTGAAATAATTTTAACTTTGAGCGCCCGTTTAGAAGACTCAGCTGACCAGCAATGCGCCGATGCTAAGACAGAGGTTTCGCATGGCTTGGGCACCTTTTTTCACGAGTGTGTCTCGGCCTGAAGGACAGACGCAGGTAATCGCACGCACTCAGTCGATCTCTCACATTCACTTTCTGTTTAGGCTTGTTAAGTGCAAATCTACGGAGCCTCAGTACAAATCACCATTGTACACATTATGTTATCATTACTGACTTATTTAATGTTCAGTACACATGCATGAAGTGTAAAACGAGAAGGGCATAGTTTAACAAAAAAAGAAATCACAAAAACCGCGTTTGCTGCGGTTCTTGCGTTACTCTGCGGTTGGCTCCTCAATAGCGCAATATTGCGATTATTGCGGTTCTCGACAACCCTAGATGCCATCTCTATAGTAACGTTAAAATTAGGAATTGTAGAATCATAATCGATAAGCAGAAAATTCAAACAATATCCAACCCTAAAACGCATGCCAAGATAATCTGCTCTGACATAATATCAATATACTAAGACTGTTCTGTAAACACTTCCTAGACCGTAAAGCTAATACATGCGTCATTTACAATTTTGATGTTCACAGAAAAAGACTTGTCAAAGTTGCAGGTGTTTTTTGGAGGAGTTCTCTGGATAGTTCTTTCTATCAGGTACTTTTTTGGTCCAGGGGGTTAGTTGGTAATCAAATAAAGCATGAAATTCCCTTTTGTTCCCAGGTCATTTTGAGGCATTATGTTTTATATCTGTTGAAACTGTGATTGACCCCAAAAGTGAGCTGCTTTGTCTTTCTACTGTAGGCGTCCCACAGGGATTTGTTTTAGGCCCTCTGAAGTTTTCTCGCATAGTGTGGATAAATTCCCCCTGGATTCCCTTCTTTCCACAACTGATCTTTTGATTAGAGCTGTTTTGATTTCAGGGCTATCACTTTTTCAACTTTGCTCACTTCATCATTTGGTGATGTTTATGATCAGGTTAGAAGAAATAATCAGATCTCTGCTTTTTGTATTACATGTTTTCTCTTAGAGCTGTCTAATCAAGTCAAGGTGCCATGTCCCTTGTCATGTCATTAGTGATGTTACTTGTGTGCA
Source organism: Paracanthobrama guichenoti (assembly GCA_018749465.1). Classification (NCBI taxonomy): domain Eukaryota; kingdom Metazoa; phylum Chordata; class Actinopteri; order Cypriniformes; family Gobionidae; genus Paracanthobrama; species Paracanthobrama guichenoti. Next base: position 21,292,503 of record CM031963.1, on the reverse strand, counting down.
ATGTCAAAAGATTGCGCTTTGATTTGCTGCTAAGATCTCTCCCTTTATTAGCTGTACTGCAGGTTCAAATTTCCAATTATTGATGGCATTCTAATCGTGGATTTGCTTTTGGTTACGAGAGATAAAAATAGGCCAGGGTCAGAGGGTGTAGACAGCTTGATTTTTAAGTTGGTTGAGTTTTTTTAGCCAGGTGTGTTTTCCTTACTTTTCGAAGTTGGAAATGCGTGTATATTAGGGGGTGGGACAAAATATCCATAGGGCAATATATCGTTGTCCTCCTCCGTGCGATACGAGAATCAATACACTGGCGCCAAATATCGATATTTTAATTTAAAATATCGATATCTTCCCTGCTCCCAGCATTGCTACTTTATGGCTCCTCAAGGTGGTGCTCAACAAAAGTGTGCGAAACATGAACATAACTAGCCTAAGAAAAAGAGGTTTTTAACAGGATGGTGGACAGCAGTGCGAGTAAAATAATAAATGCACCAGCCACGCTTAAGCCCAAAGTCTGGAAAACCGACACTTAACCTTTTCAATTTGTTTTCATAGTTTGATATTGTGATGTATCATTTATAGGATTGTCTAGCAATATATTGATTATCGCAGATTTGCTGTATCATGATATTATCGGTATTGTGAGCCATGTATCGTATTGTATCGTATTGTGAGGTACCCTGTGATTCCCACCCCTAGTGTATATGCAGTGGCTGAGCCAGAGGGATGTCCAGGGTGGCCGTTTGATGGTCACTTAAATTTCATTTTATCTGTTTTTTTTAAAGAAGCATTTATTAGAAGCATTTATTTTGACTTGCGGCAGCATGGCACATTGTTAATGCATTAACGTTGGCAGATAAGTGAAAATTAACATGGATTCTGTGGATTGAATATGCTTCATATAGAGAGATGTAATATAGATTGCCCTTTCACTTTCCATTTGCGCTGATTTTAAAGCAAAACACATCAATGACACTTTTTTCATTCTTGAAGTGAACTTTTTCTGGTATATGGCATGGCGCTTTTTGTCCGGTGTGCATCGCATCCTATTTGAAGTTTAAGGTTTATCATAGGGTTTAGGTGTCCTGAACAACTTTTACGAATTTGAGTCGTAAAAGTTAACGTTGCATCTTTTGCTCCATTAACAGACAGTTAATCAGGCTAAATTTGGAAATCTCTTATTTCTCTATCATACATTGTTTACATCTGTTCTGTGCTAGTCACAGTGTCACACTCAGAAGGTTTAGCTAATGTGGGGCAATATGAAGTAACCCTTTTGGACCACACACTCCTACCTTTTAATCATCAATCATATGATTCATTCATGCGTTTGATGCCAGGTTAGGGTTACACACTAATTTCTTTCATGGTCTATGGACCCCCTGAAGTAGCCTTGGCCACCCCATGTATAAAACTCTAGTTCCGCTACTGGGTAAGTCATTGTCAGCCCAAAACACACTTTCTATGTATATTAGTCATGTTATAGTTTTGCCCCTCATTCATGAAAGTCAGCACTATTTACCTGCTGCAGTTAATGCTGTGCTTTTATTGTCCTTTGAAAACCGGCAATAAATGGTTATCTTCCAAAGTTCATTCTTAGTGAATTCCTATCTGAAGCATTAAATATCTTAAATAAATTCAGCACCTAACTAATTCTGTATCAACATTCTCAGCGGGAGAGCGATTTGACCCCGAAGCCAAAAGTAAATGGGAAGAGGACTGGGACAAAAACAAGAGCAGCTTCCCATTCAGTGAAAAATTTGGGGAGATAAGTGACAAAATTGGAAGCACCATTGATGACACCATCAACAAATTCCGCAAGAAGGAGAGAGATGACTCGCCAGACCGTATCAGGTACATGAATTTTCAGTCCATAGAATTGAAAGCTATAGAGTAAAAAGCTATGAAACGGAAGTAGAAACAGATCTTTTCTTATGTATTGTGATGTACACCAATCAGGCATAACATTGACTACTGACAGTTGAAGTGAATAACACTGATTATCTTTTCATCACGGCACCTGTTAGTGGGTGGGATATATTAGGCAGCAAGTGAACATTTTGTCCTCAAAGTTGATGTGTTAGAAGCAGGAAAAATGGGCAAGCGTAAAGGATTTGAGCGAGTTTGACAAAGGCCAAATTGTGATGGCTAGATGACTGCAAAACTGCAGCTCTTGTGGTGTGTTCCCGGTCTGCAGTGGACAGTAAGTGGTCCAAGGAAGGAACAGTGGTGAACCGGCGACACGGTCATGGGCAGCCAAGGCTCATTGATGCATCAGAGTGTAAAAAACAGATTATCAAAAAAGGCAAAATTTAGGATGGAAACTTTGTTCTATCCATCATTTGTTGATTGGATAAGGCAGATCGTCTGAATGTGAGCTTGCAGTCAATTGTAAGAAAGGAGCGGGTTTAGGAGGACTCTGCATACATCACCAGAGAGATGTCTGGATCAAGTGATGACATTTTGATTAAGAATTACGAAATGCATTGTTCACATTAAGATCAATAACATGCCTTTAGAAAATGGTGAACTTTCATTTCATGCTGATTTTAATGCTTTGAAATGTACTTCTGAAAAATGTATATTGAATACCACCTGTAGATATATGAATACAGTTCTGCCCCGTAGTATACATTTTGACTAGCTACTTTATTCGTTTTTGTCATACTGTTGGGTCTTCCTGCAGTGACAATGAGGAAGACAGAGTTTCACGGAACGGTCGTCCTGCAAAGTCAGAGTTCAAGGATGATGAAGACACTGTAACAACCAAGAGCGTCCAGATCACAGAGAACACTGATACAATCACCTCCACCACCACTACCACCTCCACACGCAAACGCACCGGAGTCCCGTCCAAAACCGTCGACCTGGGCGCAGCTGCTCATTACACTGGCGACAAAAGCAGTCCCGATGCTGACAACAGCCAGGTAAAATGCTGCCTTCCAAATTCATCCTGCTGTAAATGCGTAGTGGATAAATTCATAATGAAATGGAAAGCTCTGGTGCTAAAATCTTGAAATTGTTTAAAGCTGTTTTAAAATGGCCAGGTTAACACCTGTCAATTCCACAATCTAAGGCTACATTCACACTGTCAATACAAATCCAATAATTTTGTGTGAGGTTGGAATCTGATCTAAAAGACTGACTGTCCACACTTTGTAACACAACTGTTTAGATTGTGCTCCTTTTTCCGAGATATCTGAATTGGTTTCTGTGGCATTGATGATGTGTTAGTATTCCTACATAAAATAGCAACATCAACATGGAGGTTCATTGACGTCTTGCAACATGACAATGTGTAGTCACTGGAACTACATTTTATGAGGCAGTGTCAGGCGTAGGAGGCATGGGAAAAATCGGGTACATATAGCAATATAGTGAGTGAATTATATACTCAGTGTTTTATGATGTTCAAAGCATTTCTAAGGATACTGATTGTTAGAAGGCAGCTGTCTGACACTGAGATGGCAAACGGGAACATGGTTTGAGTAACATTAGCAACACATTATTAGCTTTTTGATAATGTAGTCAAGCAAAAGGCTAATCATCAATTAATGTTACATGTCCGACGTTGAAATATTTTATGAAATATAAAATGCATTACCATTCTGATACATCGACTTGTAGACGACCCTGTATAATTCACTCTGAATCAGTTTCTGGTTCAAACATGTATGGATGAATTAAACTAATATTTCCACTTGCCATTTGTGTAGCGTTTAGTTTACTAGTTTACAGTGAAGCTGACCGAGTAGATCAGCTATTCTGAGCTTCTATTGTGATTTGAGTGGAGGTGGCGACCAATTTGCATTTTCATGGCAATAAATGAAATAAAAATGGTTCAAGTCCCCTGCAGTCAATAATTTTATCTTTGATAATCCATGGATGAGTTTGAAGGGATAAAATTATTGACTGCAGAGGACTTTAACCATTTCTTCTCATTTATAATAATAATGTTTAAATAT